>CM077166.1:84423035-85023035 GCA_039583875.1 Platanthera guangdongensis
TCTTTCGAAGAGCATATAATAGTTTAGCTAGTGCTTACGATCCGAGAGTTTTACGGAAGCGGTGGTGGCTGCATTGAGGGTAGAGGCTATCGACAATACCAAATATCGTGGCTTGTTGCTGAGGAAAGAAAAGAGATAAGTTGAAGATAGTTAAAGTCCTTGGGTATTTGGCCCTGCTACAAGAAAGGAGGCAGAGAAGTATGCGGTTTTTATGGTTGTCTGGGCACACTGTCGAGAAGTGTTTGAAAAGATTGGTCGATCATAAGCAACCTCAGGTGATTGCAATTTAGAGTGCACTCAAGGGAGAATTTGCCTGAACCTTTTGTAACCGGAAGGGGCATGATGTCGCTCGTTGTTGGTTAAAAGACAAGACCTTCTATCAGTGCAGATAGAAGGGACACACGAAGTCTAGATGCCCACACTCCTAGCCCGTGATGTAGCCAATTCCTCTTCAAGCTCTTCCATTGCTTTAGCTGCAACGGTTGGATGTGGGAAAGGGGAAACTGAACATGGTAACCAAGGAAGAAGCTCAGTCTTCAACCCAAGTGATTTCAGGTTTGATTCCGACCTAGTTGCTTGCTAGTACTCGTAGGTTTATTGGCGGTCATATTAGTTACGTGTACGATTTTATAGGCGAGTTAAAGGAAAAGAATCTTTGGGTGCGTATTATATTCGATTTGGGTGCTACTAATTACTTCGTGGCTTGGAATTTTGTTGACCGATATCGTTTGGTTATTAATCAAGTTGGCGATCCATTTCGTTTTAAGTTTCCATCTGGTGATTCAGGGTGTCTAATCAGGGTATCCGGAATTGTCCTATTCTCTTAGGTGGATTTCTAGCATATGCCGATCTTAAGGTGCTAGATTTCGAAGACTTTGATGTGATTTTGGGAAAGGATTGGATGTCCAGATATGATGCGCTCTTCCAATGCAAAGTTAAGCATTTGGATTTCAGGGTGGATAATGGCCAACCAATGAGCGTGTTTGGTTTTTCATGCTAGGGCTCCTCAATCATATCTGGGGTACGTGCTAAGAAACTTTTAGAATCCGATTGTATTGCTTATCTTTTTCTGTTTTGGAAGCTGCTCGTGATTCACTGCGTGCCGAGGATATTTCTCTAGTGCGAGAGTTTCCTAAAGTTTTTCTAGTCAGTCACCCTAGTCTTCCTCCTTTGAGAGATGTAGAATTTGTTATAGACCTTGAGCCTTTTACTCGCCCTATTGCGAGGACGCCTTACCGTGTGGCTCCGCGTGAGTTAAAAGAGTTGCGAAATCAATTGGATGAATTGTTATAGTGTCGTTTTATTAGGCCCAATTCTTTGTCTATGGGTGCTCCAGTTCTCTTTATAAAGAAAAAGAATGGTTCTATGAGGTTTTTCATAGATTATAGAGAGCTGAATAAAGTAACTATCAAGAATAGATATCCCTTGCCTCGGATCAATGATTTGTTTGACTAGTTGCGAGGTAGAATCGTGTTCTCAAAGATTGACGTGCATTCATGCTAACATCAATTGAGGATCCGTGAGTCGAACGTTCCGCGAATTGCCTGTAACCCCCCGATTTTTCTGATATTATTATTCAATTTGTGTCGTCATATTTATGACGTTGGGTGTTACCTCCCTTCTTATGTTTTGTTGACAGAGCCGCACCATTTGTGCATTTTTGCTTCCGTTGGGTCTGGTTGACCAGATTTTGGTCTTTTGATTGAGTTGAGTGTTTTCCTTGGTTTAAAGGATAAGGTTTTGCTTGTGTAAGAATTTGTTGTTTTTGTCTCAAGAATGGTATGTCAGATTCCAGGGATTGTCCTCGGTCTAAATTCGTAGTCACATTTTTATCCAGAATGTTAGTCAAATTAGAATTTCTGAAATTTACCTTGCTTAGTACTCGTGATGGACAACCTTATCCTCGGGAGAGGTCGTGTGTACTCGGGAGCTTTGGCCCTTCGTTTCTCGAGAGGCCGGGACTGTTCTCCCGAGTAGTGTGTTGATTCCCAAGAAATGCTTTTCTTGTACTTGAAAAAACGTTTTCTCTACCTCTCGCAATGCTTCTATCTCGAGAGGTCTACTTTTGAACCCGAGTAATGTTTGAGTTGTTCCCGAGTAATACTAGTCTGTTCTCGAAAAGTACCCCATTGTTCTTGAGATATGCAGTTTTTGCTCTCGAGAAGTCTTTTTACTTCTCGAAAGGTTATTTTAATACTCGAGTAATCTTCCTCTGTACTCGAGATCTGTTCTTGTTATCGAGAAGACCGTCTTGTTCTCGAGAACTGCCCTTCTTATTCTCGAGAAGATCCGCTTGTACTCGAGAACTGCCCTTGTTCTCGACAAGTTTTGGCTCTGTACTCGAGAATTGGTTTTGTTGTTCCCGAGTGGTACTTCCTTTTGTTCTCGGGTAATGCTTTGTACTCTAGTAATGCTTTGTACTCGAGAAATAACTTCTTCCTTACTCGAGAAACTCTTTCTTCTTCTACTCGAGAAAACTTCCTTCTGTCTCGAGTAATGCTTTAGTACTCGAGTAATATTCTTTTGTTCTCGTGATCTGCCCTTTGTACTTGAGAATTGCCTCTAGGGTACTCGAGAAATTTCTCCTCCATTTCTTGAGTTACCTCCTTCACTCGAGAAATTTCCCTCTTTTCCCAGAAATTTCACTTGTACTCAAGAACTGCACTCCTAGTTCTCGAGAAGTCCATTTCAGTACTCGAGAAGTCCTGTTGCTCTCGAGAGGTGTTTCTCGAGCAGGAATGTTTATTATCGAGATGCGGCTTGTCCTATTCTCGAGAAAGTCCTCATCTTGTTCTCGAGTGATCCAACCTTGCGCTCGAGAAATCCGCCCCTTCTCGAGAAATTCAGCTGCTCTCGAGAAATTTTTGCTTCGTCCCGAGAATTCCGGTTCAGCCAACCCTGACTATCTCTTTAAGTGTAATGATCCAACATACTATTCATTCGATAATATATATATATATAAATACGATAAACTTCTTCTCCTCCTTAGGCCGATTTTCTTCCTTCTTCTCGAACCAAAGAGGCGTGAGCGAGAGAGAGAGACGACCATTCGTGAATCTTCCGGTGGCCGTCGACGTGCTCCGGTGCTCGAAATCTTCAAAGAATATGGATCTGGAAAGCTCTCCTTGAGCTACGCCATCATGGTAAAATCTTCCCATTCCTTTATTTTTTCTTGCTAGGGCTTTAGGCCCTAACTATTATTTTTGGCCATTTTTATTAGATTTCATTTTCCCTCGTCTTTCTTGGTCCAATCTATGCCGTGGTGCGATTTGGAGGTCTTCTCCGGTAAAATCAAGGCAAGTGATGGTTTCCTCCTCTCTTCCCTTCTTTAACCCGATTTGCAGAAGTTTATAATTTCTTGTATTCATTATTTGCAACTTGCTGAATATAGTGCTGTTTAGATCATTTGTCTAATTCTATTTATAGTTTTCATGTTCTCGATTTTGCTATCTTGCCTTGTTAAGTGCTATACACTTTGATGACGTGGTTAAATCTCACCCTTATAACCATTCCTCCATGTTTATGTAGGATGTGTTAGAGTTTATTTAGGATTGTAAATTCTTCCTAAAGGTTGATCAACCATGTCAAATATAGAGTTGTCTAGTAGAATCCGATGTGCCATTGTTGTCTTGAGTTCTATATCATGGTTTCCTTCATGGCGATGTTAGGGCGAGACAAGCCGCCAAGCTCCGATAGGGTTGTGGTGTGTCCCTGAGCTCTAAACCCGGATCGTTATGGGGTGTGACTTTATGATTGTCTTCGTTGCGGGTGTTATTTGTGGGCGAATCCACCGCCGCAACATTTGATCCCTCTGTTAGTACTTTGTGGGACTCTACCGGTGTTTGGGCTTTTGTGATGTATGGTGGAGTATCCATTCTCCCCCACATTTATGACGGATTAATATATCCATAGGGGTGTGTCTAAATGAGTTGACCACCCTGCCCGTTTGGTTTTTTGGTGGAGTTGATCACAGGTGGCTAGTAGAGTCTTACCTTCTTCCCGATGATTTAATCATGACCTTTTACCCTTATGGCCTTGTGCATTTGGGGTACTTTTGTTGTACGTGACCCTTCACGTAAGTGTTCCATTTTTGACTTGGTACCTTACTGCTGTACTTTATTTATGTATCTTTCCTTTGCTCTTGGGTTGGTACCCTTTAACTTTGTTTACTTTTGGATTACTTTCTGCCATCACTTGTACATTCTTGATGATGTGTTCTGTCTTTGGAATGCCTAAGGTTCAGAGCTGTAGCTGATTGTGGTGCTGGGTGGAGTTGAGTAGCAGTGTTGGATGTGGTTTTTATCTCATCGTAGCAAGGTTGATTTTTGCTTAGTTTACCTTACTAGCTCAGACTTACTTTGTTTTATGTGGGTTCGTGTCAGTTTATTGATGCCCACAAGATTGTTGATTTTAGATGCTTGCTAGCTTAATTTTCTTTCTGTGTATTTGTATTACTTGCTCTCTGAGATATTTTATGATAGGACTGCATGGTAGGTATTTTCAAGTATTAAAACTACTATTATTAGCTCATGCATTGCATGTTTTTAAAATGTTAAATCACCAATTTTAACAACAGTAAAAATCTACTTTTATTGATATTATGAACTTAGAACTTGCATACCTTGAGGTGTCCTCTAGGAACCTCTAAACTCGTGTAGGTTGTCTAACATTATAAAAGAAGTATTTTCCATATATTTTAACTACTTTTTCTAGTGGACTAGATGAGCCACTAAGCCGAGGGATACGGCCAACTGTTACACTTAAAATAATTTTGCCACTAAATAACTTAAAGACCTTTCTTCATGATCAAGTAGGAGCTTCGCCTGAGCGTCCGCAGTTATACCTTACTGACGTGGCAACATGACACACATTTTTTTACTTACTCTTATATTACTTTAATGGCAGTGAAAAATGTGGGTTGTGATAGTTGGTATCAGAGGGAGGTTGGTTTTACAAATTGATCGAACAAGCCAATATCATATAGTTTGTTTCCCATTCATTCATCTGCATACACACACCGATGTGTTATCAGTACGTCTTAATCGAAGCAAATTCACTACACTCATAGCATGATAAGAAGTATATGGAGCATATTATAGATGCATAATATGTGTTTGTATATGGATCCACCATATGTGGCAACATCTGACAGTTATGTAGTATGACATGCATAACCATCATCACATGGGTGCCCATTAGCAAGTTTTCTTTTCTCATTACATGCGATGTTATATAGTATGAGATGCATAACATTTCATGTGTACGCGGCTCATACATACATTAAGGCCTTTTTAGAATGCACAGCACTGCATACATAACATATCACCGCATAAGCACGCGTGCTAAGTTAAGGTTTACATGATGACACATGTACACACATGATTTTAAATAAGAATAAAGAATTCATGCATTCATATCATATGCACATGAGTAATTAGTGTTGTATCCCTAGTTTGATTTGGGCTAGGTTCACTAAGTTAGGATCTTGTGACCCATCTTGTATAGCCAGAGTCATAGTTGTGTCCTAGAGTCTAGGCCAAGTCCTTAGTTTCAACATCACATGGACCAGTAATCATCAGGCTGCCAGAGACACAAGACTTAGAGATTTTCCAAAGACTCAGTAAAATGAGTTCGACGTTCGTCGAACTCAGGTCGACGATTATCGTGCTCAGCTCGACGATCTCAGAGAAAATTCTCTGAGCTGAGCTCGATGAACTTGATTCTCAGGTCGACGATCTTTGGAATATACTTTCAGCATTCCATGTCCAGACTTTGTTCTCTAGACTCAGGTCGACGAACTTAGTTCTCTGCTCAACGACTTCTGGGTTCTCTACTTCAACTTATTATTCCAGAAGTTTCTCAGATTTTAAGTCCAAAATCATCTTCAGTCGACGAATTCAAGATTCTCAGCTCGACGAAATTTGACCACTTTGTCTAGAGTTATCCAGCAACAGTTAGTGGTTCTCAGCTCGAAGAAACAGATTCTCAGGTCGATAATTTCTGTATACTTCAACACTTCACACCAGAAGTTTGTGTCGACATCAGAAGCAAGACTTGTGTTGACACCAACAACAATTGTGTCGACACACAGGACTTATGTCAACACACTCCAGATTTCTATCAACACAACAGCCATGTCGCGACAAGAAGTAATTATGTCGACACCAGGACTTGTGTCGACACATTCCCCAGAGTTCTGTCAACAAGTTATCAGCTCGACGAAATCAGCTATCAGCTCGACGAACTCCATATACAGAAAAGGCAAAGTTTCTAGAGAATGCAGTTTTGTTTTAGCTCGATGATCTTGGAACTCAGCTCGACGAACAGAAGACATCCGGTCGACGAACAAAGCTTCTCAGCTCGACGAACTGTGGACTCAGCTCGACGATTTCTATTATCTGTTTGACGAATCCAGACTTAATCATTTCCAGTCTTCTGTCCCTTTCCTAATTCAATAATTCCTGAGTAATTAATGCTTCAATATTCTCTGGATATAACCGTTAGACAAAGCATTAATTATGGTCTTCTCCAGGATTATTGCTTGCCGTTTTTCCATAGGATAGTTGTGGAAATAAATCAATGCAGTTTATTCTCAAGGCCGTTAGCATTGATTGCAGAGGAATTCAAATTTCGAAAGACAATTTTGACAGGAAATATAAAAGAGATTTTCTCTCTTTTCCTGTAGAGAAGAATAGAACATAGACACACAGACAGTCAATAATACAATCAGTCTGAATCAAGGATTTTCTCTATTCACTCTCAATACAGAACTCTGATACAGCAACTTAAGAAGCCCTAGACCAGAAGAACATCTGCTACCTGAAGAAGAAGAACAATCAATCAAAATCAAGAGTCTTCATACTTCAACTCTCCAGGACATTTCAAAGGACAACAACTATTCCATCTGTCAAGAAGTTCTTGAAGATCTCTCTGGTCAAGGCTTAAAGATTGAAGACCTATCCCACTGAAGCAAAGATCCAGATTTCCCTGAACCATTCTACATCACAGGGGGAGCCATTTGCTAAAATCATATCCACAAGTCTTCTTAGTTGTATATTGAGAAAGAGAAGACAATATCATCTCTCACCCCCCCGCTATATAAAGGGTTATAACTCACTTCAAAAGGTATTCTTGGTTGCAAGTCACCTGACTAAAAGACTTGAGGTTTGGTTTTTGAGCACCTGATCAAAATCTTATTGGTGTCAGACACCTGATCAAAAATCTGAGTGGATTCCTACCAGGGTGGTAGAAGAGTGGATGTACCAAGGTTGGGGAACCATTATAAATTTCTTGTGTTGTCTGGTTGCCCCTTCTTTTTGTTCTTGTTGTGTTTGTGCTTTCTAGGATTATTGTGTTTATATTTTATTTAGTTGTTTATGCACTTTCTCAATTACAGCAAAAGCTGTAAAATATTTTAGGACTTAAGAATACTCTATTCACCCCCCACCCTCTATAGTATTTCAGATCTAACACATCACTTTCAATTGGTATCAAAGCAGGATTCCCTTGGTTGTACAAGTTAACCCTTGAACCAAACATCCTGAGTTAGATCTGTCTTTTCATTTCCATTAGATTTATAGTCACACAGTATGGCACAGAACAAGGACTATGCAAGCACCAGACCTCTAGTATACAATCTGAATAAGTTTGCCATCTGGAAGACAAGAAATAAGTTGTACATGAACTCTATTGATGAAGATATCTACAACTCCTTTTTGACAGGTCCCCCTCAAGCATCCACTTCTGTAACATCTTCAAGCACAACTGCAATTCCACCACCTGAGTGGACTGAAGCCCAGAAGAAGGCAAAGATTGCCGATGTCAGGGCAATGAATATACTGACACAAACAATGTCAGATGATATATTTCAAAAAGTGGCTGAATGCACCTCAGCCAAAGCTATTTGGGACTCCCTAAATCAAATGGTGGCTGGATCAGCAGATGAAAGAAAGGACAGGAGATCCAATCTCATATCCTTGTATAAGAATTTCAAGAAAGAAGAAGCTGAGTCAGTGGCTGATATATATAATAGGTTAAGCTCAATCATCAATGAGCTAAAAACCTTGGACAAGGACATCACCCTCACTAAGGTGAATGATAAGATCCTTATGTGCTTCCCAAGCTCATGGGATTCAAGGATCTGGCCTATCAAGGAGGCCAGAAGCATAAATGATATTTCCACTGAATCTCTTTTAGGAAAGATGAAGTCCTATGAACAGCTGATAAAATCCAGAGAGGCAAGCTGAGCAAAGAACACCTCCTACAACAAGAAAAGAACAAAGCATTTCATTCAAGGCTGCTGAGGAGAAAAAGACTTCAACCATAAATGAAGAGCTGATGAGTATTTTTGCCAAAAGATTCTACAAAATGGCAGGGAAAGACTTCAGGAGAAAGTCATCAAGGCAGGATGACAAACCAAGGTATCACAAAACACCAACTAAAGAAGTGTGTTTTGGTTGCAGGAAACCTGGACATTTCATCTCTGAGTGTCCAGAGAATCAAAAGAAGGAGAAGAGAAGAGAGAAGGACACAAGAAGACAGCACAACAATAGGCCTTCCTCCAGCAAATACAAGAAGAAGGAGAAAGGCTTTGTGGCTGAATCCTGGAGTGAGACTGAGGATGAATCAACATCTTCCAGCTCCAGTGAAGATGAAGAAGAGGCAAGGGCCAAAGAAGTCTGCCTAATGGCCATTGATGCCTCCAGAAGCCATTCAGAAGAAGAAGATTCAGACAATGAAGAAGCTTCAGAATCTGAAGCTGGCCAAATATTATCTTCTTTTGATTACAGTTTTGATTCATTTAAATCTGAATTCAAAAAAATGTGCATAGATTTAATTAACTCAGAAAAGGAAATCAAGACTCTTAGGGAAAAATTAGGAAACCTAGAAAATGTTAATTCTGAAAATAATAAGTTAAACGATGAATTAACCCTAGCTAATGAACAAATCATATTATTAAAAACTGAGTTATGTGAGGCTAAACAACTTGAGGAAACTCTCAATGGGAGAAGCCTCAAGTTGATGGACATCACAAGCACTGTAAATGCCAGGCTTAATGGCATGCTGGGCTTGGGTGCTTCATCAAGTTTGCCCCCCATCCTCAAGAGAAATATTCTGACTACCCCCATTAAATTTGTTTCTGCAAAAGGGAAAGAAATAATAAACTATAAATAAACCAAAGAACATATTCCAAAATCAATAGGTCTAAACAACAAAAATCAGAAAACCATAAGTAAAAATAAGGTTCAGTAGAATTCGTCGAACTCAGATCGACGAAATGTTGCCAGTTCGTCTAACCCCACTCGACGAACATTGAACGCAAAATATAGCTATAATTATTCATCTAACTGCGATCGACGAACTCTGTATGGTTCGTCGAGCAGATGTTGACGAACGTGGGGCACAAAAAATGAATATGTTCATTCTCTGGACAGAGATCGACGATCTCAACCCAATTCATCGAACTCTGGTCGACGAACTTACAGAAATTCGTCGAACCCAGAAATACTTAACAGGAATGTTAATTATAACAGCAACTCTAATAATTCTAGAAAAACGTTTAACCCTTTGCTGATTGGGTAATATCACCTAGAAGATATCACCCTCTAGGATATAAATCTCAACCAGAATTCTCTATTATATCTAGTTTTTCATATCAACAATACAATGGACCCAAGGTAACCTGGGTCAAGAACAATTAATTATTTTTCATTGAAGGTGAAGAGCTGTCCAGTAAATAATCAAATATGGTACCTGGACAGTCGATGCTCCAAACATATGACTAGCAGCAAGGACATCTTAACCAACTATACGTCCAAGATAGGACCAAAGGTTATCTTTGGTGATTCAAAATGTGGCCAGTCTGAAGGTTTTGGAGAAGTGAAGATTGGAGCAGTCACTTTCAAGAAAGTGACATATGTTAGAGGACTAAATCATAACCTCATCTCCATAAGTCAGTTATGTGATGAAGGTTATCAGGTACACTTTAACTCATCTTCTTGCACTTTTGCTAATAAAGAAAAACAAACTGTTTCAATTGGGAATCGACAAGGTAACATATACTTAGTTGATTTTCTTTCTGCCAATTCTGATATTTGCTTACTTAATATAACAAGTAATCAGAATGATTTATGACATAAAAAGCTAGGTCATGTAAACTTGAAAAACATTGCTCGGCTATCAAAAGACAACCTTGTTAGAGGTTTACCTTCTGGTCCCTACAAGAAGGAAGGTATCTGCAGGGCTTGTCAACAAGGCAAACAAACTAAATCTAGTTTTAAATCTGTTAATAAAAGTGAATCACCTAGGATTTTGTATTTTCTACACATGGATATCTTAGGACCCATTGCTGTACAAAGCCTAGGAGGGAAATCCTACACCATAGTTATAGTGGATGACTTCTCAAGGTTCATTTGGGTGCCATTACACCTCTTGCTACTTCCATTTCCTCTCTTTCTGCCCAGATCTCTGCCCTTTCTGCTGCTCCCTCTTCATTTAGGGGCCTGACTCCAGTTATTACTGAAACCAGGCAGGGGGAGATGCTTGATGAAGAAGCTGCAGCAGCTCCAGCAGTAGCAGCAGTCTCAGCTTCAGCAGTTCCAGCTCCAGCAGATGCAGAGGCAGCAACAACAGAAGATACAGATTTTATTGATTTTATTAATTTTATTGAGACTGACATGGACATAGAAGAGTCAGCTCCAGAAGAGATAATTACTGTTTGTGATTTCATCATTAATCCCACAATAGATTTAGAATTTTTGTTGAAAATTTTTGATACTGCATTTTTGAGCTTCCCTCCAGCAGATTATAATAAGCCATCTTTGGCTATTGTTCCATATTATTCCCCTATCAGTCCTAAAGTTGCCAAGCAACTAAGAGACAGTTTTGTTATTCCAGAACATGTACTCATCCCATCCCATCCAGAAATTCTTTCTGCCCCTAGTTTTGTTATAGATGGCTCTCCAATGCTAGATCTTGATGCCTTGATCTTGGCTGACATTGAAGAAGAGAATAAGGCAGCTGCTGAAAGCACTATCAGAGTTAGTTCTCCAGTTCCTGTTGAAGTTTCTCCTCCAACTCCATCTAAACCTGAGAAGCCTATCATTTCTGCTGAGGCCCTGAAGGCTTTAAATGATATATATGATAATCCTCAGGGATCTGATGATGATGATGATGATGATGATGAGGATGAGGATTCTGATGAGGATCCAAAGAAGAAGAAAGTGTCTAAGAAGAGGAAAGCACCTCATCCTGCTCCTAAACCAAATCCAACCAATGACACTCCCTACTATATCCTTCAGAAGATAACTCCATATAAAGGGATGCCAGCTTGGATGTGGTTATCTAAAAATGAACAGAAAGAGAGGAAGAGTAGCAAAAGATACTCCCCTCCTCCACTCAGAAATATAGAAGGGACCCTCCTCCTCCTCCTCCAACTGCTGGTGCTTCAGGTTCAACTTCTCAAAGGACTACCCAATTTCAAACTTATCAAAGACATCAGGGTTGGTCCTCATTTTCAGAAAGCAGCCAGCAAAGACAATATCCTTCTGGCAAGCAGCACCAGCCTCAATAAAAGCAGCAACATTAACAAGCTGAAAGCTCCAATAGACCTCCTTGTCCTCCTGTACCCTTTGAAGATCCAGAAACAGGTACTTCAGCTAGGATGACCAGGTTCCAAGAACTTGTTGCCCTTTCAATGATCAACAAAGCCAGAGCTGAAGGAAAGGATCCCTCAGAATATATAACAATGTCAAAATACAGGAAAGAAGAGCTTAAGAGGTTTGAGAAAGCTAACAAGTTTTTCAATGTTGATGATTATATGAAATTACACCCAGAAGCAGTAGTCCTCAGAGCCACATCTTTTAAGATTATAGAGGCTGCTGATATGAACATGACCAAAGTGCAAGCTTCTGATCCAAATAGAGAGATTGTTTTTACCAAGCCTAGAGACAAGAGCAAAGAAGAGAAGCCAAAAGAGAAGAAGAAAAAAATGAGTTCTGAGCTATTTAATTTCTGTTATGTTTTTAAACTGTTTTATTATTTCTGAACAAAGCTTATCTGTATATATATATATATCTACTGCATGTGTTTATTTTTCTCTACGAGATATATGTTTTTCCTGCTTTGTTTATTTTCAATTTAGTCTGAGTCTGTATTTAGTGACCTCACCCAAATAGGGGGAGATTGTTGGATCCCTAGTTTGATTTGGGCTAGGTTCACTAAGTTAGGATCTTGTGACCCATCTTGTATAACCAGGGTCATAGTTGTGTCCTAGAGTCTAGGCCAAGTCCTTAGTTTCAACATCATATGGACCAGCCATCACCATACTACGAGAGACTCAAGACTTTGAGATTTTCCTAAGACTTAGTAAAATGAGTTCGATGTTCGTCGAACTCAGGTCGACGATTGTCGTGCTAAGCTCAACGATCTCAGAGAAAATTATCTGAGCTGAGCTCGACAAACTTGATTCTCAGGTTGACGATCTTTGGACTCTACTTTCAGCATTCCAAGTCCATGCTTTGTTCTCTAGACTCAGGTCGACGAACTTAGTTCTCTACTCTATGACTTCTGGGTTCTTTACTTCAACTTATTATTCCAGAAGTTTCCCAGTTTTCTAAGTCCAGAATCATCTTCAGTCGACGAATTCAAGATTCTCAGCTCGACGAACTTTGACCACTTTGGCTAGAGTTATCCAGCAGCAGTTAGTGGTTCTTAGCTCGACGAAACAGATTCTCAGGTCGACAATTTCTGGATACTTCAACACTTCACACCAGAAGCAAGACTTGTGTCGACACCAACAGTAATTGTGTCGACGCACAGGACTTATGTCAACACACTCCAGATTTCTGTCAACATAACAGCCATGTCGAGACAAGAAGTAATTATGTCGACACCCAAGACTTGTGTCGACACATTCTCCAGAAGTTTTGTCAACAAGTTATTAGCTCGACGAAATCAGCTATCAGCTCAACGAACTCCATACACAAAAAAGGTAAAGTTTTTAGAGAATGCAGTTCTGTTTTAGCTCGACGATCTTGGAACTCATCTTGATGAACAGAAGCCATCTGGTCGACGAACTGTGGACTCAGCTCGACGAATTGTGGACTCAGCTCGACGATTTCTGTCATCTGTTCGACGAATCCAGACTTAATCATTTCTAGACTTCTGTCCCTTTCCTAATACAATAATTCCTGAGTAATTAATTCTTCAATATTCTCTGGATATAACCGTTAGATAAAGCTTTAATTATGGTCTTCTCCAGAATTATTACTTATCGTTTTTCAATGGGACTGTTGGGGAAATAAATCAATGCAGTTTACTCTCAAGGCCGTCAGCATTGATTGCAGAGGAATTCAAATTTCGAAAGACAATTTTGACAGGAAATATAAAAGAGATTTTCTCTCTTTTCCTGTAGAGAAGAATAGAACATAGACACACAGACAGTCAATAATACAATCAGTCTGAATTAAGGATTTTCTCTATTCACTCTCAATACAGAAGTCTGATACAGCAACTCAAGAAGCCCTAGACCAGAAGAACATCTGCTACCTGAAGAAGAAGAACAATCAATCAAAATCAAGAGTCTTCATTCTTTAGCTCTCCAGGACACTTCAAAGGACAACAACTATTCCATCTGTCAAGAAGTTCCTGAAGATCTCTTTGGTCAAGGCTTAAAGATAGAAGACCTATCCCCCTGAAGAAAAGCTCCAGATTTCCCTAAACCATTATACATCATAGGGGGAGCCATATGCTAAAATCATATCCACAAGTCTTCTCAGTTGTATATTGAGAAAGAGAAGACAATATCATCTCTCACCCCCCACTGTATAAAGGGTTATAACTCCCTTCAAAAGTTATTCTTGGTTGCAAGTCACCTGACCAAAAGACTTGAGGTTTGATTTTTGAGCACCTGATCAAAAGCTCATTGGAGTCAGGCACCTGATCAAAAATCTGAGTGGATTCCTAATAGGGTGGTAGAAGAGTGGATGTACCCAGGTTGGGGAACCATTATAAATTTTTTGTGTTGTCTGATTGCCCCTTCTTTTTGTTCTTGCTGTGTTTGTGCCTTCTAGGATTGCTGTGTTTATATTTTATTAAGTTGTTTATGCACTTTCTCAATTACAGCAAAAGCTGTAAAAGATTTTAAGGATTTAAGAATACTCAATTCACCCCCCCCCCCCTCTAGAGTATTTCAGATCTAACACATCACTTTCAAATAGGATGAGAGAATATCATCCTAAGTAGGACATAACATCATGATCCCAGAGTAAGTTTGCAGCAAAGCAAGTGTTTTTAAATTATGGTCTAAACTAGTTATGTGGCCTTGTTGTAATCTAGGATTTTTAATGAGTTGTTCGTTACTTTTCTAGAAATGCCGGCTAGACTTCCTGTGACGAGGTCGACTCCCCAGTCGGAGGGTGAGTCGTCTGGTGCACAAAGTGATGCGGTGATCGAGAGTTTGCATCGATTAACGAGGCTCTATCGAGATAGTTAGTTGCGATGCAGTCGCAGATTCAGTCCTTGTTGTCTGCCGCACCCGCGCAGCAACCATTAGTGCAAGATTCTGCCGTAGGTCAAGCTGTACCTATTAATACTGCTCCTCTGGTACACCCAGTGATGTTACCACCAGAGATGAACCTTATATCGCATTTCCAGTGATTGAGACCTCCCACTTATGATGGGAGTGCCGACTTTATGGTCTTGGATGACTGGATCATCGAACTCAATGAGATGTTCACGTATTCGGGGATTGCTGAAGCCTAGAAGGTAATGATTGTGGCCTAGCAGCTAAAATTCCTGACAAAGACTTGGTGGATTTGGGAAAATGAAAGTTTGAAGGAAGGATGCTCTTAGGAGTCCTTCAAGAAGATGCTGCTTAAGAAGTTTTTACCTTCGGTCGAGCAGGACCGTCTGATGAATAATTTCCTGCATTTGAAGCAAAAGACAACGTACGGTGAGCGAATATGAAATTGAGTTTCGTAAGTTAAGCAGATTTGCTCCTGATATGGTAGCCTCGGAGGTAGGAAGAGTAAAGTGTTTCCTCGGAGGATTAAGAAGCGACATACAACAATTGCATGCACTTATAGAGCTGAAAGCTATGCTAAGACAGTGGAAGCCGCTCTGAAGGTTGAGGCAATCAAGAACGCCAAGAATCGAGATGCCGCAGTGAGAAAAGAGAAGAGGAAGGGTGTTGAGGATGGAAGCTCTAGGGCATCTGGCCCTTCTTCGAAGAGAAAAAGTAAAGAAGTATGTAGCTTATGTGGTCGATCTGGCCAACCTTATGAAAGGTGTTTCAAAAGAACTACCACCCTGAAGTAGGAGCAGGTGCTTGCCATCCAAGGTGCACCCAAAGGAGATCTGGTGTGCATATACTGTACAAGGAAGGGACATGACATGAGTCATTGCTGGTTGAAGGATAAGACTTGGTTCCAATGCTAGTAGAAGGGCACCTGAAGACTTCATGCACCCAGGCTCAGACTCCACTACAGCCTGCCCCGCTTCGGGCTTTACCACCACCACAAAACCAGGACAGAGGAAAAGGAAAGCTGAATGTGGTGACCAGGGAGGAAGCTCATACCTCTACACAAGTGATATCAGGTTAGACCCTAGTTTAATTTTTTTAGTCTCTATTATTGCCCTAGTTTTCGTCTATTTAGTTATGTATGCTACGGTTTTAGGGAGTTTATGGTGCGAAATAGGTGGGCGCGCATTCTTTTCTATTCGGGTGCTTCCCATTCCTTTATGGTGCAGAGGTTCATAAATAAACATCGTTTGAACGTGGATCAATTAGGAGAATCCTTCAACATCAAGCTTCCCTCCGGTGATTTAGTGATATCTAATCAAGGAGTTCTGAGATGCCATATTTATCTAGGCAATTTCCTAGCCTTTACGGATCTGATGGTTTTGGATTTGGCGGACTTTGGTGTGATTTTGGGCATGGACTGGCTGTCCAAGTACGATGCGGTCATCCAGTGCAAAGCAAAGCGACTGGACTTCAAGATGGACAATGGACAACCTATGAGTGTCTATGGTTTTCAGGACAGGGTTTCTCATATTATTTCTACGGTATATGCTTGTCGTGCTATAGAGTCTGGTTATGAGGCGTATTTGGTTTCTATTTATGCTTTGGAAATAGCTTTTGTTACACCACTTCTTGAGGATATCTTGGTGGTGCGAGAGTTTCCAGATGTCTTTCCTGATTATCTTTCAGGACATCCTCCTGTGAGGGAGGTAGAGTTTGTGATATACCTAGAGTCAGGTACTCATCTTAGTGCCAAAGCACCGTACCGTATGGCTCCGCATGTGTTGGATGAGTTACGTACTCAGTTTGATGAGTTGCTGTAGTGTGGTTTTATTAGACCGAGTTCTTCTCCGTGGGATGCTCCCGTTCTATTTGTAAAGAAAAAGTATGGATCGATGAGGCTTTGCATCGATTATAGAGAATTGAACAAGGTGACCATTAAGAATAGATATCCCTTGCCGAGGATTGATGATCTATTTTATCAGTTGCATGGTAGCTCAGCATTTTCAAAGATCGATCTTCGTTCAGGCTACCACTAGTTGAGAATTTGTGAGGCAGATATTCAACGGACCGCTTTCCGTTCGCAGCATGGACATTTTGAGTTTTTGGTGATGTCCTTCGGTTTGACCAATGCACCCTCTGCATTCATGGATTTAATGAATAGAATGTTCAAGGATTTCTTTGACCCATTTGTGTTCGTATTCATAGACGACGCCCTTGTGTATTCCCGTAGTGTTGAGGAGCATACACAACATTTGCGATTTGTTTTGTCGACCCAGTGGGAGCATAAGTTATATGCGAAGTTAAGCAAGTGTGAGTTTTAGCTACCTCAGGTGTCCTTTCTGGGTCATGTTGTTAGCAAGGATGGTATTTCCGTAGACCCGACCAAGATTTCTGCTGTGATGGAATAGGAGAGACCTTCTACACCTAAGGAGATTAGGAGATTCTTAGTCCTGACTGGCTATTATAGAAGATTCGTGGAAGGGTTTTCAGTGTTGTCTGCTCCTCTAACTAGACTTACCCAGAAGAATACTGCATTCATTTGGAGCGATAAGTGTGAAGAAGCTTTCCGGGAGTTGAAGAAGAGATTGTGTACAGCTCCAATCTTAACCTTACCTACTGAAGTAGTTGAGTACGCTGTGTATGTGGATGCATCACACATTGGACTTGACTGTGTTTTGATGCAAGATGAAAAGGTGATCTCGTACGGATCAAGTCAATTAAAGATTCACGAAAGAAACTATCATATGCATGATTTGGTGTTTGCTGCTGTAATTTATGCGCTGATGCTTTGGAGACATTTATTGTATGGCGCGCTGTGCAAGATCTATACAGACCATATGAGTTTGAAGTACATCTTCACTCAGAAGGAACTAAATCTGTGCCAGTGTAGGTTGTTATAATATGTGGCTGATTATGAAGTGGAGATTCTTTATCATTCGGGAAAGGCTAATGTAGTAGCTGATGCTTTGAGTAGAAAGACTGCCAAAAATTTTAATCTTTCTGTACAGTCCTTGGTAGAAGAATTCTTCTTGATGGACATTGAGGTTGGGTGTATTGCCATGCCTACTAGATTGGAAGCAAAAGAGCCCTCTTGGATTTCCCTAACTAGAGCGCACCATAAGGATGATCCGGATTTATTGCATCTAAAGAATAAAACTATGAAGGGAGAGCGACCTGATTTCTTTTTGGATGAGTTGGACACTTTGAAGTAACGGGGTAGATTTTGCATCCCCGCTTTTGGTGATATTCAGGCTAAGATTTGTACTGAAGCTCATGGTTCCAGTGCTGCCTACCATCCTGGTTCCACTAAAATTTATAAGAATATAAAGCAAATTGTTTGGTGGTCAGAGATTAAGAATGATATAATGAAGTTTGTGTCTGAATGTTATACGTGTTAGCGTGTTAAAGCTAACCATAGAAGGCCTGAAGGTAAATTGACACTGCTTGATATTCCAAGTTGGAAGTGGGAGAGTATTTCGATGGATTTCATCACCGGTTTACCAAGATCTCCCTGTGGGCACGATTCTGTTTGGGTGATAATTGATAGATTTACTAAATGTGTTCACTTTGTGCCTTTTAAGATTGAGTATTCTATGAAGAAGATAATTGAGTTATACCTTGATGAGGTCATCAGATTACATGGAGTGCCTGTCAGTATCGTATCAGATCAAGACTCTAGATTTATGTGTCATTTTTGGAAAAGTTTACAGGAGGGACTGGGAACCGATTTGAGGTATTCCACCGCCTATCATCCGCAAACGAATGGTCAGACGGAAAGAGTGAATCAGATCGTGGAAGATATGATCAGGTGTTATATTTTGGATCATGATGGTGCTTGGGATGAGCGTCTCAGACTCATGGAGTTTGCTTACAATAATAGTTATCAAGAGAGTCTGCAGATGGCCCCGTTTGAGGCATTATATGGGAGGCGTTGTAGAACTCCTTTGTTTTGCCTGTTCTATGTCCGGATGTCCTTGAAGAAATGAATTGTGCTGTGACTCATATTCGAGAAAAGCTCCGTGTAGTATAAGAGCGCTATAAGAAATATGCTAATCAACGAAGGGTTGATCCGGTGTTTGCTGTTGGGGACTTGGTTTTTCTGAACGTTTCTCCGATGTCTGGTATTAAAAGGTTTGGAAGGAATCACAAGTTAGACCCTCGGTATGTGGGACCTTTTCAGATTCTGGAGCTCATCGAAGTGTCTGCTTATATGCTGGAGTTTCCTACTACATTCCCTGGTGACCATGATGTGTTTCATGTGAGCTAGTTGCGAAAGTATGTTCGTAGTGATCGTCAAGTCCTTGACTCGCTGCCCCAGATTCAACCCAACTTAACGTACGTAGAAGAACCTGTTCGTATTTTGGATTCTCAAGAACGAGTGTCGCGGAGAAAGACCATCCCCACGGTTAAAGTTCTCTGACGAAATCAAGACGTCGAGAGCACGACGTGGGAATTGGAGTCGACGATGAGAGAATCTTATCCGCATCATTTCCCTTAGTTCAGGTATGTCTTCAGGTTTTGGTAATATTTGAGTTTTTTTTCGTTTTGGTTTGGTTAAAAGTTGGGTTAAGTTTCGGGACGAAACTCCTTTTTAGCGGGTGTGGCTGTAATGCCCAGGATTTTTCTGATGTTATTATTCGATTTGGTGTCGTCATATTTATGACGTCGTGGCGTTACCTCACTTCTTAAGTTTTGTTGACGGCGCCGCACTAATTGTGCATTTTTGCGTCCATTGGGTCTGGTTGACCAGATTTTGGGCTTTTGATTGAGTTGAGTGTTTCCCTTGGTTTAAAGGATGAGGTTTTGCTTGTGTAAGAATTTGTTGTTGTGTCTCAAGAATGGTACGTCGGATTCTAGTGATTGTCCTCGCTCTAAATTCGTAGAGTCACATTTTTATCCCGGATATTAGTCAAATTAGAATTTCTGAAATTTACCCTGCTTAGTACTCGTGATGGAAAACCTTGTCCTCAGGAGAGGTCATTGTTTACTTAGGAGATTTGGCCCTTCGTTTCTCGAGAGGCCGGTACTTGTTCCCGAGTAGTGTGTTGATTCCCAAGAATGCCTTTTCTTGTACTCGAGAAAAAATTACTCTAGCTCTCGAGTAACGCTTCTAGTTCTCGAGAGGTCTACTTTTGAACCCGAGTAATTTTTGAGTTGTTCCTGAGTAATACTAGTCTGTTCTCGAGAAGTACCCTATTGTTCTTGAGATATGCAGTTTTGCTCTAGAGAAGTCTTTTTAATTCTCGTGAAGGTTATTTTAATACTCGAGTAATCTTCTTCTGTACTCGAGATCTGTTCTTGTTCTCAAGAAGGCCGTCTTGTTCTCGAGAACTGCCCTTCTTGTTCTCGAGAAGATCCACTTGTACTCGAGAAATGCCCTTGTTCTCGAGAAGTTTTGGCTCTGCACTCGAGAATTGGGTTTTGCTGTTCCCAAGTGGTACTTCCTTTTGTGCTCGAGTAATGCTTTGTACTTTAGAAATAACTTCTTCCTTACTCGAGAAACCTCTTTCTTCTACTCGAGAAAACTTCCTTCTGTTCTCGAGTAATGCTTTAGTACTCGAGTAATATTCTTTTGTTCTCGAGATCTGCCCTTTGTACTCGAGAATTGCCTCCCGGGTACTCGAGAAATTTCTCCTCCATTTCTCGAGTTACGTCCTTCACTCGAGAAATTTCCCTCTTTTCTCGAGAAATTTCACTTGGACTTGAGAACTGCACACCTGGTTCTCGAGAAGTCCATTTCAGTATTCGAGAAGTCCTGTTGTTCTCGAGAGGTGTTTCTCGAGAAGGCATGTTATTCTCGAGATGCGTCTTGTCCTGTTCTCGAGAAATTCCTCATCTTGTTCTCGAGTGATCCAACCTTGCTCTCGAGAAATCCGTCCCCTCTTGAGAAATTCAGCTGCTCTCGAGAAATTTTTGCTTTATCCCGAGAATTCCGGTTCAGCCGACCCTTGACTATCTCTTTAAGTATAATGATCCAATATACTATTCATTCGATATAATCTATATATATATAAATAAGATAAACTTCTTCTTATCCTACTTAGGCCAATTTTCTTCCTTCTTCCCGAACCAGAGAGGCGTGAGCAAGAGAGAGAGAATGACCGTTTGTGAATCTTCCGGTGGCCGCCGACGGTGCTCCGGTGCTCGAAATCTTCAAAGAATATGGATCTGGAAAGCTCTCCTCAAGAGCAACGCCATCGTGGTAAAATCTTCCTCATTCCTTTAGGTTTTCTTGCTAGAGTTTTTGGCCCTAACTATTATTTTTTGCCATTTTTGTTAGATTTCATTTTCCCTCGTCTTTCTTGGTCCCGATCTACGCCGTGGTGCGATTTAGAGGTCTTCTCCGGTAAAATCAATGCAAGTGATGGTTTCCTCCTTCTCTTCCCTTCTTTAACCCGATTTGCAGAAGTTTCTAATTTCTTGTATTCATTATTTGCAACTTGTTGAATATAGTGTTGTTTAGATCACTTGTCTAATTCTATTTATAGTTTTCATGTTTTTGATTTTGCTATCTTGCCTTGTTAAGTGCTATACGCTTTGATGATGTGGTTAAATCTCACCCTTATAACCATTCCTCCACGTTTATGTAGGATGTGTTAGAGTTTATTTCAGATTGTAAATTCTTCCTAAAGGTTGATCAACCATGTCAAATCTAGAGTTGTCTAGTAGAATCCGATGTGCCATTATTGTCTCGAGATCTATATCATGGTTTCCTTTGTGGAGATGCTGTGGGGCGAGACAAGCCGCCAAGCACCGATAGGGTTGTGGTGTGCCCCTGAGCGCTAAACCTGGATCATTACGGGGTGTGACTTTATGATTTTATTCGTTGTTGGTGTTATTTGTGGGCGAATCCACTGCCGCTATGTTTGATCCCTCTGTTAGTACTTTGTGGGACTCTACCAGGTGTTTGGGCTTTTGTGATGTATGGTGGAGTATCCATTATGCCCCACATTTATGACGAATTAATATATCCATAGGGGTGTGTCCAAATGAGTTGACCACCCTGCCCATTTGGATTTTTGGTGGAGTTGACCACAAGTGGCTAGTAGAGTCTTACCTTCTTCTTGATGATTTAATCATGATCTTTTCCCCTTATGGCCTTGTGCATTTGGTGTAATCTTGTTGTACGTGACGCTTCACGTAAGTGTTCCCTTTTTGACTTGGTACCTTACTACTGTACTTTATTTATGTATCTTTCCTTTGGTCTTGGGTTGGTTTGACTTCAACGTCTTCTATACGTATAGGCTTGACCTTTATCGTCAACTCGTAATCAACTAGCACTTGATCAACCGCAACTATCTGTGAAGGGTCTTGCACCGCCTTACGCAACACTGATACGTGGAACACATCGTATAGCCCACTCAACTGCACCGACAGCTTCAATCTATACGCTTCTTCGCCAACACGCTCCAGGATTTCAAATGGTGCAAGGTATCTCGGACTCAGCTTCTTCAAGCGTCGAACCCGCGAGACATCCTTGAACGGTTTGATTTTCAAGTACACCCAGTCGCCAACACTGAACTCCACGTTCCTATTCTTGGCGTTATAGTAATTTGACTATCTGTCCTGAGCGATCTTCAACCGTTCCTGAACTGTCCATATCATTGAAGTGGCATCTTCTACCGCTTGACGTTTGCAAAGCTTCGACTCGCCCGTCTCCAACCAAGACAACGACGTGTGACACTTTCTCCCGTACAAGGTCTCGAAAGGCACCATTCCAATACTCGCTTGAAAGCTGTTGTTATACGTAAACTCCACCATATATTGGTGATCTTTCCACTGCTTTCCAAAATCTAGGACGCACATGCGAAGCATGTCCTCCAACGTCCGATTGACCATCTCGGTTTGGTCATCCGTCTGCGGATGAAAGGCTGTGCTGAACTTTAGCTTAGTACCCAACAGACTATGCACCAACCTCCAGTCATTCGACATGAAGCATCCATCTCGATCACTAACAATGCTGCGAGGCACACCATGTAACCGTACAATATTCTCCACATAGAGTTTGGCCAACCTTTCCACCAGATCTTCCTTCCTGATCGGGATGAAGTGCGACAACTTTGTCAACCTATCTACGACAACCCAGATGGCATCGTTTCCCCACTGCGACTTCGGCAAACCATGCACAAAATCCATAGATATGTCGTAAAAGTTCCATTCTGGGATAGGCAAGGACTTTAAGAAACCTCCGGGCTCATGGCACTCCTCCTTAACCAAGGCACAAGTTTGGCACTTGGCCACATAAAGTGCTACAGGTAACGCCCCCAATTTTCTGCGATTATTTAATTCTCATTTGGCGTTACGTTGACCCGTTTCCGGCAGGTGCTGTTTGTTAGAGCGTGGTCTTAGCTCTTGAGGTTCCTTGTGTGGATTGTTGGTAGCCTTTTTGGCAAGATCCCCTAGCAAGCCTGGTCTGTTTTGGTGACCAGTCTCTCGGGGGATGCTTGTGTTTTGGATTCGGGTAGTGATAACCCGAGTTTTGTTCGTCGAAAGTTGATTTCAACTTCGTCGTTGCGTTCGTAGCGTGGGTATTTAGCTACGGTGTGAATTTCGTCGAATTCCGAGGTGGTTTGGTTTTCACGTTGTTTTGATGTGTTAATAATAATGGATGTAAATAATTAATTAATGAAACTTAAAATGAATCCAGTGGATTTTAGGTGGCGGTTAGGGCTGATTAGACATGTCAATGCATATATATAGCCTTAATACAAAATCGAGACTTTTCATCGTCTCCTTCCGGGAGAGAGTAACCGCTGCCCTGTTCAAGAGTGGAAGAAAACCGGCGGATAGCCTTGCCTTCGGGCGCCGATTCTGGGAGCGTTAGTGGACGGAATTCGATTCCAAAAGCGGATTTGGATTACTCTTGCATAGACCTTCATTCCTACGGTAAGAGATTCAATTTTCGTGTTGTTTCTAGGGGTCTCGGAATTTTTAGTTTGACCATTTTCCGCCATTAAAATTCTAGAATTCCTGTTTAGGTGCTGTTGTGGCTGGAGCCGAGAGAGAGAGGAAGGGCTGTGCAAGATAAATCGCTGGAATTTGAGGCAAGTGGTGCTCCTACCCTTGCCAAGTTTTTCTTCTCTTTTTCATGTCATATTTGTTGCTATCATTCATGTTCCTAAGACTATTACTTTGCTCTGATGTTCTGTCAAAATCATGCGGGCCTTGAACCAGGAATGCTCCTTTATGTGCTTGCTAGAAAACCGACACCCTATCGTATAAATTGGTATGGGACTTTTTATACGATAAGAGCCCTGCAAAAGATCCCTTGGCTTGTGTGTTTTCATATAAGTTAAGGTTACTTTCTTGTTCAGTTTTTCACACCTTATTTACGGCCATATATACTATAGAACTGCCAGATTAGTTCCGCCGCCATCTGGTTAATTGTTATTCTTCACCTTCATGTCCTCTCCTTTCCTTCTCCCTACTCGGTGCCTAGGAGCCATGGGGGAAAGGGCGGGGGATGATAGGACTTAGTCTTTTAGACTAACAATTTTCGAACCACATCATTTTAGGGGACCGTGGAGCCCAGCATGGAGGAGTAGCCCCGGAGGTCGGCATGCTTGGAGATGGGGCAGTCTAGTACCAGAGTTCAGACGGCAGGGACTGTGAGTCCTATTCGCTACATGTTTTAGTTTTGCTTCCGCAATGAGAGATTTATATAGAGGCATTGATGTACTGGGCATGAGACCAAGATTTTAGTATTTCATTATATCTATGGACACTCCCATCGTGGAGTTTATTTATTATTTATGTGATTTCTGTGGACTTGCCTTTATTATTTTGCTACAATTGTGATCGATTTGGCCGACAGGATTGGCATTTTGTAGTGATGATCTTCCTTGGTGAAAGATATGGTACCTAAACACCTAGAGGGGGGGGGGGGGGGGTGAATAGGTGACCTAATCCTTTTTAACTTTTGTTTGGCAGCACAACAGCAATTTCACAGAATTCTACAGCTAACAGCAATTACAGCATATAAACAGTAATTCCACAGCACAGCACAGCACAACACAGAAGACACACTAATTTATAGTGGTTCCCCAATCTTTGGGTACATCCACTTTCCCCCTTCGCCTATCTAGCAGTGTACTAGATTCGGCCAAACTTCTCCACTAACTCAGAACCCAACTAGGTTCCTACCTCAGGCCCAAAGCCTTACACTCAGCCAAAAGGCCTACACTCAGCCACCCAGGCCTACACTCAGCCAATTAAGGCCTACACTCAGAGTTCTTCAACTCCTACACTCAGGCAATCAAGCCCTACCCTCAGCCTTTATAATATAGGCTTACAATTCTCTCAGATCCAATGGATCCTACAAGTTAAAATAGAAATACAATTGCTAACTCTACAACTCAGAAAATAAGAGAGGAGTTGAGAGATTCTTGAAGAGTTCTTGGAAGAACTCAGTTAGATCCAAACTGACTTAGCTTCCTTCAAAGCTTCTTGATTAGAACTGAATTAGTCTGAATCTTCTGCAGTTGTTCCTTGACCTCTGCTTCTTGAAATCCAGATGACTCTGAATTCTTCTTCTCAGCCTTAGTTCCAAAGACTGAATTCTTGGTTGGAGCTCTCTCTCTCCAACTTCTTAGATCTGCCGATGAACAGCAAGATCTTCTTGTGTTGATACTCAATATACCACTTTTACAAAGATCTGAACTCTCTCTGTCAAAAACTTTTTCAACCACTTCTATATTACTTCATCTATCTTGATCAATCTCTGTCTGTAAACTATGGGTGCCTATTTATAGGCTTCCTTCATGGTAACCGGCTGGTCCGGTTCATAACAGACTTCTGATATCTCTGACAGTTGATGTAGACCGGCTGGATCGGCAGCTGTCTTGTCAACCAGTCACTTCTTGAAATTCTCTAACTGTCAGATAGTGTCGAGACTTTCTGTTCTTAAGTGTCGACACTTATAGGCCAAGTGTCGACACATGTTGTGTAAGTGTCGACACAAGTCTACAAGGTGTCGACACAATTCCTTGTATGTCTCGACACAGATTCTTCTGCATGTGTCGACACTGAAATTTAGTGTCGACACAAATACTTGTACTTCATTCTTTAACTGTATTCTTCTAAGTGTCGACACATCTCCTTTGTGTCGACACATCTTCACGTGTTAATACTGTCAAGTGTCGACACTGCTTCTTGGTGTCGACACAAGTCTTCACTTTTGTTTCTTCAGCTGAGTGTCGACACATTCCTTTAGTGTCGACACTTGTACTTAGAATATTTTGTAACTGTTCTGTTCTTTGCTAAGTGTCGACACAGCTCCTTGTGTCGACACTTTCTTCAAGTGTAGAGTCTTCAATTAAGTGTCGACACATTGTGCTGGGTGTCGACACTTTCTTCAAGTGTTGACTCTTCTGGTTGTGTGTCGACACATTGTGCTGAGTGTCGACACTTTCTTCAAATACTGACTCTTCAGCATAGTGTCGACACATTGTGTTGAGTGTCGACACTTACTTCAAATACTGACTCTTCAGCATAGTGTCGATACATTGTGTTGAGTGTCGACACTTTTACTTAGACTCTGCAGACTTTTGCTGAGTGTCGACACAGCTCCAAGTGTCGACACTTTCTGGTGTAGACACAGCTCTTCTAGGTGTCGACACTTCTGCTAAGTGTCGACACAGCTTTTCTGCATACTTCTTCACTGAGTGTCGACACAGCTCCAAGTGTCGACACTTTCTGTCTGGTGTCGACTCTTCATTCCAGGTGTCGACACAATGACTCCAAGTGTCGACACTGCTTGTCTGGGTGTCGACACAAGCTTTCTCAAGTGTCGACACTTTCCCTCTGGGTGTCGACACATGGACTTAGAAACTTTTAGCTTCAGTCTAGTGAATACCTAACCTGCACAAGTAACTTAAACACACATCAAATACACTATGATGTATATCATTGAGTTAGGTGAGGCTTCTTCAAATCAGGTACATTTGACCAATGTACCCAACAATCTCCCCCTATTTGGAGAAGTCATAACCCTTAGTCAATGATATACACCACTTATAATTAAAAATTATAAAATGATGTAAAACAGGTATATGTCAACAGAGTTAAACTTAAACATGTAATAAAGCACACATGTATACTCATTCAGCATTACAGAACAAACAAGAATTAGACACATTCATCTGAACAATCATGAAATTTATTTAACAAAAATTGTTCAAACATTGTTGTTAATACATTTTCAATGATTTACACAAAATGTTTGATGTAACAGATTACAACATTCTTCAGTTTAATCTTAGTCTAATTCTGCTCTGGTTCTTTTATGACTATGCCCTTTCCAGCTTGCACTTTGGCCTTTACAGCAGCAGCAGCAGCAGGCTCAGCATCAGCAGGCTTCTTCCCTTTGGAGTCCTTCTTCTTCTGTTCTTCAGCCTTGATTTTTTGCCTCTCAAAGTAATGATAGGGCTTAGGAAAGTACTTGCTAGGCTCCACAGCTGTTGGAGGTAGCTTTCCTAACTTAGCCTTCCTTCTATGTTGGACAATGGCTTCCTGCCTACTCTCATGCTTCCTCCATTCTGCCTCTGAGAACCACTTGTTCCTCTCATGGGCATTGTCCTTGGCTGCTTTCCAGGCTGTGAGAATGATGTTCCTAGAAGTAGGACTCCACTGTTCAAAATCTGGTTTTTGCTCAGCAAGTTCCCTGAACTTCTTCTTTGATAGTCTAGTCTCTTCTTCTTTGTCCAAAGCCTCTTGCATAGCTGCTGTAATAGGTTGAACAACCTTTTCCAGAACAATATTAGGCTTACCAGCAGTTGGACTATACATTGTGCTTACATCAGCATGAACCATGTCAAAATCTGGAGGTGGATAGATCACCTGAGCTACTTCCTGTTGCTCACCTCCAAGATATGCACTTTGAATACCAGATTCAGCTACATTGTCATCATCACACAGGGGAGGATAGCCCAGTGTAGCTCTGATGGAATTAGAAATCCATTTGGCATGGTCAGAGCTAGCTTTGACTAACACCCTCTCCCCCTTTATGACTTCTTGGGCTACATGATCTCTCACATCATCCTTTTGGAATCTAATCTGACTGTCCAAGTACCTGATTCCTTCCTTAAAATAAGGTCTAAGCTTTGTAAGCTGTTCAGAAATGACCTTCTGTGAATCTTTAATGGCAGTCTTGACAGCAGCAAGTTCTTCTTGAAAAGCTTTATCAAATTCAGCCTTGGCAGCATCAGTAGAAGTAGATGGATCAGCAGACTTATTCTTTAATTCAGTCACTATAGCATTGTGGGAGGCTGTCAGATTATCATTCATTCTCAATTGATTTTCCAGCACATAGCCTTGCTTCTGTGCTATATCATCTACTTGAGACTTTATTTTCTCCTGGTGAGTTGCCAAATAGACCACTGCATTACCACCCTTGTGGAAGCAGTCAGTCATTTCCTTCTTATTCAAATTCATTTCAAACCTTATTGATTTGATATCTTGAGCTAGATCAAATTGTAGGGACTTGTGGCCTTCATCAATATATGTCTCTATAGCCCTTCTTTGCTCATCCAGCTTAACTTGCATTGCTACCATTAAGCCACTGTAATCTGTTGATGGAGCTTGTTGAATTAGAGAGTGTTGAGCAACTGTTTGTAGAGCCTTCTTGTAGCTCTGACTCCTTATTTTGAAAACAAAGAATTGTTTCTTCTTAGCTTGCTGAGTTTCATCATCCTCAGACTCTGAAGTGCTGGCAATATCAACCCTGTCCTTAGGGCTTGATGGTTTTTCAGTTTGCACATCTTGTGCCTTCTCAGTATCTAGCCTTATAGGCTCTTCCTGAACTTCCAGGTTCTCCCCCTCAACAGCAGCACCCTTCTCTTCATCAGCAGCAGTCTTGTCCATGTCAAAGTCCTCTTGATCTAGATTCAGAAAGAGGTCTTCCATTGTATATTCTGGGGGTGACTGAACAGGAGATGTACTGTGTTCATCAGCTACAACAGATGTGTCTTGGAGAACAACATCTGGTTCTTGAGTTGCTTGCTGATTTTGCTGATGGTCATCAGACAAATCAGAATTTATTATAGAAAAATTGAAAGTATTAAGGTCAACAAGTACCTCTTGGATGAGGATGGTGGCTTGCTCACTCTCCAGTGTAGATGGTTCTGCTACACCTGGAAGCTCCCCCTGGCTTGGATCCCTAGGGATGGGGCTAGTGTGAGGCAGCTCCCCCTGAATCTCAGCCACATCTTGACCAGCAGGGGTCTTTTCTACTATCTCCTCCTCTTGCTCATCAGGTGTAAACACCACCTGTTCTTCACTCTCAGAACTGCTTGAGGACACTTGTGTCACAACAGCAGTTTTTCTTTTCTTCCTGGGAGGAGAATCTTTCTTAGTAACTTGTTTCTCAGGGGTGGTCAATTCCTTTGACAGCACCCTTTCCCACCTGGAGAAGATCCTCATGTCCATCCTTCTCATGTGGTTGATTTTAGCTCCAGCAGCAGTGCTCATTACCTCTGGAATTGATCCAGCCAGGTAGAGACTTAATATCCTGCCCAGATTGGGCTTCTTCAGACTTTCCTTTATCTTCTCAAAGATAACCATTGACCAATCTGTTCTTAGGTTGAAGATAATTCTGGTCATGACATTGAACATGGAGGCTGACACCCTGTCATGCCCTCCAGTTTTACTGAGAATGACCTTGCCTACTATCTCTGACAGAAATTTTCCTTGAATGTTCATGCCTTTTCTGTTAAAGACAGAACCTATTTTCATCTTAGAATCAAGACCACACCAGACCAAAGCTTCCCTGGTCTTGGATGTAGAAATTTCTTCTTCTTCTTGAGTCTTAGGTAGCTGAAGTACCTTTCTCAGACTTTTGGGTGATACCTTGACCTTGGTTCCATGCACTCTGGATTTGATTCTGTATCCAGAGTCATCCACAGTTGCTCCAGTAAGAAATTCAAGCACCTCTTTCTTCCATATCTTGGATGGTTCTGAAACCAAGAACTCCAATCCTGAATCGGTGACTAGGGTTACCACCGACTTGATTTCTTGATCGCCATCGTCAAAAGCACCTCGCACGAGCTCATACCCTTCGTTAACATTCTCCTCGAGCTTGGGAGCCATTAGGGTTTGAAGATTTAGTCTTGAGAAGAGAGAAATGTCGACACAAGAGTTTTGGTCTCGAAACTTTTGAAAGCGTGTCGACAAACAAAGACAGAATCCTATTTATACCTTTCTGGTTTGAAGACGAATAGGCGGGATAGCGAGCTAAACATGTGTCGACACTGTCAATAAGTGTCGACACTGACTTATAATGTCTCGACACTCATGTGTCGACACAAGTTTAGTCAACAGATTTTATGTGTCGACACTTGGCTAAGTGTCGACACCACTATACTCGACATGTAGTCGAGACTTTACTTAGAAAATTCTGAGTAAAACTTAAGTGTCGACACCTTATTGGATGTGTCGTCACCTACTCGACATGTGTCGACACTAACATTCTGAAGTGTCGACACCAACTTCCTAGATGTGTCGACACCATTTTCCTGAAGTGTCGACACTTACTATTCTGTGTCGACATAGACTTGTCTATGTGTCGACACCTTTTTACTTAGCCAATTTTTAGTTCTGTAAACTTAGTCTAAGTTTATCATTCCTAGTTCAATTTTGAACCTATTGAACTTAGCTTCTTCTAAGGGCTTAGTGAACATATCAGCTATCTGATTATCAGTTCTAACATATTCAAGTGCAATATCATTTCTTTCTACATGCTCCCTAAGAAAGTGATATTTAATCTTAATATGTTTAGTTCTACTATGTGATACAGGATTGTTAGCTATTGAAATAGCACTTGTAGAATCACAGTAAAGTGGAGTTCTACTTACCTGAAATCCATAGTCTTCTAACTGATGTTGAATCCAAAGAAGTTGAGCACAGCAACTTCCTGCAGCTACATATTCTGACTCAGCTGTGGAAATAGCCACACTGGTTTGCTTCTTACTACTCCATGAAATGAGTCTCCCACCTAGGAATTGACAGGATCCAGTAGTGCTCTTTCTATCTTCTTTGCATCCTGCAAAGTCTGCATCTGAATAGCCTGTTAGATCAAAATCTCCATTCCTAGGGTACCAGAGGCCTAGATAGGGAGTGCCCTTTAGATATCTCAAGATTCTCTTGACTGTAGTCAAGTGAGACTCTTTAGGGCAGGCTTGATACCTGGCACAAACACATGTAGCATACATAATGTCAGGCCTACTTGCAGTCAAGTATAGTAGGGAGCCAACTATCCCTCTATACAAGGTTTCATCTACAGGTTTCCCTGCATCATCCTTGCTTAGAGACATACTTGACCCCATAGGAGTCTTCATGGTACTGGATGAATCCATACCATACTTCCTTATGAGTTCTAGGGTGAACTTGGACTGACATATGGATAGACCACTTGCAGTCTGTTTAACTTGGAGACCTAAGAAAAACTTCAGTTCTCCCATACTACTCATCTCAAATTGACTTTGCATAAGCTTTGCAAACTTTTTGCAAAGACTACTTTCAGTAGACCCAAATATAATGTCATCTACATATATTTGGACAAGTATGACTTTGCCTCTAGATTCCCTAAGGAATAGAGTCTTATCTATTTTCCCCCTTGAGAACTTGTTCTCAATGAGGAAACTAGATAGGGTTTCATACCAAGCTCTAGGTGCTTGTTTTAACCCATATAATGCTTTCCTAAGTCTATAGACATAATGTGGAAGAGTAGGATCAACAAAACCTGCAGGCTGCTCCACATAGACTTCTTCTTTCAAATTACCATTTAGGAATGCTGACTTCACATCCATTTGGTATACCTTGAATCCTTGATAGGTTGCATAGGCCAAGAACATCCTTATGGCTTCCAGTCTGGCTACTGGAGCAAAGGTTTGATCAAAATCAATACCTTCTTCTTGCCTATATCCTTTTGCAACCAGTCTTGCCTTATTCTTAATGATGACTCCTTGTTCATCTAACTTATTTCTGTAGATCCACTTAGTTCCTATAACATTGTGGTCTTTAGGCTTTGGAACCAGCTCCCAAACCTTGCACCTTTTGAACTGATTGAGCTCTTCCTGCATTGCTTCAGTCCACTGTGGATCTTGTATAGCTTCTTCAAATTTCTTTGGTTCTACTTGAGACAGAAAACTTGAATATACTACAACATTCTGATTTCTGCTCCTTGTCTGAACACCTTGTCTTGGATCTCCAATAATTAGCTCTACTGGATGATCTCTTAGATGCCTGTTGGCTGGAGGCATCCTTACTTCTGGTTGAACTTCTACAGCATCTTCATCATGCTGAGTTCCTTGTACTTCTTCAGCTCCTTGTACATGTAGTTCTCCCCCTGGACATAAGCCATCTTCTTCTACTTGCTGTCTTGCAGCAGGTACATCTTCTATGGTTAGCTTGTCCATCTTCTTAGTAAGACCTGTGGGGCTGCACACACTACTAGACAACTCATTGTTAATTAGTTGTGTTTCATCAAAAACTACATGCACAGACTCCTCTACAACTTGAGTAGTCAAGTTGTAGACTCTATAAGCCTTACTATAATTGCTGTACCCAACAAACACTCCCTCTTGGGACTTGGCAGCAAACTTAGTTAGGTAAGACTTTCCATTGTTAAGTATGTAGCATTTACAACCAAAGATCCTAAAGTAGGATAAATTTGGTTTCCTGCCTTTCACAACTTCATAGGGGGTCTTATTTAACCTTTTAGTGATGGTAGCCCTATTTATCACATGGCATGCAGTGTTAACTGCTTCAGCCCAGAAATACTCTGGTAGTGATGAATCACTTAATAGGGTTCTACCAGCCTCTATCAAGGTCCTATTTTTCCTTTCAGCAATGCCATTTTGCTGAGGTGTTCTAGGTGAAGAGAATTCTTGAAATATCCCATAGTCTTCACACAGCTTTGTCATGCTTTCAGACTGAAACTCAGTACCATGGTCACTTCTAATTTTGACCACTGTACAGTTCAATTCATTCTGAATTTGCTTAACAAACTATAAAAGACACTAGGTGTTTCAGATTTCTGCTTTAAGAAGAACACCCAGGAAAACCTTGAGTAGTCATCAACAACTACAAAGGTATAGACCTTCCTACCTAAGCTGTGAACTGGCATTGGACCAAATAGATCCATATGCAAGAGGTATAAACACCTCACAGCATCTTTGTTATCTAAGCTTCTAAAGGTAGATTTAGTCTGCTTGCCCTTTTGACAAGCTGAGCAAATGCCATCCTTGACACACTTAACTTGAGGACCATTCCTCACTAACTCTTTGCTAAAGAGTTTGCTAATAGTCTTGTAGTTAAGATGAGCTAGCCTCTTGTGCCACTTGACACAATGAGAGATTGTCTCATCAGCTACAAGACAAACTGGAGAACCATTGTTCTCAATCATGATGTCTAGACAGTAGACATTCCTCTTTCTATATCCTGTCAAAATGATCTCTTGATCACTTGACCTCTTGATATGACAACCATTTTTAACAAATGAGATGTCATACCCTACATCACTTAACTGACTTATACTAATGAGGTTGTGTTTCAACCCTTTAACATAAGCCACTTGAGTAATGGTAACAAGGTTTGAAGAGATGTTACCAAACCCTTTGATGATTCCTTTTTCAGAACCACCAAAGGTCACTTTAGGACCATTTTTGATTGGAATGTAGTCCTTCAGTAGTCCCCTTGTTCCAGTCATGTGTCTGGAACATCCACTATCCAAGTACCATGTAGGGGTATGGCCACTTGGATTCACCTGCAAAACAAATTACTTAACCTTAGAACCCAAAGCAAACTTGGGTCCTTGGTGATTGTTAGTTTGCAACTTGACATAGCAACCTGCTGGCTTTCCACCAGGTAACTTGCTACTCAACTTGGCACTGGCATTGTGCCAACAATCCAAGGCAAAGTGGACAACCTTGCCACAACACCAGCATTCAAACTTGTTGTACCTTTGCTTAGGTACAACCTTTGCTGTCTTGACTACAGCAGGCTTGTTGAATGTTGAGGCTTTGCCCTTGGACTTGGACTGATCCTGAACAGTCCTAGCTGGTTTAATAAAACCCAATCCAGCCTTTCCTTTATGATGAACAAATTCATCAATCAAGGGTAGCACTGATTTAGGTTTTGAAAACCTAGCAACTAGCTCTTTTTCCTTCTGGAGATTAATCTCCAGTTTCTTAATTTGATCATTCTTAAATGTAATAGTACCCATCTGAATCACAGTAATGTGTTTCAGCCTGGCTACTTCATTCAGTTTTTGATCATACTGCTTCTCAAAATCTGTTGCAGCTGCCTTGAGATCAGCAATCTCCTTTGCCTGACTTTTGGCTAGGATCTTGCTTTTCTTATAGTCTTGCAACAGTACTTGGTATTCATCTAAGAGCTGATGAATATCTCCCTCAGATTCAGAAACACTTCCATCACTTGATGAAGATGATTCTGACTCTGAACTAGAACTGGAATCTGAACTTTGAGTTGGACTTTGTACCTGACTAGGTCCTGGCTGCTCCAGGATTTTGGTACTTTCAGTCAATGCCATCAGTCCTTGACACTGACACTCTTCTTGTTCATAGATTGATTCCATGATCTGCATAAACTCTTCTTCTTCTTCAGCAAATAGCCCTATATAGGCTTCAGCATCTGTCTCAGTGTCTGAAGAAGAAATGTCTGAAAGAGTCTTCTCATTCTTTGCAACAAAGGACTTCTCCTTCTTTCCTTTGAAGTGAGTCTTCTTTTTGTCACTGGATTCTTTCCTTCTTTCAGGACAATCTGCAATAACATGACCCTGTCTATTGCAGCAGTAACACACAATCTTAGACCCAGTTGCCTTACTAGTCTTTGTCTTTTTCTTATCCTTCTTTGAAGGCTTCTTCTCCTGATACTGGACTTCTTTCCCTTTGGAATATGAAGGTCTGGACCTCCACTGTTTCTTCTTAAGGAATTTCTGAAAATATCTGGTGAATGCAGCAAAATCTTCATCACTTTCACTGCTTGTAGATTTAGTGCAAACAGACTCATCAGATTCTGATTCAACTACCTCTGGAGGAGGAGTTGATGACTTAGTCCTGTTCTTTCTAGGTACTTCTGACTTAAAGGCAACAGTCCTTTCCCTGTGTTCAGTCCTTGTTGACTTTTCCTCCTCTTTTCTTACTGACAATTGCATCTCATAAGATAATAACTTGCCAAACAGTGTGGGAGGAGGAATTTCTCCCAACTTTGCCATTTCTCTGATGGCACAGATCTTGGTGTCCCAGTCTTTGGTTAGGGACCTTAAGAACTTATCATTTAATTCATAGTTAGTGAACTCTCTTCCATAGGACATGAGTTCATTAACAATTCTATAAAACTTCTTGTAGCATTCAGTGATGCTATCTCCTCTTCCTTGCCTAAAGCTCTCATACTCTTGATTAAGCAAGGACTTTCTATCTTGCCTTACTTCTTCAGAACCTTCCATATAGACTATAAGAGTGTCCCACATCTCTTTTGCTGTCTTACAATGAATTAAGTTCTGGAAGGTGGCATCATCAATGGCACTTACTATTATGTTTTGTGCCCTTTTGTCCATTGTAGCTAGGACAATCTCATCCTTGGTCATCTCAGAAAAATCCTTTGGAGTTCTCTGTGTAGCATCCAAGACTGAAATCTTCATGGGCACATAGGGCCCTTCTTTGACTGTGATGTAGATCCTAGGGTCAGAGGCCTCCATGAACAGCCTTACCCTTTCTTTCCAGATTCCAAAAATCTCCTTTCTACATATGGGCAGTTTCATTGAACCCAATTCCTTGTGATTCTCTGAAGAACCCATGTTTCTTGATTTTCTTGAAACTGTTTCCTGACTTACACTGAATCTGCCAAACTGGATCTCCTCAGACAGTTAGTCCTTTTTGAGGAACCTGGCTCTGATACCACTTGAAAGATATGGTACCTAAACACCTAGAGGGGGGGGGGTGAATAGGTGACCTAATCCTTTTTAACTTTTGTTTGGCAGCACAACAACAATTTCACAGAATTCTACAGCTAACAGCAATTACAGCATATAAACAGTAATTCCACAGCACAGCACAGCACAGCACAGAAGACACACTAATTTATAGTGGTTCCCGAATCTTTGGGTACATCCACTTTCCCCCTTCGCCTATCTAGCAGTGTACTAGATTCGGCCAAACTTCTCCACTAACTCAGAACCCAACTAGGTTCCTACCTCAGGCCCAAAGCCTTACACTCAGCCAAAAGGCCTACACTCAGCCACCCAGGCCTACACTCAGCCAATTAAGGCCTACACTCAGAGTTCTTCAACTCCTACACTCAGGCAATCAAGCCCTACCCTCAGCCTTTATAATATAGGCTTACAATTCTCTCAGATCCAATGGATCCTACAAGTTAAAATAGAAATACAATTGCTAACTCTACAACTCAGAAAATAAGAGAGGAGTTGAGAGATTCTTGAAGAGTTCTTGGAAGAACTCAGTTAGATCCAAACTGACTTAGCTTCCTTCAAAGCTTCTTGATTAGAACTGAATTAGTCTGAATCTTCTGCAGTTGTTCCTTGACCTCTGCTTCTTGAAATCCAGATGACTCTGAATTCTTCTTCTCAGCCTTAGTTCCAAAGACTGAATTCTTGGTTGGAGCTCTCTCTCTCCAACTTCTTAGATCTGCCGATGCACAGCAAGATCTTCTTGTGTTGATACTCAATATACCACTTTTACAAAGATCTGAACTCTCTCTGTCAAAAACTTTTTCAACCACTTCTATATTACTTCATCTATCTTGATCAATCTCTGTCTGTAAACTATGGGTGCCTATTTATAGGCTTCCTTCATGGTAACCGGCTGGTCCGGTTCATAACAGACTTCTGATATCTCTGACAGTTGATGTAGACCGGCTGGATCGGCAGCTGTCTTGTCAACCAGTCACTTCTTGAAATTCTCTAACTGTCAGATAGTGTCGAGACTTTCTGTTCTTAAGTGTCGACACTTATAGGCCAAGTGTCGACACATGTTGTGTAAGTGTCGACACAAGTCTACAAGGTGTCGACACAATTCCTTGTATGTCTCGACACAGATTCTTCTGCATGTGTCGACACTGAAATTGAGTGTCGACACAAATACTTGTACTTCATTCTTTAACTGTATTCTTCTAAGTGTCGACACATCTCCTTTGTGTCGACACATCTTCACGTGTTAAAACTGTCAAGTGTCGACACTGCTTCTTGGTGTCGACACAAGTCTTCACTTTTGTTTCTTCAGCTGAGTGTCGACACATTCCTTTAGTGTCGACACTTGTACTTAGAATATTTTGTAACTGTTCTGTTCTTTGCTAAGTGTCGACACAGCTCCTTGTGTCGACACTTTCTTCAAGTGTAGAGTCTTCAATTAAGTGTCGACACATTGTGCTGGGTGTCGACACTTTCTTCAAGTGTTGACTCTTCTGATTGTGTGTCGACACATTGTGCTGAGTGTCGACACTTTCTTCAAATACTGACTCTTCAGCATAGTGTCGACACATTGTGTTGAGTGTCGACACTTACTTCAAATACTGACTCTTCAGCATAGTGTCGACACATTGTGTTGAGTGTCGACACTTTTACTTAGACTCTGCAGACTTTTGCTGAGTGTCGACACAGCTCCAAGTGTCGACACTTTCTGGTGTAGACACAGCTCTTCTAGGTGTCGACACTTCTGCTAAGTGTCGACACAGCTTTTCTGCATACTTCTTCACTGAGTGTCGACACAGCTCCAAGTGTCGACACTTTCTGTCTGGTGTCGACTCTTCATTCCAGGTGTCGACACAATGACTCCAAGTGTCGACACTGCTTGTCTGGGTGTCGACACAAGCTTTCTCAAGTGTCGACACTTTCCCTCTGGGTGTCGACACATGGACTTAGAAACTTTTAGCTTCAGTCTAGTGAATACCTAACCTGCACAAGTAACTCAAACACACATCAAATACACTATGATGTATATCATTGAGTTAGGTGAGGCTTCTTCAAATCAGGTACATTTGACCAATGTACCCAACACTTGGTGCGAAGGTGTCACCACAAATTGACGGTTCTGGGCCTAAGACCCCGGCGTTTTAAAGAAAAAAAGCGGGGTCTTATAGCTAACATATAAACCGGTCTGAGGCCATACTACGACTTCAATGAAGTTACCTGCAGGAGAGAGAGATATTCCAGCGGATTATTTAAGAACACATATCGACTATAAGCTGCACGGCTAACAGTTTAAACCGTCATTGGCCTTAATGGAGTAATCGAGTTATCTGCTGTGAAGGGAGAAATGTTCGTAGCTTATATGTAAATAAACTATGACCAGTAAGCCGCGCGGCTAATAACCTTAGCTGCTGAAAAGCCCAAACAATGAATTATAAGTTTGCGGCTAGGGTAAACTATGATATAGACCGCGCTTTTGATGAAAGAGAAGGATAGAGAAATAATATGCGGCTTCTGATATGATCATACAAGCCAGTAATCAAAGATACTAAACATGCTTAGTCGGCAAACAAGTCGCATGTTGAAGCCGAATAAGATAAACCTGACCAATTATTCTTGACTAAAATAAGTCGGTCGGGTTCCCGAATATATAAATAATATAAGCAGGCAGATAGACACATAGAAGCCAAATAATTTAAGCCGAAAAGAGTAACCGTGCAGTCTCTGTATTGAATGATATAAATTGGCACAGGCCGCTTAATAAAGACCGCAAGATAGCAGATAGACTCGTGTTGTCCTGCAAGAATAGATGAAGCTATGGACTTATGTGTCGATGTGGTCAGGTGCGTGTGGCAGTACTTTCCACACAAAGAACACATAAGCGGGATTAAAATTCTTAATATCCGCGACCGATGTCAAGCGAGACAAGTACGCAATGTCTGCGACGAAGGTCAAGCTGGACAAGTACATAATGTCTGCAACTAATGTCAAGCGGAATTTCCACTACACATCTGCGACTGATATCAAGCGGGATGTGGAGAGCTTAAGAATTCAAAGGGCATTTTGCCCCCATATGTATGCATGTTAGCGTTATAAGTAAATCTAAGAAATAAGCTTTAAATGAAAGATAATGCTTGTTTGTTGTTAAGGATGTGGCAAAATGATATATGCTCGAAGCTTGGCTATGCCCCATTAATAACAATTGCTGAGGGGACTTTTTGTATTATTCCGATCTTAATCATCTTTATCATAGGAAAAAAAGAAATCCCTGTTTGAACCATTGAGTAAACCAGAGAAGAAAGCCTTAGGAAATCAATGAATGACATAGTCTTGTAGCTTCCCAGCTCTTGCAATTTGATTAGCTAACTTTCGGAAAGCCAATCAATCTTCTATCTGATGACCAACATCTTTATGATTATTGCAAAAAAGCTCCTCATGGAGATATTTAATTTTAGACTTCATACGCTGAGGCCTTTTGAACTCAGGCATTTCTCGAAGAATCATTAGAAGATCTTCCATAGGAATTTTGAATTTAACATATTTATCTGAACCTTTTTTACGCTTTAGAGTTTTCGGACGTGAAGATGTGGATGGATGTACTTTCACAAACTCAGATAACTCGTTCTACTAAGGAGATAATGTAGCTCTATCCTGAGGAAGAGTAGGAGATTTGCAATCTTTAACTTGTGAACCATTTTGGAAGAAATAAATTGCTGATCACCAGAAGTCCCTTGAGGTTGTTTAGTCATCTGATTCAGAAACAAGATATACCTTTATTTGCTTCTTCACCTATTATGAACTTATTAATGATATCAATAAGATCTCCATAAGTTTTGGGTTCCTTTGTGGTGTGCTTAAATTTCGAAGGGCCTTCTCGAAGTCCATTTATGAAAGCTTGTAAGTAATAATCTTGATGGACGCTTCAAACATCCAGAACTTCCTTTTGGAACCGGTCAACGAAATCTGGATTAGACTCGTCAATTCCTTGCTTGATTCGGAAGAGAGCTCCAACGTCTCTTCTCCGCTTCCTGTAAGTAGTGAAACTTGAAATGAATTGACTTCGAAGATCTTTAAAACTGGTTACCGATCGAGGTGGCAGACTATAGAACCATTCCCTTGCAATGTCGCCAAAAGATATAATAAGAAGTTTGCATTTTATTCCATTTGACACCTTTCTTAGCGAAATAGACGATTCAAAGGCTTGTAAATGAGAAAACGGATCATCACATTCAGAATACTATGGGAGATGAGGTACTCTGAAATCATCAGAGACAGTATCCCAAAAAATTCGGTCAATGAATGGAGATGGGACTTCTTCTTCTTCTTCTTCTTTGTAAGGAGATTCTCTTGCGATAGATTTTGGCGCTTGTTCAACCCAACTCCGAGAGAATTTGTTATCATTGTCAAGGGCCCCATCATTAAAATATGAACAATCTTGCACTTTCGAGAGATCAGCAGTAGTTGACATGAAATTAGATTCACTCTGTCCCTTTGCAGGATTCATTTTGAAAGGAAGCAAATAACCAAACTTTGCTCAGAGACTGCCGACCAGTTGTGTCTTGATCTGGCGGTTAGAAGATAAGACAAGCTGATACAAAGACCGGAAGGAAAACTAGCGGGTAGAACGACAGGTTCTACAATGCTGGAGGCGAGCTGAAAACCTTAGCGGGCGAAGCTGCGGCCTGTTCGACAGGCCGCCGAGCTCTAGAAGCTAGAGAGGTCAGACCAGGCTAGACCACTGATTTCATTGACTAATCGAGATCTGAAGGCCGCGTGTTAACTGTTGATGCATGAAAACGGACAGGGAGTCGGGCACCACCAGGTAACAGTTCGAGCACTGGGGTAAGGAAGGGAAAAGAGGAGACTGTCGAATAGTCGGTTACTAGCGGCCGTAGCTAAGGGACTGAAAAAGAGGCCGCTGGCAGCGACAACAACAGATTTCACCCGCTACGGCTTAAATGTCACTCCTGCGACGGGCTTTCCTTTTATTCAAAGATAAGCAGTTATAAGAAGGAGAAAAAGGTGAAGCCGGTCAGACTGTAAGCCGCAAAACACTAGACTTGAGACCGCAACTCTTAACAAGCGAGCCCCTGGATACAAGTCAGCGTGTCTTGGGGAGTGCACCCTCCACCTATTTATAGGCTCGGGGGCCTGCCCAAGCGGGCAGGGCTAAAGTTACCAGCTGCTCGAGGTACATGAGAACCGGGCAGAGGTGAGGGGAAGCAAATGAGCAAAAAAGGAGAAAGGAGGGAAGCCGGTTGGCCTGGCGGATTCCTCCTGGCGAGCTGACGGCCTGGGTCCTGGACCTTGGCATTGATCAGGGTCGGAACTGGCGGCAGTCTGACCTGGAGACCGCCCGGCTTCGCTGAAGACCAGCCTACTTAAACTGTGCGGCGGTTAGAAGGCACAGGCCGCCCGATCTCTGACGACCGGTCGGCTTGACATGCTTGTCGGCTAGAAGAACCAGGCCGCCCGGTCTGTAAAGTTGTGAGAACTGTTCGCGGATTCCGGGCTTAACATCGATCTCTTCAAGGAACATAGTAAGGGGGAGTTAACTCAGGGGGAGTTGATGGTAGCGGAAACATAAAATAAAACAATGAAAACTACTTTTATGCAACGCCGCTATGCGATGCTTTGCCAGGCGGGATGTAAGACTACACGGGCCGCTATGCACCAAATCGCTAGGCAGATGGACGACTAGGCTTGCGAATGAGGTGGTTAGAATGGCGAAATGAAGGTTGAGAGCACATCTTCGCTACTCACGCCTCTAGAAATTGCTAGAGCGGCAAATCGGATGTGGTGGCAGAAGGAAATAAAGGCGCACCTCAAGCAAGTAACAAAAATACAAAATCACATAGACATTATTGTATACAAACATTTTATAAACTAAACACACTTCATCAAATACAAGAGATTAAACTACACTATCAATGACAAGAGAAGAAAAGTGTGCGAAATCGACCGGATTCGAAGTCTTGAGGAGGATTCATGGAAGGAATCGTCGGATTGTCAATCCGCATCCTAGCTCGGTCCTCAACTGCGTCTGGGGTAGAGGAGGATGTCACTCACTCCCAATGCACCCGTCTTCTTCGTGTCACAAACCGGTGGAGGATTGCACGAACTTCTCCTAGCTTGATGGAGAAAGCTAGATCAAACTTTCCTTGAAGCTCAAGGATGATGGAGGAGGCCGAGAAGAAGCTCCGGCTTGAATATGGCGTTTAAAGCTTGCCCGAAGCACCTCCCTAAAGTGGAAGATGAAGGGAAATGGCGGAACCCTTCCTTGGAGGCAGAAAACGGCGGAGGAGAAAGTCTCTGTCCTCCAATGGAGGAATATTTGCGCTTTAAATAGAAGCAGGTCAGAAAAATAGGCACACACGGTTTGGAGCACAACCGTGCGTTATTAACTTGCAGGCCAAGCTTGTAGATGAAGAAGCATTGACCCGTGCATTTTACTTCACGCACGGGCGATTCCGCCCGTGTGTGAAGGAAATCGCACGAGTAGCGACAGAATGCAGGAATACAGGATAAAATAGGGGAACCGTGCGTTTTACTCGCGCACAGGCGCTTCTGCCTGTGCGTGAAGAAATCACACGATTAACCACAGAAAGCTACAAACAAGAAGCAATAGGAAAACTGTGCGTTTTCTTCACGCACAGTTCTGAAGAAACCGTGCGTCAACCGTGCGTGAAGATCGTCGGGCTAAGCTGACGAAATTCGTCGAGCTCCACTCGACGTTTCTCCTGCACAAACAAAATGGACGATCGTAAAGAACCATGTGCTAAGAAAATGCACGACCATGCGTTTTCCTCAAACCTGCATTCAGCCTTGGGGAAAATGCACCACCTGCATTCAAATAATAAAACTAAAGAGAGCCCTCCAGTGTCACAGAAATGCAATGAAAAACATCTGGAAAGAGCCCTTGGGGAGCACCATGTGCTTACCCCCAACAACAGAATGCGCAATTGCACACCCTTGGGCCAGAATAATGCACAAAAATTATCATAGACTGGCCGATGCAAATATAACCAAATATCGGTTGAAATGTGGTGAACGAGTGAGAAAACAAGCCTAGATGAGTCCGAAAAACACTATATAAATCAGACTCATCACTCCTCCTTCCCACTGAAGTAAGGTCGTGGCTCTTCCCGACCATTTGAACTTGTTCACTCCGACATCTGGGGTCCTGCTCCTACTCACACCATAAGTCGGGGTAGTTCATATTTTGTAACATTTATTGATGATTTATCTAGATGTACATGGGTGTATCTTTTAAAGAATCACTCCAAACTCTTTTTTGTATGGACATCATTTTATAATATGATTAGGAATCAGTTTGATATGTCTATTAAAATATTTCGTTCTAACAATGCTAAGGAATATCTTACCACTGCTTTCTCTTAATTTTGTATGCAACACGGTATTATTCATCAAACTACCTGTGTCTATACCTCCCAACAAAATATGGGTGGCGGAACGCAAGAACCGTCACCTCCTCGATGTCGCTCACACTCTGATGATACAGATGCACGTTCCTCGCTCCTATTGGGGCTACGCTGTCCTCATTTCCTGTTACCTCATTAATAACATTCTGTCCACGGTTCTCCACGGACAAACCCCATTCTCTATTCTATATCCAGGCAAGGATTCGTTTCCTCTCCCATTGCGTATCTTTGGGTGCATGACTTTTGTGGACAATCCTTCCGCCACTCATGATAAACTCGACTCACGTGCCACCAAATGTGTCTTTTTGGGTTACTCAACTACTCAAAAATGCTATTGTTGCTTTGATCCCGTTCTACGTAAACAATACGTATCTGTGGATGTGACCTTCTTCGAGAATGTGTCATATTTCTCTTCTGACCCCTCTCCCTATACATTTCTTTCGCGTCCTCCAACCGTCCCCTCCACCTCGTCTACTCCCATCGAGATTTTCCCACCATCACCTCTACCGTCTCCTCCTTCCCTCTCTTCCTTATCACCACCGCTCTCTCACTCCTCTCCGCGGCCGTCTCTCTCCGCTCCCGGGCCACCTCTCTCTGCCACGGATGCTCTGGTTACTGAGGAACACGCTGACCTAGATCTTCCCATTGCTCTTCACAAAGGGGTGCAGACGTGTACCCAGCATCCGCTGGCTGCTGTTGTTTCATATGATCATCTCACTACTTCTTTCAGGGCATTTGCATTGGCTATCTTTGCGACTGCCACTAACCTCACCTTGATGAAACCCGCGAACAGACTCTTATGTGGGTGGTTGGTTCGATGAGTCGATCGCCACGGGTTTGTTTAGGTAGGCAAGTGCACCTTTCGCAAGTAATACAAAATATTCGGGGGAATATCCAGATCGTAAATTTCCCAGGAACGGGTTGATTATCCCTACTGCTCCGAAAGCACTATTATTTTACCGAAATAGTAAGTTGTTGATTTTAACTAAAATAGGACGAAAATAGATTAATATTAAAGGCGATGAAGAGATAACACTCGGTATCGAATTACGTTAGGAATAAAAATAGATTTAAATAACAAGAGATCTATAGTTTCAATTTAATTAAAGCAAAAACATGGCCGTGGAGGTTCCAAAAGTATGAGCTCACCTATCTCTAGGAATATCGCTCACCTGGACATTAAGACTATTCTACCGGGCTCTCGTCCGACGAAAGATTCCTCTTAATGCCCGCAGTACGCTAAGAACCCCGCTATTGGGTGGGGAACCCAATCCGGTAGAGTTAGCGCGCCTCCTCTCTTGAGGGTTAGTGCGGAACTCTCTTTACCCAGGGGTGACTAGTCCATACGCACGGCCTCTCGGCTAGCTAGCATATGGATAACGGAAATAGAGCCCATGCATCGATATATGGTTCTATGCGTCGTTAACCCGGGGTAAACATTAAGTTTTTAATTAAATAGAAAAATAAGACCTTTAGTTATTTAAAACATTTTTTATATCCAAATGATATTCGATACCGAGGGCTAAAAGCGATTAGCCACTCATCAGAATGGGGATAGCTTATGAGTTTGGTTAGGCGAGCGTTCTAAACTATTCGCTGAAGGATTATAAAGACAATAAGAAGAAAAAACAAGATAACCTAATATTAGAACAGTTACTACAAATAAACGCACCCGCACTCATCCAAACACATAATAAAGAGACGGAAATAAAACTAAGTTACAAGTAAACAAAAATTGCATAATTGAAATTGCAAGTCCCACTCAAACGAGTGGGCGGGAAATATAAGCTGAAAATTTGCAAGTCCTGCTCCAACGAGTAGGACTGAAATGAAAGCAAGACCTACTCAAACGAGTAAGCGGAAATAAATGCGATTATAAGTCCATCTCAAATATTTACAGGGAAATAAAGTCCGGCCATTTAACTCCTAGCGAGTAGACGGAAGATAAAAACCTGCCATTTAACTCAAATGAGTAGGCGGTAAATAAAAACTGAAAATGACATGTCCTACTCAAACGAGTCGGAGGGAAATGAAGTCCGGCCATTTAACTCCTAGCGAGTAGGCGGAAGTAAAAACAACAAGTCCTACTTAAATAAAATCCAGGCATTTAACTCAAATGAGTAAGCGGAAAATAAAAACACACACACCTGCTGAAATTAAAACACACACATACACACACACGATAAAAAAATGAAATACTCACATTACATAAAGTAAATACTCACACTTGCAAATCCTACTCAAATGAGTAGGTGAAAATTAAAGACACGTCATTTAACTCTTAACGAGTAGGCGGAAATAAATGCGCACACACACACACACTCTACATAATTGGAGAAAGCAATAAACTTATCACGTACACGCACGCACGCAGGCAAAAAAATTAAGAAAAACAAAGTTATCGAAAAATTAAAACAACTGCATTTCTACCGCTAGAATGCTGTAGAAATGCATAAAAAGGCAAAATAAAAATTGTTTGAGCAAATAGTTTTCAAATTAAGGTGAGAAAAGCAAGTGCTTGAAAAATAAAAACGTTTGCATTTTTACCGTTAGATTTTGACAGAAATGCATAAAAAGTGAAAATAAAAATTGTTCGAGCAAAAAGTATTTTTTTTATGTAATTGATAAAATCAAAGTTCTAAAAAATTTATAATAACACATTATACATTCTTATAACTATGTAAAACGGGTTAAAAAGTGGAAGAAAGCTAAAAAAGGCGGCAGTTTTATATTCAAAACAAAGAAAAAGCTAAGTTAAGAGGAATGAAAAATACTTTTTTATCGTTTTACAAGTTCATAAAAACGTATTTGGAAGCTTAAAGATCCTAAGTCTAATCAATTTTGATAAGAAAAACGGCTATAGTAAGGGCTAGGAAGATTGATAAAAATGAAAATTAGGCAAACCGTTTTTTTTCATTTTAAAGTATAAATTTTGCAATTTTAACTCATACACGAACACACACAATATGAAAATGAAAACAAAAGCAAATAAGATTGATGAAAAGGAGGCTATCAGAGATAATTCAGAGCATGTAAGGAGTAAAAACTAATGATTTTAATTACAAAATAAGTTGATTACAAGTGCCTAAACAAACAAACTTAAGAAGGGGGAGGGGGAAATAAAGTACTCACATAGCATTAAGCAAGCTCCAAACCGTAACCCTTGTCAACAAAATGGTTCAAAAATTTGGAACCCCTAACTCATACAGCAGCTGTCCTTTTATAGGCAAAAATTTCCAAGTACACACCCCCGACACGGGTGTGTCGGGGGGGGGGGGGCGTGTCAGCACTATTTATCAGTAGATTTCGGTGGTCAACGGTGATTTGACATTGCAGATGAAAACGCGGAGGTCACGCCCCCGGTCACGGGAGTGATGCTGGGCTTGTCGGCTTTATTTATCATCAGAATTTGGCGATTTGACGGCGTTGTTGACTTCGGGAGGTCCACATGGCAGTCACGCCCCTAGTCATGGGCGTGACCCAAAGTACACAGGCGTGACATGGAGGTTGAACTGGGCGTCGTTTGCATCGAAAGTCGCCGGCGGCGGTTTGTCGGGCCAGGTAGAGGAGTACACGCCTGTGTTGCATCTTGACACGGGCGTGTCGGGTTGAGTCGACGATCGTCGAGAGTAATTTCGTCGAGCTAGAACCGTGATCTTCGACCGGAATGACACAGGCGTGTCGAATCATTGAACGCGGGCGTGTCCCTGTCGGCTCGACGAACGTCGAGCGCAAAACGTCGAGCGAGCTGGCACGGGCCTAGAACACGGGGCGTATCCTTGGACACGGGGTGTGTCCAGGCGTGTCACATGATTTTTCTTCAAATTCGCTGATTTCACGGGAAATTGACGTGTCACGCCCTTGTCACGGCGTGACCAACAGTACACGGGCATGACACTTGATTTTTCTGGCAAAATTCTGAAAATTTCTGAAAAATAAAATAAACTAAGTTAGCAAAATATATACAATAAAAGGAGCATTTTATTAAAGAAATTGAACATAAAACAACAAAAGAAAATGAAAACTACTTAAATAATTAACATGAAAATAGGTATATTTACAACTCATCACACCTACTAGGAAGCTCTTATTGTCCCTCATTGGAAGGCTGCCATGGATGAGGAAATTGCTACCCTCACTGAATGGGGTACCTGGACCCTAGTTCCCCCCCCCCTTTGGGCACTGATGTGGTTGGCTGTCGCTGGGTATTTGTTGTAAAGTTCCGTCTGGATGGCAGACTGGATCGATACAAGGCCCGCCTGGTTGCCAAAGGCTTCACTCAGACCTATGTTGTTGATTACTTTATAACCTTCTCTCCCATTGCTCATCTTAGCACCATTCGGGTCCTTCACTCTGTCTCCGTCAACATGGATTGGCTTATTTCACAGCTGGATGTTAAGAATTCTTTTCTCTACGGTGATCTTCAGGAAGATGTTTACGTGGAGCAACCTCCTAGGTTTGTTGATTAGGGGGAGACACGAGTATGCTGGCTAAAGAAGGCTATCTATGGCCTAAAGCAAAGACCTCGTGCTTGGTTTGACAAGTTTAGTGGCATTGTTGCTGCCATTGGTTTTGCAAGAAGTTCAGCCGATCACTCTTTGTTCATTCGAAAAACCTCCTCGGGTCTGGAAGTTCATGCGATATATGTGGATGACATTCTTCTTACTGGCGATGATCAGGATGGGGTAACTTTGATAAAGAAACACCTCTGTCAACACCTGGTCAAAAAGGATATGGGCTCCCCGAAATACTTTCTGGGGATTGAAATCTCTAGGAAGCCCAAGTCCATGGTCCTTTCCCAACGGAAGTATACTATTGATGTTCTAAAGGAGGCAGGGTTGACTGCTGCTAAACCTGCCCAATGTCCTATGGCTGCTAGAGAAGACAAAACTTGGACATATGACTCGCCCTTCTATCCGATCTTACAAGGTACCGGCGTCTGGTTGGCAAACTCAATTATTTCACTGTAACCAGACCCGACATCTCTTATGATGTTGGTAAGGTGAGCCAGTTCATGCAAGCTCCTATGGAGTGTCATGTACAATCTCCCCTAAGGATATTGGAGTATGTTAAAATAGCGCTAGGGAAAGGACTCCTTTTTCAGAAGAATGGTCACTTAAGGGTTGAAGCATACTATATTCAAGCTATGCTAATGACAAAGGTGACCGCAAGTCAATGTCAGGTTTCTGCACATTTGTTGGAGGAAATCTTGTAAGCTGGAAGAGCAAGAAACACTATGTGGTCTCTAGGTCTAGTGCAGAAGCGAAATATTGCATTATGACATCGACCACATATGAGTTGAAATTGGTTACGAGCTCTCATGCTTGACTTAGGAGAGGTCTATAACTATCCTCTTCCTATGTTCTGTGACAACAAAGCCGCAATATACATCTCCAAAAATCCTGTCTTCCATGAGAGGACAAAACATATAGAAGTTGACTGTCACTTTATTCGTGAAGAGATCTTGAAGAAACAGATTTGTACTCCGTTCGTCACTTCCGACAAACCAGTTGGCAGATGTCTTCACCAAGCTAGTGTCTGCTTCCTTCTTCCACAATTGTGACAAGCTGGGCATAATTGATATCTATGCTCCAGCTTGAGGGGGAGTGTTGCAGTATGGAGGCCGGGCGGTCTGTTGTTGTTCGGAGGCTGGGCGGTCTAGCGGTTTATCCTAGCTGGCTTGTCTGCCGGGCTGTTTCTGTTTGGTATCCCAGCGGTCTGGCAGTTTGTCTCAGGCGACTTCGAGACGGGGTTGTCTAGCGGTCTCCTGTGACGGCTTGTTCTCTATGGCACTTGTTATCTCCTACTATTAGTTGTCAGGTGGTTAGCCGGATTGTCTAACCGCACAATTTGTTTGATTTGTCTATTTGTTAAGCCGCATATACTTGTAATTTTTTAGTCCCACATTGCTTATTTGTAATCTCTCTCTTCTCCTCCATTCTATAAATATGATGCTATACCTTTATAATATATACCTTTTTGGATAATAAAGATTTTGTTACTCCAAATTTTAGGTCTACTTTTTTTTGTTCGCACAATATCAAGCCACTCTTCTGTCCGTACGGCCGACTCCGTCCCAATGTAAGATGGGGGAGAGAGTCCTCGAAAGATGCTCAACAAATTGGCCTCGTTGTTCGGCTGTAGAGCTGGTGCCTGCTGGGCCCTTAAAGCCTCAAGAATGGCTGTCATAGTCTGCCCCATCTCTAACTGTAGAAATAGAGTGGGGGCCGAGAGAGGTGGTTTAACATTCGAAGTTTGCTGAGCTCCTCCCTGCTTTGTAGTGTTAAGCCCAGAATCCGCGACCAGTTCGCACAACTTTACATACTGGACGACCTGGTTCTTCTAGCCGACAAGCATGTCAAGCCGATCGATCGTTAGAGACCGGGCGACCTGTTCCTTCTAACCGCCGTATAGTTCAAGTCGGCTGGTCGTCGGCGAAGCCGGGCGGTCTCCATGTCACACCGCTGCCAGTTTCGACCCTGCTTAATGCCAAGGTCCAGGACCTAGGCCGTCAGCTCGCCAGGAGGAATCTGCCAGGCCGCGCAGCTTCCCTCCTTTCTCCTTTTCTACTCATTTGCTTCACCTCACCTCTGCCCGGTTCTCCTGTACCCTAGGCAGCCGGTAACTTTAGCCCTGCCTGCTTGGTCAGGCCTCCGAGCCTATAAATAGGGGAGGGTGCACTCCCCAAGACACGCTGACTTGTATCCAGGAGCTCGCCTGTTAAGAGCTGCGGTCTCAAGTCTAGTGTTTTGCTTCTTGCAGTCCGACCAGCTTCACCTTTTTCTCCTTCTTGTAATCGCTTCACTTTGAATAAAAGGAAAGCCCGCAGCAGTAGTGACATTTAAACCGCGGCGGGCGAACTGTATTGTTGCCGCTGCCAGCGGCCTCTTTTTCTGTCCCTTAGCTACGACCGCTAGTAACCGACTATTCGAGAATCTCCTCTTTTCCCTTCCTTTCCAGGTGCTCGAACCGTTAGGTGGTGGTGCCCGACTCCCTGTCCATTTTCGTGCATCAACATGTAGGATGTGCAGGGGGCTGCATAACAAAGGACAATTGTAAGAAATTGTACTCAAATGCAGTTAAAAGTGGACAATTACATGTGATCCCCGATATGGGCACACCACAGCTTCCGCTGCTTTGTTTGTCCCCAAAATAAACTCGAGCGAGGGTGACCCAGGGTTACTGGACTTCTACTCCTCCGATCGAGGTTTCGCTTTGATACCAGTTTGTAAGACCCTTTTTTTTTGCAAAACCAACAGGTCTTATGCCTAGAACCGCCGCTTTGCGATGACACCAACAGGCCCGGGAAGATCGTCACTACAAAACGCCAATCTTGCCGGCCATACCAATAGCAAAAAAGAAGAGTAAGTACAGAGTAAAAGAAACTCAAATGCTGGTCCACAGAATTCACATGAACATAAAATAAATCCAAACGAAGGGAGAGTCCACAGTAATGATAAATCAAGTACTAATAAAAAGGGCTCCAGCCGGATACATCATGATCCTCACTACAAGTCACTAAATGTGGAAGAAAATCTATTGTAGCTACTAATGATCCGGACTCACTGTCCCTGTTGCATGAACTCTCGTGCTAGACTGTCCCGTCTCCAAGCGCACCGACATTTGGGGTTGCATCTCCTGGTTCGGCTCCATGATCCCCTAAATGATGTGGTCAATGACCGTTAGTCTAAAATACTAAGTCCTATCATCCTCTACCCCTCCCCCATGGCTCCTAGGCACCGAGCGGGTAGAAGGAAAGTGATGGTATTTAAGGTGGAGAGTAACAAAAGTAAGTAAGTGACGACGAAACTAGTCTATCATGAGTGTATAATCATAGCAAGTATAAGTAAGCAAATAGTAGGTAAGAAATATAAGAATACATATGAAACGGTGAGCAAGTAAAGGTACAAAAAGGTAAACCGAGTAAGTAACCATGACCAATATGAATGCCCATACAAACATATAGACCAAGGGGTTGTTTTGCAAGGCCTATTTTATAAAGAGTCCCATACAAATTTATACAATATATGTCAATAGTTATATGCAATAAACATGCTATGACATGCAAGTATGCTATGATAATAACAAGCAAGTGCAACACATACACCCGAATCTGTGCACACAGACCTTTAGTTCCCCGTTTCTGCAGCCAAACCTCCTTAGATACCTCCATAGTAGCAAACAGAAGCGGTGGGTTGGGTCTTGCCCACCTCTAAACCGATATCATCACTACCAGCAGACTTAATGTACGCTTCAATGCTGGTGCACTACGCGGAGCTCCTGCGTACTCTTGCCTGCTGGCGTACTAGACTTTATTTGGGTAAGTGCTAAACCACACTTGCTGAGTCAACGTATTGGTTTCTGTGCGACGACTCTCCACTACCAAAGACCCACCACCTTATATTTTATGCACATGCAACATTAATGTATTTCACACTGAGCCAAAGCTCCCTGGACTATCTGTTCCATCACAAATATTTATCGCGCTATCGGCTCGTCGGGTTAACCTGCCCATCACCAAAACAACCGAGCCTATCGCTCGTGAGACACAACCTAACTCCCACAACACCGGGGAGTATGAGTGTATGTGTAATCCTAGAATATTTCTAATTACTCTTGTAATACATTTAGTCTTACGACTTACGTTAACCTTGTACTGCCCAAGGTATTCCCTGTGAAGGGCTCTCGAGGGCACTAGGAAATACGATGGGCTGAAGCCCAAAGCTTCCTTTCGCAAGGTACTTATTATTATTGGTATTTACTCATAATAAACCTCATTTAAATTTATACTTAATCTAATCCTAGTGTATTTTGACTCTCTTCTCTCTCCATAGGAAGAACGATGTCGTCAATCCCGAGCACCATTTAACACCAGTCAACACAATACTTCCACATCATGACTACTAATGATGAACTCATTTTCACTCAACAAAAATGATAAAACTATTAACCCTAACTCCCTATGTCCATTCCTCATGTTATCACAATTTTCGCAGTTTTACTATATGTAGACCAATCTAAGCTATATGATGTACATGGCAGGAGGTACTCCAAACATTCATCCAAAAGCCCTAAGATAATTATTGTGGGTCTATCATGACAAATTTAGCCTAAATCCAGAAACTTGTAATTTTCCTAATTAATTTGGCATTTAGTAAATTTTCCGAAATGTTAGGCCATGTGTTATTTTGAACAAGAAGTACTGGATTTCCGTACGTTATGGCCACCCAAAAATTATGAACACTATATGATAGCAAAATATCAGTGAATACCAAATTTCATAGATTTTTATAAATGTAACACCCTCTAAATAATTAATCAAAGGTAATTCAAACAATAAGAATTAATGGAGGGAGTACCATAAATCATAGTTCAAAAATTAAATAAAAATTACTAGAGACTTTTAATGATCATAAAACACTACTGACTAAGTTACATGGAATTCCAAGGTCAGTGAGCTTTGTAGAAAAATATATTAAATAGTTTCATTAAAGTGCACTTGTGAAGGAACATTCTTATAAACTCATCCAAATAACATATAACAATTTTATAGGCTTTAATAGGTCCTAAAAAGTTCTCTGGCCAAGTTACACAATTTTTCAGCAAGATATAATATTTATTATCTATTTTCGAAAATAAGGTGCACTAGTTAACTTTACACAAGAAGTACTAAGAGGAAATGCCCAAATAATCCAAATAATTTACTAGTGCATCTAAATGATATTTAATCAGAATTTCCAAAGTTTCATAACATTCTAAGTAAATTTAACTATGGTTACTTCGAAATCATCACAAGGGCAAGATGAATGTTTTATTTACAAGTATGAGCAACTATTTTCTAAACAACATATAATAAATTTCAGAAGTCAATAGCACTATAAAATTACTCATACCAAAATCTCATGAAGATCCAAAATTATATGACCCTTCAATATTTTCATAAAAGGTATAGGCCTAAACTATCCCTAATTGGTTAAGTTGTGTGACTAAGTCTAAATGTCCCCAAATTCCTTCCTAGGGCTATATACCATCCTAGGATTACATGGACAAAACCGAAAGTCCATACATGCACATATCACACCATGTCCTTCACAACCCCCCCCCCCCCCCCCCCAAGTTCAACCATAGGGTTTGAACTAGGGTCCTAGGGAAAATCCACCCAAATCCACCTTAAACTCCATGTGAAGGTGTTAAAATAACCTTAGGGCTCTGGCCAAAGTTCCAACCCCTTTGGGTAAGAATTGGCCCCTCCATGCCCCAAGCTCACTCTTGCCCTAACTAACCCCTAAAGGGCCATACTTTGGTCTCACCAAAACCTATTCAAATCAAACCCAATTTGGCTGAGATTTTTATCATAGTCATACCATGACCCTAGGAGACAGACACCAAAAGTTTGGTGGGTCTAGAGATAATTAGACCCCTTAAATAATTCATACATGGTTTATTAAATTTCTACAAAAACTTAAGAAAAATGTTTTCCAAAAATTCTCATTTTTGGATATGTTATAAAGTTTGGTATTAATGTCTCATTCTCCGAATTTCAAGTCACTTGGAGGTCAGGATTGATGGGGACACCCTAAACAATCTCTGATTAAGCCTAGGTGTAGATCTCACCAAAATGAGTGTTGTGGTATGACCTGAACTCCAAATTGGTTAAACTAATTTTAAAATAAAATAGTTTCATAGGGCTACGACTTTCATGTAGACCACTTTTACTCTAGGGGAACCTAAGTATTTTTAAAAATTAATTTAAAACAGCCCAATAACTGTGACAGGAACTAAAATAAAATTAATTAATATATAATCGTTGTCATGAATCTTAAAGAATAATCGGATGGACCATGGCTTTCTTCTTCCTCCAGCCATGGCCTAGATCTGCTCGACCTGGAGGATACTCCAAGCCCAATTGCCGGCCCTCCAGCCACCACCCCAACAAACCTCCGCCGCCAACACCTCTATTGAGGTGAGGGATATCGGCAGGAGGTTTTTTGGCCACCGGAGATGGCGGATTGCGGCGAACTCGATATTTCATTTTTGCAGAAAAACTAGTGGAAATGTTTCACTGGATCATGCTCAATTGAGCCTGATTCACATCTCTAATGAATCCTTTGATCTAGCCCACAAAGGAGTTGAGGAGGATCTTAGTGTAGGGCTGGAATCAGGCCGATCGCCGTGCCACCATTGCCGAAATTTGTGATTTCTGGTGCTCTGCAACTGCACTACAAAGTAGCTCGATTCATTCAGGTAAGTGGTGGGAAAGACTCCTCACAGTCCACTGATGGTGTTTAAAGCCACAGTTGGGCAGGGGAAAGGCTAAGGCATCAATGACCACTAATGGACATTGAAAGCTTATTTCAGCCGTGGCAGTTCTCCTCCCCTAGTCACTCCCATGGCCAGGAAAACCCTTAGCCTTCTCCTACCTGACCAGAGGAGATGATTCCAACAAGAAGAGAGGGGCTCTTGTCCTTCCAAGACATGAATGGCCTTCTCTCTCATTTTCTCACTCCTCCATTAAAGATAAAATGGACCTTTTCTTTCTCCTAGTAATAATGGCCGAAATTGGTGATTATTTCAACATATAGGCACCCCACTAACCCATATTATTCATGGAAATAAGGTTAGCCTAAGGGGGATTGGGCTTGTGCTTGAGTTAGCCCATTCGAGCTTGTTTGACCTATTTCAAGGATTGTGTTTAACTTGGTCAAATTGACCTTTTGGGTTGACCCTAATGGGTTTTAGGTGACCCATTCATCGAATATTCTTATTCGATGAATCGTCGAGATTCGTCGACATAACTCAACGTCATATGCAAGCACAACACTTTAAGTTAAAATCGTCGAGTGGATTTCGACGAACGTTGAAGGGAGTTCGACGAATGGCTTGCTATATTATTTTCTCGAACGAAGTTCGACGAACGTTGAACGGATTTCGGGAAGTTCGACGAACGACATGCTGTATCATTTTGTCGAACGGAGTTCGACGAGTGTCGAACAGATTTCAAGAGTTCAGCGAACGGGGTGTAGTCGACTCTCTCGATGCTTCCAGAAATCTTTCTAAGTAAAATGGCGTTGAGTGCACTCAACGCACTCAACGCCAATCTGTCTATGGCATTGAGTGCACTCAACGCCCCGAGCCAAGATATTTCTCCAAGTAAAATGACGTTGAGTGCACTCAACGCACTCAATGCCAATCAGTCCGTCGAGTTCAGTGCACTCAATGCACTCAGCGCCCCGAGCCAGGATATTTCTCTAAGTAAAATGGCATTGAGTGCACTCAACGCACTCAACGCCAATCAGTCCATGGCGTTCAGTGCACTCAACACACTCAACGCCCCGAGCCAAGATATTTCTCTAAGTAAAATGGCATTGAGTGCACTCAACAGACTCAACGCTGATCAGTCCATGACATTGAGTGCATTCAACGCACTCAATGCCACGAGTCATGATATTTCTCTAAGTAAAATGGCATTGAGTGAACTCAATGCACTCAACGCCAAATAGTCCATGGCACTGAGTGCACTCAACGCACTTAAGGCCCCGTGTGCAGATATTTTCTAAGTAACTTCCTGAACTAAATTGATGCTTCCCGAACCTGAGCGAATTCTCTTGGCTCAAAACGCGTGCAAGGGCCAACCACAAAATGACATGTTACACCTTGGAGGTAACTTGACCCTTAGCTAGGGCACTTTGACCTTTTTAGGGATAGGGTTGAATTGGGTTAACTTAGCCTCTTTGGTTGACCATAATGTGTCCTTGGTGCCCCATTGACCTCCCCTAGGGTTAGGGGTGCCATGGTGTGGTCAAATTGGCTAAAGAAAGGTCCATTGGCCCTAGATAGATCACTTTGACCATTTTAGGGTTACGGGTGTTGTGGCGGGGTCAAAGAGTCAAGGTGAGGCCCTAAACTCAAACCTTAGGTTAGGTAATCTGAAAGTGTTATTTGTAGACCATGGTGATCTCACCTTCATTCCTAGGTTCACTTGCTTTCTTCGGCTTCCTAGGGTTTTGTCATAACCTAGTCATGATAAAACCACTCCTAGGGGTCTAGTTGTTTGAGAGATGTTACAGGGGTACAAACAGGAAGAAGACATTAATTTTGATCAAACCTTTTCCCCTATAGCAAGGTTTGAGGCCATAAGATTGTTCCATGCATATGCTGCACACATGGGATTCACAGTCTACCATATTGATGTGAAGTCAGCCTTCCTGAATGGTGACTTAAAAGAGGAACTCTATGTTGAGCAGCCTCCAGGTTTTATAGTTCCTAACTCACCTGATTCTGTTTATAAACTTAGGAAAGCTCTGTATGGGCTACAGCAAGCTCCTAGAGCATGGTATGACACTTTGTCTAGCTTTCTCATTGAGAACAAATTCTCAAGAGTGAAGATAGATAAGACCCTATTGATAAGGGAATCTAAGGGCAAGATCATCCTAGTTCAGATCTATATAGATGACATAATCTTTGGATCTACTGATGACAATATCTGCAGGAAGTTTTCCAAACTTATGCAGTGGAAGTTTGAGATGAGCAGTTTGAGTGAACTTAAGTTCATCTTAGGTCTCCAAGTTAGACAGACTGATGATGGCTTGTCCATATCCCAGTTTAAGTTCCCCAGGGAGTTAATAAAGAAATTTGGTAGAAAAATTCCTCCATCATGAGAACTCCCTTGGGATCAAGTATGCCCATATGCAAAGATGAGGCAGGGAAACCTGTTAATGAAACTTTGTATAGTGGGATAATTGGTTCCCTTCTCTATCTAACTACAAGTAGGCCAAACATCTTGTACGCTACATGTGTTTGTGCTAGGTATCAGGCTTGCCCCAATGAATCTCATTATTCAGTTGTAAAGAGAATTTTGAGTTATCTTAAGGGCACACCAGATCTTGGCCTGTGGTACTCAAGGAATGAGCAATTTGAATTAACTGGCTATTCAGATGCAGACTTTGCAGGCTACAAAGATGACATGAAAAGCACTTCTGGCACCTGTCAATTCCTAGGTTGAAAATTAGTTTTTTGGAGCTGGAAGAAGCAAACTAGTGTTGCAATTTCAACTGTAGAGTTATCATACATCTTAGCTGGTAGCTGCTGTGCTCAGTTTCTGTGGATTCAGCATCAGCTCCGAGACTACAACCATCATATAAGTAGAAGGCCTTTATTTTGTGATTCCACTAGTGTTATTTCAATTGCTAGGAATCCTGTCTCCCATAACAGGACTAAGCATATTGAAATCAGATATCATTTCATTAGGGAGCATGTGGAATGTGAAGATATCAACATTGAGTTTGTCCCAACCGACAAGCAAGTGGTTGACAGCTTTACTAAGCCACTAGATGAAGTAAGGTTTAACACCTTCAAGTTTGAGTTGGGTATGTTAAACATGGTATATCTTCAGTTTCTCCTCATTTAGTTGAAAGTTATTTTCTATCTTACAGATGGAACTATTCTTCAGTAAAATGAAGACTCTTTAAGTGATATACCTTCAGTGGCGTCATGGTCAACTTCTGTCCAGAATGGTATAAACTAGATTGTCTACCAAGAAATATGATAGATGATGCATTGGTTGAGGGGGAGCATGTCCAACACTACTCTAGCACTCTCATGAAGAACCTTGCTGGCAATTTATTGATGTCAAAAAGGGGGAGGAAAAGATGATCAGATGTATGATCAGGAATAGTAGCAACAATTCAGGGGGAGCAGGTGTAGTTATGTTCAACCTGCAGGCAAGGAGGAGTGGTAACTATAGATCATTCTCCAAATATATACTTTTAAATATTTTTAAAACAAAATTTCTTATTGATGCATATTACAATGTATGTCATTGACTGAATTGCTTAAGTGTTTTGACTTCCTCAAATAGAGGGAGATTTTTGGGTCCACTGACCACAATTTGCTAGATTTGAGGAAGTCAATCTTATCAATGATATACATAAAGTTGTATTTGATGTATACTTGAGTTCATGCATGTAGGGATGCCCTAGCAACAATGATGGGACAAGTAGCCTAAGTGGCTAGATCCGGTAAACACTTACCTAAGATGTGGATAGACATGAAACTGTCCATGTCAACAGGCGTTGAGTGAAGGTCATTCACTCAATGCTAGATGACTTATAGCACTGAGTGGAGCATATACAGTCAAAGCCAAGGTAGTGGCAAGATGAGAAAGTGGCTAAGGCCACATTTGTTCAGTGAAGTCAACTCACTCAATACCATACAACAAAAGGCTGTGAGATAGGCTAATACAGTAAAAGCCTAAGAAGAAATGGGCAGAAAACTGGCTAAGTCCACAGGAGTTGAGTGAGTATCACTCACTCAATGCCACACTCTATATTCGTTGAGTATTGCCTTATAACTCAAAGCCACGGAAAATCTATACTGATATTTGGCTATGTCCAAATGCGTTGAGTGTTGCTTACTCACTCAACGACAGATAAACAAAATAAAATATGTTTAGTAGTTTGGCGTTGAGTGGAGCTTACTCACTCAATGCCAAGGAGCAGAAAAAATCTAACTAAGGCAGTGAGCATTGAGTGAGACATGCTCACTCAACGCTCTTAACACCAAGATTCAAAAAATCCAGCTAGAGCAAAAATCATTAAGTGAGGCTTGCTCACTCAATGCTCTCAACGCTTAAGATGCTGAAGAAGCTGGAAATTGGTTAAGGTAGAAAGCGTTGAGTGAGGAGTACTAACTCAATGCTCTCAACTCCTAAAATAAAGATAGCATGGCTAAGGTACATGGAGTTGAGTGAGGCTTGCTCACTGAACGCTCTCAATGCCAAGCATGCATAAATGGCTGAAGAATATGCCAAGGCAAAAAGCATTGAGTGACGCTTGCTCACTAAAAGCTGTCAATGCCTAGATAGACAAAATTCTGTCTAAGTGTCTTGGCATTGAGTGAAGCTCATTCACTAAACGCTTATTCTACTGATGCTCGATTTTAGTTAAGTGTACAGGTGCTGACGTCAACAATATCTGCAAAATCAATAAAGTCAACTAATTTCAAAACAAGCACGGAGAAGCTACATAACACGACAAACTTTGCCTAGAAGCTACTATACGTCTTCTTCCGTTAAAGCAATGTGTAGCTGGATGCTGCAAGTGGGCCCCACAGATTTCTTAGAGCCATTGATCGGCGAAATATAAAAGAAAGGGAGTGGCCAAGAGGAAAACAACTTTTAGGGCTTTATAGATTTCAAAAGTTACGACTGGACTTCATCTTCCTCGCCATTGCTGCCGAGAAAAAGCTTGAAGTCTTTCTACAAGAACCAAAAGTTCAGTTTGCTGGTGCCATCTTCACCTACACCCACAAGATCAGATGTCTATCTTCTGAGAGAGAAGCAGAAATACAGAACAAGTTTCTGCAGATAAAAGTTGCTTCTCAGTTCAGCAAGCTCAAATATGAAGATCTACTTCTGGATCTGGGAAGAAGAAAGGACAAAGTTGTTGATTCAGTCCTGGAAAGAAAGAGGAAGCAGAGCATTTTACTGCTAGTTACTTCTAGCTCAAGATCCTTGTGGCAGTGAAGAAAACATAGAGTTGAGATAACTCAGATCAAGGGGTTATCACAGAGAAATTTCCCTGTGATAAACATAAATCAATTTCACTAATGTAGGTTCTTTTTGGATCTGAGTTGTAGGGCTCTCCGAGCCTAAGGTAGGGCAAAATTTGTCTGAGCTGTAGGATCCAGTTTAGATCTGAGGTAGGTGGTCAACTGATCACTGAGCTGTAGGACTTGGTTTCAAGTTTGAGGTAGGTGAGTCATTCTCACCGTGTTGTATGACACTTATGCCTGAGGTAAGATCTAGCAGCAGATCTGAGTGTAGGGCCTTTATGCCTGAGATTGTAGGTGAGTCATTCTCTCTGAGGTAGGATCCCTAGTGGATCTGAGGTAGGGCTGTCCTCCTAGCCTGAGTGTAGGGCCTTTGACCTAAGCTAGGTGATCTGCTGATCACTGAGTTCTAGGCCATTATTGCTGAGGTATAAGTCTTTGAGGAGACTGAGAGATCTTGAGGGATATGAGGTGAAAGATCTTTGGAGCAGTGTCTTGGAGAAGATCTTTGACTAACAGGAAGTTGTCAATGTGGGAGGAGAGTGGATGTAACCAAAAGTTGTGCAACCACTATAAATCTGTGTGTGCTTTTCTGTATTGTTTTCTGTGTAGCTACTTGAAAGCTAAATACTTCCACCACACTAAGTACTAAGGAAGATAAAATTAAAAGCTAATAATATCAGTGAAAGAGCCTATTCACCCCCTAGGTTGTAAGTAATCTTTAAAATAAAGACTTTCAACATTGGAATAGTCCGACACATTTTATTTAATCCAACCTCCCTAACACGCAATCTTTCAGTTTTCGGGCTCCGTTTCCATTCGGATTATGCAATTTTGGTTGGACAAATTTTTACCTGCGGCAACAGCCAGGTCTCCACGCTTCCACCTCTACGCAGGATCTCCAAAATGAGGAAGTGCTGGCGATTTCGCAGCGTGAGTGCGAAGTTATGTCGCAGTAATTACTGTATTCTTGGAAGTGTTTTCGAAGCCTTCACTGGCATATCCATTAGGAAGAAATTTAAGAAAGGAAAACACTGGGATAACCTTTAAACTCAGTTGAATATGCATGATCTGAGGTTGTGAAACAAACTCGAACAAATTCACCTGGTTTTCTAGTGGATGGACTGTTGGGTTTTTGGGGTTGACAAAATAGTGGTGCACGCAACAGAAATAAGAACAAGAAAACACAAACGAGTTTGGATCTAATAATATTCATGAATCAAGAAGTAAAAAATGGTGTAATAAAATCACCTTTGAGGGACTGAGTTTGAACTCAACCTAGATGCTCTAGAAGAATCTAGCTGGTCACTCAGCGGCTAGCGTCTTGAGCGCAGAAAATATATTTGCGCCTCTATAGTAATCCACACGATCGGGAGAACCCATAGCAACTTGTTGCACAAGTTCTAGGTCTGGAGAGAACACTCAACATCTCCACAGACTGCTAGATTTGTTGTAGAAGAGGCGGCGACGTCACTCGCCGTGTAAGACCCCCTCTTTTTTTTCCTTATCGACACCGGGGTCTTAGGCCCAGAACCGCCATTGTGCGGTGACTCCTTCACGCCATGAAGGGTCATCACCACAAAGCGCCGATTCTGCCGGCCGATTTCGATCACAGAAAAGTAGCACAATAATGTAAATGCAAATTGCAGTCCACAGAGAATCACATGTCATAATAAATATAACTCCACGAAGGGAGTGTCCATAGAATAAAACATCAGAGTAGCAAAATAAGGGCTTATGCCCGGTACATCATATCCTCACTACAAAATCACTCAAGCGGAAGCGAAAGCAGAAAACTACTCAAGGTTGAGACTCACGGTACCGGTAGTATGAACTCCGGAGCTAGACTGCCCCACCTCCACACCGGTCTCTGGGGCTGCTCCTCCATGCTGGACTCCACGATCCCCTAAATGATGTGGTTCGAAAACCGTTAGTCTAAAAGACTAAGTCCTATCATCCCCCGCCCCTTCCCCCACGGCTCCTATGCACCGAGCGGAGAGGAAGAAAGGGGAGGACTTGAAGGTGGAGAATATCAAAAGTAGATGGCAGCGGTCCTATACTAGCAAATTCTATAGCATGTAGAGACAATAAGTTGAAATATGAAAAGTAACCTTTACTTATGTGAAAACACATAAGCCAAGGGGTCTTCTGCAAGGCTCCCATCGTATAAAAAGTCCCATACCAATTTATACGTTGGGGTGTCGGTTATCAAACAGCAGTAAATATATATATCCAAAATTAACCTTAATTTATAAACTTGCCCACACAAGCTTATAGACCAAGGGGTCGTTTTGCAGGTCCTAAAGTATAAGCGTCCCATTCCACTTATACTTTAGGTGTCAAGGTTAAAGGAAATGATTATGCTATGACATGCAAGTGGGTATGATGGATCATGCAAGTGCAACACACACACCCGACTCTGTGCACACGGACCTTTAGTTCCCCCTTTCTGGAGCCGTAACCTCCCAGGATACCTCTGTAGTGGCAGACGGAAGTGGTAGGTTGGGCCTCGCCCACCTCTAAACCAGTAAAGCACTACCGATCAGACCTATCGTATGCCTCAACGCTTGGTGCACGAAGCGGACTCCTGCGTACTCTTGCCGGCTGGCGCACCGGACTTCTGTTGGCGAAGTGTTAACCACACTTGCCGAGTCAACGTATTGGCGTCGGTGCATCGACCCTCCAATACCGAAGACCCACCACCTTAATTTTTCCTTCCTTTTATGCACATGCAAATTTAGCGTAATCAAACCCGAGCCGAAGCTCCCCGGACAAACACGTCCGTCTCAAACAATCGAGTTGAAGCTCCCCGGACCCAATGTCCGTCTTTTAACCATCCGAGCCGAAGCTCCCAGCTAACTTCCGGTGCCAACAGTGTTTGTGAAATGTGAAACCCTAATTACTAAGTTACTCTTTTCAGCTTGTTAAAACAGTTTACGTTAACCCAGGACTGCCCCCGGTATTCCCTGTGAAGGGCTCTCAAGGGGCACTAGGAACTGTGTTGGGATTACGCCCAGCGTTCCATTTCGCAGGGTACTTATTTTTTTATTGGTTGATTCCCTTACCCTTTTCTTCTCATGTTCCGATAGGCTAATCCTAGGGTGATTTGACTCTAACTCTCCTTGGGTAGGACGATCTTTCGTCGGACCCAAACGCTTCTAAACCCTAGGCAAAACCACACCCTACCCACTTATCTTCCATAGATGCAACCCATTCTACTTATCCTTCCAGCAAACCATCAAGGCCCATCACACTTGCTCCAATTCATATCCAAAATGACTTCCTGCAGTTTTGCTATATGCAGACCACTTAAGCTACATGACCCGTAAAAAGGGAAGTACATGAAATACTCATCCAGTACCTCTATGATAATTATCAGAGAGCTAAAAGGACATTTGTAACATAAATCCAGAAATTCATAATTTTCCTAATTTGTCTGATGATTTATTTATTTATTCTAGTATCCAAAAAGCCCAAGTTTGAACATGAAGTACCAATTTCAGACAGGATAATATTCCAATAAATTTATGTTAATTATAAAGTGCATAATCAACTCTAAAGCCTAAGCTTTCAAAGTTTTAAGCAAGGTTTAGGCCCTTAAATGAAATTTCAAAGATATCTCATAAAAGTCATTTTAAAAGATTTTTACAGCAATAATACCTCCAAAAATTCATAGAAAATTCAGAGATGATTATGATGGCCTACAAATACCCTAGAAAAAGTTTCATAATTTATTATTTAATAATAAGGATATACTTGATTTTCTCATGAAACTTCAAGTTTATGGATTAATGAACAAAGTATACTAATTAACCAACAAAAATTTCCACAAACATTCCCACATGATAAGATTGAGCTAGGAACACTATGTATCAAGTTTCATAATTTTTCAACAAGTATTGGGCTCTTGTAAGAATTATTTAGTAAGTAACCGAAGTAATGCACTTGTGAAGTAGCTGCCCTAACTAGGTGTCCAAAAATTCTATCAAAAATCATACATGATCATTAAGGTCTAAAACTAACTCTGCCAATGTTTCATGCCCTTTCAATGGGCAGTGAGATCACAATAGCCAAATTATTAATTAGGGCAATCGTATTTGTTACAAATGAAGTGCTGCAAATATTAATCAAAACTTCCCAAATAAATTACCAGAGGCTCAAAATATCCTTATTCCCTCACTACCCAAATTTGGTTAAATTTCAAGATGTTTAGGTAACGTAAACTAACACTACAAGTTTTAGGTCCTAAGTTAGGGTTAGGGTTTTGTGGACCCTACCCTTTTCAAAATTTGTTAATATTTTTAACAGAGGGTTTTATATACCCTAGGACCCTCCATGCAAAATTTGATATTCACCCAAGGTGTTTAGGGCTCATGCCCTTCACAAGGCACCAAGGTCCTTCCTTAGGGTTTGGCCTGGGAACTTAGGGCAAATCAATTCCACTCTACCCCACATTCCATGGGGAGGTGCTAAGTGCCATACCAAGTCAGTGGTCCAAAAATCAGCCTCTGTTGAGGTGATTTGGTCACTCAAAATCAAATGTGCACCTTTTGACCAAAATACCCTTATTAAGGTAAAGCTAGGGTTGGGTCAACACCTATTCAAAACACATCCAAATTAGGTGAAACGTTATACAGATACATAACATGAGCCCAGGGACCACTCACCAAAATTTGGGAGGGTTTGGAGGTCATTTGACTACTTAATTAAATTACCGTAGCTTTATTAAATAAAGTCAAAAACTTTAGGAAAAATGTGTCCAAAAATTGTGAGCTTTGGGCAAGCCCTAGGTACAGCTATGTTAGGCTCCCTGTTAAAATTGCAATTGATTTGGGCTAGGGATGAAGTGTGGGCACTCAGTTTAATGACTACCTAGCCCTAAGGGTATGTCCCACCAAAATGGGTGCCCTGGTCAGACCATGCACCCAAACGGGTTCAAACAAATTTTACAATAAAATATACTCAGAGGGCTGCAACTTTTGTGTTGAAAGTTTTTCCACTAGATGAAGCTAGGTATTTTTAAAAATTAAAACCATTTATTGTATAATGTGTGACAGAAATGAAATAATCAAGAAATGATTTCCTATAGTTTATTCTCTGATGGAGCACGAATCTTGGCGTAGATGAACGGGATCCGTTCATCTTCTTCGTTGAGCCGACAGCCAGGATGCATTCTTCCTAGGCCGACTTCAAGCGGCTGCCACCGGCCATCCAGCCCCTTCCCCGGCCGGCCACCGCCACCACCACCTCCGTTGAGGTGGGGGCTATCGCCAGGCGGTGGCTCTGCCGCAGGAGAGGCGTTTTCCGGCGACTATAGCAAGAAAATTTCTTGCCGAAAACATGGAAAATGCTGGATTTGATCGGGCCTAATTACGCCCGAATTTTAAGCCTAAGAAGTCCTATGATCTACCCGAGAGTTAAGGAGAGGGGGAGGACCTTCTTGGCGGCCTGAATGCGAGAAGAGCGGCGGGATGCCATTGACGACGGCGGCGGCGCTCGGCTTCTGCAGCAGTACAGTGGGATGGCTCGTCTCCTCCAGGTAAACGCTCGAAAATGTTCCCCTTTGCCCACTGATGGTGTTTAAATGGCAATTGGGGAAGGGGGGTGGCTGGTTCTTAAATGGCCATCAACACCATTTATGGTGTGGCTCGGGTAGAGTGGAGGGGGGCTGAATCCACCCCTTGGTGGCCGGGAAACAGCTGGAATCAACTCATCTTCCCTAGAGGAGTTGATTGAAGCCATTAAAGGTGGCTGTTAGCCTCCCTTGGCCAGTTTTCCACTCTCCCCTTCCTCTTCCCCATCTTCTCTCTCCTCCATTAACATGGAGGGAGCTCCTTTCTCTCTCCTAGTCACCTCTGGTTGACTGGTCAACACCACAAGCTAAATGCAGCCCACTTGGTTATGATGGTCATGGAAATGGGGTTAGCCTAAGGAAGAAGTGGCTTGGGCTTGGGTTAGCCCTTTTGGGCTAGGTTTGACTTGACCTAAATGAGGGTTGACCTGGGCCAATTTGACCATATGGGTTGACCCCATTGGGTTTTTAGTGGCCCATTGGACTCCCTTAAGGTCTAGGATTACTTGAATAGGGTTAGTTGGGCATCTTGGTGGTCACATATCCCTTGGTAAGGGCACTTTGTCCATTTTAGGGCTAGAGTTGACTTGGGTCAACATGACCAATTGGGTTGACCCCTATGGGTCCTTAGTGACCCATTGGCTTCCCTTAAGGTCTAGGTAGGGTTATGTAGGGTTACCCTGCACTTTGGAGGTCACCTACCCTTAGTAAGGGTACTTTGACCAGATTAGGAGCTTGAGTTGACTTGGGTCAACTTGGCCTCTAGGGCTGGCCACAATGTGTCCTTAGTGACCCACTGACCTCACTTTAGGGTTAGGAGGGCATAGGTGGGGTCCTCTAGGATAGGAGCAGGTCAATTGACCCTAAGTAGGCTAGTTTGACCTATTTAGGGCTAGGGTTGACCTTGGTCAACTGAGCCTCTTGGGTCGACCCTAATGGGTCCTTATGGCTCTAATGGGCCTCCCAAGGTATTAGGGGTGTTGTGGTAGAGTATTGGGGTTAAGGTGTAGCCCATGGTCAACCTAAACCATTGCCCAGAGTTCTACTATTTGCAGACCATGATGATCTTCCACATTTTGTCCCCTATCTCTTGGCTCATTTCTGGCTTCCTAGGGTTTTGTCATGACCTAGTCATGGCCAAAACCACTCTTAGGGGTCTAGTTGGAAATGAGATGTTACAAATCCCAATAAACAAAACAAAGATTTTGTCCCCGAAATCAAGGTTGAGCCTACGGGACTTACTACCGAAGAAAAGAACCTTGTAACATCCCATCATGACGCCTTGTTTGCTAAATTAGGTTTAAAGGGAAACCTAGATCTATGACCATTTCACCCAATTGGCAAACCAAGATCTCAATAAACAAGGATAAGCACCCAATAAACAAAAGATAAGCCTCTATCTGCCTAGAGCATCCCTTAGTAGTTTAAAGCAGGAAAATAAGTTAAACATCTTAAGGGGTTTGTGAGGTATACCTGACTGAACAGCTCTGGGTATCTTTGTCGCATCAGGTCCTACAGCTCCCATGTATGCTCCTCCTGGCCATGGTTCCTCCACAGGACCTTGACTAGTGGGACCTTCTTGCGTCGCAAGACCCGTACTCCTCGGTCGTCGATCCTCACCGGCTCCAAACGAACCGACCGGTCTGAAGCTACCGGCCCTTCGGTGGTCAAAATCTGCTGCTCCGGGCGTAGCAGAGCCCTCCTCAGTGAAGAAATATGGAAGACGTCGTGCAGCGCTTCCAGCTCTGGTGGTAACTCCAGCCTGTAGGCTAGGGGTCCGATCCGCTCCAGGATCCTGTAAGGGCCCATGTACCTAGGGCTGAGCTTCTTCCTCCGACCACGCACCCGCGAGACTCCATGCATGGGCCGGATCTTCAGAAACACCCGGTCTCCCACCTGGAACTCCACCTGCCGATGCCGGGCGTCATAGTACTTAGCCTGTCTACTCTGCGCCTCTAGCATCCTGTCTCTGATCAGCCTCACCTGGGCCTCGGTGTCTTCAACAAACTCTGATCCCAACACCTTCGGATCTTCGTCCTGAACCCAAGAAAGCGGGGTCCGACATCTCCTTCCGTACAAGGCTTCGTAAGGCGCCATCCTGATGCTGGACTGGTAGATGTTGTTATAGGAGAACTCGACCAGGGGTAATAGTTTCTCCCACGGTTCCCCGCGGTCCAAAATGCATAGCCTCAAAAGGTCTTCCAGCGTCCGGTTGGTGCGTTCTGTCTGCCCGTCCGTCTGGGGATGAAATGCAGTGCTGAAGGTCAATCGCGTGCCTAAGTAAGCTTGCACGGATCTCCACTCCCTGGAGGTGAACCGGCCATCCCGATCCGACACTATCGTCTTGGGTACCCCGTGATATCGAATGAACTGCTCCACAAATCTCCGTACTAATACTCCCACAGCGTCGTCCTTCCTGATCGGAATGAACCTGACTACCTTAGTCAACCGATCGACGATGACCCAAATTGAGTCATTCCATGTTCGTGATCGGGGAAGTCCGTGAATAAAATCCATCGCGATGTCTTCGAACTTCCACTCTGGTACCGGGAGTGGTTACAACAACTCCGCAGGGTTTTTTCACTCTGCCTTCACTAGCTGACAAGCCTCGCATTGGGTCACAAACCGAGTAATATCCTTCTTCATGCCAGGCCAGTACATAGTCTTCTTCAAATCCGCAATCATCTTCGTGATGCCCGGGTGCACCGAGTATCTGCTGTGGTGGGCTTCTACCATGATATCCTCCCGGACCTGGCCTCCTCCCGGTATATAAGTCCGACCTCTGAAGCATACCACGTCGTCCCTCATCGTATAATCTCCTGCTGTACCGTTCTCCAAGGACCAGAATATCAGCTCCAGATCGACATCTCGCCTCTGTCCCTCTCTGACTCTGTCCCGGATATCATCTGTAGCACTCACCGCTGCTAAATACTCCGTGTAAAGCTCGGGGTCCTTGGATGACACCAGTGTGATGTGCATATCCTCCAATCTCCTCGCCAACTCCATAGGCATAACCTGAGGCCCGACTGCGGAAGTGGCAGCTCTCTGACTCAATGCATCCGCCACCACGTTTGCCTTCCCTGGATGGTAGTGCATCTCATACTGATAATCTGCAAGGAACTCCACCTAGTGCCTCTGCCTGATGTTCAGTTCCTTCTGCGTGTCCACGTATTTCAGGTTCTTGTGGTCGGAATAGATATCGCAGTGGACTCCGTAAAGATAATGGCACCAGACCTTCAAAGCAAAAATGATCGCCCCCATCTCAAGGTCGTGCACCGGATAGTTCTGCTCGTGCTTCTTCAACTGGCGAGATGCATATGCAATCACATGGCCCTTCTGCATCAGTACAACTCCCATACCCTGGTAGGAAGCATCAGTGTAGACCTGAAATCCTTCCCTCCCCGAGGGGAGAGTAAGAATGGGAGCCGAGGTTAGCCGATCCTTCAGCTCCTGGAAAGCTGTCTGGCACTGTGGGGTCCACACGAACGGTACCTCCTTCTTCGTTAGGGATGTGAGCGGGAGGGAGATTCGAGAGAATCCCTCCACGAACTTCCGGTAGTAACCGGCAAGTCCTAGAAAACTCCGTACATCGGTGGCTGTCTTCAGCTGCGGCCAATCCCGAATAGCCTGAATCTTTGCCGGGTCCACTGCCAATCCGGCTCCACTGATAATATGGCCTAAGAAGCCCACCTCCTTCAGCCAGAACTGACATTTACTAAACTTCGCATATAGATGATTCTCCCGCAGTCTCTGCAGGGTCAGTGTCAGATGGCGAGTGTGCTCCTCCTCCGTCCTCGAGTAAATGAGGATGTCATCGATGAACACAATGACAAACACATCAAGATATTCCTTGAAGTCTTGGTTCATGAGGGTCATGAATGCTGATGGTGCGTTGGTGAGTCCGAAGGGCATCACCGTAAACTCGTACAAACCATATCTGCTACTAAAAGAAGTCTTCTGAATGTCCTTCTCCCGAATCCGAAGCTGGTAGTATCCCGACCTCAAATCTAATTTCGAAAATAACTGCGCTCCCTGTAGCTGGTCGAACAGCTCGTCTATCCTTGGCAGTGGATAGGTGTTCCGGACCGTCAGCCGATTTAGTGCTCGATAGTCGATGCACAATCTGAGGGTCCCGTCTTTCTTATTGACGAACAATACCGGGGCTCCCCAAGGTGAAGAGCTTGGCCGGACAAATTCGGCTTCCACTAACTCCTGAAGCTGGCTCCGGAACTCCGTCAACTCCTTTGGGGCCATCCGGTAAGGTGCCTTGGATGCTGGCTTGGCCCCCGGCACAAGCTGTATCTGGAAGTCCTGCTCCCTGCACGGGGGTACCCCGGGTAACTTCTCCGGGAAGACGTCCTCAAACTCCCGCACCACCGGAATATTCGATATAGAACTCGTGGCCTCCGCCATCTCAAACAGCACCTCGTAGACCTCCTCCCCCTGTAAATAGGCCTTGACGGCCTGTACTGAAGATAAGGGTATACGTGAGGCAGGTCATATACCTTGGATGATGATGGTAGAGTCCCCGTGCCTCACGGTGATCCACTTCGCTTGACAATCAATCTGGGCATGGTTCCACTGTAGCCAAATCATGCCCATGATCAGCTCGAATACTGGCATCCTCAGGACCGTTGCCGAAACTTCGAACGATGTTCCACCAATCTCCGCCTCCATACTGCAGTGGGCTGAGGTGAGTATCTCCGATCCGTCGGGTAGACGCACCCTACTCATCCGGCCTGTGAACCGTTCCACTCCTTCCAGCCCTTCCAGAAAGGCCTCCGACACAAACGAGTGCGAGGCACCCGTGTCGAACAGAGTATAGGCGGGCTTGCCGATGATGAAGACTATACCTGTGATGATTAAAGGTCTTAGTATTTTATAACACATTTTCTTTCCTATTTATTCTACCTAGGGCAGTACTATTTGTTGGGCAATTGAGAATGGAAATTTAATTTAAACAACTTAAACATCTTAGCTTACCTGTGATGACCCGCTCTGGGTTTCGAGGCTGTGCCAGGTCCAAGGCATATACCTGCTCCCTTTCCTGTCTTCGATCTCCTCTCTGGTAACCACGTCCTTGGCTGCGTCCTCGGCCTCCGAAAAGCTGGGCAGGTGGGCCACCCTATGGTGCTGGAGGTGGTGCCCCCCTCATAGGGCAGTTTCTCCGGAGATGTCCCACCTGATGACAATGGAAGCACTCCGGCGGGGGATACGCCATACCCCCGGGTCTCGGCATCTCCTGTATCTGGAGAGGTTGAGGGGCCAAAACCACCTGCTCTCTCGGCTCCTGCCTCACCTCCTGACGAGGCTGCTCCTCTGTCCTTCTCCCATTCGGTATGGTGCCTCTCCGCTGATCATTTTGGGCCCTCCGGCCCTGATCCTCCGCTTGCCTCTTCCGGCCCCGAGTGGTGTGCCAATCGGCCTCAATCCTCTTCGCCATCTCCAAAATCCGGGAGATAGGCCCATCAGATACAAACAGCAAGGCCTCCCTCAACTCCTCTTTTAGGCCCTTATAAAATCTCTTGACGTAACCTGCTTCGTCCAGCTGGTAAGAGCCCGCATATCGGGCCAAATGGTCGAACTCTCGGTGGTACTCCACCACCGTCCTGGTGCCCTGTCTCAGCTGCAAGAACCGCTCCTCCAACTCGTCCCTGGCCGACTGCGGAACAAAGTGCTCCAGCAGCATGGCCCTGAATTCCTCCCAAGTGATTTCTGTAATCTCCCTATCAGCAAATGTCGTGTCCAACAACGTCTTCCACCACCTCTTAGCATGGGACTCCAAGCAAGATACCACCAGGGCCACCCTCTCCTCCCAAGGGCATCGTATCCCAGTCAACATCTCATACATAATATCCAGCCACTCCTCTGTCCGCACTGCCGACTCTGTCCCCAAGTATGATGGGGGAGAGAGTCCTCGGAAGGTGCTCATCCAGTTGGCCCCTGGGTTTGGCTGCTGGGCCGGAGCCTGCTGAGCCCGGAAGGCCTCAAGGATAGCTGTAAGGGTTTTCCCCATGTCTGACTGAAGGAAAGGTGTGGGGACCATGGGAGGTGGTGCAATGTCTGGGGTCTGCTGAGCTCCACCTTGTGGAGTGGGCTGAGCTGGGGGCTGCAAAACGAACTACATTAGTAGGTATTCGACTCAATACCTAATAAAAAGTGGACAATTTACATGCGATCCCTCATATGGGCACACCACTGCTTTCGCTGCTTAGTTTGTCCCCAAACTAAACTCGCGCGGGGGTGACCCAGGGTTGTGGACTGCTACTTTTCGATCGAGGTCTGCTCTGATAACACTTGTAAGACCCCCTCTTTTTTTTCCTTATCGACACCGGGGTCTTAGGCCCAGAACCGCCGTTTTGCGGTGACTCCTTCACGCCCTGAAGGGTCATCACCACAAAGCGCCGATTCTGCCGGCCGATTTCGATCACAGAAAAGTAGCACAATAATGTAAATGCAAATTGCAGTCCATAGAGAATCACATGTCATAATAAATATAACTCCACGAAGGGAGTGTCCACAGAATAAAACATCAGAGTAGCAAAATAAGGGCTTATGCCCGGTACATCATATCCTCACTACAATATCATTCATGCGGAAGCGAAAGCAGAAAACTACTCAAGGTTGAGACTCACGGTCCCGGCAGTATGAACTCCGGTGCTAGACTGCCCCACCTCCAAGCGCACCGGTCTCTGGGGCTGCTCCTCCATGCTGGACTCCACGATCCCCTAAATGATGCGGTTCGAAAACCGTTAGTCTAAAAGACTAAGTCCTATCATCCCCCGCCCCTTCCCTCACGGCTCCTATGCACCGAGCGGAGTGGAAGAAAGGGGAGGACTTGAAGGTGGAGAATATCAAAAGCAGATGGCAGCGGTCCTATACTAGTAAATTCTATAGCATGTAAAGACAATAAGCTGAAATATGAAAAGTAACCTTTACTTATGTGAAAACACATAAGCCAAGGGGTCTTCTGCAAGGCTCCCATCGTATAAAAAGTCCCATACCAATTTATACGTTGGGGTGTCGGTTATCAAACAGTAGTAAATATATATATATATACAAAATTAACCTTAATTTATAAACTTGCCCACACAAGCTTATAGACCAAGGGGTCGTTTTGCAAGTCCTAAAGTATAAGCGTCCCATTCCACTTATACTTTAGGTGTCAAGGTTAAAGGAAATGATTATGCTATGACATGCAAGTGGGTATGATGGATCATGCAAGCGCAACACACACACCCGACTCTGTGCACACAGACCTTAAGTTCCCCCTTTTTGGAGCTGTAACCTCCCAGGATACCTCCGTAGTGGCAGACGGAAGTGGTGGGTTGGGCCTCTCCCACCTCTAAACCAGTAAAGCACTACCGGTCAGACCTATCGTACGCCTCAACGCTTGGTGCACGAAGCGGACTCCTGCGTACTCTTGCCGGCTGGCACACCAGACTTCTGTTGGCGAAGTGTTAACCACACTTGCCGAGTCAACGTATTGGCGTCGGTGCATCGACCCTCCAATACCGAAGACCCACCACCTTAATTTTTCCTTCCTTTTATGCACATGCAAATTTAGCGTAATCAAACCCGAGCCGAAGCTCCCCGGACAAACACGTCCGTCTCAAACAATCGAGCCGAAGCTCCCCGGACCCAAAGTCCGTCTTTTAACCATCCGAGCCGAAGCTCGCAGCTAAATTCCGGTGCCAACAGTGTTTGTGAAATGTGCAACCCTAATTACTAAGTTACTCTTTTCAGCTTGTTAAAACAGTTTACGTTAACCCAGGACTGCCCCCGGTATTCCCTGTGAATGGCTCTCAAGGGGCACTAGGAACTGTGTTGGGATTACGCCCAGCGTTCCCTTTCGCAAGGTACTTATTTTGTTATTGGTTGATTCCCTTACCCTTTTCTTCTCATGTTCCGATAGGCTAATCCTAGGGTGATTTGACTCCAACTCTCCTTGGGTAGGACGATCTTTCGTCGGACCCAAACGCTTCTAAACCATAGGCAAAACCACACCCTACCAACTTATCTTCCATAGATGCAACCCATTCTACTTATCCTTCCAGCAAACCATCAAGGCCCATCACACGTGCTCCAATTCATATCCAAAATGACTTTCTGCAGTTTTGCTATATGCAGACCACTTAAGCTACATGACCCGTAAAAAGGGAAGTACATGAAATACTCATCCAGTACCACTATGATAATTATCAGAGGGCTAAAATGACATTTGTAACATAAATCCAGAAATTCATAATTTTCCTAATTTGTCTGATGATTTATTTATTTATTCTAGTATCCAAAAAGCCCAAGTTTGAACATAAAGTACCAATTTCAAATAGGATAATATTCCAATAAATTTATGTTAATTACAAAGTACATAATCAACTCTAAAGCCTAAGCCTTCAAATATTTCAGCAAGGTTTAGGCCCTTAAATGAAATTTCAAAGATATCTCATAAAAGTCATTTTAAAAGATTTTTACAGCAATAATACCTCCAAAACTTCATAGAAAATTCAGGGATGATTATGATGGCCTACAAATACCCTAGAAAAAGTTTCATAATTTATCATTTAATAATAAGGCTATACTTGATTTTCACATGAAACTTCAAGTTTATGGGATAATGAACAAAGTATACTAATTAACCAACAAAAATTTCCACAAACATTCCCACATGATAATAATGAGATAGTAACACTATGTATCAAGTTTCATAATTTTCAACAAGAATTGGGCTCTTGTAAGAATTATTTAGTAAGTAACCGAAGTAATGCACTTGTGAAGTAGTTGTCCTAACTAGGTGTCCAAAAATTCTATCAAAAATCATACATGATCAATAAGGTCTAAAACTACCTCTGGCAATGTTTCATGCCCTTTCAATGGGCAGTGAGATCACAATAGCCAAATTATTAATTAGGGCAATCGTATTGGTTACAAATGAAGTGCTGCAAATATTGATCAAAACTTCTCAAATAAATTACCAGAGGCTCAAAATATCCTTATTCCCTCACTACCCATATTTGGTTAAATTTCAAGATGTTTAGCTAACCTAAACTAACACTACAAGTTTTAGGTCCTAAGCTAGGGTTAGGGTTTTGTGGACCCTACCCTTTTCAAAATTGGTTAATATTTTTAACAGAGGGTTTTATATACCCTAGGACCCTCCATGCAAAATTTGATGTTCACCCAAGGTGTTTAGGGCTCATGCCCTTCACAAGGCACCAAGGTCCTTCCTTAGGGTTTGGCTTAGGAACTTAGGGCAAATCAATTCCACTCTACCCCACATTCCATGGGGAGGTGTTAAGTGCCATACCAAGTCAGTGGTCCAAAAATCAGCCTCTGTTGAGGTGATTTGGTCACTCAAAATCAAATGTGAACTTTTTGACCAAAATACCCTTATTAAGGTAAAGCTAGGGTTGGGTCAATACCTATTCAAAACACATCCAAATTAGGTGAAACGTTATACAAATACATAACATGAGCCCAGGGACCACTCACCAAAATTTGGGAGGGTTTGGAGGTCATTTGACTACTTAATTAAATTACCCTAGCTTTATTAAATAAAGTCAAAAACTTTAGGAAAAATGTGTCCAAAAATTCTGAGCTTTGGGCAGACCCTAGGTACAGCTAGGTTAGGCTCCCTGCCAAAATTTCAACTGACTTGGGCTAGGGATGAAGTGTGGGCACTCAGTTTAATGACTGCCTAGCCCTAAGGGTATGTCCCACCAAAATGGGTGCCCTGGTCAGACCATGCACCCAAATGGGTTCAAACAAATTTTAAAATAAAATAGACTCCAAGGGCTTCACCTTTTGTGTTGAACGTTTTTCCACCAGTTGAACCTAGTTATTTTTTAAAATTAAAACTATTTAGTGTATAATGTGTGACAGAAATGAAATAATCAAGAAATGATTTCCTATAGTTTATTCTCTAATGGAGCACGAATCTTGGCGTAGATGAACGGGATCCGTTCATATTCTTCGTTGAGCCGACGACCAGGATGCATTCTTCCTGGGCCGACTTCAAGCGGCTGCCGCTGGCCATCCAGCCCCTTCCCCGGCCGGCCACCGCCACGACCACCTCCGTTGAGGTGGGGGCTATCGCCAGGCGGTGGCTCTGCCGCCGGAGAGGCGTTTTCCGGCGGCTATAGCAAGAAAAGTTCTTGCCGAAAACATGGAAAATGCTGGATTTGATCGGGCCCAATTGAGCCCGAATCTTAAGCCTAAGAAGTCCTATGATCTACTCGAGAGTTAAGGAGAGGGGGAGGACCTTCTTGGCGGCCTGAATGCGAGAAGAGCGGCGGGATGCCATTGACGACGGCGGCGGCACTCGGCTTCTGCAACAGTACAGTGGGATGGCTCGTCTCCTCCAGGTAAACCCTCGAAAATGTTCCCCTTTGCCCACTGATGGTGTTTAAATGGCAATTGGGGAAGGGGGTGGCTGGTTCTTCAATGGACATCAACACCATTTATGGTGTGGCTCGGGTAGAGTGGAGGGGGGCTGAATCCACCCCTTGGTGGCCGGGAAACGGCTGGAATCAACTCCTCCTCCCTAGAGGAGTTGATTGAAGCCATTAAAGGTGGCTGTTAGCCTCCCTTGGCCGGTTTTCCAATCTCCCCTTCCTCTTCCCCATCTTCTCTCTCCTCCATTAACATGGAGGGAGCTCCTTTCTCTCTCCCAGTCACCTCTGGTTGACTGGTCAACACCACAAGCTAAATGCAGCCCACTTGGTTATGATGGTCATGGAAATGGGGTTAGCCTAAGGAAGAAGTGGCTTGGGCTTGGGTTAGCCCTTTTTGGCTAGGTTTGACTTGACCTAAATGAGGGTTGACCTGGGCCAATTTGACCATATGGGTTGACCCCATTGGGTTTTTAGTGGCCCATTGGACTCCCTTAAGGTCTAGGATTACTTGAATAGGGTTGGTTGGGCATCTTGGTGGTCACATATCGCTTGGTAAGGGCACTTTGACCATTTTAGGGCTAGAGTTGACTTGAGTCAACATGACCAATTGGGTTGACCCCTATGGGTCCTTGGTGACCCATTGGCTTCCCTTAAGGTCTAGGTAGGGTTATGTAGGGTTACCCTGCACTTTGGAGGTCACCTACCGTTAGTAAGGGTACTTTGACCAGATTAGGAGCTTGAGTTGACTTGGGTCAACTTGGCCTCTAGGGCTGGCCCCAATGTGTCCTTAGTGACCCACTGACCTCACTTTAGGGTTATAAGGGCATAGGTGGGGTCCTCTAGGATAGGAGCAGGTCAATTGACCCTAAGTAGGCTAGTTTGACCTATTTAGGGCTAGGGTTGACCTTTGTCAACTGAGCCTCTTGGGTCGACCCTAATGGGTCCTTATGGCTCTAATGGGCCTCCCAAGGTATTAGGGGTCTTGTGGTAGAGTCTTGGGGTTAAGGTGTAGCCCATGGTCATCCTAAACCATTGCCCAGAGTTCTACTATTTGCAGACCATGATGATCTTCCACATTTTGTCCCCTATCTCTTGGCCCATTTCTGGCTTCCTAGGGTTTTGTCATGACCTAGTCATGGCCAAAACCACTCTTAGGGGTCTAGTTGGAAATGAAATGTTACAGGCCGTGATCGAGATCGAAATCGGCGACGGCAAAGACGGAACTGCTTCTGTCGGGCTTTTACTGTTATCGGTCTTTCGTACAGTACGACTCGTCTGCTTAGACATAAGAGTGATTGCATACCTTGTCAAACCATAGAACTTCCTATTTATACTCCAAGAGGAAAATAAAACAGCTTCCACGACTATCTGTTGCCCAGCACATAGAATCCAGAATTCGACTTGACAACCCCTTGTCTCGACGAATCGTCGAGTATCTACAGCATGCACGACGAAGTCAACACCAACCTCCAGTCGAAATAACACTTGAATCGAGGAAGGCGTTAAACGGACTCAAGGCCGTCAATGCCTTTTCTGCCATTGCGTTGAGTGAATTCAACACACTCAATGCCAAAGGCCAGATCCGGCGTTCGACAAATTTGCGCCAGAGGCCAAATTATTCGAATGGTGTTCGACGAATCTGTACCAAGGCCAAATTCGTCGAACGGAGTTCGACGAACCTGCGCCAATGTCAAATTCGTTGAACGGAGTTCGACAAATCTGCGTCAAGGCCAAATTCGTCGAACGGAGTTCGACGACTGTGCCACGGCATTGAGTAAACTCAATGCACTCAACTCTTTTGCCTAAAAATATTTTTAAGCCTTTTTTCTTTTTCTTTCAACTCATCACATGAGCTATATAATGCTGATCCAATCTCCTAATTTCTCCACAATCATATGTGCGACCCTTATAGGCTCATACTGAGTTGACAGTGAGGCTACATACTTGATCATTTCTTGATCACTATGGTTATACCAACAGTCTCCCACTTGATCTAGAAAGTATCAAACAAAAGCTTCACAAACAATGAGCCGCATCTAGGAATACATCATTGTTCCCCAAATAGTAAGAGTTTATAAACTCATAATCCACTGTGATAAATGTTACAGTGTTGTCATGTCCCTTCGTCCCTTACATCTGGATAGAACTAGAGGTATAGATCATGTCACCCTCATAATTGTTCAATCCCAGTTTCCTGATCTAGAATGGACTTTTAGAAATTGGTGAGCTCAATATCATATATTGACTCAACCAAGCATTGCCATGCATTTTCAGTCCCATTCCATATAGGGGGCCCATGGATACAACTCCTGTCACATAGGATGACAAATCTCATCTCTACTCACACGCAAACACCCAAATGATTCGTAACGTACCCAATAATCACCTTTATCAACCAACTTTCTCAAGATAGGACTTTTGATGGCATCAAAGCACGCTCTTCCTCACTCAATGAAAGCTGTGACTTCAGGTCAAAGGACCACAAACACCATTGCCACTTGAGGCATATTTGTGACACGTTCATATAACAATCCAGAAAGCAATGTCACGGTGGGTCTGTCCAGTACAACTTGTTCATAACAAGTACGCATGTGATGACTTGATATCACAATATCATGACCTGTAAGGACAGTTCATCAGTCAATGCACATGCTAGTCTTAAAGGTATAATCATTGCACTTAGCTTTAAATATGATACAACGACCAGGAACCTTTAAGAATGAAGCTTCTAAGATCATAGGTTTTCACATCAAGTCACTACTTGACCTATGGAAGCAAACACTCTAAGGGCATTTATTAACTTGAACTTCTCTATCACTATAGAAATAATTTCATAATAAAAGAACTTGCCAAAATATATAAAATAAAATTCAAATAGTATTTTTATTCATCAAATGAAATACTACAACCAACAAACATACTATTCAAAAGACTCAAACAAGAGTTGTTCATTTAGGTATCATATACCCATAGATCTAACATGACAATCATGCTTTCTCTGTGCGAGAGGCATTATCAGTGGATCCGCAATGTTTTCTTCAATCAGCACTCTGCATATGCTCACATCTCCTCGATCTACAATCTCTCGAATTAGATAGAACTACAAGAGTACGTGCTTCGAGTGCTGAAGAGATCTACGTTCCGAAGCATGTACAATTGCACCATTGTTGTCATAGTAAATATCTACGAGATGAACAATGCTAGAAACTACATCTAACTCGCCAATGAATTTTATAATCCATACAACCTCCCTCGCTGCATTTGTAGCGGCGATATACTCAGCCTCAGTAGTAGAATCAACAACTGTATCCTGCTTGGAACTCTTCCAGCTAACAACACCTCCATTCAGGCAAAACGCAAAACCTGACTGAGACTTTGAATTGTCCCTATCAGTTTGGAAGCTAGCATCAGTGTAACCACTTACAATGAGCTCTTCCTCTCCGTCGAATACCAAGAATGTATCCTTAGTCCTTCCCAAGTACTTGAGGATATTCTTAACGGTTATCCAGTGACCTTCACCGGAATCAGATTGATACCTGCTAGTCATGCTCAAAGCATAAGAGAGATCAGGTCTAGTACATATGTAACACCCCAGTTTTGCAAGAGGGTCAGTCTGCAGTTCTGGAATTTTTTGGGTTTCTGGCAGGAGGCACACGACCTGCAACACGGGCGTGTCGCAGGGCGTGTAGAGGCCATGTCGACACTCGGCCCAAGTGTCGACACTTTCGCTCGACAATGTGTCGAGAGTAGGGCACACAGCCTGCGACACGGGAGTGTCGCAGGGCGTGTCAAGGCCGTATCGACACTCGGCCCAAGTGTCGACACTTTCGCTGGACAACGTGTTGAGAGTAGGGCACACGGACTACGACACGGGCGTGTCGCAGGGCGTGTCGAGGCCGTGTCGACACTCGGCCCAAGTGTCGACACTTTCGCTCGACGAGTGTCGAGACTGGGGTACACGGCCTGTGACACGGGCGTGTCACAGGGCGTTCCCCGCTTGGTCGACGATCTTCGCTCGACGTTTTTCCGCTGTGTCGACACAAAGCCTGTCGACGGGTGTCGAGACTTGGCACACGGCTTGGGACACGGGCGTGTCCCAGGCCGTGTCACCTCTCGGGTTGGTTTCGGGGCCGTGTCGATGGAGGCACACGGCTGGCCACACGGCCGTGTCACTAGGAACACGGGCATGTCGGATTGAACACGGGCGTGTCGGATGCCCATGTGCTGTTCTAGGCGCGTCGATTTGAGACGGCGAATGAGGCACATGGCCCTGGACACGGGCGTGTGCCAGGCCGTGTTCGGCCCAGGTCTTTTATTTTCCAGGCGGATCGTGGCCATTCTTTCCCAGATTTTAGGATCTGACGGTTCAGGACTGTTCTTGGGGAGTTAAGTCCGAGAATAGGGTTGAAAACCCTCATTCTTCTCCAAGCTTTCTCTTACTAAAGATCTAGAGAGAAGTGAGAACAAGGAAGATGGAGAAGGAGAGTTTGGGCTGTAGGAGGAGTTTCGGTGCTCCAAATCGCGAGACGAGTCCGGATCCGTGAAGCTTAGATCATTGCGAAGATTTCCATCCGGCCTTTTTGCCATGGCAAGGAAGAGGAGTCGGAAGGTAACGACACCTCTCCTCTCGGTCTTAGGATGCATGTCTTAGCATCATTTATTTTCTTTCTTTCTAGTTTTTGGGCACCAAACTCTCAAATGAGAGGGGTTTTGGTTTGCCAAGGTTCAAGAGGAACCTCCGGGTTGATTTAGTCCGTCCCCGGCATATTTTTGCATTAGAGACCCGCTCCGTTAGTGGATTAGGCATGGTGGTTGAAGCCGTTGTCACGACCGTTAGTCCTACTCGATGATGTTGCATAAAAACGCTAAGGACTCGTAGAGTTTCCGTTGCGGCAAGATGCCGTTTGTGATGTGGTGATGTTTTCCCCCTTTTCTCGAGTGAGTACGTGTAGTAGGAACCGGACAAGGTTAGCTCCTCGCGGCGGTAGATGTTTTCCTTGGTGGACAAGGTTAGCTCCGCGCGAGTTGGAGATGTTTTCCTTGGTGCGCGGAAACGCTGCAGTACAAAGGAGGGACTAGGGTGGATTTGTCTTGGTTTGTGTTGTGCCAAGGCGTGGCTAGGTCTCCGTGGTCGGCTGGCTATCCCGTGACGTTCATGTCATGTGTGGAGAGTGTCCCGGCGAGACTAGTCCCCTTCTGTGAGACTGACGAGAATGCCAAGCATGAGGACAAACTCGGGCAATGAGGTCATGAGCGGGTGGGGTTCGGCAAGGCTTCTTAGAATCGGTCAGTTTTGTGTTTGTTGGAATCCTGACATGAGACGTCGGAGCTTGTAGGCAAGCCCGGGGTTTGAGACCTTGAGCGGGTGGGGCCTTGACAAGAATTCCATGAGGCGGCCTGTGAGCCGTTGGGGGAAATGGTGACCCCTTTGTTTGCGGCTTTATGCCAATGGAGAATCAATGAGAACCCATATGATGTGATGATGTGCTAGATACATATGAGTTAGGTTGCCTTGGGTGAAACCCGGGTTATTGCATACATGATTGCATAAGTAGGCCCTTTTTATATTATGCTCAACCAGTAGAGAACATGTATGATGTATGTGACATCCAAGCCTGTTTTCCATAGTTGCTTTTCTTGCTTATGATTATTGCCTACGAAGTGATAACTTGCAGGTTGGAGGGGTACCCCGGGGTCCGTTAGGAGCGGCCGGGAGAAGATGTGTTGTTGCACAGTTTGAGGTCAGCCTTTGCTGACCAACGTTACTAATAAATTTTTCAGGGCAAGGATCGTATGCAGGAGTTAGCTCGCCGGCCAGAAAGGCCTAAGCCTCATGAAGTGTTTTTCTCTTTTTGCAGCCCTACTTATGAGTTGTTATGTTTGAGACTCTTGTTGACCGGCTTGCATGCCGAGGTAGACTAGGAGTGCTGAGCACCTTCATGATTGATGTATTATTTTTTTTCTTTTGGACAATTGATGTAAGGCCTTAAGGCCATTTGTTTTACTCTTTAGTGGTGGATAACTTCTAGTCTTGTTCTATTTCCGCTATGTTGTGCAAAGAGTTTTGAGTGTGGGTAGCTATATCAACTTTTAATGCTAAAGCTGTGGCGTCCGTATGTTGTGGGGCACCGGCCGGACCCATATTATACGTTCATTACAGGGGAGGTGTTACAATTTGGTATCAAAGCGAGGTTGAGATTCAAGGTCGAAGCGTAGAGAAGTTATCCACATAAGAGTAACGCGGGAGCATGAGTGACCTTAGGTTTAAGTCTTGAGATTTGAGACTGAATCCTTTTTTCTTGTTTCTTGAAGAGTGCAAGCAACGAGGCGGGAACGTCGAGAGCAAGAGAAGAGCTTTCGGCGAGCAGTGCTACTGCTCCAGGTCTGTTGGGCACGGGCGTAAACCCGGCCGACTTCTGCCGCATGCTTGCAGAAGCGATGGTGGCAGCTCAGGCTGCAGCAGCAGCTCAGGTGGCAACCCCTGCCACACAGGACACGGCGACTGCCGTGCCAGGCGGAGAGGCCAGGAGAGTGGAGCCTTTGGCGGAAAGGGCGGTAGTCGGACATGGAGACCGACACATGAAGTACTTCCTGAGTTTCCATCTCCCGTCATTCAAAGGAGTAGGTATGTCAACGGATGCGGAGGACTGGTGGGTTCGCATTCAGGAGCTTCTAAGGGCGGCAGAGATGCCAGAGGAAAAGAAAGCTGAGTATGCGGCTTTCATGTTGGAAGGAGATGCCAAGTAATGGTGGGTGAGCCATAGCGGCCGCCAGTTCCCGGGACGCACTCCGTTGGTGGAAGAGTTTGGGGATGCTTTCCTAAAGAGGTATATTCCAGTTTCTACACGTTTGGCCCTTCAGAGGCAGTTTCTGCATTTAATGCAGCGAGACAAGAAAGTAGATGAGTACGTGTAGGAGTTCACCCGGTTGGGTCGTTACGCGGGAACGACTATGGCAGATGATGTAGAGAGGGATAACCTCTTCTACCAGGGGCTGATGGAGAATTTGAGACAATCCCTCATCTCCATGAAGAGAGCCGGATTCAATGAAATAGTTGAGGCTGCCAGGATTTTGGAAAGTGATTTGGAGCGAACCCAACGCCGTAAGGGTTTTACTCCCAAGCAAGGGGAAGGGAAGCCTTCCCAAGCACATGGAAAGTCTGAAGGGAGTAGGTGGAGGAAGAAGCCTCACACTTCCAGATCTGGTGAGAAGAGCAATTGGATGCCTGGGTGTTCTCACTCTAGGGGATCGCAGACATGCTACCACTGCGGTAAGGTGGGGCACATAGCTCGTGTTTGTCCCCAAGGAGGAGCGGGGCAAGAGGCAAAGCAGGAGAAGACTGTGCGCTCCGGCCCCAGTGCTGCAGAGAATGGAAAGATGGCGGAGGCGAGCGCTTCTTGGTTCCAACCGGTGCAACTAAGGGCCTACAACCTTGGGCAGCAAGAAGCGATCCGTCAGACTAATGTGGTGACAGTTATGAAGAAAATTTAAGTTTAAATTTTGTGCTTCATCCTTTTAGACTTTTGTGTGATGTATACGTTGTAGGCTTCGTGTTAGTTTCCGGATACCCCGCTAGGGTATTGTTTGATACGGGACCATCACACTCCTTTCTTGCGGAGAGCTTCATCCGGAGAATAGGAGTTGAGTCATTCTAGGTGGACGCGGAGTTGAAAGTGCGTTTGCCCAATGGGTTATCCATGACCACCGAGGTCAAAGTGCGCATCTGTTGGGAGCTAGACGGAGTTGACTTTGTTTTAGTAGCAGCGATTTTGCCATTGGTGGAGTTCGATGTCATCTTGGGCATGGACTGGCTCGCAGAGCAGCGCGCCAGTATTGATTGCCTTTCTAAGGTGGTGACCTTAAGGAGAAAAGGGCAGACAGAAGTCAAATTTGAGGGCCTTTGTGGAGTGGCCTGTTCCCTGATTTCGGCCATGTAGTTGGTGCGGGCGGTTAACCAGGGTGGTGTAGCGCTTGTAGCGTTATTGGAGGTTCGTCTCTCCCAGATGTCTATTGATGAAATGCCCGTAGTGGCAGAGTTCAAGGATGTGTTTCCGGAAGAACTTCCTGGAGCGCCTCCTCGGAGGGAGATCGATTTCTCGATCGAGTTAGTGCCGGAGGCTAGGCCGGTGTCACGTCCTCCGTTTAGGATGGCACCAAAGGAGTTGGATGAACTTAAAGTACAGTTGCAGGAATTGTTGGAGCAAGGGTATATCAGACCCAGTTCTTCACCGTGGAGTGCGCCGGTGTTGTTTGTAAAGAAGAAAGACGGTAGCATGCGGATATGCATTGACTACCGAGAGCTGAATAAATTGACCGTCAAGAATAAGTATCTGATTCCTCGGATAGATGACTTGTTCGACCAATTGGTAGGGTCAGTGGTGTATTCAAAATTGGACTTGAAGTCAGGCTATTATCAGTTGCGAATTCGGGATGAGGACATACCCAAGACTGCCTTTGGTATAAGGTATGGACACTTTGAGTTTACGATGATGCCGTTCGGGCTGACGAATGCACCATCTGTGTTCATGGATCTTATGAATCGGGTATTTCGAGAATACTTGGATTTTTTGTGGTTGTCTTCATTGATGACATTTTGGTGTATTCCAAATCGCAAGTGGAGCATGAGACCCACTTGAGAGTGGTTCTGCAAGTGTTGAGGGAGAATGAGTTGTATGCAAAATTCTCCAAATGCGAGTTCTGGTTGGAGAAGGTGGCATTTTTGGGTCATGTGATTAGTGGGGAAGGGGTGGCAGTGGACCCAACAAAGGTTGAAGCCATTAGAGATTGGCCGGTTTTGAGGACCGTGGCGGAGGTCCGAAGTTTTCTTGGTCTAGCCGGGTATTACAGAAGGTTCGTGGAAAATTTTTCGCGGATAGCTCTACCCCTCACCTCACTCACACGTAAAGATCATAAGTTTGTGTGGACTCAAGAGTGTAGCCAAGCATTTGAGGCACTAAAGGAGAGACTAATGGCGGCTCCAATCCTAAGTCTACCGCAAGGGACCGAGGGATTTCAGATCTTCAGTGACGCATCGGGATGCGGCTTGGGTTGCGTTTTGGTGCAACACGCGAAGGTGATAGCTTTTGGGTCTAGACAGTTGAAGCCTCATGAGAGGAATTACCCCGTCCACGACTTGGAGTTGGCGGCGGTAATTTTTGCGTTGAAAATATGGCGGCATTATGTTTATGGTGCAAAGGTGGAGATCTTCACGGATCACAAAAGCTTGAAGTATCTCTTGGATCAAAAGGACTTGAACATGCGGCAACGCAGGTGGGTTGAGTTTCTTGGAGACTATGAAGTGGCAATTCAGTATACGCCAGGTAAAGCCAATGTGGTGGCTGATGCCTTGAGTAGGAAGTACTCGGGGCAAGGGAATTGGATTGAAGCTCATGATGAGCGGTTGGTGCGGGAATGGGAGTCCCTTGGTTTGGAATGTGTTGCAAGAGGCGAGTCCAGCGAGGCTCGGTTGAACTGGATTGAGGTGCAGAATGACTTGTCCGATCGCATTCGGGAAGTGACTCGGTTGGATGTGGAGTTTCAACCTTTTGTGTTGGAGGATCAAACGGGCGAGAGCAGCGCCTGGGAGATGATTGATGAGATTCTGAGGAAGGACGGAAGGGTTTGTATACCGCAGTTCGGCAAACTCCGTGAGGAGTTGATGTTTAAGGCTCACTTCACAAAGTACTCCATTCACCTGGGCAGTACAAAGATGTACTTGGATATGAAGAAATCCTTTTGGTGGCCGGGGCTGAAGCGGGACGTAGCTTTGTACGTGAATCGTTGCCAAACTTGTGCCTTGGTGAAGGCCGAATGTCATAAGCCGGGCGGGTTCCTGAAGCCCCTTCCAATCCCTGAATGGAAATTTGATGACATCTCCATGGACTTTGTGCATGGTTTGCCTAGATCGCAGCAGGGTAATGATGCTTTTTGGGTGATCGTAGATCGCCTAACCAAGGTGGCTCACTTTATCCCAAACTGGAAAGAGGACAGCGTGGAGAAGCTGGTGGAGTTGTATGTTCGTAACATTGTGCGACTGCACGGAATTCCTAAGAGCATAGTCAGTGATCGAGATGGACGGTTTACGTCCAAGGACTGGAGATTGGTGCAGAAGAGCTTGGGCACGAAGCTAAAGTTCAGTACGGCGTTCCATCCTCAAACTGATGGGCAAACGGAGAGAACGAACCGTACCATGGAGGATATGCTGAGAATGTGTGTTCTTGACTTCAGCAAAAAGTGGGAGGATCACCTCTTCATGGTGGAATTCGCGTACAACAACAGTTTTCAAGCAATCATAAAAATGGCGCCATATGAAGCTTTGTATGGGAGGCGGTGTCGAACACCAATGTCTTGGGCAGAGGCGGGAGACACCAAAATTTTGGGAAAAGAGGTGGTAGTGGTCGCTTGTGAGTTGGAACGGACCATCCAAGAGCGTATGAAGGTGGCGCAAGACCGACAAGCAAAATACTTTAATGCTCGTCACCGAAAGTTGGAGTTTGCGGTAGGTGAGTGGGTCTATTTGAAGATCAAACCGTTCAAAGGTGTCTCACGGATTCGCCGACTCAAGAAGTTGAGTCCAAGGTTTTTGGGGCCTTTTGAAGTTATTGAACGGTTGGGAGAAGCAGCCTATCGGTTGGCGTTGTCCGCGGAGCTGAGTGGGTTGCATGACGTATTCCACGTCTCCGTTTTGAGGAAAGCCTTGGTGGAGGGTAGCGTGGTGATTGAGCCGGCATCGGTGCCGATTGAGGAAGACTTGAGGACGCGAGTCCTCCCAATTGCTATAGAGGATTCGGAGACTCGGCAATTGCGGAGTAAGGAAGTTAAACTCGTGAAAGTTCATTGGGACAACTGCGGTCGTGAGGAGTTCTCTTGGGAGCGAGAACAGGCCATGCTAGAAGATTATCCGGAACTCTTCTTGTCAGGTACAATTTAAGTTTTGTACCCTTTTGATTTGAAATTTCGGGACGAAATTCTGTTAAGTGGGGGAGAGTTGTAACACCCCAGTTTTGCAAGAGGGTCAGTCTGCAGTTCTGGAATTTTTTGGGTTTCTGGCAGGAGGCACACGGCCTGCGACACGGGCGTGTCGCAGGGCGTGTCGAGGCCGTGTCGACACTCGGCCCAAGTGTCGACACTTTCGCTCGACAATGTGTCGAGAGTAGGGCACACGGCCTGCAACACGGGCGTGTCGCCGGGCGTGTCGAGGCCGTGTCGACACTCGGCCCAAGTGTCGACACTTTCGCTCGACAACATGTTGAGAGTAGGGCACACGGCCTGCGACACGGGCGTGTCGCAGGGCCTGTCGAGGCCGTGTCGACACTCAGCCCAAGTGTCGACACTTTCGCTCGACGAGTGTCGAGACTGGGGTACACGGCCTGTGACACGGGCGTGTCACAGGGCATGTCCCGCTTGGTCGACGATCTTCGCTCGACGTTTTTCCGCTGTGTCGACACAAAGCCTGTCGACGGGTGTCGAGACTTGGCACACGGCTTGGGACACGGGCGTGTCCCAGGCCGTGTCACCTCTCGGGTTGGTTTCGGGGCTGTGTCGATGGAGGCACATGGCTGGCCACACGGCCGTGTCACTGGGAACACGGGCGTGTCAGATTGAACACGGGCGTGTCAGATGCCCGTGTGCTGTTCTAGGCGCGTCGATTTGAGACGGCGAATGAGGCACACGGCCCTGGACACGGGCGTGTGCCAGGCCGTGTTCGGCCCAGATCTTTTATTTTCCAGGCGGATCGTGGCCATTCTTTCCCAGATTTTAGGATCTGACGGTTCAGGACTGTTCTTGGGGAGTTAAGTCCGAGAATAGGGTTGAAAACCCTCGTTCTTCTCCAAGCTTTCTCTTACTAAAGATCTAGAGAGAAGTGAGAACAAGGAAGAAGGAGAAGGAGAGTTTGGGCTGTAGGAGGAGTTTCAGTGCTCCAAATCGCGAGCCGAGTCCGGATCCGTGAAGCTTAGATCGTTGCGAAGATTTCCATACAGCCTTTTTGCCATGGCAAGGAAGAGGAGTCAGAAGGTAATGACACCTCTCCTCTCGGTCTTAGGATGCATGTCTTAGCATCATTTATTTTCTTTCTTTCTAGTTTTTGGGCACCAAACTCTCAAATGAGAGGGGTTTTGGTTTGCCAAGGTTCAAGAGGAACCTCCGGGTTGATTGAGTCCGTCCTCGACATATTTTTGCATTAGAGACCCGCTCCGTTAGTGGATTAGGCATGGTGGTTGAAGCCGTTGTCACGACCGTTTGTCCGACTCGGTGATGTTGCATAAAAACGCTAAGGACTCGTAGAGTTTCCGTTGCGGCAAGATGCCGTTTGTGATGTGGTGATGTTTTCCCCCTTTTCTCGAGTGAGTACGTGTAGTCAGAACCGGACAAGGTTAGCTCCTCGCGGCGGTAGATGTTTTCCTTGGTGGACAAGGTTAGCTCCACGCGAGTTGGAGATGTTTTCCTTGGTGCGCGGAAACGCTGCAGTACAAAGGAGGGACTAGGGTGGATTTGTCTTGGTTTGTGTTGTGCCAAGGCGTGGCTAGGTCTCCGTGGTCGGCTGGCTATCCCGTGACGTTCATGTCATGTGTGGAGAGTGTCCCGGCGAGACTAGTCCCCTTCTGTGAGACTGACGAGAATGCCAAGCATGAGGACAAACCCGGGCAATGAGGACATGAGCGGGTGGGGTCCGGCAAGGCTTCTTAGAATCGGTCAGTTTTGTGTTTGTTGGAATCCTGGCATGAGACGTCAGAGCTTGTAGGCAAGCCCGGGGTTTGAGACCTTGAGCGGGTGGGGCCTTGACAAGAATTCCATGAGGCGGCCTGTGAGCCGTTGGGGGAAATGGTGACCCCTTTGTTTGCGGCTTTATGCCAATGGGGAATCAATGAGAACCCATATGATGTGATGATGTGCTAGATACATACGAGTTAGGGTGCCTTGGGTGAAACCCGGGTTATTGCATACATGATTACATAAGTAAGCCCTTTTTATATTATGCTCAACCAGTAGAGAACATGTATGATGTATGTGATATCCAAGCCTGTTTTCCATAGTTGCTTTTCTTGCTTATGATTATTGCCTACGAAGTGCTAACTTGTAGGTTGGAGGGGTACCCCGGGGTCGTTAGGGGCGGCCGGGAGGAGATGTGTTGTTGCACAGTTTGAGGTCAGCCTTTGCTGACCCACGTTACTAATAACTTTTTCAGGGCAAGGATCGCATGCAGGAGTTAGCTCGCCGGCCAGAAAGGCCTAAGCCTCATGAAATGTTTTTCTCTTTTTGCAGCCCTACTTATGAGTTGTTATGTTTGAGACTCTTGTTGACCGGCTTGCATGCCGAGGTAGACTAGGAGTGCTGAGCACCTTCATGATTGATGTATTATTTTTTTTCTTTTGGACAATTGATGTAAGGCCTTAAGGCCATTTGTTTTACTCTTTAGTGGTGGATAACTTCTAGTCCTGTTCTGTTTCCGCTATGTTGTGCAAAGAGTTTTGAGTGTGGGTAGCTATATCAACTTTTAATGCTAAAGCTGTGGCGTCCGTATGTTGTGGGGCCCCGACCGAACCCATATTATACGTTCATTACAGGGGAGGTGTTACAACATAACATTTCATACATGATTGACCCAATTGCCAAATCATATGGAATCAATTTCATGCGTTCCATATCTTTACGAGACTTAGGATACTGGTCCTTAGAGAGACTCACACCATGAACCATGGGCAAGAATCCTTTCTTGGACTCAAGCATGCTGAACCGTTTCAACACCATGTCAATGTACGTACTTTGGGTCAAACCCAATAACTTCTTTAATCTATCTCTATCGATCTTAATACCGAGTAGATAAGTCGCTTCCCCTAAGTCCTTCATCGAAAAGCAGTTCCCTTGGTTGTTCTTAACAACTTGCATGGTCGGTTTGTCATTCCCGATCAACAGTATGTCATCTACACATAATATTAGGAAGAATACAATGCTCCCATTGATCCTCTTATAAACACAAGGTTCATCCTCCTACTTGATAAAACCAAACTCTTTGATCTTTTCATCAAAATGAAGATTCCAATTTCTAGAAGCTTGTCTTAATCCATAAATGGATCTCTACAGCTTGCATATTTTAGTGGCTTCACTGGGAGACACAAAACCCTCAGGTTGTGTCATATACACTTCCTCAAGGAGTTTTCCTTTTAGGAAAGAAGATTTGAAATCCATTTGCCAGATCTCATAGTCATAATATGCAGCAATAGCAGGCAGAATTCTGATGGAATTAACCATGACAATATGGAAAATAGTCTCATCATAGTCAACACAATGAATTTGCTTGAAACAATTAGCCACAAGTCACCATTTAAATGTCTGTACATTCCCATCCATGTCGGTCTTCTTCTTGAATACCCACTTACACCATATGGGTCTTACCCCTTCAGGTGGTTCCACTAAAGTCCATACTTGGTTTTCATACATGGAGTCTATCTCAGATTTCATTGCCTTAAGCCACTTCTCAGAGTCCGGTCCACTCATAGCCTCGTGGTAGGTTGCAGGCTCATCACTATGATCCATAAGCAATATATTACCTATTTGAGACACGAGAAAGCCATATCACTCAGTCTCAAACCTTGGTCTACCAGATATACGTGGAACTTGTGTTTCCTGAGCAGGTTCTCTAGCTACAACTACTTGTAGTCCAGACTCAGGTCCCAATTCTGGTTCATTCAAATTTTGTTGTTCCTGAACTTCTTCAAGTTATACCTTGACAATATTTCTACTTAAGAACTCTTTCTCAAGGAAGACACCAGCCCTTGCGACAAACACTTTGCCCTCGTACGGTAGCAAGAAGTAGTACCCTTTGGTTTTCCTAGAATACCACACAAGATAACACTTATCTGATTTACATTCCAGCTTATCAGGCATTTGACATCTCACATATGCCTCACAACCCCAAACCTCAAAGAATGACATACTGGGATGCTTCCTACTCTATAACTCATATGGTGTCTTTAGAACTGCTTTCGTTGGAGCACGATTTAATGTTAAGCGATAGTTTCTAGAGAAAAGCCCCAAAAGGAAACATGCAGATCTGCATAACTCATCATTGACCGTGCTATGTCTAACAAAGTATGATTCCTCCTCTCAGACACACCATTATACTGTGGTGTTCTAGGTGGAGTGAGCTATGATACAATACCACACTCTATCAGATGATCACAGAACTCATGACTTAGGTATTCGCCACCTCGATCAGATCAGAGTGCTTTAACCTTCTTACCAAACTGGTTTTCTACTTCATTTTCAAACTCTTTGAACTTTTCAAATGTTTCAGATTTGCACTTCATAAGATACACATATCTGTATCTACTGAAATCGTCAGTAAACGTAACAAAGTAGAAAAATCAACCTCTAGCCATAGAACTCATGGGTCCACATACATCACTATGTACTATAACCAAGAGATCATCAGCCCTCTCATTGAAGCCAGTGAAAGTGACTTCAGCCATCTTGCCTAACAAACAAGATTTCCATCTCTCAAAAGATTCATAATCAAATGAGTCCAATATCCCATCATTATGGAGCTTGGATATATGTTTCTCATTTATAAGGCCAAAACTACAATGCCAAAGGTACGTTGGGTTTGAGTCATTTGTTTTTGGTCTTTTAGTTTTTTCAATATTATAGATCGGATGGTCTAAGTTCAAAACATTCAGACCATTAAACATTTGTGCTACAACGTAACAAACATCATTCTTAAATATTGAAAAATAATTGTTCCTAATAATTAAAGAAAAACCCACCATGTCCAAATATGAAATGTGTAAATGTTTATTTTAGGATTGAGAGTGACCTAGAGGGGTGTGAATAAGTCCCATTTGAATCTTGGCAACCTTTTTTAATTCAGAGATATACTTTTTTTGAGTTATATATAACAACTAGATAAATAAGATAATCTTACTAGCAATATAGAACTATCAAAGCATACCAAACACATCATACACATAACAGTATACATTGTTTTATAGTGATTCCACAATTTATGGGTACATCCACTTTCCCCCTTTGCCTATCTAGCAATGTACTAGATTCGGCCAGACTCCTTCTTCTTCATTTACTCAGATCCCCAGATCTTACTACTCAGAGCCCAGCTGGCTCCTACAACTAAGACTTTGCAAGTTTTACCACTCAGATCACCAAGATCCTACACCTCAAGTTCTTCCCAAGAACTCTACCTCAAAATGTATCCACACTCCTACTTCTCAGGAAAATTTTGCCCTACAACTCAGAGAAATTTCAACTTCTCCTACCTCAGGCATCCCCTGCCCTACCTCAGCCTTTATAATATTGACTTACAATCTCAGAGAAAATGTTTCCCTTACACTCAGATCTAAAGGTAGATCCTACAAAATTAATAAAAGTAAAAGAGATTGATTCAGAACGAGTCACCCAGCTAGAGAGGAATGAGTGACTACTTCTTGATCTAATCCTGATCTGTTTGCTTCCTTTGATATTGAAGGGATACATTTGATCCTGTTCTTCTTAGCTTTCAATGCTTCAAGAAGTTGAAATTAGGGTAGATCTAGGCTGAAGAATGTTGAAGACGATTCTTGATCCGAATTTTCTCCACCTTTTATATTCTAGCAAATAACTTCTTAGATCTGGACTTGCTAAATTTTTCTCCCTCACCTTTTTGAATAGTTGATCACTTTATATATGCTCTGTCAAAGGTAACCGACTGATCCGGTTAATAACTGACATCTGACAGTTCTGAAAGTTCTGACAGTTGTCAGACCCTATGACTTGATTTCTGTACTCAATAAACAAATCTGTTTGAAGTGTTGAAACTTGACTGTTGGATGTGTCGACACTAGTCCTGGGTGTCGACACTACTCTTGTAATGGTGTCGACAAACTTTTGAATGTGTCGACACAACCTTCACTCTATCTCGCACAGCTGATATAGAATATGTCGACACTAGTCCTAAGTGTCGACACTGTTTGCTTCCAGTCTTGACTCAGCCTGTAAAGTGCGTCGACAATTCTCTTGAGTGTCGACATATTTGTCTTCAGTATCGACACTGCTTGTATAGACCGTGTCGACACTTGTCCTTAGTGTTAACACAACTTCTCTTTGTCTCTACACAACTTGTGCAGTGTGTATCGACATTAGTCCTGAGTGTCGACACATTTATTTTCTTGTATCATATTGTCGACCCAAGTCCTGGGTGTTGACATAACTTTCTCCTTATCTCAGCACATCCTTGACAATGGTGTCGACACATGTCTAGTGTGGCGACACTTTTGTACTTAGCTTTATTTGCCTGTACACATGAACTTAACATTCACCAAATACAACTATGTGTATATCATTAAACTAAAAGGGCTTCTTCAAATCAAGTACATTGTGACCAATGTACACACCAATCTCCCTCTATTTGGAGAAATCATAACCCTAATTCAATGATATACAACATGATACCAAAAATATATTATAATAAAAATATTTAAAAGTTCAGTGTAGTACAATATGTGAAATACCACATATAAAAACACATATTTAAAATTAATAATGCTGAACAGAAAGTCAGACAAATAATTGTAATTCTAATTAATAACACATGAAATGTTGATTAAACCAAAATTTTTGTTGAATTTTCACCACAAGGTTTACAGCTACATGTTTTGGTTGTACAATAGTTACATAACATATTTTTTATGAAATCCAAAACTAAGAACATTCTATGGCTGCTTTGGCTCTTTGATGACTTTGCCTCTTCAAGATTGAGTCTTTGCCTTCAACTCTGGCACCTTGTCATCAACAACTTTCTTCCCTTTGTCATCCTTAGCTTTAGCTTTTGCAATGGCTTCTTCTTCCAGTCTTTGTCTTTCAAAATAATGACATGTCTTTGTAATGTATTTAATCGACTCAATTGACTTGTCAGATAGCTTTCTTTTCTTCATATCATGTCTGAACTTCTGGATAACTTCTTGTTGCTTTAACTGTTTGGCCCATTTCTGTTTAGAATACCATTTCCCTCTATCTGTCACATTTGCATTTAATGCCTTCCATACAGTGAGAATTATTGATCTGGAGGTTGGGCTCCACTGTTCAAAGTCTGGTCTAGGCTCAGCTTGTTCTCTGATCCTTTTCTTTGAAAGTCGTGCCTCTTTTTCTTCGAGCATAACTGAATCAGGCATCTCCAACTTTTCATAGATAACATTTTGAACTAATGGTGGAGGACTGTACATGTGAGATACAGCTGCTTGGAAAATCTCAAAAGTAGCTTATGCTGCAGGATTATAAATTATTTGCTCATCAGCATGAGTACCAGTGGCATGAGGTGCTTCAAGGTGAGCTGGTTGGCAACCAAACTCAGTAGTCTGATCTCCATTATACCACATGGGAGGAAAGCCTAAAGTGTCTCTGATATTATTTGATATCCAAGTAGCATATTCAGAACTGGCTTTTATCATTACCCTCTGTAACGCCTCCATCCATTACATGGCATATAATATAAGGTATAGACGGGGCCCCAAACTATATACCACAAACAGATGACGGAGTCACATGTTAATATCAAAGACTACAACACACATCATGTAACGTCCCGAATCGCACTAGGCCCCTCGTGCACATTTTTGAGTCAGGAGAGCTGACTTGGGTTCAGGGGGAGTGCTGACAACTGGGCAGCACATATGAAAGGGAGGAGAAATCAATCAAGCATAGGACACAGGTAGAGACACGGGCGTGTCCCTACCTGTGTGGGAGTGGGAAGCTCTCGAGTCGATGACTCGAGTATGTCCATAGAAGGACACGGGTAGTGACACGGGCGTATCACTACCCATGTGTAGTGACATGGGTAGAGACACGGGCTTGTCCCTACCCGTGTGCGTGTGTGTCGAGTTGAACTCGACACAGCATGTCGAGAATGATGAACTGCATGTTGAGATCGACAAATTGTATGACATGGGTAGAGATACGGGCTTGTCCCTACCCGTGTGTCATTATGTCGCGTTGAACTCGACAGAGCGTGTCGAGATCGACGAACTACGTGTCGAGATTGACGAATTGTATGACAGGGGTAGCGACACAGGCGTGTCCCTACCCGTGTGCCATTGTGTCGAATTGAGTTCGTAGAAATGTATCTAGAGAAGGACACGGCTAGGGAATACGGCTATGGCATGTGGACACGGGTTGGGACACGGGTGTGTCCCTACCCATGTCGAGTATTGAACCGACACGGAAAATGTTGTTGCCGTTTCGCCCAAGCAGGACATGGGTAAGGGCACAGGCGTGTCCCTACCCGTGTCACTTTTCATATATAAGGGGAAATGAAAACCCTTGCCGTTTTCATGCTCATTTCATCCCCTATTTTCCGAGAGAAACTCCTGTTGAGAGAAGGAAGTTGCTGTAGCTAATTCTAGAGGAGGAGATCCGGCGCTGCCGTGAAGGAGAAGATGCCACCGAGAAGAGTTACACGATCCATAGCCAGAAATAGTGGAAATGCCGGAAATGCGGTGAGCTTCCTCCCCTCTCCCTTGGTGCTAGATCTGTAGATATCTAGGCGAGATGTCGACTCAAAAGAGTCTAGACTTGTGAGATGGTGATTTCTCTAGGATGAGGCCGTTCTATGGCTTGTGCTCAAAGGCTAGTTGAGTCTTCAACCTCTCCAACCTTCTATGTGAAGATGGGGGATGGTTTCGTGAAGAATCATGGCCTCATGAGGGTTAATAAGGGAGGAGGAAATTCTGGTGTGATTTTTGAAGACCGAGTTGAGGAGGAAGATGAACAAATTCCATTCATTCCTCTTTAAGATGCGTGCAGAATTTGTGTTCTGCGTGCAGCAATCTTCATGGCCATTTTCAGATATGATATGTCCAGATCTGGGCTATCTACTAAACACGAAAGTTAAAGTCCTCGAAAAGTCCTTTCTAACGAGTGGTTGCACGACTTCTGGCAAAGTCTGTAGCCATGGGGAAGTCTGAACGAATATGACGTCCGATAAATCCTGCATGCAGAAATTGTGTTCTGTATGCAGCGGACTTCAAGGCTGATTTCAAGTATGATGCTACCAAATCTGGGTTGTGGTCTGAATATGAAAGTTATAACTCATGGAAAGACCTTTCCATCGAGGAGTTGCATGCCTTCACTGGATTCTGTAACTTCAGGTATCTTCGGTTGAAGTTGCTGTCCAGATTTATTCTGCACTTAAATTCCGAGTTTAAAAATAATATGGATTTGGATTTGGTGGAATCGATGTTGTAAACTAACTCAAGACTTTGGTGAATTATTTTATGTTAACCACCGTAGTGCTATGAATGATGAAGATTATTAATTGGTTTTCATATAACTGGATTGTGAAGCAAGCTTACCTAAATTAAATGACTTGTTGGAAATTGGTAGACTATTATATATGCACATTATGTTATACTATGTTGAAATCATTTGGAATGACATATAGAAGCATAAACTATGGCCATGAGTTTGTTTGATGGTTGGAATGAAATTTAGTTGTCCAATACTTAGAGCATAGTCTCCCTACGGGTAGTATTGTGGAAGGATGTAAGTATGGTGTTGACCGTCACTTGTTGAGTTAGTGTTGAGATGAGGTATAGATGGATGGTTGGGCTGTGTCCTCGTGCTTACTTCCGAGGACCCTTCCATGCCACGGTGATGTGGAATTTGCATGCGGTGTGAGTCGACACGCGGTGTCGTAATCCTGGGTTAAGGATAGTGTGCCAGGTCTACCGGCTCACCGATCGTCACACAGACGGGAGCTGACAGTTAAACTTTGGGCGGTTAGGCTGTGTCCTCGGTGTTGATGTCCCGGGGCCCCTTTCGTGCCAAGTGAGCGGTTGGGCTGTGTCCTCGTGCTTTCTTCCGAGGCCCCTTCCGGGTCACACCAGGCCAGTTCGGGCTGTGTTCTTGGTGCACATCTACCCGAGACACTGCTGGGCCATAGTACGCATGGGCTCCGCTATTATGTTCTTAGCGTTGAGGCGTATGGAGGCCTAGGTGAAGTAGTGTGGATACCCGCCTAGTAGTAGAGATGCTCGCTCTAATGTTACCGCCTGGCCACGGCGGTTGATGCCTGAGAGGTTAGCTTCCTACTCGAATAGTGGGAACTATAGTCTGTGTCAACATGGCAATTGCATGTGTGTGATCATGGGTGAGTCATTGCATAACATACATACCATTTCGTAACATTGCACAGCAAGATCATCATCCTATAAGTTTGTATGGGCACTCCTATACGATGAGTTACTTTATGTAAATTGATCCTTAACTTATAAGCTTGTATGTGCATCCTTATAAGTTAAGTTACTTTCCTGATGTAGTTAATTGTACTTGATGGTTTGTTATTGTTTATGTAGAACTGCTAGAATAAAATGCCATTAATCTTATTGTACCATTACCACCTGCTTGTACCTGTTATACTAATTATTATACTTTGTACCCTTTACTCTTTTCTCCGCCCGGTGCTGAGGAGTCGCCGGGGGAGCGGGTGTGAAGCCACTCAGTCGTTTCGACTAACAGTTGCTACGTCCTCCTTTTTAGGAGGTCACCCCGTAGGTAGAGCAACCACGGACTTTGTAGCAGGACAACCAGGCCAGGACAACAGGGCCTGAAGTGACGGTACCGTCGCTACCATCGGTTACGGATGTGAGTGTTGAGCAACTCTAATGTAGCCAGTTTGGGGAATTTTTATAGCTGTACTCTGATATTGTAGAAGCATGTTTGAGCTTCTCTTGTTTGATGTATTTGGACATATATGCTTAGTGTGGATTTGACTTCTCTCTTTTATATTATGGTTGGGTTGGCATGTTTATATTGATATTGGTTGTAGCCGACAGAATAGGCGTCTTGTGGTACAGGTTAGCCCGTGTGCTAATGCTACCGCAAGACGGTTGTTCTGGTCATAAGACCGCCTTCGTGCCGTGTTTTGGGATACGGGAGGGGGGGGGGGGTATTACAAATGGTATCTTTTGAAATTTGTGAATTGAAAGTTGTTGATGGGCAGGCCGGGCGGCCTGAGCGGACAGAGTCCGCGGATTGGGCGGACTATGTGGGCTGCTGTTATGCAGCCTGGTGATAGACCTGGTTGAACCTGGCTGTTCTTGTAGAGCGGCCTGAGCGGTCTGTGGTCGCGGCATGGGCGGACTGTTGATTGCGTTCTGGGTGCTAGCTTGGCTGTTCTTGAGGAGTGGCTTGTGCGGCCTAGTGTGCGGGATATGCAGTCTGCTATGTGGACTGGTTGGTCTATGACCAAAGACGTCGGGCTTTGAGCAAAGCGGACTGAGTGTACTGCGATATGCGGACTGCAGGCAGTGATTGGTTGATCAGTGGCTTTGCAGGTTTGCAAGCTTGAGTTAACAGGCTGGTTCTGTGCACTATCAGCATGAGGAGTGGCGGACTGGCTAGTCCGCAGTGCCCGCTGTTGTGGACTGGCCTTAGAATTTGTCTGTGGACTTGCCGAGCTCTGGTAGTACAGCAATGTTGTTGCTGTGGCAGACTGGTGTTTGGAGTCCGACAGATGGCCGTTGTGTTGGTCAGACGTGCGAGTAGCTTGCAGACTGCCTTACTCTGGCGAGGTGTTGGCGGTCTGTGTTTTGGGTGATTGGCGGACAGAGCTATGTCCGCCGAGCTCGCGCTATGCCCTTTGGTGATTTACTGGACTTGGTCACATTCTGTGACAAGACCAGTGTGTCCGCTGTATTCGCCAAGTCCGCTGTTGACCGGGCGAACTGCCCTTGGTCGTGGACTTGTGGCAGATAGAGGCGTTGCTCTGGTGGTGTGCGAACTGCCTTTTGTATGTGCGGATAGTCACTGAAGGGGGATGTTGCGGTCCTGTGGTGTTTGCGGGATCTTCGGGCTGGTGCCTTGTCCGCATAGCTTGGGCAGACTGATGAGAGTTCGCCTAAAGGTGCATCGATATTGCTCCTGGAGGTTTGTTCCTTGGAATCCGGCTAAGTCCTTGAGGACTCAGCAGACAGGTGTTTTGTTAGTGCGCGGGCTGGGGCGGTGACTCTATCCACTAGGGAGGTGACCACACTCCTCACCTCATCTATAAATAGAACCCCCCGGCACGTTTACAATAACTGAGTGAATAGTAAGTGGGGGCTCGGTCAAAGTGCTGCGGTCTCAGTTTTTCTGTCTGCGCGGATTGAATCAGAGTTAACTGTTGTTGTGTGCAGGTCGAGCGGCTAGCTTCAAGGAGCCAGGAGTTTGGCTTTGACTTCAGTCAAGTACTTGGAAGTGTGCGATCTCTGCGGTCTCAACAGGTCGCTCTGCGGCTTGTCAGTTCTCTTCTTCAGCTTTGCCAAGTTCTAATAACCTGTCCGCCGGTCTCAGGCGGGTAGGCGGTCTATTCATCAGTTCATCAGCAGTACGCGAATAACGGAGTGTCCGTGCGGCCTTGCAGTCTCAGGCAGACTCCATGTTCTATTCGGCATGTAGCAGCTAGAGTTCGAGCGATTTCAGCGACCAGGCGGACTCTGCGGTCTCAGCGGTCTGCAATTCTGTTCGCTCCGCTTGTTTTGGACTTTCTGTTTTGTAGCTTGTGTATTGGCGAAATCATGTCTCGCCACGTATGTCTTGCCTTGTAAAGAAGTTAATGAATAAGATCTGCTTGTTCTTCCATGTGCATGTTGTGTTAATTGTTGCTCCTTGAGATTTCCGCTTGATCAAAGTGTGAACTCGGTAGTGCCGAGAATATAAATTTGGAATTGGGGCTATCTTGCTGACCACTTTGAGAAACTTCAACATGGTATCAGAGGCAGGTTTAGTTGCTTGAGCGGAGTTCAACCAGTATTGTTGCTCTGTGCTTGAGTGGTGATCAACTTGTGTTGGTGCTCTGTGCTTCTGAAAGGTTGCTAACCAACAGTTGTTGCAATGGAAGGGAATTATGCAAGGGGTCTTGACATTGAACTCTTGACCACGACTAACTACAAAAAGTGGAAGTAGTGCATGAAGAGTTATCTTCTTGGTGAGGAGCTATGGGAGGTCGTCGGTGGTAACGACAGACAGGAAGTGACTGCTGCTTTCGAAACTACTGAGCAGGTAAGGCTCTGGAGAAAAACCAATGCTAAGGAGGAGTTTATTCTCAAGAGAGCTGTGTCACCAGAGCTGTTTGATTACATCATTGGATGTGAATCAGCTGCTGATATTTGGACAACTATTAATGAGTTGTTCAATAGGAAGAATGTGGCGAGGCTCTAATTCTTGGAAAATGAGTTGGCAAGGGCAACTCAAGGAGACCTGACCATCTCAAAATTCTTTTTGAAGATGAAGATCTTGTGTGCTGAGCTGTCAGCTCTTGATCCTGATGAGCCTATTTCTGAGGCTAAATTGAAGAGGCACATATTCCGCGGCTTGCGGAAGGAATATGTTGCTTTTGTTACGTCAGTTCAAGGTTGGGCCACTCAGCCATCTTTGCTGGAGCTTGAAAATCTGTTTGCTTCGCAGGAAAGTCTGGCAAGGCAGATGGCTGGAGTCACTGTTTCTGATGAGAGCAGTGAAGCACTGTTCATGGGCAAGAAGAAAAAGAGGTGGGAAGGGAAGAAGAAGCAGGTGGATGGTGAGAAAGAGCCTTCAACGTCTTATCAGCCGGAGAGGAGCGCTGCTCCAAAGAAGGACTGGAAGAAGAACTTGAAGTGCTACAGGTGTCATCAGCGAGGGCACTTCAAGCGGGACTGCAAGCTCAAGCTGCAGCCTGGGCATGCTGCAGGTAAGGATGAAGCTTGCTCTAAGAGTGAGGAAGTTGAATGGGGTGGAGCTTTCATGACGGGCACTTGTGTCCATGCCTTGTCAGCTGAGGACTTCAACGACGAATGGATCGTGGACTCCGGGTGTGGTCATCACCTCACCGGAGACATGTCGAATTTCTCTTCCTTGCAAGTATACTCAGGTAACGAAGCTATCATAACTGCTGATAATACTGTTTATGCAGTAGAGAAAGAGGGAGTTGTGTCTTTGGGTAGTGATCAGGGGCCACTCACATTAAGGAGTGTGTATCACGTGCCGGGCATGAAGAAGAACCTTTTCTCTGTGACCAATGCAGTAGATGCTGGTTATCACGTTCTGTTTGGGCCAACAGATGTGAAGTTCCTTCGCAACGTATCAGCGGTTAAGGCTGATGTTGCTCATTTAGGAAGGAGAGTTAAGAACTTGTTTATTCTTGCAACTAATTCTTATGTTGATCGAATGAGAGCCAACGATAGCGCTACTATCTGGCATGAGAGGCTGGGGCATGTAGGAATGGACAAGCTGAAGGGTATGGCTCGTAGAAGTTTCTTGAGAGGTTTGCCTAAGTTGTCCTCCTTTGGTGACGGGCATGTTTGCGTGAGATGTCAATACGGTAAGGAACATCGCCTTCCGTTTGATAAATCACAAACAAGGAGCAAGCTACCATTGGAGTGCATTCATGGCGACTTGATGGGATCAACTGTCACTGCCAGCCTTGGTGGAAGCAGATATATGCTTGTTCTGATTGATGACTACTCAAGATATACATGGGTTTATTTCTTGAAAGAGAAGTCTGAAGCCTTACGGTTGTTTGTGGAGTTCAAGGAGCTAGTAGAGGGCCGACTTGACATGCAGATCAAGAAGCTTAGAACAGATAATGGGGGTGAGTTTATTTCCTCTGAGTTTTATAACTTCTGCAGGAAGCACGGAATTCAGAGAGAGCTCACTTGTGCTCACACTCCACAAAAAAATGGAGTAGTGGAGCGGAAGATCCGTCATTTGACGGAGACTTGCAAATGCTGGCTTCATGCGAAAGACATTCCAAGGTCCTTTTGGGCGGAGGGGATGTCTTGTGCTTCTTATGTCATCAACCGGATGGCGCTTAGCCCAATCAATATGAAGACTCCTTTTGAGTTGTTGCTGAAGGAGAAGCCTAGTGTGGAACACCTTCGGGTATTCGGTTCAACTAGCTATGTGCATGTCCCGGATGCTTCACGGACTAAGCTGGATGTAAAGGCAAGGAAACTTGTCTTTGTTGGCTATGATGAGCGGAAGAAGGGATGGAAATGCATGGATCCTGCGACAAAGAAGTTTATTGTGTCAAGAGATGTTGTCTTTGACGAGCTGACATCGTATGGAGGTAGCTCGGTTGAGCTAACCGGAAGCAAGGTTGATGAAGAATCGATGGTGGCTACTGAAGGTCTGGAAGAGGAGCTTGCTGTTTCACCAACATCTCCTGTTGCTTCAAACTCTGAGGTTGAGCCTTCTGGCTCAGGAAGCAGGGGGAGCACTGTTCAAAGCTTGCCCCAAGTAGGAGTTAAGCCTGAAGGAGCAACATAGGTAGTAAGGAAGGAGCAGACCCTTCGGAGATCGAAGAGGGTTATTAAGCAACCGACTCGTTACTGTGATGGGAATGGAGTGAACATTGTCTCCTGCTTCTTTGCAGGTCCTCTAGATGGCTGAGAGCCTGCAAACTTCAATTAGGCCACTGGAGTCAAGGAGTGGGAAGATGTCGTGAAGGAAGAGATTGATACTCTCAAGAAGAATGAAACCTGCGATCTTGTGCCCAAGGTTGATGGCATTACTCTAGTGACTTGCAAGTGGGTGTTTAAGTTGAAGAAGAAGGCTGATGGGAGAAGTGATAGATACAAAGCTCGCCTGGTTGCTCGAGGATTCTCACAGTAGTATGGAGAAGACTATGAGGAGACATTTAGTCTAGTTTCTAAGATGACTTCAGTTAGAGTGGTGATCGCCTTGGCTGCTAGCAAGGGTTGGAGGATGTGGCAGCTTGATGTGAAGAATGCTTTTCTTTATGGAGAAATTGACAAAGACATCTTCATGAATCAGCCACTTGGATTTGTTTCTGAAGATCACCCGGACTATGTCTGTAAACTCAGGAAAGCTCTCTATGGATTAAAGCAAGCTCCTAGAGCATGGTATGAGAAGATTGCAGAATATCTCCAATTCTGCGGGTATCTTGCTTCCAACTCGGATTCTAGCTTGTTCGTCAAGAAGAAGGGAAAGCTTCAAGTCTTGGTCCTACTGTATGTGGATGACATGATCATCACAGGGAATTCAGAGGAGGAAGTAGCAAGGCTTAGGGCTGAAATTGCTATACGCTTCGAGATGAAAGACTTGGGAGAGCTTCATCACTTTCTCGGTCTTGAAGTGGAGAGGAAGAAGAGCGGTATACTCATTTGCCAAAGAGGATATGCAGATCGCATTGTGAAGCGGTTCGGCATGGGTGAACGAAAGAGTTGCTCTACTCTACTAGAACATGGGCCGAAGCTTCGTCGAGATGAGGGAAGGATTCTTCCTGACCCCTGGGTGTTCAGAGCTCTTGTTGGAAGCTTGATCTACCTGACGATTACAAGGCCAGACATTGCTTATGCTGTTGGCTGAGTAAGTCAGTTTATGGCTGAACCAAGAAAGTCTCATCTAGTGGCAGCAAAGAACATTCTGAAGTATGTCAAGACAACTTCTAACATAGGAATTCTCTATAAAAGGGACTCAGATTTCTACTTACTTGGGTACACGGATGCTGACTGTGGCAGTGATTTAGATGATCGAAGGTCAACTTCAGGTTATGTGTTCACTTGCGGATCAGCTAGCATCTCGTGGTGTAGTAAGAAGTAGGACTCGGTGTCCGTCTCAACTACGGAGGCAGAGTATAAGGCTTTGGCCTTGGCTGCTCGGGAAGCCATCTAGTTGAGGAGGCTTATAGAGGATGTGCATGAGGAAGTACAAGGGACAACTTTACTCTGGGGTGACAATGAGAGTGCTTTTAAGCTGGTAAACAATCCAGTGTGTCACGCTAGGACCAAGCATATTGAGATCGATCACCACTTCATAATGGAGAAGGTGTTGGAGGGATCTCTTCTAGTCGGGCATGTTCAGAGTGAAGATAATCTTGCTAACATCTTCACGAAGCGACTGTTGAAGGGGCCTTTTGAGCGGTTGCGCAGCTTGCTGGGCTTGATCACCACTTCTCACTTCAAGGGGGAGTGTTGAAATTTGTGAAGTGAAAGTGGTTGATGGGCAGGCCGGGCGGCCTGAGCGGACAGAGTTCGCATACTGGGCGGACTGTGCGGGCTGCTGTTATGCGGCCTGGTGATAGGCCTGGTTGGACCTGGCTGTTCTTGTAGAGCGGCCTGAGCGGTCTATGTCCGCATTATGGGCGGACTGTTGATTGCGTTCTAGGTGCTAGCTTGGCTGTTATTGAGGAGTTGCTTGTGCGGCCTAGTGTACGGGCTATGCAGTCAGCTATATGGACTGGTTGGTCTATGACCAAGGAAGTTGGGCTTCGAGCAAAGCGGATTGAGCGGACTGCGATATGCGGACTGCAGGTAGTGCTTGGTTAATCAATGGCTTTGCGGGTTTGCAAGCTTGAGTTAATAGGCTGGTTCTGTGCTCTATCCGTATGAGGAGTGGTGGACTGGCTAGTCTGTGGTGTCCGCTGTTGCGGACTGGCCTTAGCAGTTTGGTTGTGGCCTTGCCGAGCTCTGGTAGTACAGCAGTATTGCTATGGCGGACTGATGTTTGGAGTCCAGCAGATGGACGTTGCGTTGGGCAGACGTGCGAGTAGCTTGCGGACTGCCATACTCTGGAGACGTGTTGGCGGTCTGTGTTTTGGGTGATTGGCGGACGGAGCTATGCCCACCGAGCTCGCGCTATGCCCTTTGGTGATTTACTGGACTTGGTCACATTCTGTGACAAGACCAGTATGTCCGCTGTATTCTCCAAGTCCGCTGTTGACCGGGCGAATTGCCCTTGGTCGTGGACTTGTGGCAGATAGAGGCATTGCTCTGGTGGTGTGCGGACTGCATTTTGTATGTGCGGACAGTCACTGAAGGGCGATGTTGCTATCCTGCGATGTTTGCGGGCTCTGCGGGCTGGTGCCTTGTCCGCATAGCTTGGGCGGACTGATGAGAGTTTGCCTAAAGGTGCATTGCTATTGCTCCTGGCGGTTTGTTCCTTTTAATCCGGCTAAGTCCTTACGTACTCAGCAGACAGTTGTTTTGTTAGCACTCGGGCTGGGGCGATGACTTTATCCACTAGGGAGGTGACCACAATCCTCACCTCATCTATAGATATAACCCCCCGGCACGTCTACAGTAACTGAGTGAACAGTAAGTGGGGGCTCGGTCAAAGTGCTGCGGTCTCAATTTTTCTGTCAGCGCAGATTGAATCAGAGTTAACTGTTGTTGTGTGCAGGTCGCGTGGCTAGCTTCAAGGAGCAAGGAGTTTGGCTTTGACTTCAGTCAAGTACTTGGAAGTGTGCGGTCTCTGCGGTCTCAACAGGTCGCTCTGCGGCTTGTCAGTTCTCTGCTTCAGCTTTGCCAAGTTCCAATAACCTGTCCGCCGGTCTCAGGCGGGTTGGCGGTTTGTTCATTAGTTCATCAGCAGTACGCGAATAACGGAGTATCCGCGTAGCCTTGCGGTCTTAGGCGGACTCCGTGTTCTATTCGGCGTGTAGCAGCTAGAGTTCGGGCGGTTTCAGCGACTTGGCGGTCTGCAATTCTGTTCGCTCGGCTTGTTTTGGACTTTCTGTTTTGTGGCTTGTGTACTGGTGAAATCATGTCTCGCCACGTATGTCTCGCCTTGTAAAGAAGTTAATGAATAAGATCTTCTTGTTCTTCCATGTGCATGTTGTGTTAAGTGTTGCTCCTTGAGATTTTCGCTTGATCAAAGTGTGAACTGGGTAGTGCCGAGAATATTAATTTGGCTTTGGGATATCTTGCTGACCACTTTGAGAAAATTCAACAGTATTAGTTTGATACGATCCTCAACGAAAGAAGTCCTTCAACAATTGTACCACCCCCGTTCGATTAGTCAGCTTGGGGACAAACTGATATAGCGGAAGCAGTGGTGTGCCCATATGTAATTCACACTAAGTATGTCCAACTTTGACCCTAAGATTAGCTAGCCTGACCATACGTTTTGTATTTTATGTGTAGATTCCAGCGCTCGTTGCGCCGATGGGGGGCACTCCTACGCCTTCCATACCTACTCAGTTTCAACAATCCGAGTTGGGGCAGATGCTCACCGCCATCCAGGATGCCTTTAGGGCGCAGCAGCCTCCGGTTTAACAACAGGCTCCGGGCTCTAACTAGCTGAGCACCTTTCGGGCTCTCTCCCCTCCCACCTACCTCGGGATGGATTCGGTCGTATGCACGGAGGAATGGCTTGACACGGTGCATGAGCTATTGGCAGGGATCCATTGCCCGGCCAACATGGCCATAACATTGGCCATGTCCATCTTGGATCTACATGCTAAGAGGTGGTGGAAGTCCCTCATGGTCTCCACGTTCCAAGGACGAGTGTATACCGAGATAAGTTGGAGCGAGTTCTCCGGTGTCTTATTGGAGCACTTCATTCCTACATCGGCTCGAGATGAGCTCGAGCAGAGGTTTCTATTACTGAAGCAGGGATCAAAATCGGTTACGGAATACCAGCGAGAGTTCCAGCATCTCGCAAGGTTCGCGGACTCATATGACCTGGATGATAGATGATACGCCAAACGCTTCTACAAAGGGCTGCGAGATCCCCTAAGGCAGGCCCTTTTGTTTATAGCGGACGCTAGCCTTGTGAAGATCATCGACATGGCAAAGAGATTGGAGGCGGACCACTTGAGTAGTGGTAAGAGACCCGCAGAGGGTGTGATGGAAGCTGGCCCAAGCAATAGAAAAAGGCAGGACTTTAGAGGAGGAAGAAGACATCAAAGAGGTGGAGGACGTTTCCACCGAGATTTTAGAGTGGAGCATTCGGTTCCGCAGCCGCCTGCGTTGCCTCCACCGCCTCAGCCTCAACAATTTCAGCAACATGAAGAGCGTCGAGGGCTGATGTGTTTTGAATGCAACCAGACTGGCCACATTCGACGTTTCTGCCCGCGGTTGTATGGGAATGTCGCTCCTACTATCCCTCTGGCAGCTCCACGGGGGCGGTGTTACATGCGTAGTCGAGGATGAGGACCGTGAGGAGGGAACCACGACCCTACTCGGGATCAAGTGTACGCACTGGACATGGCGTAAGAATGGAATCCCCAAGATGTGATTGCAGGTATGATTTAAATGATTATCACGTTTTCAATGTCTAACTTAAAGATCCTTGAGACATACTAGACACCTAGCAATAAGTTTTGGTAATTGGTACTTAGGCACCGTGATAGTTGGCGTGAAGACAGACTATGCGCTGTTCTATACCGGTGCCTCACACTCCTTTGTGTCTGAGGATGCCATTAAGGACATGGAGGGCGTATAATACGTTATTGGTATAGCCCGACGAGTGCGCCTACCGGACGGCTCGGAGATGATTGCAACCGCTAAGTGCGAGTTTGAGATATTTATTGAAGGAATGGCCTTTGATACACCTGCCACGGTCTTGAGAATGCCGGATTTTGACATCATTTTGGGCATGACGTGGTTGGACTAGCACTTTGCAAGGATTGATTGTGCAGAGAAACGAATCTACTTGAGACATGGAGACTCTGACATCATCTTCCAAGGTATTAGCTTCACACCTCGTATGTTGTTATCTTCAGTTCAGGCAGTAAAAGCCCATATGAAGGGTGATGGCGTCTTCATGATCTGGTTCGAGTTGAAGCAGTTTGCATTGGATATAGAAGACGTACGGGTAGTGCGGGACTTCCCCGAGGTATTTCTTGAGAAACTGCCAGGATTACCCCCGCATAGAGAGGTTGACTTCCAGATTAATCTAGTACCAGGTGCCAAGCCGGTATCCAAGGCCCCTTACCGAATGGCCCCGAAGGAACTCGCGGAGTTTAGATTTCAACTGCAATAACTGGTGGAGTCAGGGTTCGTTCGCCCCAGTTTGTTGCCCTAGGGAGCCCGTGTATTGTTCGTGAAGAAGAAGGATGGGACCCTGCGTTTGTGCATAGACTATCAGGAACTCAATCGGCTGACGGTGCGGAACGCTTATCCGCTACCTCAGATCGACGAGTTGTTCGATCAACTAGTGGGAGCACATTGGTTTTCTAAGCTGGACTTGTGCTCAGGGTATTACCAGTTGAGGATACAAGAGGAGGACATCCAGAAAACGGCCTTTAGTTTAAGATATGGACTGTACGAGTTCACTGTAATGTCGTTTGGGCTCACAAATGCCCCATCGGCCTTCATGAGCCTGATGAACAAGGTATTTGAACCTTATTTGGATATCTTCGTCATTGTTTTCATCGACGACATCTTGGTCTACTCAAGGACGGAGGAGGAGCATGTTGAGCACTTGACCTTGGTATTGAAGAAATTAAAAGAGCACGCTTTGTTCGCCAAGTTTAGCAAGTGCGAATTCTGGATTAAAGAGTTTGCTTTCTTGGGGCATGTGATCTATGGAGCAGGACTGGCAGTGGATCCGGCCAAGGTGCGACCCGTGAAGGAGTGGTCGCCCTTGAACTCGGCGGCCGACATGCGGAGCTTCCTTGGACTTGCCGGGTACTACTGCAAGTTCATAAAAGGATTTTCAAAGATTGCTCTTCCTCTTACTTCCTTGACAAAGAAAGGCGTGCCATTTGAGTGGACACCCCAGTACGAAGCGACGTTCCAAGAGATGAAGGATAGACTTACCTCCGCCCCCATCCTAGAACTTCTGTCTGGGAAGGAAGGATTTCAAGTCTACACCGACGCGTCATATCATGGGATGAGAGCGGTATTGGTGCAACACGGACACATGATTGCTTATGCTTCAAGACAACTGAAGAAGCGTGAAATCAATTACCCGGTTCATGATTTGGAGCTGGGAGCAGTGGGGTTCGCCTTGAAGGTTTGGAGGCATTATCTATACGGTGTCCACTGCGAGATCTTTTCATATCATAAAAAATAGAAGTACATTCATGCTCAGAAGGAGTTGAACTTGAGACAACGATGGTGGTTAGAATTTCTATGCGACTATGAGTTCACCATGAACTACCACCCCGAAAAGGAGAACTCGGTGGCCGAAGCATTGAGTAGAAAGGTACCAGGTTCTAGCCCAGAGTTTCGGTTGATGAGTATGGAGTTGGCTCGGATGATTGAGGAGATGGATATTAAATTGATATTTAAGGCTCCTTCGGCAGAGTATACAGAGTACTTGGCAAGCATGAGCATAGTTTGTGATATCCAGGACCGAATTAGAGTGGAGCGAGGTATGGATGCGGCTCTGGCCCCAGCAATCAGGTCAATCGAAGATGGGACTACGGATGAGTATACGCTAAAAGACGACCTCGTTTATTTTCGTGGTCGGCTCTACATTCCCAAGGGCGGTAAAATCCGGGAGGATATATTGAGAGAGGCTCATTTCTCATAATATTCAGTGCACCCGAGCATTGCTAAGATGTACGCCGGCTTACAGAAGATCATGTGTTGGCCGGGAATGAAAAAGGATGTCCGATATTTTGTTAAAAATTACGATGCTTGTCAAAGGGTGAAGGCGGAATGCAAGAGTCCCCGTGGTTTGCTATAATCATTGCACATCCTCGAGTGGAAGTTTGAGGATATCTCCATGGAATTTGTCCATGGGTTACATCATTCATGCTCAGAAAATGATTCGGTGTGGGTGATAGTTGATCGCATGACGAAAGTAGCCCGGTTTATCCCAATGAAGAAAGAAGCTCATGTGGATGTCTTATTACGCCTCTTTATGGAGCAATTTGTACGGTATCATGGCGTGCCTAAGACGACCGTGTCTGATCGTGATGGTCAGTTTACCTCCAAGGAGTGGAAAGCAGTACAGGCGTATTTGAGCTCACGCCTTAATTCATCACGGCGTTTCATCCTCAGACGGACGAGCAATCTGAAAGGACCATCCAGACATTGGAAGATTTGTTGAGATTATGTGTGTTGGATAGAGGAGAACCGTGGGAAAAACTCTTACCGTTGGTAGAATTCTCCTACAACAACAGCCAACAGGCTAGTATCGGCATGGCTCCTCATGAATCTCTTTATGGAAGAAGGTGTAGAACCCCCTTGTCTTGGGTGCAAGATGAAGACCCGAAGGCTTTGGGTGTTGAATATATTGATGATACCGATGCGGCGGTTAGACTGATACGTGGTCGCATGTTGGAGGCTCAAAGTCAGCAGGCGAAGTATTATAATGCAAGGCAACAGATGGTGGAGTTTCAAGTGGGTGATAAGGTGTTCCTGAAAATCCAACAGATGCATGGAGTGTCACATGTGCTTGGTGTGAAAACTCTCAGCCCAAGGTATGTTGGGCCTTAAACTATATTGGAAAGGATTGGCCCGCTGGCCTATCGGTTGGAGTTACCATCTGAGCTAGAGAACCTCCACGACATGTTCCATGTGTCGTCGATTCGGAAGGCGCTGTTGCAGCCCGATCAATACATCCCCACAACTGATGGTGTTGTGGCGTCTGATAGGTCTGTGCGACTAGAGCCGGTGCGGATCGTAGATAACGAGACAAGAATGTTGCGCCGCAAAAGTGTTCCCTTGGTGAAGGTGCTATGGTCTAATCATGAGAAGGAGGAATATACATGGGAGCCGATGGATTTGATGCAAAAACACTACCCCGAGTTGTTTACTCAAGGTAATTTTATTTAAAAGCATATTATATTTTCTGTTATGCTTTTCTCCCCATAGCCTAAGCCTGATTTCGGGGACGAAATCTTTTATTTTGTTTATAGGATTTATAACGTCCCGAATTGCACTAGTCCCCTCATGCGTATTTTTGAGTCAGGAGAGCTGACTTGGGTTCAGGGGGAGTGCTGACAATTGGGCAACACATGTGAAAAGGAGGAGAAATCAGTCAAGCATAAGACACGGGTAGAGACACGGGCATGTCCCTACCCGTGTGGGAGTGGCCAGCTCTCGAGTCGATGACTCGAGTATGTCCAGAGAAGGACATGGGCAGTGACACGGGTGTGTCACTACCCGTGTGTAGCGACACAGGTAGAGACACGGGCGTGTCCCTACCCGTGTGCGTGTGTGTCGACTTGAACTCAACCCAACATGTCGAGATCGACGAACTGCGTGTTGAGATCGACAAATTGTATGACACAGGTAGAGATACGGGCATGTACCTACCCGTGTGTCGTTGTGTCGAGTTGAACTCAAAAGAGCGTGTCGAGATCGACGAACTACGTGTCGAGATAGACGAATTGTATGACACGGGTAGCGACACGACCGTGTCCCTAGCCGTGTGTCGTTGTGTCGAGTTGAGTTCGTCGAAATGCATCCAGAGAAGGATACGGCCAGGGAACACGGCCGTATCATGTGGACACGGGTCGGGACACGGTCGTGTCCCTACCCGTGTCGAGTATTGAACCGACACAAAAACCTTCATTGTCGTTTCACCCAAGCAGGACATGGGTAAGGACACGGGCGTGTCCCTACCCGTGTCACTTTTCATATATAAGGGGAAATGAAAATCCTAGCTATTTTCATGATCATTTCATCCCCTATTTTCAGGGAGAAACTCCTGTTGAGAGAAGGAAGTTGCTGTAGCTAATTCTAGAGGAGGAGATACGCCGCCGCCGTGAAGGAGAAGATGCCACCGAGAAGAGTTACACGATCCATGGCCGGAAAGAGTGGAAATGCCGGAAATGAGGTGAGCTTCCTCCCCTCTCCCTTGGTGCTAGATCTGTAGATATCTACGTGAGATGTCGACTCAAAAGAGTCTAGACTAGTGAGATGGTGATTTCTCTAGGAAGAGGCCGTTCTAGGGGTTGTGCTCTAAGGCTAGTTGAGTCTTCAACCTCTCCAAACTTCTATGGGAAGATGGGGGATGGTTTCGTGAAGAATCATGGCCTCATGAGGGTGAATAAGGGAGGGGAACTTCTGGTGTGATTTTGGAAGACCGACTTGAGGAGGAAGATGAACCGATGTTGTTCATTCCTCTTTAAGATGCGTGCAGAATCTGTGTTTTGCATGCAGCAATATTCTTGGCCATTTTCAGATGTGATATGTCTAGATCTGGGCTGTCAACTGAACACTAAAGTTGAAGTACTCAAAAAGTCCTTTCCAACGAGTGGTTGCACGACTTCCGGCGAAGTCTGTATCCACAGGAAAGTCTGAACGAATATGACGTCCGATAAATCCTGCATGCAGAAATTGTGTTCTGTATGCAGCGGAATTCAAGGCTGATTTCAAGTATGATACTATCAAATCTTGGTTGTGGTCTGAATATGAAAGTTGTAACTCATGGAAATACCTTTCCATCGAGGGGTTACATGCCTTCAGTGGATTCCTGTAGCTTCGGGTATCTCCAGTTGAAGTTGCTATCCAGATTTATTCTGCACTTAAATTATGAGTTTTTATATAATATGGATTTGGATTCAGTGCAATCGATGTTGCAAACTAACTCAAGATTTTGGTGAACTATTTTATGTTAACGACCATAGTGCTATGAATGATGAAGATTATTAATTGGTTTTCATATAACTGGATTGTGAAGCAAGCTTACCTAAACGAAATGATTTGTTGGAAATTGGTAGACTATTATATATGCACATTATGTTATACTATGTTGAAATCATTTGGAATGACAAATAGAAGCTTAAACTATGGCCATGAGTTTGCTTGATGGTTGGAATGAAATTTAGTTGTCCAATACTTAGAGCGTAGTCTCCCTACGGGTAGTATTGTGGAAGGATGTAAGTATGGTGTTGACCGTCACTAGTTGAGTTAGTGTTGAGATGAGGTATAGATGGATGGTTGGGCTGTGTCCTCGGGCTTACTTCCGAGGCCCCTTCTAGGCCACGGTGATGTGGAATTTGCATGCGGTGTGAGTCGACACGCGGTGTCGTAATCCTGAGTTAAGGATAGTGTGGCAGGTCTACGGGCTCGCCGATCGTCACACCGACGGGAGCTGACAGTTAGACTTTGGGCGGTTGGGCTGTGTCCTCGGTGTTCACGTCCCGGGGCCCCTTCCGTGCTAAGTGAGCGGTTGGGTTGTGTCCTCATGCTTTCTTCTGAGGTCCATTCCGGGTCACACCAGGCCAGTGCAGGCTGTGTTCTTGGTGCACATCTACCTGAGACCCCACTGGGCCATAGTACGCACGGGCTCTGGTATTGTGTTCTTAGCGTTAAGGCGTACAGAGGCCTAGGTGAAGTAGTGTGGATACCCGCCTAGTAGTAGAGATGCCCACTCTACTGTCACCTCCTGGCCACGGCGGTTGATGCCTGAGAGGCTAGCTACCTGCTCGAATAGTGAGAACTATAGTCTGTGTCGACATGGCAATTGCATGTGTGTGATCATGGGTGAGTCATTGCATAACATACATACCATTTCATAACATTACACATCAATATCCTCATCATATAAGTTTGTATGTGCACTCCTATACAATGAGGTACTTTATGTAAACCAATCCTTAACTTATAAGCTTGTATGGGCATCCTTATAAGTTAAGTTACTTTCCTGTTGTAGTTAATTGTACTTGATGGTTTGTTATTGTTTATGTAGAACTGCTAGAAATAAATGTCATTAATCTTATTATACCATTACCACCTGCTTGTACCTGTTATACTAATTATTATACTTTGTACCCTTGCTCTTTTCTCCGCCCGGTGCCGAGGAGTTGTAGGGGGAGCGGGTGTGAAGCCACTTAGTCTTTTCGACTAACAGTTGCTATGTCTTCCTTTTTAGGAGGTCACCCCGCAGGTAGAGCAGCTGCGGAGTTTGCAGCAGGACAGCCAGTCCAGGACGACAGGGCCTGAAGTGACGGTACCGTCGCTACCATCGGTTATGGATGTGAGTGTTGAGCAACTCTAATGTAGCCCGTTTGGGCAATTTTTATAGCTGTACTCTGATATTGTAGAATCATGTTTTAGCTTCTCTTATTTGATGTATTTGGAAATATATGCTTAGTGTGGATTTGACTTCTCTCTTTTATATTATGGTTGGGTTAGCATATTTATATTGATATTGGTTGTAGCCGGCAGAATAGGCATCTTGTGGTACATGTTAGCCTGTGTGCTAATGCTACCGCAAGGCTGCTGTTCCGGGCATAAGACCCCCTTTGTGCCGTGTTTTGGGATTCGGGAGGGGGAGGGGGGTCTTACACATCCTAACTCAAAATATTATAGCGGAAGCACTCGGGGATTAAGACTGAACTCAGCAACCATGAATGTCCACTATATATATGAACCATCAATATATATATCTCACATAAATGTCTCCAAATACACAGATGATTTGGCCTTAAGGCCTTCCAGGTTTTCTTCACTAGTGTGGATTACATACATCGACACGCAGGCCATAAGAAAATAGCAAAACATTTCTTTAATTGGCCTTCGAGGGCCAGCATAGTAACAATAGCAGCAGCAAGAGCTTCAACCCACTATTTTCCGCTAGGCTCTCCAGTACCTGCATGAGGACAATCCACCGCAATGGTGGAAAACAAAGCAATGGTCAGCATTCAGCTAACCAATTTATAACGACCCTACCCCTTTCCCGGGGCAGCGGTATTCTTTCCCTGCAGGCATAGCATTTCACAAGCAGATATATCACAAGATGTGCACTCACACACCATCAATATATCACAAATGTTGACCACACGGCCCGACGTTCCGTGCACTCAGGGCACATTATCGGTGTACCGGAAAACCAGGGTCCCATCACCATTCTCAGGTCTCAAACCCAACAGTAAAACTTGAGCATTCATGCTGCACGGCCGATGGCCGGAGACTTTAGTCTTGATGGCGAACAACCCAAGACTCTCATGATGTGATCCTAACAAAGCCATTTACTTAGGCACACAAGTTAGACAACCATCATGCATATACAATTCAACCCTTGCTCGTTGCTCAAATCGCTAGTACAATGTCTAGAATGACGCGGGTCGGCATCCCATTGTCAGTTTGGATCACCAGACTTTAAGAGCGCATAGCTCACAATAGCCACAACGTCCCCAAAGGGCAGGTTTCACAATCACATGTTAGCTAGGAGCTATCACCAACGACAATCACTCTCGCTTGGCATTAGCGACAAAACTCTCTTTCTGTACCCAGCCGAAACCATATCTGGACCAACTATCCAGAAAACCCTACAGCTACTTGCAGTGCCAGAAACACTGGACTTTCATAGCACATAGCATACATCATATGCACTTTGAGTGTATTTTACTTGAATTCCACTCCAGTACTTCCTGCTACTTCACTTCACAGGCACAACCCACCGACTCCACACAATACTCATTTATACACGAAGTCTTCTCCGGTGCGCAAAATAAAACATCACCAATCCAGACCAATCTGTCCAGATGGGCTTCACACTGTATGCCTCTTATGTACTACATATTTCTGGATCTATATGCAAGACTCCTTGTGTATGACGAGAATCAATCCAACCAAAATCCCTAAACATTCCAACTTTTGGTGGGGGAAATCATGCGTATGCCAAAATAAGGACTTTACATTTCCAAGGAAGAATATCGTTACCCTTGAAGTTCTCTTCGGAGCCATGACAAATCTTTTCTATGCCGATGGAAATTATCGTCTCACATTTCCCTTTGCGATTCTAGCTTCGGCTCCTGATTCTAGCCCCAAGATCTCATCCAGCAACACAACAAGTCCACTCAAACCATAGAAGCCGAGAGTTCTCTATCTAGAACTTGGGAAGTAGGAAAGGGAGAGAGAAAAAGGAAAGAACGATTTCCTGAATGCATTCCACTACTGATAAGGCCTAGGGTTGTACCCCAGCCATACGATCTCTTCCCATCAAAACACAACAACGTCTTGGGTATAAGTTGAAAAGTCAATCACCGCTCAGTGACAGGCCACCGGCCACCTGACACGAGTCTCCATCTCAGCAACATCTTATCTCGACATTTCGTCGAACGGGACCACATTCGTCGAATGCAAATTGTCGAACAGGAGAGAATTCGTCGAACGGAGTCTGAGTTCGTCGAGATGGGCATAACACCAAATAACACTATCTTCGTCGAGCTCCGCTCCACGACTTTTGTCGAGCTCTGATTGATTGTTTAGCCTGTTATTCTTTTTTCTTCTTTTTTTGACTATTACAAACCTCTCCTCCTTACAGAAATTTCATCCCGAAATTTGCATATAGCACCCAGGACACAGTAACAAATATGTTACAACATACAATTTTTTCAACACAAAAATGTTACAACATTTTATACAAAAAACTCGGGAAATTCAGCCTGCATGGTTTGCTTCTGCTCCCATGTTAGCTCTTTGCGACCAAAGTTGTCCCACCGGACCTTGGCCATCGCAATTATCTTGTTTCGTAGCTGCTTAACCGCTTTATCCACGATCCGAGTGGGTCTAAACTCCATCATTAGACCGGATTTGATCGGTACGCGATCATTCGCAATTACTTGAGCTAGATCCTTTATGACATTTCAAAGCACTGATATGTAGAGCACATCATGCAATCCACTCAATTCTGCCGAAAGAGCTAGCCGATAGGTAGCTTCTCCAACTCACTCCACTACTTCGAACGGACCAAGATACCTTGGACTCGGCTTTTTCAAAAGCTGAATCGTGGATACGCCCTTGAAAGGTTTAATTTTCAAGTGTACCGATTTGCCAACTGCAAAATCTACATTTCGGTGTTTGGTGTTATAGTACTTTGCCTGCCGGTCTTGGGCTATCAATAGCCTCTCTCGAATAAAGCATATTGTCAAATCAGCCTCTTCACTTCCTTACTCCTGTACAACTTTGATTCGCCTGTTTCTGCCCATGCTAATGGTGTACGACACTTCCTACCATATAAAGCTTCAAAAGGCGCCATATTTAGACTAGCTTTATAACAATTATTGTATGCGAACTCTACCATATAGAGATGATCCTCCCATCTCTTCCCGAAATCCAAGGTGCACATTCAAAGCATGTCCTCCACCATTCTGTTGGCCCTCTCAGTTTGGCCATCCGTTTGAGGATGAATGGTCGTACTGAATTGTAATTTCCCCGCAATAGTTGAAGGATTAGTCTCCAATGTTTTGAAGTAAAGCGCCCATCTCGATCACTGACAATGCTACGGGGAACACCGTGTAATCGTATGATTTGTTCAACATAAAGCTTAGCCAAGACTTCCACTGAATCACCCCTTTTGTTCGGAATGAAGTGAGTCACTTTAGTTAACCGGTCTACGATCACCAAAATCGAATCATTACCGCATTCATATCTCGGCAAATCGTGCATGAAATCCATTGAAATATCATCAAACTTCCATTCCGGAATAGGTAGCGACTTCGGGAAATCTCCTAGCTTCTGGCATTCAGCTTTCACTAAGGCACTGGTCAGACATTTAGCTACGTAAAGTGCTATATCGTTCTTTATGCCCGACCACCGGAATAGCTTCTTTATGTCTTTGAACATTTTTGTGCTCGCTGGATGAATTGAAAACTTCGTGAAGTGAACTTCATACGTCAATTCGTCTCTTAGCTTACCCATACTCGGGACGCACAAACGACGATCTTTTCGCAAAAGGCCGTCATCCCAGGAGAATTGGCCATTTGACCCATCAACTGCATAACATTGCAAACTTTCATCAAGTTCTGTTGCTCGCCGAACCCTGTCTGCAAGGTCATACTGTACCTTCGTCCAGTTCAGGCACGTATTTGCTGTTGAATTTTTGTAAACACAAGAAATCTCTAAAACTTCCAACTCTTGAATCAGACACTCATCATGCATCTGCAACCAAGTTAACCTTGCTGGAGTCCTACGACTCAAGGCATCTACGAGGAATGATGAGTCCAATATTTATTGGGTTTTTCGGACTCATCTGGTCTTATTATCTTGCATGTGCACTACTTTTTCAGTTGGAAAAGTTATATTTTTGTTTAGATCTTCGCTTGACCATTTTGTGCACTGTTTTGGCCCAAAGGTGTGCTTTTGCACATTCTGTTGTTGGGGGTAAGCACATGGTACTCGCCATGGCTATTTACTGATGTTTTCTTTGCTGTATATTTATTTTTGGGAGCTCGTGCTCAAGTTTTGGTTTTGTGGTGCAGGTGGTGCGTATTCCCCAATGCAGGAATTCTGTTTTGAGGAAAACGCACGGTCGTGCGTTTTATTCAGCCACGGTTTGTGCCTGATCATGCGTTTTGTTCAGCAGGAAGAACATCGAGTTGAGCTCGACGAATTTCATCGAGCTGAGTTCGACAATCCTCACGCATGGTTGACGCACGGTTTCATCGTAGCCGTGCGCGAAGGAAACAAACAATTTTCCTGTAGCATTCAAGTTTGTTCCTTTCTGTGGTTAATCGTGCGCTTTGTTCACGCACGGGCTGCAACGCCCGTGCGCGAGTAAAACACACGGTTCCCCTGCAGTATCCTGAATTCCTGCTCTGTCGCTACCCGTTCGATTTCCTTCTCGCACGAGCGGAAACATCCGTCCGCAAGTAAAATGCACGGGTCAACGCTTCTCCTTCCGCAGGCTTGTTCTGGAAGTTAATATCGCACGGTTTACGCATAGTCGTGAGCTAAACCGTGCGCGCCTATTTTTCTGACCTACTTCTATTTAAGGCACAGATTTCTTTTTCTTCCAAAGGAAAAATTCCGATCCAGTCCGACACAGCCGCCCTTTTCTGCTCTTTTGAGTGGGGAAATCTTCCCTCCAGCCACAATTTTCTCTCTCCTCCTTGGAGAGTTGATCCGGCCACCATTTTTCCTCCAAGAGCTTGCAAAAGCTTCCTCTCCGGCCATCATTGTCATCTCCAAGCTCCAAGCTTCGTTTTAAGCTCATAGGTTGCTGCAGCTGTGGTGTTCTCCGGATAGATCCGGCCCAGCAATTATTCATGAAGAAGACGGGTTATTGGAAGGAAGTGACAACCCTTCTGGACCCCGGACGTCATCTGTAGACCGATCCCGGACTTGGCCTGACAAATCTTGACTCCGGCTGCGAATCTCAGAAAGCCTTTGTGAGTTTGGTTGTTTCTCTTCCCCCTTCACTTGTAGTATTTATTTTTCTGCATATTTGGGTGTTGGAATGATGTGTAAGAACATTGATAGCTTGAATATTTCAGCATGCCTATGCGTTGATATATTTTAGTTCTGGATATTGTTGTTGAACTTCAGATTTTCTCTTGTTCAAGTTGTGATTGTGCCATTCTAGCGATTGCTAGAAGCGTGCGTTGCAAAGAGGTGATCGCGACCCTTATTAGCTAATCCATCTTCCGTATTACTCTCTTGAGTAATCAATCCACCAAAGAGACGTGGTGACGACGACCCACAATAGTTTTCTTTTTGTTGTTAACTTAGGAATCCAAACCAAAACGCCCTTTATTTACGTTAACACTTGCAATCACCGTTTCAATAGCAAAATCACATTCCCTACTTGCACTGCTCGAGAGATCGATATCCCATGATTCAAATCCTCAACTTTATTACTTGACAGTGATCGGTACACTTGCCGACAGCGCATCAAGTTTTTGGCGCCATTGTCGGGGAGTGCAACCGTTGTGTGTATTTTTCTTTTGAAAAAGTTTGCAAGTGTTGTTGGTATTTTTGAAAGATTTTTTTGTGTTGAATGATGGATCCCAACTCCGGTGAAAGGGTTGAAGATCTTGTGGTTGAGCTAGAAACTATACGTGCGAGGCGAGCTCACCTGCATGCAGCTGCTACTGAAGAAAGAATGGAGAATAATGGCCTAGGAGGAAATGGCCAAGGAGAACAGGTTGTTGTTGGCCAAGTGGTGGTCCAGCCACGCATTAGGACAATGCGTGATTTCACAACCCCTACTGCAGGAAGTGTTTACCCTGGCTTCAGTCCGACCATCGTAAACAACCACTTTGAGATAAAACCTGCCATCCTGAATAGGATCAGTAATAATACGCCGTTCTCGGGATTGCCGAGTGAGGACACGCAGCTCCATCTGGCAGAGTTCTCAGAGATTTGTGGCACATTCCGATATGCTGGAATTTCTGATGACGTTGTGAAGCTGAGGTTGTTCCCGTTATCGCTGAGGGACAAGGCAAAGACTTGGCTGCATACCATTGTTCTAGGGTCCGCTACTACTTGGGAGGCATTATCCTCTATGTTCTTGGCAAAGTTCCACCCGGTGGATAAGATAGTGAATGATCGGAGGGATATTGCAACCTTCTGGCAGCTAGACCATGAGACGATATCCGAGGCGTGGGAGATATTCTCGGAACTGCAGCGTCGATGCCCAGAGCACAACTGTGTGCCGTGGAATCTAGTTGAAATATTTTATTTTGGTATTGAGCCTAATTTCAGGGCAATGATCTACACAGCTGCTGGTGGCATGATAATAAACTTATCTCTGGAAGAGGCATTGAGGCTACTTTGAGATAGAGCCTCCCATAGCACTTACTGGACCGCTAGGAGAAATGCCCCTAGAGGGGAGAGGACTTTGTTTGAAGTTAACGATGTGGTGCATCAATCAGAGGAGAGCTATCAAACTTTAGATGGAATGAATATGTTGACCAGATCGGCCCCTCCTCCAGCTCGGTATATGGACATATCATGCTAGGGTTGTGATAACCCCGACCATCATGCCTACGAGTGCACCGCTGGAGAAATCATTGCTGAGCCGTCAGGTATAATGTCTGATGAAAATGTGAATTTTATAAATAGTCAAAATCACAATGTTCCTTTTAATAATGTTTATAAAACCAATGTGAGAAATCATCCCAATTTCTCATGGAATCAGAATGCTCCCAGTCAAAGATGTCAGGGAGGCCAGCATCAGTTTGATGCCCAAGCCTCTAGTAGCCAGCCGCGACCGCTGCATATGGGTTATAATCCTAACGTGCAAGGAACTCGTAAAAGTGCTTGGGAAGAAATGATGGAGAAGTTTGTGGAAATGACACAATCAAATATGGCCACTCAAACCGCATCTATGAGGAACTTGGAGACATAGCTGGGGCAATTGGCCCAAGTGTTCTCCGAGCATACTCGCGGCACCCTCCCAAGTAATACGGAGAAAAATCCCCGTAAGCAACGGAAGAGTGCTGGGGATGCGGAAGAGTGCGAGAAAAATGAAGTGGCCGTTAATTGTGAGATTAATGCTGTAGAGATGATAACATTATGCGATTCTGGATCATCCTGCAACATTCTTTCTTTGCAAGATGTTGAAAAGCTGAATTTAATTATCGAATCTGATGTCCAGAAATCTCTAGTGCTAGCTGATGGATCGGTAGTTAAGACTGATGGTGAGATTAAGGATGTGGAAGTAATTATGAATGGGGCTGCTGTAGTCACTGACTTTCAGGTGTTAGGACCCATGGGTAACACATCAAAACCCATCCTAGGGGTCCCATTCCTAAAAGCCAATGAAGCTACCATGCAATTTAATGAGAGTGGTGTCACTTTGGATCCTAAGGTCAATCTGACTCTACCATCTTCACCTCCCCATATTAGTTCAAATGAACATGGAGAATTTTTGCAATTAATTGATTCGTTATCTAATGATGTATCTAGTGCTGCTAAGATAGGTATTTTACTGAAGGAGCAAGAGATGGTTAAGAAAGTGAAAGAACAGCTGACGGTAGCTAAGGGAGAGATAGTGACAGAGTAACTTGACGTGAAACAAGATTCCGTTGAGAAGAAACATGAGCTGAGCACGCCCGTTGATAGCGTGCAGAAAACTGAATTAAAAAGTTCTATTTGTTTAAACAAAGTATGTAAAACTATCAAACAGGTAACTTGGGCTGATCTTTCACCCGCTATGCTTGAGGAAAGGATGCCCCCAGTTGGGAAAGATAAACTTCCTGCTGAATTGGTGGGTGTGATCATACCACCCTAGCGATCCCCATTCTATGGATCTGAAACGAAAGGAGCTGCTCCTGCGCAAGGCGCAGAAGTTTGCCTGCCAATGTGAGAAGGACGAGGTTAGGGGCAGGGGAGACTCGTCTTCCCTGGGCCCTAAAGCCTTTGCCTCGCCATCATCTCGCATGACTAGGGGGATCTATCATAAGTCAGCGTTCAACTGAGGAGTGAAGGATCTCCGGGGTTTTCCTTTGCTTCTTTTTCTAGTTTCATTTTCTGCTTACTGCTGTGTGTATCTGTAGACCTTTATCATTATGTTTTGAACTTATTCCCTGAATAATATTTATATAACTGCTAATACAGGTATTTGGTCCACCTTAAGGATAGTAAAGAAAAGGGCTTATGGGAGACAACCCAATTTTGCCGCTTTTAATTTGCTAAATTTTGCTGCTATTATTATATGCTTATAGTATGCGTGGTTGGAGATATTCTCTTATGCAGGTGGAGTTTGTTTGGGCCGTGGATTGTCTGTTGAAATTAACGCCAATCTTTTGGTATGCTCATTTGCTGAGCATGGGGTAACCTCTTCACTCAACTTTTATGTTTCTTCTTTTATTACAAATCATGGATAGATTGTTTAGTATAAGTCTGGTGAGGGAAAGTTTCGCAAGTTACCTTTGCACATGCACTTGGATACCACAAGAGTATTTTCATTTTCAGTTTTTATTTTATCATGAAAGCATTGTGCACCTACACCGCATGAGCGCGCACTTAAGCATGCGATCGACCCAAGTTTAATTTATTTCTTTTGTGTTAACTTTAAGATAGTGGTGCTGGCTTAGGATTTTTGGATAGAGTAGTGTGAAACTCGTACAGTGCTCCTAATCGAGTACTCATGGTGTGTAGAAATAGTATATATTTAATTTTTCTTTATGCTCGTAGATTTATGCTTTTCTGCATTTGTAAATAATGTTTGTACTACTCAAAACTTTGGAATCATGAGCAATCGAATGGTAGTGTAGGAATGTGTGTATCCGCCACTAGCCTCGTATTGCTCAAGTCGAGAGGAAAGATCATCTTTCTCGGTGGCTAAGAACTTGCCCAAAGCTACTCTCGAAGCATTGGTGCACGGTTAGTCTAGCGTGAGCGTGATGTAGGACATCTTTTTGGCCCGGTTGAGCCTTGTACCTTTCCTAACGATAATCCTTGCTAGCTCATTTTGTGCCTGCCCATCCTATTGATTTAGCCCCACTACGCGATCACCAAGCCCTTAAAGCTTTACCCAGTTGCACACCCGTATTTCACTGTAGTAGTATGATACTTCTTCCATTGGTGTTGTGGCTATGATGCTATTATGTGGTTATGCGGTGAAGTTATTTTGAAATTTTGGCTGAATGTGTATTGTAAAAAAATACAAAAATCTATAAAAAAAACTATATATATGTGCTGATGATATAAAAGAAGAAAGTGAAAATGTCGAGTTTGTTTATAGTTTTGTTGTGGTGTTAGGCGGTGCGCACGCCCGTGTTGTCAAGTTCAAGTCTGGTTGTGCGGTGCACCTGTGTGTTTTGTTGGCGAGGGGATTTCTTTTGTATAAACTCATTTGGGGATGTGCGTAGCCATCGTTATTATCCCTTTTACATCCTTAACTAAATATATACCTAAGCCTCATTATTTTTCCTAAATTCCTACGGATTCACGCTTGAGTCAAACTAGAGTTGTGGAGAGAGTGTGAATGAGCAAGCGTATGGTCCCCGACATTGATGGATTTCTTTGGAGGTGATCCCGAGCACCCGATCTTTGGCAATGCTCAACTGAGTGGCCTGCCTACTTTCTTCCTACGCATGACTGAACAATTCTCCATAATTCTATTTTATAGAAGTTACAATACTTATTTCACTTGTCGAAATTTATAAACTTCGTAGCATAATTAAAAATTGTATCTATTATATTTTCTATGCCCATGCTGTTTTTGATTTCTCGGTTTACTTTATTCGGAAGTTACTAAGCCAGGTAGCTATTTTCTAGTTCACGGAGAGATGGTTTGTGTGGGACGAGCAAATGTTTAAGTCTGGTGGTGTGATGAGTTCGATATTTATAGGGTTTTTCGGACTCATCAGGGCTTATTATCTTACATGTGCACTACTTTTTCAATTGGAAAAATTATATTTTTGTTTAGATCTTCACTTGACCATTTGTGCACTGTTTTGGCCCAAGGGTGTGCATTTGCGCATTCTGTTGTTGGGGGTAAGCACATGGTGCTCCCCATGACTATTTCCTGTTATTTTCTTTGCTGTATATTTGTTGCTGGGAGCTTGTGCTCCAGTTTTGGTTTTGTTGTGCAGGTGGTGCATTTTCCCGAAGGCAGGAATTCTGTTTTGAGGAAAATGCACGATCGTGGGTTTTATTCGCGCATGGTTTGTGCCCGATCGTGCATTTTGTTCAGCTGGAAGAACGTCGAGTTGAGCTCGATGATTTTTGTCGAGCTGAGTTCTACAAACATCACGCACGATTGACACACGGTTTCATCATAACCGTGCGTGAAGGAAACACACGGTTTTCCTATAGCTTTCCAGTTTGTTCCTTTTTGTGGTTAATCATGAGCTTTGTTCACCTACGGGCGGCAGCGCTCGTGCACGAGTAAAACACACGGTTCCCCTATAGTGTCCTGAATTCCTACTCTGTCGCTACCAGTGTGATTTCCTTCTCGCACGGGCGGAAATGTCCGTGCGCGAGTAAAACGCACGGGTCAACGCTTCTACTTCCACATGTTTGTTCTAGAAGTTAATATTGCACGGTTTGCGCATGGTCGTGCGCAAAACCGTGCGTGCCTATTTTTCTGACCTGCTTCTATTTAAAGTGCATATTTCTTCTTCTTCCAAAGGAAAAATTCCGATCCAGTCCGACCCAGCCCCCCTTTTCTTCTCTTTTGAGCGGGAAATCTTCCATCCAACCACATTTTTCTCTCTCCTCCTTGGAGAGTTGATCCGACCACCATTTCTCCTCTAAGAGCTTGCAAAAGCTTCCTCTCCAGCCATCATTATCATCTCCATGCTCCAAGATTCATTTCAAGCTCATAGGTTGCTGCATCTGTGGAGTTCTCCGGATAGATCTGGCCCAGCGATTATTCACGAAGAAGACGGGTTATTGGAAGGAAGTGATAGCCCTTCTGGACCCCAGACCTCATCCATAGACCGAGCCCAGAGAAGGCCTGACAAACCTTGACTTCGGCCGCGAATATCGGAAAGCCTTCATGCGTTTGGTTGTTTCTCTTCCCCTTCACTTGTTGTATTTCTTTTTCTGCATATTTAGGTGTTGGAATGATGTGTATGAACATTGATAGCTTGAATACTTCAGCATGTCTAAGCATTAATATATTTTAGTTCTGGATATTGTTGCTTCAGATTTTCTCTTGTTCAAGTTGTGATTGTGCCATTCTAGCGATTTCTAGAAGCGTGCATTGTGAAGAGGTGATCTCGACCCTCATTAGCTCATCCATCTTCCATATTACTCTCTTGAGCAATCCACCAAAGAGACACGGCGATGACGACCCGAAATAGTTTTCTTATTGTTGTTAACTTAGGAATCCAAACCAAAACCCCCTTTTTTACGTTAACACTTGCAATCACCGTTTCAATAACGAAATCACATTCCTTACTTGCAGTCCTCGAGAGATCGATATCCGAGGATTCAACTGCTCAACTTTATTACTTGACAGCGACCGGTACACTTATCGACGACTCATCAACAACATTTCCCTTCCCTGGAGTATAATCAATCTGGAAGGTGTAGTCCCCGAGGGACTCCATCCACCTACGTTGTCACATGTTGAGATCCTTTTGATCCAATAGATACCTTAGGCTCTTATGGTCCATGAATATATCCACCTTCATGCCATATAAATAATGACGCCACAGTTTAAGTGCAAAAAAACACCGCCTCCAACACTAAGTCATGGACGAGATAGTTTCGCTCATGCACATTCAACTGGCATGAGACATAAGCAATCACATTTCAAAACTGAAGAAGAACGGAGACTATGCCGCTCCCTGACGCATCACTATAGATTTTAAAGTCGTCCGAACCACATGGCAACGTCAAGATTGGCACCGTGGTCAAGCGACTTTTCAACTCTTCAAAAGCTCGTGTGCACTATGGCGTCAAGAGGAACTTCTGATCCTTTCTCGTTAGTGTGGTGAGAGGCAAAGCAATTCGTGAGAAGTTTTCTACGAAACATCTGTAGTAGCCCGCCAGTCCAAGGAAACTCCTGATTTCGGCCACAGAAGACAACACTGGCACTCCTGTATCCCAACAATCTTTTCAGGATCCACCGCAATGCACTCTCCACTCACCACATGGCCAAGAAAAGCCACTAACGATAGCCAAAACTCAAACTTTGAGAACTTGGCATAGAGTTTTTTCCTCCTCAGGGTATGCAACACCAACTGTATATGGTTCGCATGATATTCTTCCGACTGAGAGTACACTAGAATATCATCAATGGAGACGATTATAAATATGTCGAAGTACTCTCGAAATGTTCGGTGCATTAGGTCCATGAACACTGATGACGCATTTGTTAGCCCAAACGACATTACAATGAACTCTTAATGACCATAGCGTGTTCCAAACGCTGCCTTGGTAATGTCACCTTCCCGAATGATCAACTGGTATTAACTAGATTTCAAGTCCAGTTTGGATTAGATGATTGATCCCACTGGCTGATCAAACAAGTCATCAATTCGAGGTATTGAATTCTTGTTCTTCTCCGTCATCTTATTCAATTCGCAATAGTCGATGCACAAATGCAGACTACCATCCTTCTTTTTCACAAAGAGAACATGTGCACTCCAATATGACATACTTGGGAGTATATAACCCTGTTCCAGTAACTCTTGTAGTTGAACTTTCAGTTCCGCCATTTCCTTTGGCGCTACCTGATATGGAGAGCGGGCCACAAGTTTTGCACCTGGCACCAACTCAATGGAGAAGTCAATCTCCTGCTGGGGTGGTAACCTCGGAAGCTCCTTCGGAAACAAATCAGCAAAATCCGACACAATTGAAACATCAATCACACTTGGCATCGGCTCAATAGCCTCTAACAGCGTGAAGAACAACTTCGTGCCCTTCCGAACTGCCTTGACCACTTGGATAGCAAACATCAATTTCCTGCTCGATCCTTGTATACTAGCAAATTTAGTCTATCGTTCGGTATTCTGCCCTAGTATGACTTCCTTAGAATTACAATCTATATAGGCACGCTATTCTGTGAGCCAATCCATACCAAAGATCACATCAAATTCCGATATCGACAGCACATATGATTCCAATTCGAAATCTCGACTTCCTATCCGTATCTCCACAAAGCAAGCCATATACACATGCATTATACATCCGTTCCGTAATAATACCTTCACACTATATGTCGTCATACGAATCGACACTCCGATCTGTGACATGAAGTCCACAGATAGAAACGAATGGGAAGCACCCATATCAAACAGTGCTCTCGCCGGATAGTCTCGAATCAGGACAAATCCTGTGACATACACATCATACACAATCTACATACAAGGTATGAAGTATCAAAAAAATAACAAATAATCTTAACTCATACCTGTGACAAAGTCACTTTGTTTTATGGCATCCTGTTGGCCAAGATTATATACACGGGGCGCGCCTGGGATGCAGAGGACTCCACCTCTACCTTTCCCTTTTGAGCATAGGACTCTCCTATCTTCTTCTCACCCTTAGGTGGACAAACCCAACAATCATGGGCAATATGACCCACCTTACCACAAGTATAACATGCACGAGGTTCTTGCCTAAACGTTGCTCCAGATGCAACAAAAGAGGGAGCCTATGAAGAAGACTTGGATCTCTTACCCCATTTCCTTCGGTAGTTTGACTTTCCCGGGTGCGGTGCTTTGAACTCGGGGTTTGTCACAGCCAAGTCCCTCTTGCCCTGAACACGCTTCCTATCTTTCTCCAACGCACGAGCTGTATCAACCAATTCTTGAAACCCCTGGTTCACCAAACTCTAGAGTAGGAATCTCAGCTCATCCCGCAACCCTTCATAGAACCTATTGGTTTTACGCTCTTTGTCAGCAAAGATATTTCCCGCATATCGTCCCAATCTCGTAAACTCATGCAAGTAAGTACCTACACTACTTTCTCCCTTCTCCCTGAGTGAGATGCTGGAATTCATTTTACATGGCTATGTGCTGAGCCGATGGCAAGTGCTTTGCAAAAAAAAGACTTGAAAACTCATCGATCGAAACTTCCGTTAGTTGTCTGTCCGCTAAGTGGTGCAGCTCCATTTCATCCAACCAAGGCCGAGCCTATCCTTCCAACAGGAAAGTGGCCAAGGTAACTTTCTGTTCCTCCTTAGTTATTATCGCCATCAAAATCCTCTTGACGTACGCAAGCCAATCCTCTGCCTGCGTTCGGGATCCCGCCCTGTTAAACGTAGGAGGATTGAAGCTCATGAATTGCTTCAGTTTCCGTTTCGCTAATCGCAGATCTATAATAGCTGCAACAGGTTCAGGCCTCACACTAACCTGTTCTGGCACCACCGCAGGTCGCGCCTGCCCAGTAGGCTGTTCCTAGATCATATCAAACAATGCCTCCACAACTAAGCGTACTGTCTCCGCAGAAGGAGGAGGTGTAGGTATCTCAACTGGTGTCGTACTTTCATCAGAACTCTGGGGCTCAAATTACCCGGCAACACTTCGCGTCACCTATATGTGTAAAAGACACTTTAACGACTTGGCAAATGCAACAACAATATAGTAGGAACACGCAGGTTCGTCAAACAAGTTTATTTATATTCCTTAGTGAACATTCTTGAGTTCATTTTGTCTTATAACGGGTCGCACTTACAGGTGCTCGCCACCCGGCAAAAGAATTCGACCACGAATTCGAAGGAGGAAGACCAAGACAAGGTGATACCAAATTATAACGCCTCCATCCTTTACATGACATATAATAGAAGGTTCGGCCGGGGCTCCACACAGTATACCACAAACAGACGACGGGGTCATATGTTAATATCAAAGGCTACAACATGCATCCGAACTCAGAGCATTCTAGCAAAAGCATTAGGGGATTAAGACTGAACTCAGCAACCATGAATGTCTACTATATATATGAACCATATACATATATCATACAGGAATGTCTACCAATACACAAAAGATTTAGCCTTAAGGCCTTACACCCTCACCCCCTTTATGATTTCTCTTTCAACATGATCTCTCAGATCATTCTTGTGAAATCTCACATGTCCATCTAATTAACTGATACCTGAATTGACTGTATTCTTTACTTTCAGTAAAGTTTTGTCCAAATCTCTGTCAAATTCTTTAATATCTTTAAGCAAGGAGGCTGAATGGTTTCCCAGCTGAGTTTCTATGGCCTTTGTAGCAGCAACTAATTTGTTCTCTAATTCAGTAGACTGCTCAGTAAGTTTAACCATTGTCTCTATATGCAGGGCTGTCATATTTTCATCCAAAATTCTCTTAATTTCAAGGACATAGCCTTGTTGACAACCATCTCATATGCAGAAGACTTGGCCTCTTGCTGCTGTTTAGCAAAATAGACTACAACATTAGCTCCATTCTCAAAGAAAGTAGTCATTTCAGATTTCAAAAGATTGACTTCAAATCTTATTGACTTAATATCCTGAGTCTGTTGCAACTGCAGCTCTTTATTGCTATTATCTACATACTTTTCTAGATCATGCCTTTGCTTATCCAGCATTATTTGAATTTGTACTAACAGAGAGCTAGTATCTTCTGTATGAGCAGCTGGTGTCCCAGATTGTAAATATAGTTTGTATCTTTTACTCCTCTTCTTCATTGCAGAAAACTTCCTTTTCTTAAGTTGAGATTTTTCTGCATCTTCTGATTTAGAAGTACTTACCTCATCAACTTGAGGTGACTTTATGGTTTGTTAGTATTTGGGTCCAACTCCCACTCAGTTCTTGTATCTTTCTCATTTATATTGATATTATCTAAGTTATCATCTGCATGTTGAATGTCAGCATAAGGGATTGCAATATGGGGAAATTCATCTATCTCCACCTACAAGTTTGTTTCTTTAGATAGAAGAACTTCTTCTTCAATCTCTTTTGGAATTTCTTCCCCCATCTCTTTCTCAGATATTTCTTGTTCAGATATCTTTGAGTGTTCCAGTTTATATACAACATTCATTATTATAGTTGTTGTTGTATCCATTAGAAATTCATTGAGGGTCCCCCCCCCCTCAATTTGTTCTTTTTCAGGAATGTTCTCCCCTTACACCTGCTCACTAGTTCTATGTGAGTGCCTTGGAGATCTTCTTGGTTCTTCCTCAGCATCCTTATTTGAACTAAACTCTACTTGTTCTTTAGAATAACTTAAGGATTCTTCTTCTTCTACCAGTGCTTTCTTTCCTTTTACCTCCTTTGTATTTTTGGTTTCTGGAGTATCCTTAGACAAGACCCTTTCACATCTGGACAAAATTCTTATATCCATTCTCCTCATATGATTTTTCTTGGATCCAATCTTTTGATTGATACTATCTGGAATTGCCTTTACCAGTTATAGACTAACAATTCTGCCCATAATGGGCTTCTGAATCCCTTCTGCAATTTTATCAGAGACTACCCTATTCCAATCAGTCTTGATTCTGAAGATAATCCTTGTCATCAGGCTAAATATAAATGTGGAAATCCTGTCATGTGCTCTAGTCTTGTAGAGGAACACCTTTCCAATTAATTCAGAGAGAAATTTTCCCTGGGAATTCATTCCCTTCCTGTTCAAAGAACTTCCAAACCTAGTGATTGGAGCCAGTCCACACCACTATAAAGTTGATGCATTCTTGGTTGAATTCAGATCATCTTCCTGTGCAGTTCTTGGAGTCTGAAAGACTTTAACCAGCCTGTTGGTTGTGGCCTTTACTCCTGCTCCATTATCACTGGATTTGATCTTGCCTGACTTAGGGTTTAGTGAGTCATTGGAATAGTATTCAGATACTTCTCTCTTCCATATCTTAGGCGGTTCTAAAAGTAGATATTCAAGACCTGCCTCATTAATAAGGTCAGTCACATTCTTTATTTCTTCTGGTATGGAGCCGAAGGCATTTCGCAGCAGTTCGTAACCCTCATTTATGTTGTCGTCCATCTTGGGTGCCATTCTAGTTGAAAGAGTTTGAGATTGAAAGGTGTCGACTAAGGATTTCTAGGTCTCGACATACAACGATCACCCTCTCAAGATTTCCTGTAAGCGTACTCGACAATTCCTTTCTCCTCCTATTTATAGTAACTACTTATTGAAGGTGAAAGGGCACGCTATATTTAGTAATTTTCTCAATATTTTGGGAAATATCTAGTGTCAACATGGAAAACCTATTTTTTTGAGTTGTGTCGACTTAAGTTGACACAAGCTTCATATCTCTCGACACAGAACTCAAGGTCTCGACAACCTTATGTCTCGACACTAACTTATAATGTCTGGACACTCTGATGCTAATCAGTGTTGACTCACCGTCAGGTGTCTCGACACATGACTACTTATTGTGTCGACACATATTCTGGTGTCTCGACAAAATACAACTTATAGTGTCGACACACACTGTGGTGTCTCGACATAATTTTTTGACTTAGCCAAATTTTGTATTCTGAATATATTTTCTTGATTTTGTTGCTACTAATTGAAAGGATTTATTCAATGTTCAACATGCCTAGTTCAAATTTAATGTAATTGAACTTACTTTCATCTAGGGGTTTTGTAAAGATGTCAGCAACTTGTCTATCTGTTGGAGTATACTATAGGATATTATTTTCTTTTTCAACATTCTCTCTAAGAAATTAATATCTAATCTATATATGTTTAGTTCTACTCTATGAAATAAGATTATTAGCAATAGAAATTACACTAGTAGATTCACAAAACATAACAGATTTACTTAGTTGTACACTATAGTCCAGTAGTTGATTCTGAATCCACAACAACTGTGCACAGCAGCTTCGAGCAGATATGTACTTAGATTCTGCTATAGAAATTGCAACACTTTTTTGCTTCTTGCTACTCCAACTTATTAGTCTTTTTCCTAGAAACTGGCAAGTTCCAAAAGTGCTTTTCTTTCCTCTTCACACCCTGCAAAATTTGCATCTGTGTAGCCTGTGAGTTCAAAATCACTATCCCTAAGATACCAAAGCCCAAGAATGAGTATTCCCTTAAGATATCTCAATATTCTCTTCACAATAGTGTAATGAGACTCTTTGGGGGCATGCTTGGTACCTTGTACAGACACAAGTTGAGAAAATAATATCTGGCCTACTAACAGTCAAATACAGGAGTGAACTAATGATGCCTTTATACAAGGTTTCATCATCAGGTTTCCCAGATTCATCATTGTGTAGTGACACTATTGAACCCATTGGAGTTCTCATGGTAGATGAGTTCTTCATACCATATCTCTTAATCAACTCCTTAGTGAACTTTGATTGTGAGATGGATATACCATCCTCAGATTGTCTAACATGGAATCCCAAGAAGAACTTTAGCTCACCCCTGCTCCTCATTTCAAACTTGCCTTGCATAAGACTGGCAAATTTTCTACACAGCTTCTCATCAGTAGACCCAAAAATTATGTCATCTACATAAATTTGGACTAAGATGCTTGAACCTTTGATGTCCCTCAGGATTAGTTATCTTGTATATCTTTCCTCTAGAGTACTTGTTCACTATAAGAACGGTAGACAAGGTCTCATACAAGGCTCTAGGTGCCTGTTTTAACCCATACAAAGCTTTGTGCAATCTAAAGACAAAGGTGTTGTGTTTAGGGTTAACAAAACCTGGTGGATGCTCTACATAGACTTCCTCCTTCAGTGTACCATTGAGGAATGCTGACTTTACATCCATCTACTTTGTATCCCTTGTATACTTCATGAGTTAAAACAACCTTATGGCTTCTAGACTAGGTAAAGGTGAAAAGGTTTGTTTAAAGTCTATGCCTCCTCTTGTCTATATCTTTTATGCACTAATCTATCTTTGTTCTTAACAATAACCCCATGCTCATCTAGTTTATTCCTATAAATATATACAGTGTCTATGACATTATGATCACTAGGTCTAGGAACTAAACTCCATACTTTGCATCTCTCAAATTGATTGAGCTCTTCTTGCATAGCCATAATCCAGTTGGGGTATGAATTGTCTTCTTCAAAGCACTTAGGATCTACTTGAGAGAGAAAACTAGAGTAAAGGACCTCACTGTGATGTCTACTTCTAGTTGTTACTCCTAGACTGACATCACCTATTATTTGGTCAATAGGATGATCTTTAAGATGTCTAACTGTTATTTGCAGATGCCTACCATTACCTAGTTCTGTAGGAGGATTAGGATGATTCTCTCCCCCCGGGCAGTTACTATATCTTCTATAGGAATTTCTATATTATCTCTAGAATGTAACTCTAAATCTAGTGAATCACCTATATTTAACTTTTCCAGCCTAGAGTCTATATCACGTAGACTGGAGTTGTTCGAGTTCTCATTATATAAAACAAAAGTTTCATCAAAAACTACATTAATTGATTCTTCTATAACTTGATGTTTCAAGTTGTAGATTCTTTATGCTTTGCTATGTTCACTATACCATACAAAGACTCCTTTATTGGACTTTCTGAGAACTTAGTTAGATAAGTTTTCCAATTGTCCAATACATAGAACTTACTACCAAAAATCTTAAAGTAGGACAGATTTGGTTTTCTGCCTTTCATTAGTTCATAGGGAGTATTGTTGTGATTCTTGTTGATCAATGCTCTATTCTGAACATAGCATGCTATGTTTACAGCCTTAGTACCAGAAATATTCTGGAAGAGATGTATCACTCAGCATTGTTCTAGATGCCTCAATGAGAGTTCTATTTTCCGCTCAACAACTCCATTTTGTTGTGGTGTTGTTGGAGAGGAGAACTGTTGAAGGATCCCTAGTTCATTTCAGAAATTTGTCATCTTTTCAGAATAAAATTTTGTACCATTGTCACTTCTAAGTTTGACCACAGAACATCCCATCTCATTTTGGATTTATTTGACAAATTCAGCAAGGATGTTTAGCATTTCAGTCTTTCTCCTTAAGAATAATACCAAAGCAAACTTACAGTGATCCTCCATAATCACATAGGTATAGGACTTCCTACCCAAAATAAGAACTTGCATATGACCAAATAGATCCATATGTAGTAAGTACAGACACCCCTCAGTGTCTTTGGACTCCATGCTGTTAAACGAGACTTGTGTCTGTTTTCATTTTTGACATGCAAGACATAAGCCTTCTTTGTAGCATTTGAGCCGTGGACTGTTCCTAACTAAGTACATAGTGAATAATTTGCTCATTGCTTTATAGTTTAAATGAGCCATCCTCTTGTGTCATTACATAGATAAAGAGTCTTTCTCACTAGCTACAAGGCATACATGTGATTTCTCATTTACACTTAAAAATTTTAGAAAATAAATGTTCCCACTCCTAGTGCCTTACAAGATGATATCTTGATCACTTGGATTCCTTATCAGACACTTATCATTATGGAAAACAATTTCATAACCTATATCACAAAGGTGATTTATTCTTATCAGATTGTGATTCAATCCTTCCACATAAGCTACTTTTGTGATGGTAACTAGGTCATTAAAAATGTTTCCATCTTTCTTTGTAAGTCCTTTCTCAGACCCTCCAAAGATGACTTTAGGTCCATTCCTTGCTGGAGTATAGTCCCTTAGCAAACTCCATGTTCCAGTCATGTGCCTGGAACAACCACTATCCAAGTACTATATTGGCCTTCCTGTGGAACTTGGTTCCTCCTACAAACACAGAATTAATTTACATTAGGCACCTAAATAGTTTTGGGGCATTAGTTCCTGTTAGGCTTTGCTGTGTGAAACACAACATGCTTTTTGTGTAAACCCAGAAATCAGTGATCCATCCCAAGGGAGCCAGCTTGGTAGTCGCGGCCTGCTCCAGGTTCTCCCTGGAGGTTGCAACCAGTCAAGTATAGGCGGACAGACTTCTCTATCCGCACAGACCGCATGGCTAGGGCGGTCTCTCCGGATCTGACTGCCCAGGTCACGCAGTAGCCGCCTGCTCTACAGGGGGTGCAGACTGCTTCCTCAGTCCAACCCTACAGGCCGTGTGGTTTGAATAGCTAACCGCATCATGGTTTTCCCCATTCCGACAGGTCAACTACCCAACAGTGGCATACTTGGATTCCTATCCACGTAGGCCACCATTTAGCCGCATGCTCGGCAGGAGTTAGTACACCAGCCACTACACTAGGCAACCTGTCTCCAGGTTGCTCAATTCCAGATGACCTGCCTCTAGGTCGCCCAACAACAACAACTCTCCAGGTCATCCATCAGCAGGTGCGACCTACTCCATTTCAGTCTGCCCGGCAGTAGGCGACCTGCCCTCAAGGTCGCCAACAAGGGCGACAACCTCCAGGCCGTCCAGAAGGGGCTGCAAGCCTTCCCATCCGACAGGATGTGTACTTCAGCGACGGCGACCACCTGCTTCTTTAGCCCACCATGTTGCCCAGTTGGTCAACTCGCCCGCCTTCAGATCGCGGACTCTCTCAGTCAGCCCAAGGATCGTGGACCAGCTCCGTCAATCAACAAGCATCTTGCAGACTCGTCTTTAGTCTGCCAGGTCGTCAACTCACCAAGTGACAAGCCTCCAGTAGAGGCGGATTCATCTTGTCCGCCACGAGTAGGGCAGACTCATCCACTAAGTCAAGCTTACCAGCACGGTTCCGTGCAGTAGAGACAAGCACACTGCGCAGTCTGCCACTCGACTTTCCAATTGCCTTTCTAGTAAGGGGAGGACTACTCCTCAACCGGCACACCTTGGTGCTGGCTCTCAGCATAGCTGAGGCGGACTCATCCCAGTACGCCAAACAGTAGATCAAACTCCAGAAGACAAGTCCCTGACCGCGCAACCTAGAACGGACTCCGCGATCTCGAAGTTCTACTCGCACAAATCACTAAATCTCCTTGGGTGACGTTATAAAGACCGTTACCTCTTCGAGCCTATAAATAGCCTCCCATACCTCTCATTCTGGAGGACAGAGACACAAGGGCAACCTCCGGTAAGGTCAAGCATCAGACCTTGCGGACTCCATTCTCTCAGTCCACGGAACCTCACCTGTCTTCTGTGCCAACATTCTCCTCTTAGTTCGTGCGGTCTCCTCTGACATCTTATTTCCTTAGCCGCCAGCTTCCCCTATGTACCCTTTAATTGATTTCCATGTAAAGGTGCATTTCAAGCTGTAATAACTGAATATTAATCATTGGAAACCCGTCACAAGAGTGACATTTAAGTTGCAGCAGGCGAAGACTGCTGTTGCCACTACTAGTGGCCCCCTCTCCTTCTCAACTCCCTTCTCAGGCATCAACCTGCAAACACAACCATCAAAGTAATCGTCTGATCGACAATTCCAGGCCGACCATCCTGGCCATCTCCACACTCGGAGCAACAACCTCTTCCTTTACTCTATCCTCGCAACCCTTGATCAAGCGCTTGCTCCACTCTCGAGCACTCAGAATCTTTCACTTGCATTCACAAAAACCTCTCCATTATCCCCGCAACCTTCATCTTCAATCACCCTTGCTTGTGAGACTGAACACACACGTTAGCTTGTTGGTGCCCGTGATAACCCTCTCCACCTCTCTCCATTTCCGCGCATCAATAGTTTACATGCGACCTTCAGATCTCGAATGGATGGTGAAATCCAACGGTTACTAATATCAGACTGCCAACCCCCTCAAAACATTCCTCCTACCAGCAAAGACGCTATCTGGGGAGCCCTCTTACTGACGCATTGGGAAACAGCCCGACAAATCGTGGAGATCAACGACACCCTTGTCACTATAATGCAACGACTAGACTCGCAACCTACGGCAGCGCCAGTTACTACAGTCAACCTAGTAGTGGGGAATCCACATTCTTATCAGCCAACTTTTCAGCCAGTTGATCCTTATACCAATCCGACAAGTTACCCATCTAGGAAAGTCGTAGTCCCTTTGCAGTTTCCAGTTGCCAAACAAAGGGAGAGTTTCTGCAAACTCAATCGTCAAACCACCGCTTGCTCTTCCAATCACCAAAGAAAATTGAATGAATTTTCCACTAAGAGGAAAAGAGGCCCAGAAGCTTTGCTCCATACGAGGCAATCTCTAAAGTCACAGCCAATAGGTGTTCAATCACGAGTAAAGAGAGGAACGAATTTCCGACTTCATCAACGTCTCTTCCCAAGGAAACAATCAGAGTTTGATAGCACAATGGGTGAGGCAACTCATGTCATGAAGGGCAAACCAAGCAACGAGGGGTCTTCTCAGCTCACTTCTCAAAAGGTCTAAGACTCTTACCAATTCTGCCAATATCACCGAGAAATGGGTCATGCAACAGAAGACTGCAGATCTCTTCGACAACTGGTAAAGAAAATGCTGAAGGAGTTTAAATGTCAACATTTGTTCCAGAAGGATAACCCATCTCATCCATAAGCCTCAAAAGGCAAAAGGAGGCAGACGGTCTTTTTTCCTAAAAGTCCCCAAAGTCCCGCTCAAGCATGGCCGGTTATCTTTACGTTGCATTCTTCAAGAATTTTTTCTTTCTAAAAATGCTTCTAAGTGTTGTTTTTTTTTCATTTCAATAAAGTTTACGTCAGAGATCCCATACTGACACATTTCTCTTTTTGGAGTGCTTCCTCCTCTATTTTTGCTTTGCCAAAGAGATCGCTGAACCACCAAGGTTTCAGCGAGTCTTGTTGTTTCGTTCTATAGATTGTTCTTGGGCTTAAGGCCACGATGACCACATATAGTGGGGAGTGTTCGCGTATGTATAGTGGGTGTAGCTCAATATATAAGGTGAACTTCAAGACTTTAGATCCTAGCCGGTATCTAACACACACCGGTTATCAAGGGAGGTCCCATGTGTTAGCTCTGCTGTGCTTCGCAAGGGATACATTATAGTTACGATGATTTTTGATTGACAAGCAATGGCGATCAAGTGTAGTGATGGGGGTTAAAACTCCAAAAATTATTTAGGACACGGGGCACCCTGGGGGTTTATTTAGAAAAAGCGGATTTGGTTTTATTTAGGAAGACGGGGCGGGCAAATATATTATTTGGATATAAAACAGTTGAAATCGAGTTTTAACGAAAGAAGGCAAGTGCACCTATCACGTGTAGTACAAGATATTCCGGTAAGGAAAATCGGGGTCGTATTGTTCTCGGGGACGGGTTGATTATTTCTACTCTTCCCTGGAGGGGACTATTATTTTACTGAAAATTATCTTCTCGGGATATTATTTATATATATGAAAGAGCAGAAAAAAGCATTAAAAGGGAGCCGATGAATAACTTAGCGCAATGGTATCTAAAAGAATTTGAACCAAAATATACTTTTAATAAAAAATAGATCATAAATTTCAAATTAATTAAGGCGGAGAATTGGCCGTGGAGGTTCCACAAACATGAGCTCACATATCTCTAGGACTATCGCTCACCTGAACATTAAGACTATTCGACCGGGCTCTCTGATGAGTCCATTTTATATACCTACTTTCAAACTCATCTGGGCTTGTTTTTCGTCGCTTGCACTTCACTTTTAGTTCTATATCGTTCATATTTTATCTTATCTTTATTTACATAGGAAGTGCACATTTATGCCCATGGTTGTGTATTTTGTTATTTTTATAGTCTGTTCTCCTTTTTGTTATTGCCTGGAATGTCTGCACATATCAGTGATTGGTTTTTCATTTCAGTACAGGGGACGTGTGCGTGTTCCGGGATGGTTGTGAAACAGGAATACTGCGCACGATCATGGGATCTAATGCGCACGACCACTGGTTGTGCGCCCCTGATCGTGCGCACTACTCTACGTTTTCCAGAATCATCCTGGGGTAAGCACACGACCACTGGACATAATGCACATGACCACCGGTCGTGCGCCACTGATCGTGTGAATTGATTCCTCTTTTCTGGAGTCCTGTCTGGGGTAATCGCACGACCATTGGACTTAGTGCGCATGACCACTGGTCGTGCGCCACTGCTCGTGCACGTTATCCCAGTTCTTCTTCCTGATCTTCCATGCCAGTGCGCACGATCACTGGACATAGTGCGCACGACCACTGGTCGTGCGCCTATGATCGTGTGCATTGTTCATTTCTGCTTTGTATAAATAGTGCAGGTCTCACCCTATTTGAGAGAGGATTCGGAGCTCGACATTTCTCAGCCGTTTTCCGCCTTCTCCTCCATTTTCACATCATCTTCCACCCTAGGGAGGTGCTCCGGGCAAGCTTTCACCACCAAATCCAAGCCGGAGCTTCCTCTCGGCCTTCTCCTTCATCCGAGAGCTTCAAGTAGGGTTTGACGCTATAGCCATCAAGCAAAGAAAAGCTAGCAAACTTCGTCCGCTATCATGAGATGAAGAATACGGGCCATTGGAAGGTGGTGACAGCCCTTCTCTACCCCGGACGCAGTTGAGGACCGAGCTTGGATGCGAATTGACAACCCGACGATTCCAACCGTGAATCCTCAGCAAGACTTCGGATTCGGTCGATCTCTTGACTTGTTCTTGCTTTCTTGTTGAATATTGGTGTTTAACTCTATTTATATTGATGAAGTATGCTTAGTCTGTAAAACGTTTTTATATAATCATGTCTATGTGATTTTGTATTTTTCGTTATTTACTTGAGTTGTGCCATATTCCATCCACCACCATCCACCCTTGTCGCACTAGCAATTGCTAGTGGTGTGCGTAGCGAAGAGGTTCTTTTGACCCTCATTCCGCCGTTCTAATCACCTCATCCGCTAGCCTACTCGCCCATCCGCCTAGTGATTCGATGCATAACAGCCCGACTAGTCTTCCATCCCTCCTGACGAAGCATCGCATAGCGGCGTTGCATAGGAGTAGTTGTTAGCCTTTTATTTTCTATTTCCGCAAAAATCAAAACCCCCATCGTTACCGCCGACCTAAGGACTTCAATCTCAAGTCCTCCTCAAAATTAACTCCACCTTACTGTGTTCCTTGAGAGATCGATACTTGGGAAAACCCCCATTTTATATTACTTATGCGACCGGTTCACTGCCGTGATCTTACGCATCAGGTTTTTGGCTCCGTTGCCGGGGAACACAATCGTGTGAGTTTTTGGAGAGGGAGATAATAGATTAAAGCCCTTTTCCATTTGTGCATATCATTTTTTTTATTTATTTGTTTTGGTTATTAGAATTTTTATTTTGCTTATTTCTTTTTTCCCTTTTCTGATTTTTGATTTAGATAACAGATCCGTGCTATTTTTATTTTAGCTGTGTAGCACTTTTTCAGCAATAATTTTTATTCGTGATGGATCCCGATGCTGAGTGCCATCTACTTGACACTTTGTGCCGATCCATCGATGCCATTACTATTATGAATGCTGAGCATTGCATTCGGTGTTTGTTATGTCAAGGTGTGGGCCACATGTTGAAGGATTGCCCTCATTTGTGCAAGCCTTCTCCCTCTGAGGGCGTGTGCACAACAACCTCCCGTCCGCGAAATACTGTTGCGGACATGCCTATCAGGGTGTTGCCTGGCCCATACACTGACATGACGCACTTTGCTCATTCTCTACCTGTTGAGATTACCGAAGAATCTCTAGCCGCATACAGCTATTTCATGGGTCCCTCGATCCATTTTTACGAGCTTTCCTTGAGTGATGATGATCACTCTGGTGTTAGCCAACAAAAAGAGGAGCAGGAACTCATGGACGCTCCTGTATGGGACGATGAGATTGTTCCGGTCGTCGACGGGGTGGCGTTAGCGAATGATTTTGCAATGCGGCCTGCTCATTCAGTGCTTGATTTTGAGAGCAGCCTTGCCCCTCCACAATTTTTTCCGAATTATGCTACTCCATTTTTGTGTGAGTCGGTTGATGATGCCGTATTTGTGGATGATTCGGTGTCCGAGGTTGCGCTGAAGTGGGATGATGATTCCTCTATCTCCGATGGAGAAGGTGGATCTTCGGAACACTATGACGCACCCCAGTGGGATGAGGAATACCCTCTTTCCGATGCGGAGGTTTGCACCTCCTTATTGGATGAGGCTGTTCCTCCTACCACTGCGGACCTTGAGTTCTCGGATTCCCCTCGGTACGACTCATATGATACCGATGATGATCTCTGCTTGGATCCTGCTGAGAGTGAGATCGGGATAACTCTCCCATTTTCTGATTCTTTTTGTTCTTCTTCTCTTTTATTACTTGATACCCCTTCCTTATCTAAGCCTGTGTAGGATGAGTCTCCACAGGTACGTTGGGATGACGATGAGCTTTGTGCTCATGCTATTGCCATCGCGTCCTGCGGGCCTGTGATAGACGATACCTTGCTAGGCAAGGATTTGTTTTGTGGTGAGATGAGTGAGGACCAGGCCTCCTCCTCATCCTACTTCTTATTTCCTCTACCTGTGTTGGGCAGGTATTATTATTTCGGTAGAGGGGTAATGCTCTATCTCCGTATCGGTACTTGCTACCGCAACGGATATTAGGCCAGTTACCTGTGCACTTTTTATTTCATAGGCCCATTATCTAGAATTGTTTAGAATTTAATAAGTCGTGCTGGGATGACAATAACCCCAGTACTTATCTTTTATTTCCTGCATGTTTATTTTTTATGTCTAGTTTAGTTTTAGCATTTTTTTTGTATGCTCTATTTTTCTTTTGTTTTTGCGGAGCTCACCCCTGCAGGTATTCATAGCAAATCGCATTGGCGGGGTTGTGATTCTTCGTATGGCGGGCCTGCTTCAGGATTCCACGAGTCTTCTGGTATGCTCACTAACTGAGCATTGGGTACCCTCTTCCCTTAGCTCTTTATGATTTTAATTTCTCTATCATATGCTGTGTTGCTTAGTTTAAGTCTGGGGGAGAGATTTGTTACCTATTGCACGCGCACATTTCATGTGCATACTAGAAGCTTTTAGTGTTATATTTTGATTAGTTCATTGTATCACACACCCCTGCACCCACATGAGCGCGTGCTTAGTTTTTTTTGCATGCTGCGAGTTAAACTCATTTCTTTTGTATGATTTGGGAAAATTATGGTGCTGACATATGATTGTGAGACAGAGTAAAATGTTGACCTTGCTGTGCTGCTAGTCGAGTGCTCTCGTCTCGTGTAGAAATTTGAATAGATTTAATTTTTCTGTATGCTTATGGTTTTATACTTTTCTATTTGCATAAAGATCTTTTTATTATACTCAAAAATTGGTGAATCCGGTGTGAATCCGACGGTAGCTTAGGGATGTATGTAGACGACCATTAGGTTCGTATTGCTAGAGTCTGGAGGATGGATAGTCTTTCTCGTTGGCTAAGAACTTGCCCCAAGCTATTCTTGAAGCATGGGTATAGGTTAGTTCACTCGCATGAGCGTGATGTAGGCCATCATTTGGCCCGGTTGAGCTTTGTACCATTCCTAACATTTTATCCTCGCTAGCCCCGTTGTGCCTACCCCTCCTTTTGATTCAGCTCCACTATGATTTCACCAAAGCCTCATATCCAATCCTAGTCGCACACCCAAGTTGAGCTTCAGAGTTTTACATTTTAATGTTGGGATGTGATGTGGTGTTATTATTTGTGAAAATGTGGAAGTGCTCCCAAGTCTATTTCTACTGAAATGTGAAAATAAAATGAAAAAATAGAAAGCAAATTTGTAAAGAAAAAAAAGAAGTGAAAAGAAAAAGTTTAAATTGAAAATCTTTTTGGAAATGTGATTATATTTGGACTAGGTGGTGCACACACCCATATGTTAAAAGTTAAGTTTGGGGGTGTGGTGTACCCGCATGTATTTTGGTTAGCTGATGGATTCATTTTATACTAGCTCATTTGGGTTTGGTGCATAGCCATTCTTATTTATCATTGTTTACCTCACCAAAACCTAAGCCCTATCTCTTCACCTAAAGTCCTACTGATTCGTGTGTGAACCAAACCAGTGCCGTGGAGAGAATGCGAAAGGTCAAGCATATGGTCACCGACATTGGTTGATTTCTTTGGAGGTTATCCCGAGCCCCGATCTTTGGCAGTGCTCGCCTAGCAATTAGTCTACTTTCTCCCTAAGTATGACCGGATGATTCATCGTGATTCCATTTTTGAGTAATAATAAAATGTTGATACGCATTGTGAAAAATATAAACTATTTTGCATACTTAGAAATTTCTTCTATTATATTTTTATGTGTGCGAGCATGCGACTTCGCATGGTACTCCGTATCGCAATTTCTTTGTTAACTAGTATTTTTCCCTATCTGCTTAGATTTTGTTTGCTCGGGACGCGCAAACAGTTAAGTCTAGGGGTGTGATGAGTCCATTTTATATACCTATTTTCGGACTCATCTGGGCTTGTTTTCCGTCGCTTGCACTTCACTTTTAGTTCTATACCATTCATATTTCATCTTATCTTTATTTCCATAGGAAGTGCACATTTATGCCCGTGGTTGTGTATTTTGTTATTTTTATAGTCTATTCTCCTTTTTGTTATTGCCTAGAATGTCTGCACATATCAGTGATTGGTTTTTCCTTTCGGTACAGGGGATGTGTGCATGTTCCGGGATGGTTGTGAAACAGGAATACTGCATACGATCATGGGATCTAATGCGCACGACCACTGGTCGTGCGCCCCTGATCGTGCGCACTACTCTACGTTTTCTAGAATCAGCCTGGGGTAAGCGCACGACCACTGGACATAATGCCCACGACCACCGGTCATGCTCTACTGATCGTGTGCATTGATTCCTCTTTTCTGGAGTCCTGTCTGGGTAATCACACGACCATTGGACTTAGTGCGCACGACCACTGGTCGTGCGCCACTGCTCGTGCGCGTTATCCCAGTTCTTCTTCCTGATCTTCCATGCGAGTGCACACGATCACTGGACATAGTGCGCACGACCACTGGTCGTGCGCCTGTGATCATGCGCCTGTGATCATGCGCATTGTTCATTTCTGCTTTGTATAAATAGTGCAGGTCTCGCCCTATTTGAGAGAGGATTCAGAGCTTGACATTTCTCCGCCGTTTTCCGCCTTCTCCGCCGTTTTTGATCATCTTCCACCCTAGGGAGGTGCTCCGGGCAAGCTTTCACCGCCAAATCCAAGGCGGAGCTTCCTCTCAGCCTTCTCCTTCATCCGTGAGCTTCAAGTAGGGTTTGACGCCATAGCCATCAAGCAAAGGAAAGCTAGCAAACTTCGTCTGCTATCATGAGACAAAGAAGACGGGCCATTGGAAGGTGGTGACAGCCCTTCTCTACCCCGGATGTAGTTGAGGACCGAGCTTGGATGCGGATTGACAACTCGACGATTCCAACCGTGAATCCTCAGCAAGACTTCGGATTCGGTCGATCTCTTGACTTGTTCTTACTTTCTTGTTGAATATTGGTGTTTAACTCTATTTATATTGATGAAGTATGCTTAGTCTGTAAAACGTTTTTATACAATCATGTCTATATGATTTTGTATGTTTTCGTTATTTACTTGAGTTGCGCCATATTCCATCCACCACCATCCACCCTTGCCGCACTAGCAATTGCTAGTGGCGTGCATAGCGAAGAGGTGCTTTCGACCTTCATTCTGCCATTCTAATCACCTCATCAGCTAGCCTACTCTCCTATCCGCCTAGTGATTCGGTGCATAGCGGCCCGACTAGTCTTCCATCCAGCCTGGCGAAGCATCGCATAGCGGCGTTGCATAGGAGTAGTTGTTAGCCTTTTATTTTCTTTTTCCGCAAACATCAAAACCCCCATCATTACCGCCGACCTAAGGACTTCAATCTCAAGTCCTCCTCAAAATTAACTCCACCTTACTGTGTGCCTTGAGAGATCGATACTTGGGAAAACCCCCATTTTATATTACTTGTGCGACCGGTTCACTGCCGTGATCTTACGCATCACTCTCATCCGATGAAGGATTCCTCCTAATGCCTGCATTACGCTAAGAACCCCGCTATTGGGTGGGGAACCCAATCTGGTAGAATTCCATGCCTCCTCTCTCGAGGGTTAGTGCAGAACTCCATTTATCAAGGGGTGATCGGTCCATACCCACGGCCTCTCGGCTAGCTAGAGCATGGACTATGGAAATAGAGCCCACACATCGATATGTGGTTCGATGAGTCGTAAACCCGAGGAAAATCTTAAGAAATTTAATTAAAGTGAAAAACAGGACCATTAATTATTTAAAGTGATTTTATATGTCCAATGCTCTTCGATACTGAGGGCTAAGAGCAGTTAGCCACTCATCAGAATGGGGACGGCATGCGTAAAGAAAGCGATAAAATGAAAATAATAAATGAAAGCTGAAAATGAAAGTAGTAAAATAAAGCAGTAAGGAAAGCGGTAAATTACAAGTCCTACTCAAACGAGTCCGCGTGAAGGCATTAAAATGACAAGTCCTACTCAAATGAGTAGACGGAAATTGAAAGCGAGTCCTACTCAAATAAGTAGGAGAAAATAAATGCACGCACGCACACACTCTACAGAAATTAAAACACACACTCTACATAAAGTAAAACACACACACTCTACATAAAGTTAAACACACTCACTCTACAGAAAATAAAAACACACTCACGCAATCTACTTGAAATGAAAACACACCCACACAAGCGAAAAAATAAGAAAAACAAAGTGACTAAAAAATTAAAAATGATTACATTTCTACCGCTAAAATGTGGTAGAAATGCATAAAAAGACAAAATAAAAATTAAAGGAGCAAAAAGATTTTTAAATAAAAGGGAAAATCAAATTGCTCAAATAATTAAAACAAATACATTTCTACCGCTAGAATGTGGTAGAAATGCATAAAAAGAAGACAGAAAAATTAAATGAGCAAAACGGTTTTTGACATAAAAGCAAAATAAAGGTGTTTGAAAAATTAAAACGACAGCTAATACATTCTTATAACTCTATAAAAATGCCTAAAAAGTGGAAGAAAGGGTAAAAGAACGAAAAGTTTTACAAAAATTAAAATAAAAGACTATGTAAAAAAAAAATCAAAACAACTTTTATAACCATTTTTATATTTTCGTAAGGATGAACATGAAGAGTTCAGAAAAATCCTAATTCTAAACTAAACTAAGTAAAATTAACTAAACCATAGAAACAAGAATTTATACTCATATACACACACACCCATATTAAAGATGAGAAAAATAAAGATAAAACAAAAATAAGATTACTTAAGTAGGGTGCTCAGATGTATTCCAAAACCAGATAAGGAAGGAAAAACATGTATTTTATTAAGTAAAAGTCGGATTACAATGAAAGTTAAAAATAAAATCTAAAGAGAGGCGGAGAGATTTCCCTTTCAAGGCATTGGAATGCATCTAACAACCCAACCCCTTAGGAAAAATGGTTCAAAAAAAGGAACAACATCTCATACATCAACTTCCTATTTATATTGAAAAAATCTAAGTACACGCCCTAGGTCATGGGCGTGTAAGGGGGCGTGTAACTACTATTGGTGAGTCGGTGCTGAGATTTGATGGCTGGTTTGACTTTGCGGCTATACACGTGGATGTCACAGGCGTGACTCTGTTTGTCACGGGCGTGTTAGGGGGCGTGTCGGGATGGTTGATCTGGGGATGGCATCGTGTCAATTAGTCATCGACGACATCTTGTCTGGGACAGGTGGAGAAGTCACAGGTGTGTTGCATCTTGCCACGAGCATGTCGGTCGGGTCAACAAACTTCGAGTGCGGAATCGTTGAGGGCGTGACACGTGGCTTGGTCACGGGCGTGTCATATTGGACACGTGCTTGTACTTGGGCGTGACTTGATTTGTTTTCTTTGCGGGCTGCTGATTTCACTGAAATCAAAGCTACACGACCAGGTCACGGGCGTGACTTGAAGTACACGGGTGTGTACTATGCAATTTTATGATTTTTTCTGAAATTTTTTGGAAAATAAAAGAAAGCTAAGTTAGCAATGCATTTACAAAAAAAGAAACAATTTATTAAAGAAAAATAAATAAAAATTACAAAAGTAAACTAAAATGACTTTTTTATTGTATGTAAAAATACGTATATTTACAACTCATCAAATACCCTCATACTTAAGCTTTTGCTATTATAGAGCAAAAGTTGGAGATATATTTATAACGAATTAAAGAAATTCTAAGTTAAGCTACCACTTGAATTAATAAAAAGAAAGATCAAAATAATTATCCGGGATATAAGAGTTAAGTCCTAAATTATGACAAAAATTTAAATAAAGGAAGAGTTTCAGCCAAAAAAAATTTCTGATATAATCAAATAGATAGAAAAACATTTATTTTTATGTTAACAAAAATAGATTGGGATTATGGAAACTTTAGCTTATAAGAGTTAAAGAAAATAATACAATTTACAAATTATGCTCTCCAAAAGATTTTAAAATTAAATCTAGAATCATTTGAAATTAGCGGAGGGAGATATTAAGGTTTATGAAGAGGGCTCTGATTTAGAGGTGAGGTATATTTTTTCGCTCAAACCGCTAATGAATTTTTTGGTTTGAAAGTGGATGTTTAGGAAAAGAAATCTTATTTTCCATAATATAATATATATTTTAACAATTTCATAATAACCCAATGTATATGTATATGAGTAATGAATTTTATCCTCTTACTCCGTAACATATAATTTTTCAAATATTGGATGTCTATGTTAACGGAAAGAAATCTTATTCACATTGACATAAGATCTTTTAAGGATCAAAATCATGCCAAGTCAGACATGAAAAAAAAGAGATAGTTTTTGTTTTTCAAAAAGAAAACTAGGTTTAATAAAAAAAATTTCAGAGCAATCTTTATAAATTAAATGTTCCTATATTTCAAAAAAAGCTTGGAGTAAACATAACTGAAATCTAATGTTGTTATTTTCTAAAAAAAATAAATGTGCAACTATTTAGATAAGTTAGAAGTGTGCTGAAAACAGGTACCTTATCTAAATAAAAAAATAAAGCATAAGAAATTCTTTAAAACTTAACCCAGATATCTAAATTTATCGATCTCCAATTAATAAACGAATAGTAAGCAAAAAATTAATAAAATTTATTTATAAATAAACTCGCAACTAGATTTTAGGAGAGCTAAAAGGGGTTAAGAATGAGACATTCAATTTATTCGTTACATAATAAATAATGTTTTGTGGGATTTTAGGGTTTTTATCTTTTTATGTATTTTTTGATTTATTATATTTTTTTGAATTTTTAGAGTTATTCTCTTTTTTTTGGATTTTCTAAATTTTTTTTAGTTTTTAGCTTTTTTTAACAGGTTATTTACAAGAAAGGGAAGAGAAAGAGGTGTTATTTATAAAGAAGAGATGGGGAGGAAGAGAAAGATTGTTTTTTGAATTTTTTTTGTTTTATAATTTTTTTGTGATATTTGTGTTTTATGAATTTTTTGGGATTTTTAATTATAAAAACAAGCAAAAATTGGTTTATTTTAAATTTTTTTTTTTTGAAGTTTTATAAATTTTTTGAATTTTTTTTAAAAAGTTATTTACAAGAAAGGGGAGAGAAAGAGACGTATTCACAAAGAAGAGAGGGGGAAAAAGAGAATGATTTTTTTTTGAATTTTTTTTGTTTTATAATTTTTTTGTGATATTTGTGTTTTATGAATTTTTGGGGATTTTTAAATATATAAAAAAAGGAAAAATTATTTCATTCTAAATTTTTTTAATGTTTTATACAATTTTTGAAATATCTTTTGTTTTATGAAAACGTTTTTTGAGTTTTTTTAATTATAACAAAATTTTTTTTTTTTTTGAATTTTAAATTTGTTTACATTTTTTTGTATTTTTCATGAGTACAGAATATAAAAGTGCAGAATTGAAAAATAAGAAAACACCCCGATACTAAAAGCCAACATTGTCCCCAATGTTGCAATCTATGTATGCGGAACAAAAAGTGATAAAAGGTAGTATGTACAAAAATAGAGAGGAAGGGGTAAGAACTTCCCGAAAATGAGCTCTGGGAGGTCAGGTACAAAACCCAAAATTATTTAGAAGAAATTGCAAAAACATAACAAAAAAATAAAAAAGATAAACTCAGCCAAAAGGTTGCGGGTGGTAGGGGCAAGTGTTTGTGTGACTCGCAAGCTAACGTCTTAGCTATATGAGCGTTACAAATATGTGTTCCCCGAGCGTCCACAAAAGGGTGAAGCGTGCCGAAGCGAGAAAATAGATATACAATTTTTAATAATAGAAAAAATTTATTTATTTCTACTGTTTAGTATTTTTTGGTAAAATTTTTTGGGTTTTTGAAAAGAAATAAAAGACATTAAAACAAAACATATATACGAGAATTTTTTGTGGTTTTTAGGAGAGGATTGTTTTTTTTTGCTATAGATATATACATTTTTCACAAATTATTATATATTTTTAAGTAGTTTTTTTAGTTGGTTTTAGATAGGTTTTTTAGTTTTTTTGTGTGTTTTTTTTAATTTTGTAGGTTTTTTAAGTTTTTTAGTTTTTAGATTTTTTGGTTTTATAGTTGTTAGATTTTTTTATTTTTTAGTGTTTTCATAAAAAAATAATGAAATTTTTTTAGATTTTATTGTTTGTTTTCATGTTTTAGTGTTTAGATTTTTTTTGGTTTTATAGTTATTTCCAGTTTTTAGTGTTATAGTTTTTTAAATGTTTTTTTGGAAACAATGCTATTTCATTTTTGTGTTTCTTTTTATAGATAATATATATATGAAATAATAAGTATAAAATAAACTGTCTTTTTTTTTTCTTTAAGGTTTTTTAAGGAGTTTTATTATTATTATTGTTAGTTATATTTGGTGGCCATTATTTTATATACATATAGGTAAAAGTAATAGTTCTCCAGAGTTCAAAATAACAACTCGAAATTTTCCCCGGCAACGGTGCCAAACCTTGATGGGGGTTAAAACTCCAAAAATTATTTAGGACAAGCGGCGCCCCAGGCGGTTTATTTAGAAAAAGCGGATTTGGTTTTATTTAGGAAGACGAGGTCGCAGATTTATTTTTTGAATATAAAATAGTTGAAATCGAGTTTTAACAAAAGGATGCAAGTGCACCTATCACATGTAGTACACGATATTCCGGTGAGAATTATCGGGGTTGTATTGTTCTCCGGGACGGGTTGATTATTTCTACTCTTTCCTAGAGGGTACTATTATTTTACCGAATTTTATCATGTCGGGATATTATTTATATATATAAAAGAGCAGAAAATAAAAGCATTAAAATATTGCTAATGAATAACTTAGCACAACAATATCTAAAAGAATTTGAATCAAAATAAACTTTAAATAAAAAGAGATCCTAAATTTCAAATTAATTAAGATGGAGACTTGCCCGTGGAGGTTCCACAATCATGAGCTCACCTATCTCTAGGACTATCGCTCTCCTGAACATTAAGACTATTTGGCCGGACTCTCGTCTGACGAAGGATTCCTCTTAATGCCCGCATTTTGCTAAGAACCCCGCTATTGGGTGGGGAACCCAATCCGGTAGAATTTCGCGACTCCTCTCTCGAGGGTAAGTGCGAAACTACATTAACCAAGGGGTGCTCGGTCCATACACACGGCCTCTCGGCTAGATAGCATATGGACTAGGAAAATAGAGCCTACACATCGATATGTGGTTTTACGCATCGTAAACCCGGGGCAAACCTTTAGAAATTTAATTAAAATGAAAAATAGGACCTTTAATTATTTAAAGCGATTTTATCTATCCCAATGTTCTTCAATACTGGGGGCTAAGAGAGGTTTGCCACTCATCGGAATGGGGACGGCTTGCGGAAAGAAAGCGATAAAATGAAAGCAGTAAATGAAAGCTGAAAATGAAAGCAGTAAAATAAAGCAGTAAAGGTAGTGGGAAATTGCAAGTCCTCCTCAAATGAGTAGGCTGGAAATGAAAGCATTAAAATGACAAGTCCTACTCAAATGACTAGGCGAGAAATGAAAGTGAGTCCTACTCAAATGAGTAGGAGGAAATAAATGCACACACACATACACTCTACAAAAATTAAAACACACACACTCTACATAAAGTAAAGCACACACACTCTACATAAAGTAAAACACACACAGTCTATAGAAAATAAAAACACACTCACACACTGTACTTGAAATGAAAACACACCCACACAAGCTAAAAAATAAGAAAAACAAAGTGACTAAAAAAATAAAAAATGATTACATTTCTACCGCTACAATGTGGTAGAAATGCATAAAAGGACAAAATAAAAATTAAAGGATCAAAAAATTTTGCAAATTAAAGGGTAAATCAAAGTGCTCGAAAAATTAATTAAAATAAATACATTTCTACCGCTAGAATGTGGTAGAAATGTATAAAAAGAAGACAGAAAAATTAAATGAGCAAAACTGTTTGTGAAATAAAAGCAAAATAATGGTGTTTGAAAAATTAAAACTACAGCTAATCCATTCTTATAACTCTATAAAAACGCTTAAAAAGTGGAAGAAAAGGTAAAAGAAACGAAAAGTTTTACAAAAATAAAAATAAAAGACTAAGTAAAAAAAAATCAAAACCACTTTTATAACAATTTTTATAGTTTCATAAGGATGAACATGAATAGTGCAGAAAAATCCTTAGTGTAAATTAAGCTAAATAAAATTAACTAAACCATAGAAACAAGAATTTATACTGTTGTAAAAGACAGATTACAACGAAAGCTAAAAACAAAATCTAAAGTGAGGGGGACAAATTTCACTTACAATGCTTTGGAATGCATCTAACAGCACAACTCCTTAGGCAAAATGGTTCAAAAAAAGGAACAACAACTCATACATCAACTTCCTATTTATAGGCAATAAATTCTAAGCACACGCCCTAGGTCACGGGCGTGTAAGGGGTGGCGTGTAACTACTGTTGGTGAGTCAGTGCTGGGATATGATGGATGGGTTGACTTTGCAGCTAAACACGTGGATGTCACGGGCGTGACTCTGTTTGTCACAGGCGTGCCAGGGGGCGTGTCGGGAAGGTTGATCTGGAGTACGCCATTAGGTCAATTAGCCGCCGGCATCGTCTTCTCTGGGCCATTTGGAGAAGTCACGGTCGTTTCGCATCTTGCCACGGGTTTGTCGGTCGAGTCAACGAACTTCGAGCGCAGAATCATCGAGGGAGTGACACGGGGCTGGGTCACGGGCGTGTCATATTGGACACGGGCGTGTACTTGGGTGTGACTTGATTTTGTTTCTTTGCGGGCCATTGATTTCAATGGAATCAAAGATACACGCCCAGGTCACGGGCGTGACCTGAAGTACACGGCCTTGTACTATACAATTTTTGACTTTTTCTGAAATTTTTTGGAAAATAAAATAAAGCTAAGTTAGCATTGTATTTATAAAAAAAGGAACAATTTATTGAAGAAAAATAACAAAAAATGACAAAAATAAACTAAAATGACTTTTTTATTGTACCTAAAAATATGTATATTTACAACTCATCATGTAATCTTGTCTCTTCGATCATCTCATGATTGTAATAGTCCAATACTCCTTGGTAATCTTAATCCGTGCTTTCACGGGGCCCAAAACTCCGCTGATCACTTCACAGACAAGCAATAGGCCGCTTGGCGCATCTAGTCTAGTTGATCAGCGATGCCTGTAACCCGAGGAAAGAGAGCAGTGTATCTACTGTTTCCTTCTTAGGATTTTGTTCACATATCCCTTTTGTGCCTTTTCAAGGGAATGTGGCTAGTCCGCTCTAGGTAGGACTACACCCTAGATGATTTTTCTTAGGCAAGCGATGCATAAGGCCCATGGGTGATCTCCTGTGGCAGCATCCAGTCTTTTTTGGGTCATCTTCATGTGTAGCCATCCTTTTTCATTTTTCCTTCTTACAGGTTAACAGGTTTAGTCCGACCTATCAAAAGGATTTGCAAGATCTATTTTACTTATGCTCATTTTATATGTACTGCTTACATGAAGCTCTATAAGATGATGACTTGCAAGTTACCTTCAAGTACTTACAACTTACATTCATATATTATATTTGCTTCTAACTCTTTTCTTGCATAGTTTAGTAGATGCTTGCAAGTTCTCTTCAGGTACTTACACCTTACTTTCATATGTCATATCTGCTTCTAAATCTTTTCTTGCAGAGTTCAGCAGATGCTTGCAAGTTCCCTTCAGGTACTTACAACATACTTTCATATATCATATCTGCTTTTAACTCCTTTATTGTAGAGTTCAGCAGATGCTTGCAAGTTCCCTTCGTGTACTTGCAACTAACTTTCCATATATCATATATGCTTCTAAATCTTTTCTTGCATAGTTTAGCATGTACTTTCAAGATTCCTTCAGTTACTTGTAGCTTACTTTCATATATCATATATGCTTCTAACTCTTTTCTTGCAAAGTTCAGCAGATGCTTGTAGTTCACTTCGAGTACTTACAACATACTTTCCATATATCATATCTGCTTCTAACTCTTTTCTTGCAGAATTCAGCAAGTACTTGCAATTTCACTTCAAATACTTGCAACTTACTTTCATATATCATATCTGCTTCTAACTATTTTCTTGCAGAGTTCAGCAGGTACTTGCAAGTTCCCTTAAGGAACTTGCAGCTTACTTTCATATATCATATCTGCTTCTAACTCTTTTTTTGTAGAGTTTAGCAGATGCTTGCAAGTTTCCTTCAGGTACTTGCAGCTTACTTTCATATATCATATATACTTCTAACTCTTTTCTTGCAGAGTTCAGTAGATACCTGCAAGTTCCCTTCAGGTACTTGCAACTTACTTTCGTATATACCATCATATCTGTATGACTTCTCTTTAGCAGAAACTAGCAGACGCTTGTAAGTTCCCTTTAGGTACATGCAACTTATTTTTCTTTCTCGCCTACCACTTACTCTTCCTTTTGCAAAGGATAGCAGGTGCTTGTAAGACTCCATAAGGCAATTCAGGTACACACACAATGTACCCTCCTTTCTTTGCTAGCATTAACTTTACCTTTGCAGAAGAAACAAAGGCATTGGAAAACTCCTTCTAAGGAGAGACATCGGGTTCTATCTCTCCTTACCTCTTATTCTCTCTAAGGGGTGGATCATAATTTTTGTGGGTCTCCTAGTTTTTGGAAGTTTCCTTCGAGACTTAAAAAAGTGTGGGGATTATGTTAACCAAGAAATTGGTGATCCCTCCCAAGGTAGTCAGCTTTCTATTCGCGGCCTGCTCCAGGTTCTCCCTAGAGGTCGCAACAATTCAAGTATGGGCGGATAGACTTCTCTGTCTGCCCAGGCTATATGGCTAGGGCGGTCTCCCCGGTCTGACGGCCTAGGTCCCGCAGTAGCCGCCTGCTCTGCAGGAGGTGCAGACTGCTTCCTTAGTCCACCCCTGAAGGCCACACGGTTTGATCAGCTAACTGCATCATGGTTTTCCGCATTCCGATAGGTGAACTACCCAACTATGGCGGACTCGGATTCCTATCCACGAAGGCCGCAATTTAGCCACATGATCGGCAGGAGTCATTCCACCAGCCACTACACTAGGCTACCTGTCTCCAAGTCGCTTAATGGCAGGCGGCCTGCCTCTAGGTCGCCCAATAATGATAAATCTCCAGGTCATCCATCAGCAAGTGCGACCTACTCCATTTCAGTCCGCCCGGTAATAGGTGACCTGCCCTCAAGGTCATAAACAAGGACAACAACATCCAGTCTACCCAGCAAGGGCAGCAGTCCTTCCCATCTGACTGGAGGCATACTTTAGCGATAGCAGCGACCTATTTATTCAGCCTGCCAGGTCTCCCAGTCGGTCAACTCACCCGCCTATAGATCCTGGACTCTCTCAGTCCGCCCAAGGATCGTGGACCATCTCCGTCAATCCACAAACATCTTACAGAATCATCTTCAGTCCACCAGATCATCAACTCACCAAGCGACAAGCCTCCAGCAGAGGCGGATTCATCTCATCTGCCACGGGCTGTGCGGGCTCTTCCAGTCTGCCACTAAGTCCAACTTACTAGCACGGTTCCCTGCAGCATAGGTAGGCTCACTATGCAGTCTGCCACTCGACTTTCCAACCGCCTTTCCAGAAAGGGGCGGACTACTCCTAAGCCCCCACAACTTGGCGCGGGATCTCAACACAGTATAGGCGGACTCGTCCCAGCCCGCCAAGCAATAGATCAACTCTAGAAGACAAGTCCCTGACCGGGCGACCTGGCACGGACTCCATGGACTTCAAGTTCTACTCGCACAAATCATCGACTCATCGGGGCTGATGTTACCAAGACAGTTACCTCCTAGAGCCTATAAATAGCCTCCCATACCTCTCATTCTTGAGGACAGAGACACGAGGGCAACCTCCGACAAGGTCAAGCATCAGACCTTGCGGACTCCGTTCTCTCAGTGCGCGCAACCTCACCTGTCCTCTCCACCGACCTTCTCCTCTCAATCCGCGCGGTCTCCTCTGGCATCTTCTTTCCTTAGCCACCAGCTTCCCCTATGTACCCTTTAATTGCTTTCCAAGTAAAGGTGCAACTCAAGGTGTAATAACTGAATATTATTCAAAGGAAAGCCTGTCGCAAGAGTGGCATTTAAGCCGCGGTGGGCAAAGTTTGCTGTTGCTGCTGCTAGCGGCTCCCCCTCTTTCTTAACTCCCTTCTCATGCATCAACGTGCAAACACAACCATCAAAGTAACCGTCTGATCGACAGTTCCTGATCGACCTTCCCGGCCATATCCACACCCGGAGCAACAACCTCTTCCTCTCCTCTATCCCCGCAACCCTTGATCAAGTGCTTGCTCCACTCTCGAGCACTCAGAATCTTTCCCTTGCATCCACAAAAACCTCACTGTTATCACCGCAACTTTCATCTTCAATCACCCTTGCTTGTGAGACGGAACACACCCGTTAGCTGTTGGTGCCCGTGACAACCATGTCCTCCTCTCTCCAATTCCGCGCATCAACATTCTGTACAAACCTGGTTGAGTCTTGTATGAAGATGTTGTTGGATTATACCAACAATCTAGGGTAAAATGACCAATCTTCCCACAACACCAACACTCAAATCGATTATATCCTTTCTTTGGTTGCACATGTGTAGTTGTTCTTTTGTGCAACTTGGATTTGATATCCAACTTCCAAGGTAGTGGTGCACTGTTTACACCCTTACCTTTCAGGTTTTGGTGAGGTGCACTCGGACCAGCTCCATGAATTCCTTTTCTTCTTGGATCGATCACCATTTATGGTGGTTTTTGTCCTGTAGATGTTTCTCCCTCCCAGCAAGGCTTTTTATTGACATTGCTGGTAATACACTCAGGATTCATGTATCCAGGAACACATAATTTATTGAATCTATTAAAGTCAGATGCTTATGAGGTAGCTTAACTGGATCCATTGGGTCTTTTCCCTTAGGATCATACTTCTTAATAGCCTTTTTATTTTTTCCATATCCTACACCACTTCTAAAAGGTGCAAAAATATATATCTATGATAGGTAGAACAGACTTGGGTTTAGAGTACTGTGTCAGAAGGTATCTTTCCTGGGTGAGCTTTGCTTCCAGGTCCTTGACAGTCTTGACCTGTTCTACTATTACTTCTGCCTGGCTATCTATCTTGTTTGTTAGTTCTACAAGTTTCAGTTTTTGTAGGTCCAACTTTATGTTGGCCCTTTCCAACTGAAAAGATACTCCTCTAGGCGATTCTAATTCACTGGCCTGATTCTTAGCAAGCTCTTTGCTTGCAATCAAGGCCTTTAGTAACTTCCCATATATATTGATAAGGAGTTTAAATTCAACTTCAGTGTCTAAATCATGTTCTCTATTATTAGAGGAGTGAGAACATGATTCATTTTCTGATGTAGAAAAAGAAACTGATGTAAAAATAGGAGAGGTTGGTTTTACCTTAGCAGAACTTGAACAATCCTGTCCTTTTCCTGCTTGAATTTCTTCGACAGCCATCAGGCCAATGAGAGCCTCCTCTTCTTCTAATTCTGATGAATCAGACTCACTATCAAACAGTGTAGATTATTTCTTTGCCAAGAGACATTTGTCAGCATTCTTGTGCTATTCAGTCTTCAAGTTTTCTGACTTTTTCTCCTTTCTATTTGTTGGGCAATCAGCTATGACATGCCCTTGCCTGTTACAGTAATAACACATAATATTAGTCTTAATATATTTGTTCTGTGAAGAACTATACCTGTCCCCAGAATTCTTCTTCCGGGGTTTCTCTGGATGATTGATCTTTTTGAGAGTAGAGTCTCCAACTGGACCCTTCCATCTGCCTTGCCTTCTTCTCCTCAACATCTTCTTGAACTGTCTAGAGAAGAGAGACAGTTCCTCCTCAGTTAGGTCTCCTCCTGATGAGGATTATTCTATACACTCAGAGGCTGTTTCTTATTTCTTTGAGAGTGTTGACATTTCTCTGACCTACCTAGAAGTCTCAACCTTTAGGGCCAAGGACATTTCTCTATTATGTGCTCTAGCTGAACCTTCTTCAGACTTTCTGAGGTTGAGCTGTAGCTCATGGGACAACAACTTACAAAATAGAGCTCGGGGGTCTATATTGACTAAATTACCCATTTCTCTTATAGCAAAGATCTTGATGTCTCATTCCTTGTTCAGAGACCTCAAGAACTTGTCGTTAAGTTCATAGTTCGTAAAGCTCCTTCCATAAGTCCTCAGGTTGTTCAGAATTATGAAGAATTTTTCAAAATAGTTAGCCACTGAATCATTCTTATCATGTCTGAAGGCTTTATATTGTTGGTTTAGCAAAGATTTTCTATCATCTCTAACCTCTTCAGTTCCTTCCATATAGATTATCATTGACTCCCACAATTTTTTTGATGTTTTACAATGAATCTGATTTTGAAAGTGGAATCATCTATTGAACTCACTATAATATTCTGAGCCCTCTTGTCCATAGAGGCCAAAATGATTTCATCCTTATCCCTCTCCATGTAATTCTTGGGTGTCTTGTTGTTTGCATCAAGAAATGACACTTTCATGGGAATGAAAGGCCCTTCAATCACTGTGATATAAATTCTTGGATCTACTGCTTCCATAAGTAATCCGACTCTCTCCTTCCATATTCCAAAATTTTCTTTAGAGTAGACAGGGAGATTGATGGAATTATTTTCCCTCTGAGATATAATAAATCTTTCTTTTGAATCCTTAGGATTCTCACTAGGCTGTTATACCTTTTTCAGTGAACCTCACTCTGATACCAATTGTAAATGATTATTTTAGGATTGAGAGTGACCTAGAGGGGGGTGAATATGTACAATTTGAATCTTGGCTACCTTTTTTTAATTCAGAGATATAGTTTCTTTGAGTTATATATCACGGCCAGATAAACAAAATAATCTCACTAGCAATCTAGAACTATCACAGCATACCAAACACAACATATGCAACACAGTACACATAGTTTTATAGTGGTTCCCCAATTTATGGCTACATCCACTTTCCCCCTTCGCCTATCTAGCTATGAATGAGATTCAGACAAACTCCTTCTTTTTCCTTTACTCAGATCCTCAGATCTTACAGCTCAGAGCCCAGCTGGCTCCTACAACTCAGACTTCACATGTCTTACCACTCAGATCACCAAGAACCTACACCTCAAGTTCTTCCCAATAACTCTACCTCAGAATGTATCCACACTCCTACTTCTTACGCAAATCCTACCCTACAACTCAGAGAAATTCCCACTTCTCCTACCTCATACAATCCCTGCCCTACCTCAGCTATTGATGCGCGGAAGTGGCACTGGGCAGCTAACACGGAGGGAGTGTTCGATCTCACAAGCTAGGAGAGGAAGAGGATGAAGATTGTAGGGGAAGAGGAATGAAGGAAGCTTCTGAGTGCTCGAGGGTGGAGCAAACGCTTGTCAAGGAGTTGCGGGGATAGAGGAGAGGGTGCTGAGAGTAGCCGGGAAGGCTGATGAGAAGACGAGGATGATCAGGAGCTGTCGAGCAGACGCGTACTTGGACGATTGTGCTTGCTGGTTGATGCCGAGAGGAAGCTGAGCTGAGCTGAGAAAAAGAGAGGGGGGCCGTTAGCAGCGGCAACAGCAGACTTCGCCCTCCGCGGCTTAAATGCCACTCTTGCGACAAGCTTTCCTTTGATTAATAACGAGAGTTACAACTTGCTTATATACCTTTACAAGAAAGCAATAAAGGGTACAAGAAGGAAGCTGGCGGCTAAGGAAGAAGTACCAGAAAAGGCCGCGCGGACTGGAGAGCGTAGCTGGCAGGCCGCGCGGTTAAGGGAATTAGGAGACCGTGCGGACTACAGAACCAGAGGCCGGCAGGCCGCACGACTAAAGGCACAGAGCGGGGTGGGGACTGAGAAGCGGAGTCCGTAGGAAGAGGGCTTCCTGGCTGACTTCGAGCGTGAGCAGCTTGGTGATGATCCCACCACCCCCCATAAGAGGCATGGGGGTCTATTTATAGGCCCGAGGAGGTAACGACTCGAGGTGACATTACCCCCGGTGAGACGGTAACTTGAGCGAGATGGAGACGGAGTCCGCTGAGCCCACAATAGGCCGCGCGGACTGAGGCTTGGTACTGAAGCTGGTGCTACTGACGGTAAAATGGGAGACTTAGTAGCGGACTGCGATGCGGGTTCGCAGAGTCTGTCACTGCTGAGCTGGGACTGTCCTCCTGCTGTTGGGGTGGCGGATGCTGGAGGCCAAGCGGCGGAATATAAGGAAAATTCGCTGAGTTCGCCGCTGCTGAACTGTGCGAGTTGCAAGGGGTGCGAGCAGGAGAGTGCCCACGGAGTCCGTCGAGTCTGCACGGGGTTATGCGGACTAGGACTGTCTTCTGGAGGATCTGCTACCCGGCGGGCTGGAAGGAGTCCGCTACTGCTGACTGAGTCCGCGCCAAGGCCACGGACTGATGAGGAGTTGACCCTACTGCTGTCGAGAAGCTGGCGCTAGCTAACAAAAGGCGGACTGTAAAGAGAGTCCGCCAAGTCCGTGGCTGCTGCAAAGCGGAGTCCTCTTACGTTGGAGATGGAGAGCCTGGTTATTACTGTTGGGGTTCAGCGGTGAAGGCGGACTGGAAGTCTCAGCCGCACTTCAAGTCCGCCGAGCTCGCGATGAACGGGACGTTACTGCTGGTCTTGGCGGGTAGCCGACTGGAGGCCTGGGGCTGGTAGGTAGTTGAGTCCGACAGAGAGAGACCTGCGGAGACCACCTTGCGGTTAAGCTGAAAAAAGGGGGGCGGCCTACAGAGGCGAACTGCGGAAGCAGTCCACGGACACTGCCAGCCAAGGGAAGGCGCGCGTCCTGGTCGGTCAGACCGCTGAGACCGCGCAACCTGCGCGGCCTGAGCGGATAGAGAATTCTATCCGCCCTCCCTAGGGAATCACGGCCTCCAGGAGGAACCCGGGGCAGGCCGCGACGAGTGAGCTGGCTGCCGTGGGAAGGATTACCGATTTCATGGTTAACATAATCCCCACACTTTTTAAAGTTCTAAATAGAACTTTTAAAAAGTAGGAGACCCACAAAAATCATGATCCACCCCAAAGGAAAGAGAAGGGGCAAGGAGAGATAGAACCTGGAGCCTCTCCTTAGGGGTTTTGTGCTGCCTGTATATTTTCCTGCAAGACGAAAGTTAGGGTAGGCATGTATGGGTGGTACATCTTGTGCGTACGTGAGTTTGCCTTTGAAAAATGGAGAAGATGCGTCTTCCACTAAGTTCTGCAAAATGAAAGTGAGAGGAAAACATAGAAGCATAATAACTTGCAAGTACCTGATGGAGGCTTGCAAGCACCTGTTATCCTCTACAAAAAAGGAAGGATGAAGAGTATACAAGAAGGAAAAATGAGCTGCAAGTACCTGGAAGGAACTTTCAAGTCTTTACTTGTTTCTGCAAAAGAAGAGTTAAAAGTAGGCACAGTATATGAAAGTAACTTGCAAGTACCTGTGAAGAAACTCGCAAGTATCGGATGATCTCTACAAAATGACAGTTAGGAACAAACATGATATATGTGATTAGCTTGCAAGTACCTGTGAAGAAACTTACAAGGGTCTGCTGATCTCTACAAGAAGAGAGTTAGGAGCAGGCAAAACATGAAGATAGCTTGCAAGTACCTGTGAAGAAACTTGCAAGGATCTGCTGTTCTCTGCAAAGTGAGAGTTAGAAGCAGGTATTGTATACAAAGAATAAGCTGCAAGTACCTGGATATGACTTGTAGGTGTCTCCTAACCACTGCAAAGAAAAGATTGAGCAGCAGTCATAAAATAATGAATTAAACTGCAAGTACCTGGATGAGGCTTGCAGGAGTCTGCTAATCTCTGCAAGAAAAGAGTTAGGAGTAGACTTACATATATGAAAGGATCTTGTAAGTACCTGAGAGAAGGCTTGCAAGTGTTAACTGTTGATAAGATAAGGTCGATAAGAACAAATAGTAGAGGAAATGCCTGATACATCCTGGTAGAGCTTTGAGCAGGCAATACATATAAGATGAGCATAAGCAAAGTGAATGCTGGAAATCCTTTTGGTAGGTCGGATTAACCAGTTCACCGGTGAAAGAAGGTAGTTGTCAAAAAAAAGAGAGATCTATACTCGGAGATGACCAAGAAAGACTGGATGCTGCCATAGGAGATCACCCGTGGGCCTTATGCATCGCTTGCCAGAGAAAGGTCATCCCGATTATAGTCCTACTCAAAGCGGGTTGACCGCGCATCCTCTAGGAGGGCACAAAAGAGAAAAGCAAGGAGAAATCCTGAGAAGAACAGGTAGAGGCACTGATCACATTCTTCGGGTTACTACATCACTGATCAATGAGACTGGTTGCGCCAAGAGGCCTATAGCTTCTCTGTGGATTGATCAGTGGAGTAGAGGACCCCGCGAAAGCATGGATTGGGAGCACTAGAGAACGCTCGGCCATCACAGTCGTGAGATGATCGAAGAGACAAGGCTACGCTTGGTCTCCATTGCTTGTCAAGCAAAGATCACCGTAATTGTGATGTATCCTAACAGAGCGCAGCAGAGCTAACACATGGGGACTCCCTAGCACGCACTCTGTGTTAGATGTCGTCTAGGATCCAAAGTCCAGTATTCCCCCGCATGAGAGTTGGATAGCGCCCAATACACACATATGCAAAATCTCCCGACGATATGTGGTCATTGTGGTCTTACGTCGAAATCCAATCCCAAGGGGGCCTATAGCAAGACTCGACGACATCTCTGTGGCTCAGTGACCTCTTGGAGAAGAGAGAATAGAGGAGGAAGCAACACAAGAAGGGAACTGTGTCAGTATGTGATCCTTGATAAAAGCTTTGTTGAAAAGCAAGAATGAAAACTAAGAAGTGTTTCGTCAAGAGAATGTTTGAAAATGTAAGGGTAGAGATAACCCATCATGGTTGTGAGAGAATTTGGAGGATTATGAAGTCCCTTGCTAGCTTAGAATAGCCTTCCAAGCACACCCTCGTCATCGGTATCGAAGCATTCGACAGTTTTTTTAACGATGAGGAGAGGGGGTTCTTCGACTAGGCTCACTCCTCTTGAGGAGCAAGGAATATCTGCAACTTATATGCCCTTTGAGGTTGCTGGATCAAGGTGATCTTTTTTGGGAAGCTGGTCATGCATCTTACCCTGCCGGAGCATCCTTTGCACAAGATGGCATAGTGCTCGGCAGTTCTCAGTCAGGTGACCTGGCTCTTTGTGGAATTCGCAGTAAGGCTCTGAATCTCTAGACCTTTGATCGGCTGGTCGGTAAGGCTTTTTACAGCTAGCCCTATCTTTCATGATCGGGCTTACTTCTAGCATGGCTTCATCTAGTTCAGACTCATGCAAGTCATCATCTTGCTGATGGCAGACTGCAGCTGTTTGAGAAGAAGCTAGTGGTAGAAATGAATCTTGAGCACGATCACGGCTCAGGAAAGGGTATCGATGGCGCTAAAACCTTTTTTCCTTTCTTCGAATGAGTTGGAAAATCATTGTGAGGAGACCTCGGAGGCTATTTGTGAAAAGGATCTTTCTCTGATATGAGCTTGGAGATGAAGCCTGGGTTGCTCTTTTCGCCTCGGATGTATGAGTTGGCTAAGGAAATCAACTCTTGGTATGTTCTAAGAGCACGGACATTGACTTCAAACTTGAGAGGCCCTTCATGGAGACCATGGATAAGAGCCACTCGGTACATTTCTTGGATAACAATCTCGATGTCCAAAATTTCTCTTTGGAAACGATCAATGAACTGAGACCAAGTTTCATTGCTGCGCTGCTTGATCTCAAAGAGGGCTTCAGGAATTCCCTTTCTCTTGGTTGAGGTAGAGAATCTGAGCAAGAACTCCCTTCGCAGATCAGCAAAGGAAGTGATGGAGTGAGGACGAAGGGCATAGAACCAGTCCCTCACTTGCCCATCAAACTTTGTTATAAGGAGCTTTCATTTGGTTGCATCTGAAAGGCATTTTAGAGCAACGTCTGATTCGAAGGCTTGAAGATGCTTCACTGGATCAGTCTCTCCGGTGTAAATTGGTAACCGGGGTCCTCTGAAATTCACTGGAGTTGGTTCATGACGAACATTCTCTGCAAATGGCGAAGGCTCTTCCTGTTCTCCTACAGCATAAGGATAAAAAGGAGCATAAGCTGCAGCTGCAAAAGGACCAGGATTGTTAGAGGGAAAATTTACTGCAGGAGGAGCAAAAGCAGGAGCTGCAGGGTAAGGATGACTTCCCTAAAAGTTGAGAAATCTTGCAGGACTTCCCCGGGCTGCTTCCCGTAAGAAGTTTTGGCGAGCAGCAAACTCTTTATCTTGAGGTCGCAGAGGGGCTACAGGACCTTGCAGGAAGGTTGCTGTGCAAGGAGGATAGACCGGCGGGCAAGCTGGAAGACAAGCTTGCTGGTGCTCCAAAGTTGGTGCTGGATTGATCGGAGCAGATGGAGCAGCTGGAGCTGTTGCTGGTTGAGAGTCTAGCCGCTGCATGATCATAGCAAGCATTTGGTTGATTTCTTGGAACTGCTGAGCATTTTCTCGACGCGATTGTTCAAAGGCCTCCCAGAGAGGATCATCTCTAGGACTTGGAGCAAAGTTCTCAGCTGGTTGGTGGTCTGCCATGGCTAACTGTCATTGTTCACCGTCTGTTCGGATCTGAAGGTCGCGTGTTAACTATTGATGCACAGAAGTGGCACCGGACAGCTAACACGGAGGGAGTGTTCGATCTCACAAGCTAGGAGAGGAAGAGGATGAAGATTACGGGTGAAGAGGAATGAAGGAAGCTTCTGAGTGCTCGAGGGTGGAGCAAATGCTTGTCAAGGAGTTGCGGGGATAGAGGAGAGGGTGCTGAGAGCAGCCAGGAAGGCTGATGAGAAGAGGAGGATGATCAGGAGCTGTCGAGTAGACGGGTACTTGGACGGTTGTACTTGCTGGTTGATGCCGATAGGAAGATGAGCTGAGTTGAGAAAAAGAGAGGGGGGCCGCTAGCAGTGACAACAGCAGACTTTGCCCGTGGTGGCTTGAATGCCACTCTTGCGATGGGCTTTCCTTTGATTAATAACGAGAGTTACAACTTGCTAATACACATTTACAAGAAAGCAATAAAAGGTACAAGAAGGAAGCTGGCGGCTAAGGAAGAAGTGCCAGAAAAGGCCGCGCTGACTAGAGAGTGTAGCCGGCAGGCCGCGCGGTTAAGGGAATCGGGAGACCGCGCGGACTGCAGAACCAGAGGCCGGCAGGCCGCGCGTCTAAAGGCACAGAGGGGGGTGCGGACTGAGAAGCGGAGTCCGCAGGAGGAGGGCTTGCTGGATGACTTCGAGCATGAGCACCTTTGCAATGATCCCACCTCCCCCACGAGAGGCATGAGGGTCTATTTATAGGCCCGAGGAGGTAACAGCTTGCAGTGACGTTACCGCCGGTGAGACGGTAACTTGAGCGAGATGGAGATGGAGTCCGCCGAGCCCTCAATAGGCCGCGTGGACTGAGGCTTGGTACTGAAGCCGGTACTGCTGACGGCAAAATGGGAGACTTAGTGGAGGAATGCAATGCAGGTTCACGAAGTCCGTCACTGCTGAGCTGGGATTGTCCTCCTGCTGTTAGGGTTGCGGATGCTGGAGGCCAAGTGGCGGACTGCAAGGAAAATCCGCTGAGTCCGCCGCTGTTGAACTAAGCGAGCTGCAAGGGGTACGAGCAGGAGAGTGCCTGCGGAGTCCGCCGAGTCTGCACGAGGTTATGCGGACTAGGACTGTATTCTGGAGGATCTGCTGCCCGACGGGCTGGAAGGAGTCCACTACTGCTGACTGAGTCCGCGCCAAGGCCGCAGACTGAGGAGGAGTTGACCCTGCTGCTGTCGAGAAGCTGACGCTGGCTAAGGAAAGGCGGACTACAAAGAGAGTCCGCCAAGTTCGCGGCTGCTGCAAAACTGAGCCCGCTTACGTTGGAGATGGAGAGCCTGGCGTTGCTGTTGGGGTTCAGCGGTGAAGGCTGACTGGAAGTCTCGGCCGCACTTTACGTCCGCCGAGCTCGCGATGAACGGGACGTTGCTGCTGGTCTTGGCGGGTAGCCGACTGGCGGCCTGGGGCAGGTAGGTAGTTGAGTCCTGTAGAGAGAGTCCTGCGGAGACAACCTTGCGGTTAAGCTGAAAAGGGGGGGGGGGGCTGTAGAGGCGGACTGCGGAAGCAGTTCGCTGCCCCTACCGACCAAGGGAAGGTGCGCGGCCTGGTCGGTCAGACCGCTGAGACCGCATAAGCCGCGCGGCCTGAGCGGACAGAGATTTGTGTCCTCCCTCCCTAGGGAATCACGGCCTCCAGGAGGAACCCGGGGCAGGCCGCGACGAGCGAGCTGGCTGCCTTGGGAAGGATCGCCGATTTCGGGGTGAACATCGGCCTTTATAACATAGGCTTACAATCTCAGAGAAAAATTTTCCCATACACTCAGATCTACAGGTAGATCTTATAAAATTAATAAAAGTAAAAGAGATTGAATCAGAACAAGTCACCCAGCAAAAGAGGAATGAGTGACTGTTTGTTGATCTGATCATGATCTGTTTGCTTCCTTTGATCTTTGTAACGCCCCCGATTTTTCGATGATTTTATTTGAATGGGTATCGTCATATTTATGACGTCGTGGCGTTACTTTTAACGTCGAGTTGACGGCGCAATGTCGTTAAGGCATTTTCGCATTCGTACGGTCGAGTTGGCCCAATTTTCGTTGTAATGGGAAAATTTTGCATTTGGAATTTAAGTTAAGTAATTTTGGATTTGCTCGTCAAGTTTCGCGGTGATTCGAGTGATATTTGGGACTCGGCGATTTTCCGAAGTTTTGTGGAATTTATGTTTGTCGTAAAATTTGAAAATTTATATCTCGAGAATGGCTCATCGGATTTTGGTTTTCACTTCGCCGTTTAATTTGGCACGCGTTTGAGCCTCCGTTTTGAACTCGTGTTTCTTTATTCAAAAATATATAAATATGATTATTTTAATATTATAGTACTATTCAAAAATGTCTTTTACTATTCATTTATATAGTTTAATTTTTTCGATATATTTGCAAAAAGTACTGTTTATGTAAAAAAAATTTGTCTGGTTCTCGAGTGAAATCTGTATCTACTCGAGTAATTTTCTCTGTCTCGAGTGCTGCTCTTACTGCTTACTCTAGTGATAATTGGACCTACTCGAGTAATTTTCTCTGTCTTGAGTGATGTTCTTACTGCTTACTCGAGTGATTATTGGACCTACTCGAGTGTTTTTTTCTATCTCGAGTCCTGTTTTCTTTATATACTCGAGTACTTTTTTATATACTCGAGTGACTGTTTTCTGCTTGCTCGAGTACTTTTTTATATAATCGAGTGACTATTTCTGCTTACTCGATTAGCCTATTTTCTACCTCTCGAGTACCAGTAATCTAGTTCTCGAGTAGTCCGTTGTAGTTTACATTCGGGCTCCTTGTTGAGGGTCAAAACGATATCGTATGGAAAATGGTTAACATGAAACTTGTTCGTCTCGACGAGATCTAAAACTTTTATGTTGGACACTGTTCGATTTGAAGAAATCCTATATCTCTATTTTTTTTTCTGCACACCCGCTCGTAAATAGTCCGTTTTAGACAAAACTTTTATATAATATATATATATATCCTCCGATAGATAGATTATTAAGAAAGAAAATTTCTACATCTTCTTCCTCACGCCTTAGACTGAACCGAAGCCCTCTGTGCGGCGAGTACCTCCCGTTCGTGAATCTTTCGGTGGCCGCCGATGGTGCTCCGATGCTCGAAATTTTCAACCGAATATATATCTAAAAAGCTCTCGTCGAGAGCTACGCCATCGTGGTAAACCTTATCACGTTTCTTGTGTTTTCTCGTTAGGGTTTTTCGGCCCTAACCACTATTTCGGGCATTTTTGTACATATTTCAACTTCCTCCATCTTCTTTCGCCCCGATCTGCGACGTGGAGTGAATTGGAGAACTTTTCCTGTAAAACTAAGGCAAGTGGTGGTTTCCCCTCGTTTCTGCTTATCCGATTTGATGGTAGCGGCTAAGTATTTATGTTCTTTAAAATTTTCTGCACTTTGTCTTCCAATTTATTGTTATAATTAACCTTCTTGATGATCACTCGATGTTGTAAGATTTTGTCATGATGAACTCGATCTTTTTAGGTTATGTTTAATCGTTTTTGAAGTGTCTTAGTGATGGCTTTAAACTCCTTACCTATCATTATTGAACGTATTAGAGTTTATCTAGGATTGTAAATCGTTAGTAAGGGTTGATCAACAATGTCTTGAATCTTGAAATGTCAAGTAGAATCTGACGTGCCAAATGTCAAGTAGAATCTGACGTGCCAAATCTCGAGATATGTGGTGGTTTCTTTGTAGGTTTTTCTTGATTGCGGGAGTTAGTGGACGAAACCACCTCCGTAATGTTTAATGCCTTTATTAGTACCTTGTGGAAGTCTACCAGGTTTTTGGGCTTCTGGGGTGTATGGTGGAGAGTATGAGACTCCCTCGCAGTTAGACGGATATTATATTTGTGAGGGTGTGTCCAGTTGAGTGACCACCTCGCTCGTGTTTTTGGGTAGAGTCGACCACCGATGCCTAATAAAGGTTTTGTACTTTCTTCCTTATGATTTATTCATGTTGTCTCCATGTATCCTCACGCGTCTAGTGTACTATTATTGTACATAGCGAATCACGTAAGAGTTCTTTTTCCTGATGATGCCTTGTTTATTTTTGTACTTTACTTTAGTGTTTTTGGTCTTGGGTTGGTACCCCTTTTCCCTTGTTTATTTTGGCTTATTTTTCTTCCACCATTTGTACCTTCTTGCTGAGGTGTTCTGTCTTTGGAATGCCTCAGGTTCAGAGCAGTAGCAGATAACAGAGCTGGTTTCAGAGTTTCTGGGCGGCAGTGTTTGCCGTTGTTGTTGCCTCGTCTTAGCGAGGTAGTTTGCTGCTTATTTTGTTTAACTGGTTCAGACATACTTTGTTGTATGTGGGTTCGTGTCAGTTTGTTGACGCCCACAAAATTATTATTTTTAGATACTTGCTAGTTGCTTAGTTTTTTATATGTGGATGCGGATTACTTGCTCTCTGCGAAGATCTATGCTAGGAATGCATGTTAGGTATTTTCAAGTATAAAATCTACTACTATTACTTAATGCATTACATAATTTAAAACTCTAACTTGTTATATTTAGCAACCGTAAAAGCTATCTTTACTACTATTATAAATATAGGGTCTTGCATAACATGGGTTGTCCTTTGGGGACATTTATACTCATGTAGGATGTTGGAGTCAATCTAAACAAGTATCTTCTGCAGTGTTTAATTATATTTCGATTCATGGACTAGATGAGCCACTAAGCCGAGTGATACGACTAACTACTGTACTTAAAATGATTTTAGCTTAAAATAACTTAAAAAATCTTTCTTCATGATTATGTAGGTGTTTGTCTGAGCACCTGCAGTTATCCCCTGCTGACGTGGCATCATGACGAGCATTTTCCCTTACTCTGATAATTTATTATATGTGGTGAATATGCGGGTTGTAACAGTTGGTATAAGAGCTACGTTGCTTGATAATTGGTCGGGCAACCTTCCCTTGTTAGTGTTAGTTGTTTAGTGTCATATCATACACACACCGATGTGTCATCAGTACGTCTTGGCTGAAGCATGAACACTACACTCATAAGCATGATTAGAAGTATACAGGGCATATTATGTAGTATGAGATGCATAATATGTGTTTGTAAATTGATCCACCATAGGTGGAAACATGTGAGGGTTATGTAGTATGAGATCCATAACCTCACCACATGAATGCCCATTAGCACGTTTTCTTTTTTGTTGCATGCAATGTTATGTAGTATGAGATGCATAACAATTCATGTGTACGACGCTCATAACATGCATTAAGGCCTTTTTAGGATGCATAACACTACATACATAGCATAACATAACATAAGCACAACATGCCAAGCTAAAGATTTAAATGATGACATATGTACACACATGATTTTTAATAAGAGTAAAGAATCCATGTATTCATATCATAGGCACACGAGTCAATAGGATGATAGGATATCATCCTAAGTAGGACATTGTTGAAACCGAAAATCGGTCTCCTGTGGAGTTCGACCCTTGGGGAAGGGGTGGTCTCGCGCCTACTTCACTCCTGTAAGAAAAACAACAAAGAAGACAAGGAGAAATCGACCCAAGGGCTCGGCGGGGAGGTCCCACCACAAACCCGGAAGATCTCAGAGCGCTTCCCTTCCTTAGCCAGAAACCGAGCTAAGGTACCCTCAGAAAGCACTTGAAAACTGGAGCAAGAAGGCACAGGAAGCATGCATTCTGGGGTACCCCTTGGGTCCTATTTATAGTTTTTAGAATCTGATCTGCCAATAACCAACAGAACTGACCTGAAATTACCAGAAAACACTTGGTTGGGTCTGCCAATAGCCAAACTCCGCTGTTTTGAAGTGCTATGTGCAGACCAGCGGGGGCAAAATAGTAAAAAGTACCTCATTCATCCAGGCAAGCTGGGGAGATTTGACCACCTCGGCAGGTCCTGTTCGCCTACTATTGCCGAGTGCCACTGCCACGATGCGAGCTGGGGCTAGCTCGACGGATACCGAGCTCGGGGTCGGCGAATACTAATCTTCGGTCGATGGTCGCCGATCTCTGGTCGACGAATGCCGAGCTCGGGCTTGGCTCCCCTGCTGCCGAGCTCGCATACTGTCTCCAGCCCGATCTGTCAGGTTCCTCACAGCCTTGCTCGCCGAACACGGGGTTGTACACAATCCCCGCTCTTTTTGAGCTTGCCAAAGCTCGGAAAGAAACATCCAAACCCAAGTGTGCGGCGAGCGCGGGTTGGCGAGTTGGAGGGAATCTCCGGGTGGGGCCCACCTGCGGCTATATATTTGTGCACCTGCTCACCTACCTGACTCTTGCCATTCCTTTTGCTCTAACCCTGCCAAGATGCCTCTTCCCAAGGAGATCCAAGAGCGCATAGACCGAGCTCGCCAAGTTTCCGCAGCTCGCGTAGCCGCCCTGACGGCGGTCAATGCCAAAGCTCCTCAAATTGATTCTGCCGAGCCCGGCTCAAAGAGGTCAAAGTCATTCCCTGAGGCGGCCGAGCCTATTTACCACGACCTGAGGGCCACCCTGGAGCGCGAGACCAGCTCTTCCACCCGAACCATTCTTGAGAAGGATAGAGAGGTTGTCGTAGTCGGCGACGACCCGGACAGTGAACTAGATGGCGGGGGCGTCGCGCCGCGAGAGCCCACACCACGGGACGAGATGACTCTCGCGGACTCACGGTTCCCGGCACTGGGCAACCGTCCCCAGGACCCGCCTCTTCTCTTTGGGATCCTGCCTGTGAGCTCGCAGAGGCCGAACTCGCCAGTGCGCGCCTCCCCTCCTCGCCAAACTGTCATGGCCGCGGGGGCGGGTCTGGGAACAATTCCCACCCCGGGATTCGAGCTCCTCTCGCCAGGGAATCGCGGCCCAGATCGTGGGAAGGATCTGAGGTTCATCCCTCCCCACATCTCCTTTGAGCTGCCGAGCTCGGCAGGTCAATCTTGCTCGACTTCTTGACCCATGAGTTTTTTTTGTGTTTCCCTTCTCGCTGACACTTGTCTTCACAGCTCGTCCCAGCCAATCCGCCGCCGAGGAATCCTCACAGGCATACCACTACTCTCCCCTCCCTTCCCCAAGCTCGCTGGACTCTTACCTGTGTCCTGAGGTGGATGAAGGCGAGCTAACGAGGAGGGAGGTCAAACTCGTCAAGAAGCTGGTGTGCGGGCTGCGCGAGGTGCAGGGGGTCAACGAGACGCTCCAACGCGACTACGCGCGTCTCACCGACGAGGTGCGAAGTGGCCAGGCTGGCGAGCTGATGTCCCCCTCCCGACTCCTAGACGAGATAGATGATGGCCTCTCGGTGGCGCAGAGGAACTCGGGAAGGATCCGCGAGTTGCTCCGCGCGCGGCAGTCTGGGGGGGGCGGGGGTCGCGAGGCCTGGGGAGGTAAGTGAGCAGCTCCTTCTCTGAGCCGACCGGTACTCGCATCCCGATGCCCTCCCTGCTCGCGCTCCCTACTTTTTCACTCCTGAACATTGTCTGTAATAAGTAGCTTTTAGAATATTCTTGGATATGTTATTCAAATAATGCACTGCAATGTTTGACTTAGCCTTGGTTGGGATGCGCCGGAAGTCGGCGAGCTGGGGTGGCGAGCTGGGGCGGCGAGCTGAGCCGATTGGACGGCCTGCCCCAGATTTCTTTTCCAATAAATAGCTGTTGAGGACCAAGGTCCAGCGGGATTGGGTGTGTGTGGGACCGCATATTTGGGCTTCCCCATCGCGTTCCAGGTCTGGGTGTTGACCTCGGTGGGCCCCCTTGTGTGGCGGAATATCCCCGCGGTCCTGTGGTTGGGGTTAGTCCCACATCGCCTGCAACGGGCGATCCTTTGTGTTCATGAACCCCCGTCCCCCCTTACCATGACCTCGAGGTTTTGGGAAGATGTGTGGTGACGGGTGGTTTCCACATGGTATCAAAGCGAGTTTGTCCTGCTGCGGGGGTGTGTTGAGATTATATTAGCCAGCAGGACACGTGTGTGTGGGACCGCATGTTTGGGCTTTCCCCATCGCATTCTAGGTCTGGGTTTTGACCCCGGTGGGCCCCCTTGTGTGGCGGAATATCCTCGCGGTCCTGTGGTTGGGGTTAGTCCCACATCGCCTGCAGCGGGCTATACTTTGTGTTCATGTACCCCCGTCCCCCCTTCCTACTACCTCGGGGTTTTGGGAAGATGTGTGGTGACGGTTGGGGTTAGTCCCACATCGCCTGCATGCTGAGATTAACCATGTGGAAACCACCCTTCACCACACATCTTCCCAAAACCCCGAGGTGATGGTAAGGGGGGACGGGGGTACATGAACACAAAGGATCGCCCGCTGCAGGCGATGTGGGACTAACCCCAACCACAGGACTGCAGGGATATTCCGCTACACAAGGGGGCCCACCGGGGTCAACACCCAGACCTGGAACGTGATGGGGAAAGCCCAAACATGCGGTCCCACACACACATGTTCTGCTGGCTAATATAATCTCAACACACCCCCGCAGTAGGACAACCTCGCTTTGATACCATGTGGAAACCACCCGTCACCACACATCTTCCCAAAACCCCGAGGTGATGGTAAGGGGGGACGGGGGTACATGAACACAAAGGATCGCTCGCTGCAGGCGATGTGTGACTAACCCAAACCACAGGACCGCGGGGATATTCCGCCACACAAGGGGGCCCACCGGGGTCAACACCCAGACCTGGAACGCGATGGGGAAAGCCCAAACATGCGGTCCCACACACACGTGTCCTGCTGGCTAATATAATCTCAACAATAGCCCCCCCCCCCCACACCTCACCTACTCCCGTACTGTGCCTTTATTGCTTTCTTCCCCTTTCCCTGTGTTTCTTTCTCTTCCTGCTCGCGCTCCACGCGTTCCTCTGCGATCATGGGTAAGAACAACCCGGATGCCAACGGCCGCTCCAAGTGCGTGCAGCACTTCACACATTATTGCTTCTTCGATGGGCACACCAGCGAGGCAGAGCTCGCGGAATTCAAGGCCGCATATGTCCTGCCAGGTTTCGAGGCGCGCGGGCCGGGGGAGGGCGACGCTATCAACACGTTCTACGAGGATGAGCTCGCCTTCCCAATCTCGCATTTCGAGGTGGGTTTGCGCCTCCCCCTCTGGCCGGAGATCCGACAGATCTTGAAATACTACGGTGCGGTTCCCGCCCAGCTGAACTCCAACGCCGTCGCAATGATGGTGGCGTTCGCGAGCTATCTCCGGCGGGAGAAGATCGAGTTCAACCTGACAGTATTCAGGAAGCTGTTCTCCTACAAGGCGACGCCGGACGGGATTGTCTACTTCGGCGGCTCGCTGATCAAGGTTCGCGAGATCGCGAACAAGCATCACACGTGGATGACCAAGATCGCCTTCATCAAGGGCGATCTCGGCAACATCCCCTACTCGCCCCAGCAAAAAGACGAGGAGGTCTACCGCCCCCTTGCCGTGTCTGGCAACGACGCCGAGCTCCACAAGTACTTCCTCCATAAAGACTTTGAGGTCGCCTTCCTGCGGAGGGTCCTCGACGCGCTTCCCCCTGTTCTACCCGGCGAAGGTACTGTTCTCTCCTCATCTTGTCGAGCTCGCCCGATCGCCGAGCTCGCCATATTGTTGCTGAACCAATTCTATTTTTTCTCAAGTATTTTCCTTGTAGGGGAGCGGATTATTCCTACGAACCCGCCGTTTGCGGATCCGGGGTCGCACCCGGACCCCTTTGCCCGCGAGAAGGCGGCAGTGGAGGCCTGCCGAGATGAGGCGGCCCTCTCTCAACCCTCTTCCAGCAAGAGGTGACCTGAGGATGCGGGGTCGAACCCGCCACACCGCCAGCGACCTCTAAAGAAGATGCGGAGGGCCTTGTTGGCTCCGCAGGCGCAGTAACAACAACATCAACGGCCCAACCCCAAATACATCAGCTCGTCGGAGACCCCTCCCGACGCGTCGCCGGAGAGCCCGCTGAAGGAGATTACCAGCATGTGCCGAAAAAGTGGCGAAGGTCCCTCCTCCACGGCGGCGATCTCCCCTCCTCCATCGGCGAAGCGGGTGGCCCGCGAGCGCGCGGCGCCGAAGCAACACCCCCTCTTCAACTTCGGAGGGCGCTGGAAGGACTCGGCGAGCGAGCCCATGCTGCAGTGGGATGAGCTCGCTAATCGAGTCTCCATCTCCACCCTGCAACCCTCCTGGCATGACCGCGAGCCTGCCACCGGCCATGCCTACGCCCTCAGCTTCGGCCTTTATGGTTGCGAGGATGTCGAGGCCTACATGCACATGACCCTCCGGCAGCTCGGCCACGAGGGTCTGTAGGCCCATCTCCGGACCCTTGAGCTCCACCATATGCTGACACGCTGCAGCTTTGCCCGCAGCCACCAACTCCAAAAGGCTAAGAAGGCTCGCGACATCGCCAAGGATAAGGTCGCTGACCAGGCGAGGCAGCTCGGCATAGCGGAGGGTCTACTCGCCCAAGCCGCCGACGGGCTGGTAAGTGCCAAGCACTACTCTTCTCTTTTACTTAGAACATTTTGCGCCGATACCAGACTGAAATTTCTATTTACCAGGATGCCAAGGCTGCAGGGGAGCTTCAGGCTCGCAATGCCGAGCAGGGGGAGGAGATCAGCTAACTGCGCGCACGCCTTGCCGAGCTGGAGGGCGCGAATACGAAGCTGAAGGGGGAGAATCAGCACCTCCTCAACGAGGTCCGTCGCCAGGCGGAGATCTTCTTCCCTCCCCACGACATCGACCCTACCCTCCCCTACAAGAGCCCGCGGATCTTTGGCGAGGCCGACCTCGTCGAGAGACTGCGGATCAAATCCATCCAAGCCGCCGAGTGCACCCTCCAAATGATGAAGGACTCGAGGGTGCTGGTGGAGGGATGCGAGGGGATCTCGGCCCGGGACCTGATGCCGAGCCTATTCCCGACAATGCCGCCCAGCGAGAAGGAAGACAGCTTGGATGCGATGTTCGGGAAGAGCTTCCAGGATTCGTCGGGTGAAGGCGAGGACCAGTCCGGCGGGGGGGGGGGGGGGGTGGGAGGCCTGAACTTATACATACTTTTTTCCTTCCTCTTCTTCTCTCTCTCTTCTCTTTTTTTCTACTCACCGAGGCGAGCTCCCTGCAAACATTTTGTAATCACTTATTTAATGAATCAAAGATTTTGACCATACCCATGCCACTTCTCTCTCCTTTTTGTACTTTCCTTGTTGTGTTGTATATATCCGAGAGTGCTTCCCCTGGCGACCTCGCATAGACAGGTTCCGCGAGTAGGATAATCATGTGTACGCGCCCGCGAGTGAGTCCGTTCTGAATGCCCGGCCAGACCCGGGCAACTCGGGAGCGGGCTGCTCTCCGCCCTTGTCACGCCGCCCTAACTCGCTCGCGAGCCCTCCAGGTTGAGCTCAAAAAAGAAGAAAAAACCTTCTAAGGAAAATAGGCAAAGGGGTGAAGTGCCCCGGCCTCGCTCACCTTCCTTCAGCGAGGCCCGGGCTCGCCTCTTCTTTGCTGATGCCGAGCTAGGGTCAGCGAGTCCAAGTTCTCCTGTACAGAACCTTCCCCTCTTTTTCCTGGCAATTTCAAGGCCGACACCATCGAGTGACTTCCTGCCCTGCTAGCTAGGTGAGAGCCTGACAGCGGGATCTGCTTGAGGCCAAGGATGACACCGAGTGACTTCCGGCCCTGCCAGCTAGGTGAGAGCCTGGCAGCGGGATCTGCTCGGGGTCCAAATATATTCCATCGAGTGACTTCCGGCCCTATCAGCTAGGTGAGAGCCTGACAGCGGGATCTGCTCAAGGCCAAGGATGACACCGAGTGACTTCCGGCCCTGCCAGCTAGGTGAGAGCCTGACAGCTGGATCTGCTCGGGGTCCAAACACATTCCATCGAGTGACTTCCGGCCCTGTCAGCTAGGTGAGAGCCTGACAGCAGGATCTGCTCGAGGGCAAGGATGACACCGTGTGACTTCCGGTCCTGCCAGCTAGATGAGAGCCTGGCAGCGGGATCTGCTCGGGGTCCAAACACATTCCATCGAGTGACTTCCGGCCCTGTTAGCTAGGTGAGAGCTTGACAGTGGGATCTGCTCGAGGCCAAAGATGACACCGAGTGACTTCCGTCCCTGCCAGCTAGGTGAGAGCCTCGCAGCGGGATCTACTCGGGGTCCAAACACATTCCATCGAGTGACTTCCGGCCCTGTCAGCTAGGTGAGAGCCGGACAGCGGGATCTGCTCGAGGCCAAGGATGACACCGAGTGACTTCCGGCCCTGCCAGCTAGGTGAGTGCCTGGCAGCGGAATCTGCTCGGGGTCCAAACACATTCCATCGAGTGACTTTCGGCCCTGTCAGCTAGGTGAGCGCCTGACAGCGGGATCTGCTCGAGGCCACGGATGACACCGAGTGACTTCCGTCCCTGCCAGCTAGGTGAGAGCCTGGCAGCGGGATCTGCTCGGGGTCCAAACACATTCTGTTTCTTTATGCAAACTAGCTATGATAGTACTGAAGTGTTGAAGAAATTTATTATAATCAAAGTACCGCTTACATGCTTCAGGGGAAAAATCGCTTTAAGTCGTCACCACTCCAGGTGAGACTCAGGGCCTCGTCCTCTACATTTTGGAGGCGATAGCCTCCTGACTTCAAAGCTACCCTTACAATAAACGGTTCCCCCCAGCTGCGGTTGAGCTTCCCTATGGATACTGACCTCCCTACTGCATCCACCTTCTTCAGCACCAAATCCGCTTCCACGAACTGCTTGACCCTGATATTCTAGTCAAGGTACTTGGCCATTCTTCTTTTCACCTCCTCCTGTCGGATAGCGGAAAGGTCCCTTAGTTCTTCCATCATGTCAAGGGAGAGCCTCAGCTCCTCCTCGTTCTCTGCTTGCTATTCCTCTTGGCCCTCTTTGTCCGCAACGAATTGAGGTGTTTGGACTTTGAATTCCACGGGGAGCACTGCCTCGCACCCATGGGAGATCTTGAAAGGGGTCTCTCCAGTAGCCTTGTTGGGGTTGGTTCTTAGGGCCCAAAGAACCACGGGAAGCTGCTCCACCCAGCTCCCCTTCAAATTCTCCACTTTCTTCTTGAGGAGGTTGACGATGATCTTATTTTCCGCCTCCACCTGCCCGTTGCTCCTGGGGTGATGGACTGAGGCGAACCTGAGGTCAATTCCAAGCTGCTCGCAGAAGCTGGTGAATTCGGTGCTGGCGAACTGGGGCCCGTTGTCCGTGACAATGGCTTGGAGAAATCCATGGCGACAGTTGATCTCCCCCCAAACGAAGTTCCTGATTACTTGGGAGGTCACCTTGGCCAGTGCCTTCACTTCCAACCACTTGGAGAAGTAATCAATCATCACTAGGAGGAACCTCCTCTGCCCACTGGCCTGGGGGAACGGCCCAACCAAATCCATTCCACAAATGGCGAAGGGCTAGGAGGCCGTGATACTCTTGAGTCGTTGGGCCGGCTGTAGTTGGAGGGGGGCAAATAGCTGGCATTTATGGCACCTCCACGCGAACTCCGTGGCATCTCGGCCTATGGTGGGCCAGAAATACCCTTGCCTGACTATTCTTCCCTCCAGGGTCCGACTCCCGGAGTGACTCCCACACTCTCCGGAGTGGACTTCCTCCAAGATTCTTTATACCTCTCCCTCAGCCACGCAATGAGCCAACATCCTTGAGAGTGTCTTCCTGTATAGCTGCCCGTCCTGGAGGAGGTAGTATGCCGACTTGTGCCTTAGCTTCTTCTTATCTGCCCCCTCTGGATACTCTCCCGTGGAGAGGAAATTCACAACTGGGTCCATCCACGAAGTTTGTTGATCAATTTCCATGAGCTCCCCCTCTTCGATGGAGGGGCGGAACAGATCGGTGATGGTACCCCCCACCTGGGGACCATGCTTTGCTAGTTGGTCGACTTGCTCATTTTCTTCCCTGGGCACATGTTGGATGGAGAAGGTTTGAAATGTGTCTATGACCCCCTTCACTTTGGCTAAGTATAATCTCAGGGTGAGCTCCCTTGCGTCAAACTCCCCGTTGATCTGGGAAGCTACCACCATGGAATCGGTGAGGACCTTCATGTCCAACACCCACAGCTCCCTGGCCAGGCATAGCCCTGCTATCACGGCCTCGTACTCGGCTTGATTATTTGTAATGGGAAAGTGCACCACCACCGTCTGCTCAATTTGAGTCCCCTAAGGGCTTTCCAGGATCACCCCCACTCCTAGGGAATGCCTCCCCGAGGCGCCGTCTACCTTCACCTTCCAAGGAGCCAGGCGGGTGAGCTCTTCCTCTACCACTTCAATCACATAGTCAGCTAAGAAGTCGGCCATCGCTTGAGCTTTGATCGAGTGCAACGAAACGAATGAGATGTCGAACTCACTCAACTCCACCGACCACTTGTCCAGCCTGCCAGAATGCTCCACCCCCTCGAAGATGTTGCGGAGGGGATGGTCAGTCGCCACTCGGATTGAGTGTGTATGGAAATAAGGTTGCAGCCTCCGGGCCGAGACGATCAGGGCGAAAGCCAGCTTCTCCAAAATCGGGTACTAGAGCCCGGCCTTCCTCAGGACTCGGCTCACGTAGTAGATTGGGAGCTGCTTCTTCCCCTCTTCACGATCTAGGATGGAGCTCAAGGCCTCTGCCCCGACCCCGAGGTACAAAAATAGGTCTTCCCCCTCCTTCGGCCCTTGGAGTAGCGGAGCCTGAGTCAACTGCATCTTGAGGGCCTGGAACGCCTCCTCGCACTCCTTGGTCCATTCGAACTTCTGACCACCCCTCAACATTTTGAAGAAGGGGGAGCACTTTTCTCCTGCCCGGGAGAGGAACCTACTCAGCCCTACTAGCTTCCCCGTCAGCCGTTGTACCTCCTTAGCATTCCGTGGCGCCCCCAGCTCCAAGATAGCCTTGACATTATCAGGATTCGGCTCGCCCCCACAAGGGTGAGGAGGTGCCCCAAGAACTTTCCCCTGCTAGCCCCGAAGACACATTTTAGGGGATTCAACCGCATCTTGTATTTGCGCATGGTGGCGAAGGTCTCCTCCAGGTCCCGGAGGTGGGAGTCCATATCCTGACTCTTGATCATGTGGTCATCTACATATACCTCCAAATTCCTCCCCCTTTGCTCCTTGAAGACCCTATCCATCACCTTTTGGTAGGTTGCCCATGCGTTCTTCAGCCCGAACGGCATCATCTTGTAACAGTAGCATCCATACCCTGTGATGAACGAGACATCCTTGATGTCCTGGGGGTTCATCCTGATTTGATGACAACCTGAAAAAGCATCTAAAAAAATCATTACAGAAAAACCGATGGCTGAGTCAACCAGCGCGTCGATCTGAGGCAAAGGATAACAGTCCTTAGGACAAGCTTTATTAAGTAAAGAAAAATTGATACACATCCTCCACCGGCCGTCTCCGTTTTTGACCATGACCACGTTGGAGACCCAGCCGGGATGTTGGATCTCGAACACGAAGCCGGCCTTGAGGAGGTTCGCCACCTCCTCCCTGATTGGCTCCGCTAGCATGTCCGTAGTGGACCTCTTCTTCTGCTGAACGGGGCGTGTTCCCGGGTCCAGGTTGAGGCGGTGGCAGGCCACATCCGCGTCAACCCCTGACATCTCTGCGGCGTTCCAAGCGAAGATGTCCACGTTCTTCTAGATGCACTCCAGCATCCTGCCTTGGTCCTCTGGGGTCAGCCCCCCACTGACGCGGTACTTCTCCATCCTGCCTCCACGGGTGAGCACCTCCAGCTCTACCACTTCTTTCGCAGCCTCTAGCCTGGACTGCTTTCCCCATTCCTCAGCATCCCCTTCCTCCGGAACGGGGACCTCTACCTCCATCTCTTCCTCTATGGCCATCACTTTGGCCACTTCCAGATCTCCTGCCGCCTACGCCTCGCCACAGTTCATCTCCAGCTCCTCCCCTCCAGCTTTCTGCTCAGCCTCCTCCATCCTTCGCCCCATCTCCTTGGCTCCCTCCTGCCAGGAGATGGTGTTCACTGCAGTGACATAACACTCCTGCGCCACCTTTGGGTCCCCCCTGACCTGGACCTGAATACCCTCAGCGTTGAACTTCAAGCACTAAGGGAAAGATGAGGGGACGCAGCGGAAGGCGCTGATAAGGGGCCTCCCGAAGATGGCGGTGTAGCTGCTGGGGGCGTCCACGATGACGAACCTGCAGTTCCTGGACTTCCCCCCCAAGGTAACATGGAGGCCTACGCCTCCCTCCACTTCCTTCCTCTCTCCTGAAAATCCAAACAAGGGTCCATCCGAGGCCAGTACCCTCTTTGCCTCCACCTTCATCGCGTCAAATGCCTTTTTGAAGACGACATTGACGGAGCTCCCGTTGTCAACGAGGATCCGAGAGACGGTGAAATTCTCGATGGCTGCCTTGATGACCAGCGCATCACAGAACGGATCCTCGTGATCTGGCATGTCGCTTCTGGATAAGGTGATCCTCTCCTCTGGGGGTGGGGTCTGGGAAGTGGAGGCAACGCTCCAGCGGTACATGGTGTGGAGGCTTGCCTTGCGGGAAGCCTCGACCCCCACACCCCCATGGATCACTATGATCCCTCCTCAGGTTCCAACATCCACCCGGTCGTCGCAACGCTCCTCCTCCGTCTAAGGCGGGACCTCCTCAATCCTCACTTCTTGTCGCCCCTGCTGCTGATGCTGCTCCCTATTTCCTCTCATCTCAAGAAATTCCGGGCACGTGGCTGTTGCGTGCCCCTCCTCCTGATGGAATCGCAATAGGGCAACTCCACCCTCACTTATCTCCTTCTCCTCCTCATCATTCCCCTCCTTGCCCCCAAGGCTATGGCCATTGCCTCCTCTTGATCGGGAAGCCGGGGCCTCTGGGCCTGCCTCTAGCTTGGAGGGTGGAACTGATCTTGCCTCCCCTGGTAGTGATCCCTTCCATAGTATCCCCTCTGTGGACCCTGCCCTTGCCACTCAGGTCTCCAGCCCAGTCGACGGTAAGGCTCCTGACGCACCCACCTCGGCTGCTGCTGCCATTGGAGCTGCCTTTGCTCCCTCTGCCGAGGCTCTCCTCTTCTCTCCTCCTGTCCTCTCCCTCCTCTCGACTCCTTCTCTTCCTCCGTGGCCCACTTAGCCAGCTTCCTCGCAAACTCCGGGTTCGATGCCTCCCCGTCAACTTCTCTTGCCACCCTCTCCATCAGCTCCTCATAGGAGAGGGGGGAACTCTCTTTAGCTCCATCCGGAAGAACCCCTGCTGCAGGCCCAGGGTAAAGGCCATCATCAAACTATGGCCCGACATCTCCTGGAACTGAGTAACCTCCTCCTGGAACCGGTCCACGTAGCTTCCCAATGTCTCGTTCACCCCCTGCTTGATGTGGAACAGGGACTCGGACCCCTTCTTCCTCTTCTTCGAGGTAGTGAACCTCAGCATGAACCCCCGGCGCAGGTCCTCGAAGCAGTAAATGGAGCTGGCCGGTAGCTAATGGAACCACTCCCTTGTCTTCTCCCTGAGGGTGATAGCGAAGAGTCGGTACTTGAACCCGTCCGACATCTATCGGATGGAGACTACATCCTCAAACCATTGCACATGCTGGACCGGGTCTCCCTTCCCGGTGTAGTAGGACATCTCGGGTTCTCTGAACCCATCTGGAACTGGAGCTGAGGAGACCAGCTCGCTGAAAGGACTGCCTCCCCCTACTGGGTGAGCCGGCGAGTCTTACGAGCCCAACTCGCCGAACCGGCCTCGGCCTGCCGAGCCGGGGAAAAGCTTGCGCCCGGGGAGCTCGCACCCCCGGCCTTCCTCGGCCACCTCCTTCCCAGCTCGCCTGCCAGGAGCGTCCTCGCCCAAAGAGGGGGCGGCCGCGATCTGGACTACCGGAGTCGAGCACTCGGCCCGCGTGCTGAGTGCGAACTTGACGAGGCTCAACACTTCATTCCTGAAATCTTCCAACATCCCCACCGTGGCGAGAGGCGGGGGGGGGGGGGGGGGGGGGGGGTGCGGCGGCGAGTTCGGTCTATCAGATTTCTGTCCTCCTGTCATCGAACTCACTGAAGCTTTTCAGCACTGACCACTTTCCATGCTCACCGCACCAAAATGTTGAAACCGAAAATCGGTCTCCTATGGAGTTCGGCCCTTGGGGAAGGGGTGGTCTCGCGCCTACTTCACTCCTACAAGAAAAACAACAAAGAAGACAAGGAGAAACCGACCCAAGGGCTCGGCGGGGAGGTCCCACCACACCCCCGGAAGATCTCAGAGCGCTTCCCCTCCTTAGCCAGAAGCCGAGCTAAGGTACCCTCAGAAAGCACTTGAAAGCTGGAGCAGGAAGGCATATGAAGCATGCATTCTGGGGTACCCTTGGGTCATATTTATAGTTTTTAGAATCTGGACTGCCAATAACCAAAAGAACTGACCTGAAATTACCAGAAAACCCTTGGTTGGGTCTGCCAACAACCAAACTCCACTATTTTGAAGGGCTATGGGCAGACCAGCGGGGGCAAAACAGTAAAAAGTACCTCATTCATCCAGGCGAGCTGGGGAGCTTTGACCACCTCGGCAGGTCCTACTCGCTTACTGTTGCCGAGTGCCACCGCCAGGGTGCGAGCTGGGGCTAGCTCGGCGGATGCCAAGCTCGGTGTCGGCGAATACCAATCTCCGGTCGATGGTCGCCGATCTCTGGTCGACGAATGCCGAACTCGGGCTCGGCTACCCTGCTGCCGAGCTCGCCTACTGTCTCCAGCCCGATCTGTCAGGTTCCTCACAGCCTTGCTCGCCGAACACGGGGTTGTACAGACATATCATCATTATAAAACCCCAGAGCAAGTTGCAGCATAAGCAAGTGTCTTTTAAATATGTTTTGAACTAGTTTTGTTTGCCCTAGTTGTAATCTAGGATTTTGATTGAGTGTCTGTTTGTTTTCTTTTAGAAATGACGGCTAAGCGTATTGCGACAAGGTCGACTCCCTAGTTGGAGGGTGAGTCATCAGGAGAGCAGAGTGAGGCGATTATTGAGAGTCTGCTTCAGAGCAACGAGGCTCTGTCAAGACAAGTAGTTGCGATGCAATCGCAAATTGAGTCTTTATTGTCTGCCGCTCCTGCAAAGCAACCCTTAGTGCAGGATCCTGCCTTCGGCCAAGCTGTGCCTAATACCCCTGCTCCTTTGGTGCCCCCGATGACGATACCACCAAAAATGAATTTCATATCGCACTTCCAATGGTTGGGACCTCCCACCTATGACGGGAGTGCCGACTTCATCATCTTAGATGATTGGATCATCTCCATCGAAGAGATGTTTTTGTATTCCGGGATTCTAGAAGCCCAGAAGGTAATGATTACAGCCTATCATTTAAAGGGCCCGACAAAGAGTTTGTGGATTCGTGAAAGGGAGAGTCTGAAGGAGGGCTGTTCTTGGGAGTCTTTTAAGAAGTTGCGGCTGAAAAAGTTTCTACCATCGGTGGAGCAGGACCGTCTTATGAATAACTTCCTACATCTAAAGCAGAGACAACTCTCGGTGAAAGAATACGATATTAAGTTTAGCACGTTGAGCAGATTTGCTCTGATTTGGTAGCTTCGGAGGTGGGTAGAGTGAAACGTTTCCTTGGTGGAATAAGAAGCGATGTCCAACAGTTGGCTTGCGCCTATAGAGCAGAAGTTTATGCTGAGGCAGTGGAAGCCGCACTGAAGGTTGAGGCAATTGAAAACGCCAAGAATCGAGGTGCTGTGGTGAGGAAAGATAAGAGGAAAGGTGTTGAGGATAGAAGTTCTAGGGCAACCGGCCTCCTTCGAAAAAGAAAAGTGGAGAGATTTGTAGCTTATATGGTCGATCTGGCCACCCTTATGAAAAGTGTTTCAAAAGGGATGCTACTCAGAAGCAACAGAGGGTGCTCGCCATCCAAGGCGCACCTAAGGGAGAGCTATTGTGCGCATTCTGTTCAAGGAAGGGTCATGATGAGAGTCGTTGCTGGTTGAAGGAAAAGACTTGCTTCCAGTGCGGTCAGAAGGGGCACCTGAAGACTTCATGCCCCTAGGCTCAGTCCCCACTACAGCCTGCCCCGATTCGAGCTCTGTCGCCGCCACCAAACCTGGATAAAGGAAAAGGAAAGCTGAACGTGATGACCAGCGAAGAAGCTCAAACCCTACACAAGTGATATTAGGTTAGCCCCAGTTTAATTTATCCTTATTATTTATTGTTGTGGCCTTAGTTATCGTTCATTTAGTTATGCATGCTACATTTTTACGGGAGTTTAAGGTGCGGAATATGGGGGCGCACGTTCTTTTTGATTCGGGTGCCACCCATTCCTTTGTGTCCTGGAGGTTTGTTGATAAACATCGCCTGGATTTGGATCAATTAGGATACTCCTTCAATGTCAAGCTTCCCTCCGGTGATTCGATGATATCTAGTCAAGGAGTTCTGAGATGCCCTATTTATCTTGGCAATTTTCTGTGTAACGCCCCAAAATTTGAAAGAGGGACGATCAGCATTTTTGGCCAAGTTTGGGTCTTAGTTGGGGGTCACACAGCCTAGGACACGGGCGTGTCCCTGGCCGTGTCTAGCTCAGGCTCGTCAAGAGCCCGGGAGGTCGTCGACTTGAAGTCGACGAAGTGTGGTCGAGTCTGCATTCGACGATTTTGGTTCGACGATCTCGCCAGAGATCGTCGATCTCACCAGCGATCGTCGATCTGGCCAGCGATCGACGATCTGCGCTCGACGATTTGTGCGGTCGACGATTTTAGTTCGACGATCAGGCCAGTGATCGTGGTTCTGGCCAGCGCTCGATGATCAGTCCAGCGATCGACGATCTGCGTTCGACGATCGTTGAGGCTTCGAACACGGCCTGAGACACGGGCGTATCCCAGGCCGTGTCCTTATCGGGTTGTGAGCCGGGACGTGTAAGTGGTTGGACACGGCCTGGATCCCAGGCATGTTCAGGTTGGACACGACCGTGTCAAATGTGACACGGGCGTGTCAAGTCCCCGTGTCTTGTTTTGGGTGCGACAGTTTTGACATCGATTGGGGAACACGGCCTTGGATACGGGCGTGTCACAAGCCGTGTTTGGCCCAAGTGTTTTTATTTTCAGTTCGAATCGTGGCCGTTCTTCCCTTTCTTTTAGGATCTGATGGTCCAAGATTGCTCTTGCTGAGTTAAGACCGAGAATAGGGTTAGAAACCCTCATTATTCTCCAAGCTTTCTCTTAGTAAAGTTCTAGAGAGAGGGTAAAGCAAGGAAGACGGTGAAGGAGATCCGACCATTAGAGAGGCTTCACTGCTCCAAATCGCGAGCCTAGTCCAGAACCGTGGAGGCTAGATCGTTGTGAAGGTTTTCATCCGGCTATTTCTCCATGGCTAGGAAGAGTAGTCGGAGGGTAACGACACTTCTCCTATTGTTTTTAGGATGCATGTTTTAACATCTTTTATTTTCTAGTTTTTGGGCACCAAACTCTCAAATGAGAGGGGTTTGGGTCGCCAAGTTTCAAGAGGAACCTCCGGGTCGATTCAGTCCGTCCTCGACATGTTTTTTCATTAGAGATCCGCTTCGTTAGTGGATTAGGCATGGTGGGTGAAGCCGTAGTTGCGACCGTTAGTCCGACTCGGTGATGTTGCATATGAGGTTTAAGGATTCGTAGAGATCCGTTGTGGCAAGAGGCCATTTGTGATGTGTGATGTTTGTGGTGTTCTTCCCTTTATCTTGCGTGAGTATGTGTTGCCGATACCGTACAAGGTTAGCTCCTCATTGGCGGTAGATGTTTTCCTTGGTCGACAAGGTTAGCTCCGCATGGGTGGTAGATGGTTTCCTTGGTGCACTGGAACGCTGCAGTACAAATGAGGGATTAGGGTGGAATTGTCTTGGATTGTTATGTGCCAAGGCATGGCTATGTCTCCGTGGTCGGCTGGCTATCCCATGACGTGCAAGTCATGTGTGGAAAGTGTCCCGGCAAGACTAGTCCCCTTTTGTGAGACTGACGAGAATGCCGAGCATGGGGCAAGCCCGGGCAATGAGGCCATGTGTGGGTAGGGTCCAGCAAGGGTTCTTAGAATCAGTCAGTTTGTTGGACGGAATCTTGACATGAGAAGTCAGAGTTTGCTGGCAAGCCCGGGTCTACGATGGTGAGCGGGTGGGGCCTTGGCAAGAGTTCCGTGTGGCGGCTTGTATACCATTGGGGTATTGTGGTTCCCCTTTATTTGCGGCTTTATGCCAATGGGCAAATGATGAGTACACAAATGATGTGATGTTGTGCTAGATGCATACGCTATTGGGTGCCTTGGGTGAAGCCCGGGTGTTGCATTCATGTTGCATAGTAGGCCCTACTATTATATGTTCAACAGTAGAGAACATGTATGATGTTTGAGACATCCAAGCCTGTTTCCTTAGTTGCTTTTCTTGCTTATGAATATTACATACGAAGTGCTAACTTGCAGGTTAGAGGAGTACCCCGGGGTCCGTTAGGGGCGGTCGGGAGGAGATGTGTTGGTTACATAGTTTGAGGTCAGCCTTTGCTGACCCACGTTACTAATAATTTTTACAGGGCCAGGATCGCAAGTAGGAGCTAGCTCGCCGACCAGAAAGGCCTAAGCCTCATGAAGTGTTACCTTTTTGCTGTAGCTCTACTTCTTATGACATTGTATGTTTGATGCCCATGTTGACCAGGCTTGCATGCCGAGGTAGACTAGGAGTGCTTATGCACTTTTATGACTGATGTATTATTTGAGTTTGGACTCACTTTTGTTGTAAGGCCATAAGGCCATTTCGTTACTCTTGTAGGTGTGGATAACTTCTAGTCTTGCTTGTTGTTTTCGCTGTGTTGTATTATGAGTTTTGAGTTTGGGTAGTTATATCATCTTATAATACTGAAGCTGTGGCATCTGTATGTTGTGGGGCCCTGGCCGGACCCATATTATACGGTCATTACAGTGTAGGTGTTACAATTTGGTATCAGAGCCAGGTTAGATTCAGGGTCAGTGCGTAGAGAAGTTATCCACATAAGAGTAACGCAGGACCATGAGTGTCCTTATGTTTAAGTCTTGAGATTAGAGACTGATTCCTTCTTTCTTGTTTTCTTGAAGAGTGCAAGAAACGAGGCGGGCGAGTAGAGCCTTTTGCAGAAAGAGTTGTGGTCTGGCATGGGGACCGACAAATGAAGTACTTTCTGAGCTTCCATCCCCCGTCGTTCAATGGAGTTGGTACGCCAACTGATGCGGAGGATTGGTGGGCTCGGATTCAAGAGCTTTTGAGGGCGGTAGAGGCGCTAGAAGAGAAGAAATCTGAGTATGCGGCATTCATGTTAGAAGGAGACGCCATGTTGTGGTGGGTGAGCCATAGCGGCCGCCAATTTCCTGGACGCACCCTATCGATGGAAGAATTTGGGGATGCTTTTCTAAAGAGGTACATTCCCGTTTCTACACGGTTGGCCCTTTAGAGGCAGTTTCTGTACATTCACCGTTTGATCGTTATGCGGGAACGACGATGGCAGATGATGTAGAGAGGGATAATCTCTTCTACCAGGGGCTGAGGGAGAATCTGAGGCAACCCCTCATTTCCATGAAGAGAGCATCTTTTAATGAGCTAGTTGAGGCTGCCAGGACATTGGAGAGTGATCTAGAGCGAAGCCAACGTCGTAAGGGCTTTGCGCCCAAGCAAGGAGAAGGGAAGCCTTCTCAATCCCAAGGAAAGTCGGAAGGGAATAGATGGAGGAAGAAGCCTCACCCATACAAGTCCGGTGAGAAAAGTAAGTGGACGTCTGGAGGTTCTCACTCTAGGGGACCGCCGACGTGCTATAACTACGGTAAGGTGAGGCACATCGCTCGTGTTTGTCCTCAAAGAGGAGTGGAGCAAGAGGCAAGGCAGGAGCAGACTGTGCGCTCCGGCCCCAGTGCCGCAGAGAAAGGGAAGATGGCGGAATCTAGTGTTTCTCGGTTCCAACCGGTGCAACATTGGCCTACAACCTTGGACAGCAGGAAGCGATCTGCCAAACCGATATGGTGACAAGTATGAGGAAATTTAAGTTTAACTTTGTGCTTCATACTTTTAGACCTTTATGTGTGATGTCTATGTTATAGGCTTCGTATTAGTTTCCGGATACCCCGCTAGCGTATTGTTCGATACGGGAGCATCGCACTCCTTTCTTGCGGAGAGCTTCATCCGGAGAATAGGAATTGAGTCCTTTTCGACAGATGCAGAGCTGAAAGTTCTCATTCCTAATGGGTCATCCATGTCCACCGGGGCCAAAGGGCGCATTTGTTGGGAGCTGGACGGAGTTTTCTTCATATTGGTAGCAGCGGTTTTACCATTGGTTGAGTTTGATGTGATTTTGGGCATGGACTGGATTGCAAAGCAGCGCACCAGTATTGATTACCTATCCAAGGCGGTGACCCTAAGGATCAATGGGCAAGCGGAAGTCAAGTTCGAGGGCCTTTGTGGAGTGGCCTATTCCCTTATTTCGGCCATGCAGTTGATGCGGGCGTTTAACCAGGGTGGTGTAGTGCTTGTAGTATTATTGGAGGATCGCACCTCCCAGTTGTCTATTGAGGAAGTGCCCGTAGTGGCAGAGTTCAAGGATGTGTTTCCGGATGAACTTCCTGGAGCGCCTCCTCGGCAGGAGATCGACTTCTCGATCGACTTCTCGATCGAGTTAGTGTCGGAGGCTAGGCCGGTGTCACGTCCTCAATTTAGGATGGCACCAAAGGAGTTGGCTGATCTCAAAGTACAGTTGCAGGAATTGTTGGAGCAAGGGTATATCAGACCCAGTTCTTTGCCGTGGAGCGCTCCGGTGTTGTTTGTAAAGAACAAAGATGGTAGTATGCGGCTGTGCATAGACTACCGAGAGCTGAATAAACTGACCGTCAAGAATAAGTATCTGATTCCTCGGATAGATAACTTGTTCGACCAGTTGGTGGGGTCGGCGGTGTATTCAAAATTGGACTTGAAGTCAGGCTATTATCAGTTGCGAATTCGGGACGAGGACATACCCAAGACTGCATTTGGTACAAGGTATGGACACTTTGAGTTTACGGTGATGCCGTTCGGGCTGACGAACACGCCCTCTGTGTCCATGGATCTTATGAATCGAGTATTTCGGGAATACTTGGATTCTTTTGTGGTTGTCTTCATTGATGACATCTTGGTGTATTCCAAATCGGAAGTGGAGCATGAGACCCACTTGAGTGTGGTCTTGCAGGTGTTGAGAGAGAATCAACTATATGCAAATTTCTCAAAGTACGAGTTCTGGTTAACGAAGGTGGCATTTTTGGGCCACGTGATTAGTGGGGATGGGGTGGCAGTGGATCCAACAAAAGTGGAAGCCATAAGAGATTGGCCGGTTTTGAGGACCGTGGCGGAAGTCCGAAGTTTTCTTGGACTAGCCGGATACTATAGGAGATTCATGGAGAATTTTTCACGGTTAGCTCTACCCCTCACCTCACTCAGTCGTAAAGATCATAAGTTTGTGTGGACTTAAGAGTGCAGTCAAGCATTTAAGGCACTGATGGAGAGACTGATGATGGCTCCAATCCTAAGTCTACCATAAGGGACCGAGGGATTTCAGATCTTCAGTGACGCATCGAGATGCAGTTTGGGTTGCATTTTGGTGCAACATGACAAGGTGATAGCTTTTGGGTCTAGGCAGCTGAAGCTTCATGAGAGGAATTACCCCATCCATGACTTGGAGTTGGCGGCGGTAATTTTTGCGTTGAAAATATGGCGACACTATGTCTACGGTTCAAGGGTGGAGATCTTCACAGATCATAAAAGCCTGAAGTATCTCTTGGATCAAAAGGACTTGAACATGCGGCAACGCAGGTGGGTCGAGTTCCTTGGAGACTACGAGGTGGCGATTCAGTATATGCCAGGTAAAGCCAATGTGGTGGTGGATGCCTTGAGTAGAAAGTACTCGGGGCAAGGGAATTGGATCGAAGCTCATGATGAGCGGTTGGTACGGGAATGGGAGTCCCTTGGTTTGAAATGTGTGGGAGAGGCGAGTCCAGCGTGGCTCGGTTGAACTGGATTGAAATGCAGAACGACTTGTCCGATCATATTCGGGAAGCGACCCATTTGGAGGTGGAGGCTCAAAAGGGCGAGAGCAGCGCCTAGAGATGATTGATGGGATTCTGAGGAAGGAAGGATTTGTGTACCGTAGTTCGACAAGCTCCGTGAGGAGTTGATGTTTGAGGATCACTTCACAAAGTACTCCATTCACCCGGGCAGTACAAAGATGTACTTGGATATGAAGAAATCCTTTTGGTGGCCGGGCTGAAGCGGGACATAGCTTTGTATGTGAATCGTTGCCAAACTTGTGCCTTGGTGAAGGCCGAGTGTCAGAAGCCGGGCGGGTTCCTGAAGCCTCTTCCAATTCTTGAGTGGAAATTTGATGACATCTCCATGGATTTTGTACATGGTTTGCCTAGATCGCAGTAGGGAAATGATGCTATTTGGGTGATCGTGTATCGCTTAACCAATGTGCCTCACTTCATCCCAAATCGGAAGGAGGACAAAGTAGAGAAGCTGGTGGAGTTGTATGTTCGCAACATTGTGCGACTGCATGAGATTCCTAAAAGTATAGTCAGCGATCGTGACAGACGTTTCACGTCCAAGGACTGGAGGTTGGTTCAGAAGAGTTTGGGCACAAAGCTAAAGTTCAGTATGGCGTTCCATCCTCAAAATGACGGGCAAACCGAAAGAACAAACCGTACTATGGAGGATATACTGAGAATGTGCATTCTTGACTTCGACAAGAAGTGGGAGGATCACCTCTTCATGGTGGAGTTCGCATACAATAACAGTTATCAAGAAAGTATAAAAATGACGCCATACGAAGCTTTGTATGGGAGACGGTGTCGAACACCGATGTCTTGGACTGAGCCGAGAGACACCAAAATTTTTGGAAAGGAGGTGGTAGTTGACGCTTGTGAGTTGTTACAGACCATTCAAGAGCGTATGAAGGTGGCGCAAGACCGGCAAACAAAATACTTTAATGCTCGTCACAGGAAGTTGGAGTTTGCGGTAGGTGATTGGGTCTATTTGAAGATCAAGCCGTTCAAAGGCGTCTCACGGATTCGCCGACTCAAGAAGTTGAGTCCAAGGTTTTTGGGACCTTTTGAAGTTGTTGAACGGGTGGGAGAAGCAGCCTATCGGTTGGCGTTGTCCGCGGAGCTAAGTGGATTGCACGACGTCCTCCATGTCTCCGTCTTGAGGAAAGCCTTGGTGGAGGCTAGTGTGGTGATCGAGCCGGCATCGGTGCCGATAGAGGAAGACTTGAGGACGCGAGTCCGTCCAATTGCTATAGAGGATTCAGAGATTCGGCAGTTGCGGAATAAAGAGGTCAAACTCGTGAAAGTATAGTGGGACAACTGCGGTCGTGAGGAGCTCTCTTGGGAGCGAGAACAAACCATGCTGGAAGAGTATCCAGAGCTCTTCAGTTCAGTTAACATTTAAGTTTTGTTCCCTTTTTGCTTTGTAATTTCGGGACAAAATTCTTTTAAGGGGGAGAGAGTTGTAACGCCCCAAAATTTGAAAGAGGGACGATCAGCATTTTTGGCCAAGTTTGGGTCTTAGTTGGGGGTCACACGGCCAAGGACATGGGTGTGTACCGGGCCGTGTCAAGCTCAGGCTCGTCAAGAGCCTAGGAGGTCGTCGATTTGAATTCGACGAAGTGTGGTCGAGTCTGCGTTCGACGATTTTGGTTCAACGATCTCGCTAGAGATCGTCGATCTCGCCAGAGATCGTCGATCTCTCCAGCGATCGTCGATCTGGCTAGAGATCGACGATCTACGCTTGACGATTTGCGCGGTCGACGATTTTTATTCGATGATCAGGCCAATGATCGTGGTTCTATCCAGCGCTTGACGATCTGGCCAGCAATCGACGATCATCGAGGCTTCGAACATGGCCTAAGACACGAGCGTGTCCCAGGCCGTGTCCTTCTCCGGTTCTGAGTCTGGACATGTAAGGGGTTGGACACGGCCTGGAGCCCAGGCGTGTTCAGGTTGGACACGGCCGTGTAAAATGTGACACGGGCGTGTCAAGGCCTTGGACACGGGCGTGCCACAAGACGTGTTCGGCCCAGGTGTTTTGATTTTCAGTTCGAATCGTGGCCGTTCTTACCTTTCTTTTGGGATCTGATGGTCGAGGACTGCTCTTGCTGAGTTAAGAGAGAGAATAGGGTTATAAACCCTCATTCTTCTCCAAGCTTTCTCTTACTAAAGTTCTAGAGAGAGGGGAGAGCAAGGAAGATAGTGAAGGAGAACCGGCCATTAGAGAGGCTTCGGTGCTCCAAATCGCGGGCCGAGTCCAGATCCATAGAGGCTAGATCGTTGCGAAGGATTTCATCCGGCTATTTCTCCATGGCTAGGAAGAGGAGTCGGAGGGTAAAGACACTTCTCCTCTTGGTTTTAGGATGCATGTTTTAACATCTTTTATTTTCTAGTTTTTGGGCTCCAAACTCTCAAATGAGAGGGGTTTGGGTCGCCAAGATTCAAGAGGAACCTCTAGGTCGATTGAGTCCATCCTCGGCATGTTTTTGCATTAGAGATCCGCTTCGTTAGTGGATTAGGCATGATGGGTGAAGCAGTAGTCGCGACCGTTAGTCCGACTCGGTGATGTTGCTTACGAGGTTTAAGGATTCGTAGAGATCCGTTGCGGCAAGAGGCCGTTTGTGATGTGTGATGTTTGTGGTGTTCTTCCCTTTATCTCGCGTGAGTAAGTGTGGCCGGTACCGGACAAGGTTAGCTCCTCATTGGCAGTAGATGGTTTCCTTGGTCGACAAGGTTAGCTCCGCATGGGTGTTAGATGGTTTCCTTGGTGTACGGGAAAGCTGCAGTATGAATGAGGGATTAGGGTGGAATTGTCTTGGATTGTGATGTGCCAAGGCATGGCTGTGTCTCTGTGGTCGGCTGGCTATCCCATGACTTGCAAGTCATGTGTGGAAAGTGTCCCGGCGAGACTAATCCCCTTTTGTGAGACTAACAAGAACGCCGAGCATGGGGCAAGCCCGGGCAATGAGGCCATGAGCGGGTGGGGTCCAACAAGGGTTCTTAGAATCGGTCAGTGTGTTGGACGGAATCCTGACATGAGAAGTCAGAGTTTGCCGGCAAGCCCGGGTCTACGACCGTGAACGGGTGGGGCCTTAGCAAGAGTTCTGTGTGGCGGCTTGTATGTCGTTGGGTGATTGTGGTTCCCCTTTGTTTGCGGCTTTATGCCAATTGGGAAATGATGAGTACCCAAATGATGTGATGTTGTGTTAGATGCATACGCTATAGGTTGTCTTGGCCGAAGTCCGGGTGTTGCATTCATGTTGCATAGTAGGCCTTACTATTATATGCTCAACAGTAGAGAACATGTATGATGTTTGAGACATCCAAGCCTGTTTTCTTAGTTGCTTTTCTTGCTTATGAATATTGCATACGAAGTGCTAACTTGCAGGTTGGAGGAGTACCCCGGGGTCCGTTAGGGGCGGCCGGGAGGAGATGTGTTGGTTACATAGTTTGAGGTCAGCCTTTGCTGACCCACATTACTAATAATTTTTACAGGGCCAGGATCGCAAGCAGGAGCTAGCTCGCCGGCCAGAAAGGCCTAAGCCTCATGAAGTGTTACCTTTTTGTTGTATCTCTACTTCTTATGACATTGTATGTTTGATGCCCATGTTGACCGGCTTGCATGCCGAGGTAGACTAGGAGTGCTTATGCACTTTTATGACTAATGTATTATTTGAGTTTGGACTCACTTTTATTGTAAGGCCATAAGGCCATTTCGTTACTCTTGTAGGTGTGGATAACTTCTAGTCTTGCTTGTTGTTTCCGCTGTGTTGTGTTATGATTTTTGAGTTTGGGTAGTTATATCATATTATAATACTAAAGCTGTGGCGTCTGTATGTTGTGGGGCCCCGGCCGGACACATATTATACGGTCATTACATGGGAGGTGTTACATTCTGGCCTTTGCGGATCTGATGATTTTGGATCTGGCTGATTTTGATGTCATTTTAGGCATGGACTAGCTGTCCAAGTATGATGCGGTCATTCAGTGCAAGGCTAAGTGACTGGATTTCAGGATGGACGACGGACATCCTATGAGTGTCTATGGATTTCAGGACAGAGTTTACCATATCATTTCTGCGGTACCTGCTTGTCGTGCTATAGAGTCTTGTTGCGAGGCGTTTTTAGTTTCTATTTCTGCTCTAGAAACAACTTTTGTTACGCTACATCTGGAAGATGTCTCGGTTTTGCAAGAATTTCCAGATGTCTTTCCTGATAGTCTTCTAGGGTTTCCTCCTGAAAGGGAGATAGAGTTTGTGATAGAACTCGAGCCAGGTACTCGTCCTATTGCCAAAGCACCGTACTGTATAGCTCCACGTGAGTTGGATGAGTTGGGTACTCAACTCGATGAGTTATTGAGGTGTGATTTTATTAGACCAAGTTCTTCTCAGTGGGGTGCTCCTGTTTTGTTCGTAAAGAAGAAAGATGGATTGATGAGGTTTTGCATCAATTATAGGGAATTGAATAAGATGACCATAAAGAATAGATATCCCCTGCCAAGGATTGACGATCTATTCGACCAGTTGTGTGATAGCTCGTTATTTTCAAAGATCGATCTTCACTCAGGCTACCGCTAGTTGAGAATTCGTGAGGCAGACATTCCCCGAACCGCTTTCCGTTCACGGCATGGACATTATGAGTTTTTGGTGATGTCTTTCGGTTTAACTAATGCACCCTCTGCTTTCATGGATTTGATGAATAGGGTGTTTAGGGATTTCTTGGATTAATTTGTTATTGTGTTCATAGATGATGTCTTGGTGTATTTCCGCAATGTTGAGGAGCATACTAAGCATTTGCGTTTGGTTTTGTCGACCCCAATGGAGCATAAGTTATATTCGAAGTTGAGCAAGTGTGAGTTCAGGCTACCTCAGGTGTCCTTTCTGGGTCATGTTGTAAGCAAGGACGGTATTTCTGTAGACCCGACCAAGATTTCTACTGTGATGGAATGGGAGAGACCTTCTACACCTAAGGGGATTAATAGCTTCTTAGGCCTGACTTGCTATTATAGAAGATTCGTGGAAGAGTTTTCGGTGTTGTCTGCTCCTCTAACTAGACTTACTCAGAAGAATACTGCGTTCATTTGGAGTGATAAGTGTGAAGAGACTTTCCAAGAACTGAAGAAGAGATTATGTATTGCCCCAATTTTAACCTTACCTACTGAAGGAGTTGAGTATGCTGTGTATGTTGATGCATCACACATCAGACTTGGTGGTGTTTTAATGCAAGATAGTAAGATGATCGTGTATAGATAGAGGCAGCTAAAGACTCATGAGAGAAACTATCCTACGCACGATTTGGAGTTTGCTGCTAAAATTTATGCACTGAAACTTTGGCGACACTTATTGTATGGCGCGCTGTGCAAGATCTATACGGACCATAAAAGTTTGAAGTACGTCTTCACTCAGAAAGAACTAAACCTGCACCAGCGTCGGTGGTTAGAATATGTGGCTGATTATGAAGTGAAAATTCTTTATCATCCAGGAAAGGACAATGTAGTAGCCGATGCTTTGAGTAGAAAGACCGCCAAAATTTTTAATCTGTCGTTACAGTCCTTGGTAGAAGAATTCTTGTTGATGGATATTGAGGTTGGGAGTCATATTCTGCCTGCTAGTCTAGAAGCAGAAGAACCCACTTGGATTTCCCTTACTCGAGCACACCAGAAGGATTATTCAGATTTGTCACAACTCCGGAATAGAACTGTGAAGGGAGAGCTACCAGATTTCTCTTTGTACGAGTTGGATACCTTGATGTATCAGGGTAGATTTTGTGTCCCTGCCTTTGGCGACATTCGGGCTAAGATCTGTGATGAAGCTCATGGTTCCAGTATAGCCTACCACCCTGGTTCCACTAAGATGTATAAAGATCTAAAACAAATTATTTGGTGGTCAGGGATGAAGAATGATATCGCAAAGTTTATATCGGAATGTTATACGTGTCTGTGTATTAAGGCTGACCATAGAATGCCTGGTGGTAAATTGACACCGCTTGATATTCCAAGTTGGAAATGGGTGAGTATTTCAATGGATTTCATAACCGGTCTACTAAAATCTCCCCATGGGCACGATTCTGTTTGGGTGATAGTCGATAGATTGACAATGTGTGCTCAGTTTGATCCGTTTAAGATTGGGTATTCGATGAAGAAGATAGCTGAGCTATATCTTGAATAGGTCATCAGGTTACATGGAGTGCCTGTTATCATTGTATCAGATCGGGACTCCAGATTTACGTCTCACTTTTGGAAGAGTTTATAGGAGGGGTTGGGTACCGATTTAAGGTATTCCACCGCCTATCATCCACAGATGAATGGTCAGACGGAAAGGGTAAATTAGATCATAGAAGATATGATCAGGTGTTATATTTTGGATCATGGTGGTGCTTGGGACGAGCATCTCAGACTCATGGAGTTTACGTATAATAATAGTTATCAAGAGAGTCTGCAGATGGCCCCGTTTGAGGCCTTATATAGGAGGCGTTGTAGAACTCCTTTGTTTTGGGCTGAAGTCAGTGAGAGACCGTTACTAGGTCCGGAAGCCCTTGAGGAGATGAATTGTGAAGTGACTTATATTCGAGAAAAGCTCCATGTGGCTCAAGAGCGCTATGAGAAGTATGCTAATCAACGTAGGGTCGATCTGGAGTTTGCCGTTGGAGACTTGGTTTTTCTGATGGTTTCTCCGATGTCTGGCGTTAAAAAGTTTCGAAGGAACCACAAGTTTGACCCCCAGTATGTGGGACCTTCTCAGATTCTTGAGCGCATCAGATTATCAGCATATAGGCTGGCAGTGCCTGCTACCTTTCCTGGTGTCCATGATGTGTTCCATGTGAGCCAGTTGCGGAAGGGTGTTCGTAATGATCGTCAAGTTCTCGACTCCCAGATTCAGCCCAACCTTACGTATGTGGAAGAGCCTGTTCGTAGTCTGGATTCTCAAGAGCATGTGTTGCAGAGAAAGACCATCCTATTGGATCCCAAGTTGATTTGGGCTAGGTCCACTAACTTAGGATGTGACCCATCATGTATAGTTTGGGTCAAGTTTTTGTCTTAGAGTCTAGGACAGTCCTCTATCTCAACTTCAGATGGACCAGCCTTCCTCAAGACCATCAGGAACTCCAGATCTATCAGTTTTTCAGACTAAGTGAAATGAGTTCGACGTTCGTCGAACTCAGCTCAACGAAGGGAGTTCTGCGCTCGACGATCGTGAGATAATTCGTAGTGCTGAGCTCGACGAACTATGTTCTTTGTTCGACGAACACCGGGATTCTACTTCAAGCATTATCAGGACTACTTCAGAATTTCTCTAAGTCCAACTTCAAGCTTCGGTCGACGAATTATATTCTGAGCTCGACAAACTTGGACCTCAAGTTCACAGCTTCGCAGGTCGATGAATGCTAATCTCTACTCGACGATTTTCGTACTCAGAGAATCTGTGTCGACACTTAGGGTTTGAGTCGACACCAGACGATTTGTGTCGACACCAGGATTTCAGTCGACACCAGCTTATGTCGACACCAGGGTTTCAGTCGACACCAGCTTATGTCGACACCAGGATTTCAGTCGACACCAGCTTATGTCGACACCAGAGGATTTGTGTCGACACCAGGATATCAGTCGACACCAACTTATGTCGACACCAAGATCAATCTGTCGACACCAATTTGTGTCGATACAGCATTTCAGCAGATGCAGAGTATTTCGTCTTAGTCCAGAACTTTTCTCAGGTCGACGAATTTGGTTCTCAGCTCGACGAATTTAGTTCTCTGCTCAACGAATAATGTTTGTCTGATATTGAAGATTGTCTGTTCAACGAATGAAGACTGTCAGCTCGACGAACTCAGCTCAGCTCGATGAACTCAGCTTAGCTCGACGAACTCAGGCTCAGCTCGACGAACTCAAAACTCAGTTCGACAAATTATGTTCTTCGGTCGACGATTCAAGACTAGGTCTTCTTCCGTTCCCGTCTCATTCCATGGCGCTGATTCCTGAACATTTAATGGCAGTTCTTCCCAGAATACTACCGTTAGAATGCGAAGTTAATCCTGGATTATTACATGCCATTTTCCTATAGAAACAGTTGGGGAAATAATTAATTGGGGCTTCCTTTCCAGGCCGTCTGCCATTACTGCTCTATATTCAAAATTTGAATGGTTCTTATGAGATATGGAGATATACAGAAGGAGTGAGTAGTACAGAGATACACAACAACAAAACAAAAAGACAGACAGTGATTCAAATAACACAGAAAAAGGAATTTATTCTTGGCCCAGAGAGAAACTGATCAAGAAGAAGAAGAAGAACACTACATCAATATCAAGAGTCTTCTTCATCTGCTTTTACTCAGGATAACTTCAAAGATAATACATTCATATCAGTCACAAGAAGTTCCTGGAGACTTCCTCTGGACCTGGAATTCTAGGTCTTTGAAGACCTATCACCCTGAAGCAGTGCTCCAACATTCTTCCTGATTCATTATACATCTCAGGGGGAGCAAAGATGCTAAACAACAATCCACAAGTCTTCTCATTTGACTTGAGAAAGAGAAGACCTCATCACCCTCTCACTCCACCTCTGTACAGGGTTTTAATTCCCTTCAAAATTATTCTGGTTGCAAGTCTCCCTCCAAAAGATTTGAGGGTTTGGTTTTTGGGAACCTGATCAAAACCCCATTGGTGTCAGGACACCTGATCAACCCCTTCCTGCAGTGGATTCCTACCAGGGTGGTAGAAGAGTGGACTACCCAGATTTGGGAAACCTGATGAATTGTAAATATGCGTATTTTTATGCACATTAATTTAGTCATTTTCATTTATTTTCGTCGTTTTTACTTATTTTTGTTCAATAAAATGCTCCTATTCTTGTAATTTTTCTCCTAACTTGTTTTATTTTATTTTGCAGAAAAATTCCAAAATCTGCCAAAATTTGGGAAGTACACGCCCGTGACACATTGGTCACGCCCGTGACCGAGCCGTGACTGTGCATTTCCCGTGAAATCGGAAAATTTCTGAAGTAAAAGCTTGACACGCCTGGCGACACGCCCGTGTCACCCGACACGGGGCGTGACCGAAGCCCGTGTCCTCTCCTCTCGACGAATTCCGCTCAACGATCGTCGAGTGTCAACACCAACAGTCACGCCCGTGACCGAGGGCGTGACCCAAATTCAGCTCAACGATTTCGACTCGACACTTTCCGCTCGACATTCGTCGAGTGTCGACCCCAACTGTCACGCCCATAGTCACGCCGTGACATGGGGCGTGACCTTTCCAGCTGGCCCGACAAGATGCTGCCGAGGACATTTGACGCAACCCGCGCCAGGTTCTACCTCCCCGACACACCCAGAGTCACGCCCGTGACCTGGTGCGTGACTGCTGCGAACTCAGCCCGAAGTCAACTTTGCTGTCCAATCGCCAGCCGCCTTCATGAATAGTACTGTCATGCCCCCTCTACACGCCCGTGACCGAGGGCGTGTACTTAGATTTTTTTGCCTATAAATTGCCCAGTTCTGTAAGGTCCAAGGGTTCAGATTTTTGGGCCAATTTAGTGTCTTTTTGTGTGCTGCATCCGTGATTTTCAAGGCTATGTAAGGAGATTTCTCCCTTTTTTATTTCATTTCTTGTTTTGTCTTAGCTTTAGCCCTTGTAATAGCTTGTAATAGTTCCTAAAAAATCAATAAAATGTTAGTTTTTCTCTTCATATTTAGCTTTGGAATGAACACTTGTGCCCACTTTCCTTCTCATTTTTATCCTTGGTTTTATCTTTGTTCTTCATTTAGTTCTTCTTTTATGAAAAGTGTGTGTGTGTATGAGTGTAACTTATTTCCTTTACATGTTTTTTTTTACTTGTTTTCATGCTTAGGGATGATAGGTTTTCCTCTTTACATGTTTAGTACTTTACATGCCTTTAATTTTTCTCAAGTTAGGTTTTGTTAGAAATTCATGAAATGATGAATTAGTTTTTTTCTCCATGTCTTCTTTTAATTTCTTCAACATCTTCACTCTTATGTATGTGTAAAAGAGTTACTAAAGTTTCTTTTGATTTTTTTTACTTAGCTTTATTTTAGGATGAAAACCTTTTTTCTTCTTTCTCTTTTATTTCAACTTTTTTAGCTCTTTTATGAAATCCTAGGAATGAAAATGTTGAAATTTTTATTTTCCAAAAACTTTGGTTTTTAATTTGTTTTGAAAAACTTTTGTCTTCTAAAATTATAATTTCTTCTTTTTATTTGTTTTTGGCAAAACCTATGCTTGAAATAGTAAAAATTTTAATTTTTAGGTAACTTTCATTTTGCTTTTTATTTGTGTGTGTGAGTGTATGAGCCTAAACCTCTCTTTTGTTCTTCTTAAATTATGTAGGGTGTGTGAGTGTAGGTGTATAATTTTTATGCTTTGTTCAAATTATGTAGAGTGTGTGAGTGTAGGTGTATAATTTTCATGCTTTGTTTTAATGCTTTCTTTTAAATGCTTTGTTTAATTTTGTAGAGTGTGTGAGTGTAGGTGTTAGCTTTATTGCTTTCTTGAAATTCATATGGAGTGTGTGTGTTTGTGTGCATTTATTTCCGCCTACTCCTTAAGAGTTAAATGGCGCATCGTTTTCATTTTCAGTCCTACTCGTTCTAGTAGGACTTGTAATTTTTCTTTCTTTATTTTTCCACCTACTCACTTGAGTTTAAATGGCCGGACTTTATTTCCCGCCTACTCGTTTGAGTAGGATTTGTAATTTTTCTTTCTTTATTTTTTTTTCCGCCTACTCACTTAAGTTAAATGGCCGAACTTTTTAGCACTGTAATCGCATTTATTTTCTCCTACTCATTCGAGTAGGACTCGCTTTCATTTCAGTCCTACTCGTTTGAGTAGGACTTGCAATTTTCAGCCTTTATTTACCGCCCCCACTCGTTTGAGTGGGACTCGCAAATTTAAATTATGCAAATTTCTTTCATGTGTAACTTAGTTCCTTTTTAATTTATAATTTGGAGTGTGCGTGAGTTCTTGTTCTAGCTAATTTTTTCAGTTTTCTAAATGTTGTTATTTTTCTTGTGTCCCCTTCTTATAATCGTTTAGTGTTTAATTTCGAACTCGCGCCTCACTAAATTATAAGTCGTCCCCATACCGATGTGTGGCTAATCGCTATTAGCCTCGGCATCGAAGAGCTTTGGGACATTTAAAATGATTTATAATAATTAAAGTTCTTTATTTTCATTTTAATTTAAGCACTTAAGGTTTACCCCGGGTTTACGACGCGTAGGACCACATAATCGATGTGTGGGCCCTATTTCCGTAGTCCATATGCTAGCTAGCCGAGAGGCCGTGCATATGGACCGGTCACCCCTGGGTAAATAGAGTTGCGTGCATACCCTCGAGAGAGGACTAGCGTAATTCTACCGGATTGGGTTCCCCACCCAATAGCGGGGTTCGTAGCGTAAAGCGGGCGTTAAGAGGAATCCTTCGTCGGACTAACGTTCGGTCGAATAGTCTTAACGTTCAGGTGAGCAATATTCCTAGAGATAAGTGCGCTCACATTTGTGGAACCTCCACGGCCAAGTTGCCTTATTATTAATTTAAAAACTAAGTCTTTTTATTATTAAAAATTGTTTTAGTCTTAATCCGATTCGATGCCGAGCGTTAACCCTTCATCGAATATTTTCTAAATCGTTTTTTTTCCGCTCCTTTGCTTTTCCACCTTTTATTAAGTAAACAAAAAAAAATCCACCTTTCTTTCAGTAAAATAATAGTCCTCCCGGAGGAGTAAGAATAGTCAACGCGACCCCGAGAACAATATGACCTCGGTATTCCCCCGAATATCGAGTACTACTTGCGATAGGTGCACTTGCCTACCCGAGCAAGCCCGCGGCGATCGACTCACCGAACCAACCACAGTAAGAGTCTGTTCGCGGGCCCATCAAGTTTTTGGCGCCTTTGCCGGGGACTCTCTTTTCGAGTTGCTATTTCGAATTCCGGAGTCTATTAATTTTACTTATTTTCTACAAAAAAGAAAAACTAAAAACTTTATTTTAAAAACAAAAAAAAAAGTTTATTTTTGTTTTATTTTTGTTTGGGTGTATGACCCGAGGACAACCCTCAGAGTCTGAAGATTTAGACTTCGACCCTGAGATCGAACGCTCTCTTGCGCGTATCCGATCTCATCGCCGAAATCCTTCTTTAGATCCCGAGGAATCTATCGGAGAACCCACTGTTGTAGTTATGGCCGCGCCTAACCTTCCCCCGGCGGCCGAGCGTACTATGTCTTATTACGCCCGGCCTAACCTGGATGATTCTGGGTCGAGTATTGTTCGCCCTGCGGTGGCCAATAATAATTTTGAAATAAAGTCAAGTGTCATTCAAATGGTCCAAAACACCGTGCAGTTCGATGGACTGCCGGATGAGGACCCGAATGTGCACTTGTCCAATTTCTTAGAGATATGCGACACCTTCAAGATCAATGGCGTCACTGATGACGCCATTCGTTTGCGCTTATTTCCTTTTTCCCTTAAGTCCAAATCCAAGGCGTGGTTGAATGCCCTCCCGCGAGGATGTATCACCACGTGGGCTGAGTTGACGGAACGGTTCCTAACGAAGTACTTTCCGCCAGCAAAAACTGCAAAGTTGCGGGCGGACATTTCTTCGTTTGTGCAGAACGATCCTGAGTCTCTATACGAGACTTGGGAACGGTTTAAGGAATTCCTCCGCCATTGCCCGCACCACGCGCTGCCAACGTGGTTGCAAGTTCAAATTTTTTATAATGGGCTGAATTTTCAGACGCGTCAAATGATTGACGCGGCTGCCGGGGGTACGCTTAACAACAAAACCCCCGAGGCCGCCCAGGCTTTATTCGAAGAGATGGCTATGAACGCCTATCAATGGAACGTCCCGCGGGGACGGCCAAAGCCGGCGGCTGGTCTTTTTGAAGTGGATGCCACTGCTCTCTTGACCCTTCAAGTTGAAAGGTTAACAAAGCAGGTGGCGGAGATGTCTGCTGCCTCCTCCACTCCGCCTTGTTTTATTTCCCCTAACGTCTGCGTAGCTGAAGAGTTCGTGGACTTCATGGGAAATTCGGGTCGTCCTCCCTTCAACCCCAACAACAACCCTTATAGTAATAACTATAATCCGGGTTGGAGGAATCACCCCAACTTCTCGTGGAGCAACCCGAATAATGCTCAGCGTCCCCCTATTTCTTATGCGCCCGGATTTCTTCCTCCCCCTCCTCTTCCGAAACCCTCCCCGATGGAGGAAAATTTTTCGAAGTATATTGCGTCCAACGAGTCAAATATCCGGAACATCACCGGATCGCTAAAAACACTCGAACAACAGGTTGGACAGCTGGCGAGGATGATGTCCGAGCGCGCGCTCGGGGCACTGCCGGGAAACACGGAGCCCAATCCGCGGGAGAACGCCAACGTTATAACCCTCCGTAGCGGAAAGGAGGTGGTCGATCCAAAACGGACCGACCCTCAGGTACATATTTCACCTCCGACCCCTCTTCCCCTTTCTTCTCTTACGCCGCCTTTACCTATTATAAAAGAAAAAATTATTTTAAACAAGGCTCTTCCGTATCCGCATAAGTTAGAAAACGAGCGTAAGGACGCGCAATATGCAAAATTTATTTTATTATTAAAACAAATTCACATTAATGTTCCTTTTTGCGAGGCTATCTCACAAATGCCCAAATATGCGAAATTTTTAAAAGAACTACTTTCTAATAAACGCAAATTAGAGGATATTTCGCATGTATCTCTCAACGCTGTCTGCTCGGCAGCCCTTACTAATAAATTGCCCACAAAACAAAACGACCCGGGACGGTTTTCCATCCCGTGCCTTTTTGGCGATATATTAGTAAAGTACGCCTTAGCTGATTTAGGGGCTAGCATTAATCTGATGCCGTTCTCGCTCTTTTCGCGTTTAGGTTTGGGTACTCCTAGTCCTACGAATATGCGCATCCAATTAGCGGATCGCTCGGTTAAGTTCCCTATCGGGGTAGTGGAGGACGTCCTTGTCCGAGTCGACAAGTTTACCTTCCCGGTAGACTTCGTCATCTTAGATATCGAGGAGGACGCCGAGGTACCAATAATACTCGGTCGCCCTTTTCTCGCCACCTCCCGCGCACTAATAGATGTTAGTAATGGTAGCCTTCTCCTCCGAGTAGGCGATGACCAAGTTACTTTCTCTATTAATCCCTCGATGGACAATTTGTCATCGAGCGACGATTTCTGCTATTCTTTAGATACCTTTTTCGGAGATCGTTCTTCTCCCATTTTCGAGTCCGTATTTTTAAACGACGATATTTATGCGCTCGAAAATTTCAACTGCGATGAGGATACGTCTATTGACTTGCCTTTCGAACCAATTGGTAAGAAAGACATAGGCATTAAAACCTCCCTAGAAGAACCGCCCATCCTAGACCTCAAACCCTTACCCGCCTCGCTCAAGTACGCTTTTTTGAGAAAAGGTGATAAGCTCCCCGTTATCATTTCTTCGGACTTGAGTGATTCGGAGACTTCCGATTTATTGGAAGTTTTATTTAAACATCGCCCCGCAATTGCGTGGCAAATCTCTGACCTAAAGGGGATTAGCCCCTCCTTTTGCACCCATAAGATTTTCCTAAACGATAATTGCCGCAAAACGATTCAGCCGCAGCGTCGTCTTAACCCAAACATGAAAGACGTCGTTAAAGCCGAAATCATTAAGTTGTTAGATGCGGGGATTATCTACCCTATTTCGGACAGTGCATGGGTTAGTCCCGTGCATGTCGTGCCCAAGAAAGGCGGTCTTACCGTAGTGGCGAATGAGCATAACGAGCTTGTCCCAACTCGTACTGTTACGGGTTGGCGAGTGTGCATCGACTATAGGAAACTTAATGACGCCACCCGCAAGGACCATTTTCCTCTGCCATTTCTAGACCAGATTTTAGAGCGTTTATCCGGTCATCGGTATTATTGTTTTCTTGATGGTTTATCGGGGGTTTTTCCAAATCCCCATTTCCCCCGATGATCAAGAGAAAACAACTTTTACTTGCCCGTTCGACACCTTCGCATATCGAAGAATGCCATTTGGCCTCTGCAATGCGCCAGCTACATTCCAAAGATGTATGCTAGCGATCTTTGGCGAGCTAGTAGAAGACATTATGGAAGTCTTTATGGATGACTTTTCTGTTTTCGGACGCTCTTTTCCCGATTGCCTTCACAATTTAGATCGTGTCCTTCAACGGTGCGAGGACACAAGCCTTGTTTTAAATTGGGAAAAATGCAACTTTATGGTTCGAGGAGGTTTGGTCCTCGGCCATATGATTTCGTCTAAGGGGATAGAGGTGGATAAGGCCAAGATAGAAATTATAGAAAAACTTCCGCATCCAACAAACGTAAAATCTATTAGGAGTTTCTTAGGCCATGCGGGCTTTTACCGACGCTTTATTCAAGATTTTTTAAAAATAACAAAGCCGCTAACTCACCTCTTGGAAAAGGAATCACGTTTCATCTTTAGTAGCGAATGCGAGTCCGCCTTTAATTTGATAAAACAAAAACTTATCTCTTCACCAATTTTAGTGGCCCCTAATTGGTCCCTTCCATTCGAAATAATGTGCGACGCTAGTGATATTGCCTTAGGTGCCGTTCTTGGCCAACGCGTAGAAAAACATTTTCATCCTATTTATTACGCTAGCAAGACGCTCACTTCCGCACAAATAAATTACACGACAACGGAAAAGGAACTCTTAGCCGTCGTTTTCGCTTTCGATAAGTTTCGCTCGTATATAACGCTATCTAAAGTTATCGTTTTTACCGATCACTCCACGCTTAAATATTTATTAGCTAAAAATGATGCGAAGCCCCGCCTTCTTCGATGGATTCTCCTCCTACAAGAGTTTGATTTGGAGATCCGAGATAAGCGGGGAGCGGAAAATCTAGCGGCAGACCACCTCTCCCGTTTAGAAAATCCGGGTGCGGAAGCGCTCGTCGAATCTGAAATAAATGACAGATTCCCCGAGGAACGCCTTCTTGCCATTAATAAATCTTCGTCATCTTCGCCTTGGTTCGCAGATTTTGCAAATTTTTTAGTAGCGCGGGTCCTTCCAAAAGAGTTTTCCAGTCACCAAAAGAAGAAATTCTTTTCTGACTTGAAAAATTTCTTTTGGGAGGACCCATTTCTTTTTCGTATCTGCGCGAACCAAGCGGTTCGACGATGCGTTGCGGGAGTGGAGTGCTTGTAAATTCTTAAGCACTGCCACGAGGGTCCAGCCGGTGGGCATTATCAAGCCAACCGGACCGCTCGGAAGGCGCTAGAGGCAGGCTACTTTTGGCCCACTCTCTTCAAAGACGCGCATAATTTTGTGCGCGCATGCGATAGCTGTCAGCGGTCGGGTAACATCTCTCGTCACGACGAGATGCCCCAAAACATGTTTTTAGAGTGCGAAGTCTTCGATTTGTGGGTCATAGATTTTGTTGGCCCCCTACCTCCGTCTTTCAAAAATATGTATATTTTAGTGGCGGTCCACTACGTATCAAGGTGGGCGGAAGCGCAAGCTCTCCCCACCAACGATGCGCGAGTCGTCGTTACATTTCTTAAAAAATTATTTTCTCGCTTCGGCACGCCTCGCGCAATTGTTAGTGATAGGGGAACGCATTTCTGTAACGCTCTTATGGCTAAGACGTTAGCTAAATACGGAGTCACACACAAGCTTGCCACCCCCTACCACCCGCAAACAAGTGGCCAAGTCGAGGTAGTAAATCGAGAGATTAAGTGAATTTTAGAAAAAACCGTTTTGCTAAATAGGAAAGATTGGTCCGTTAAACTCGACGATGCGTTGTGGGCGTATCGGACGGCATATAAAACCGCTATCGGATGTACGCCGTTCCGGTTAGTCTACGACAAAGCGTGCCATTTACCCGTAGAATTAGAACATCGCGCACTTTGGGCTTTAAAACTCTTAAACCTCGACTCCAACTTAGCCGCTCAGAATAGAAAACTGCAACTAAACGAGCTCGATGAATGGCGTGCGAACGCTTACGAGAGCAATAAATTCAATAAGGAGCGCTCTAAGTTATATCACGATCGACATTTAAAGTCCCCAAAAATATTTTCTCCGGGCGATCTTGTCCTTCTTTATAATTCACGCCTTAAGATTTTTTCGGGTAAACTAAAATCTAGATGGTCCGGTCCCTTCTTAGTTGAAGAAGTCTTTCCATATGGGACCGTACTCGTCTCCCACCCGGAAAGAGGTTCGTTTAAAGTAAACGGTCATCGGCTTAAGTTATACATCGCGGGCGACCCAGTGATCGAGCATTACGAAACCATAACCCTCCTAGATTTATAAATCCGCCAAAATAAGTCAAGCTACACGACTATAAACAAAGCGCTCCTGGGAGGCACCCCTCACTTATCTTTTTCGCCCTTTCCTCATTATCTTTGCTGCTTTTTCTAATAAACGCAGGGTTTCTGATCGGCCTCCCCATACGCGTTTCATGGAAGCTTCTACCCCCTTCCCTTTCTTTTCTTTGTACATATTGTCTTTCCTTTCTGTTCCGCATACTTATGATACAACATTGGGGACAATGTTGGACTTAAGTTTGGGGGTATTTTCGTGCTTTACTTTCTGCACTTCAATTTTTCTGCATCTCAAAAAAGAAAAATACAAAAAAATACATATAACAACAAAATAAAAACAAAAAAAAAATTAAAAAACATCTTAAAATGAAACAAAAAAATTTTTAAATGAAAAAACAAACAAATTTTAAATGAAAAAAAAAACAAACAAAAAATTTTAATGAAAAAACAAAAATCCAAAAAATTTTGTTTTTTTTTGTTCTCTTTCTCTTTTCCAAAAACTCAAAAAAACAAAACAAAAAATTATTTTGTTTAGTTTCACTTTGTATATATTTTTTGTTTTTTCTCTCTCCCCCTTCCTCATTCTTGTACAAACCTTTTTCTTTTTCTCCCTTATTTTTGTACATATTATGAAAATTCTCTTAAAAAATACAAAAAAAAAGGATAATAGTTCAGAAAACAAAATTTTCAAAAAAATTGCGAAAAACAAAAATACAAAAAAAAAGATAATAAATGAAAAACACAAAAAAAAAATGATAACAAAAACTATAAAAAAAAATGTTTTGAAAAAAATAAATTAAATATTCCATACTTAACTTTTCTGCTATCCAAAAATTCTGTTCTGAGTTTATTTATATGTGAATACTATTAATTCTCTGTTTGCTACCCGTTTGATAATTATTGATTGAAACATTTAAATATCCGGGGTTAAGTTTTAAAGAATTCTTTATGCTTTGTTAAAACTAGCGGACTCGTTTTAGGCACTACTTCTAATTTTTCATTAATAGGAGCACGTATATTATGTTAGGAAATAACGACTATAGAATTCAATTATACTTACTTTTAGCTTTCTGAAAAAATTGGAACGTACAAATTATTAAGGTTGCTCTCAAAAATTTTTAGGATTACAATCTAGTTTTCCTTTCTCCCCTTACTTTTCATGACCTACTTGGCATGAAAAATTTTATCCTTAAAAGATCTTATGTCAATGAGAACAAGATTTCGTTCCGTAAACATAGGCACCCAATAATTTTAAAAGATTATATAGGGAGTAAGAGGATAAAATTCATTACTCCTACAAATATACATTGGGTTAATTTTTCTTATGAAGTTGAAAAACAAAAATCATATTAGGAAAATAAGATTTCGTTTTCCTAATAATCCAAAAGAAAAAAAAACATGGAAGTTCGAAAAAATTACCTCACCTCAAATATCAAAACCCTCTTCATAAACCCACTACCCCCTTAGCCAATTCCACGATTCTAGAATTAATTCAAAATTTTTTTGAGGGCATAATTAGTAAATTGTATTATTTCCGGTAGCACTCGTATAAGCTAGAGTTCTTATAATTCCAAACTATTTCCGTTAATCTAACCATTACAAATGTTGCCTTCTATTTGATTACATCAAGAAGTCTTTTGGCCAAAACTTTTGCGCTATTTAAATCATCTACATAATTTTAGGACTTAACTCTTACACCCCGTATATTTATTTCGATCTCTCTTATAATTGATTAAGCGATAGCCAAAACTTAGAGTTTTTTTTATTCCTTATAGATTCACCTCAAACTTTTGCTCTGGAATAGCAAAAGCCTAAGTATGGGGGTATTTGATGAATTGTAAATATGCGTATTTTTATGCACATTAATTTAGTTATTTTCATTTATTTTCGTCGTTTTTACTTATTTTTGTTCAATAAAATGCTCCTATTCTTGTAATTTTTCTCCTAACTTGTTTTATTTTATTTTGCAGAAAAATTCCAAAATCTGCCAAAATTTGGGAAGTACACGCCCGTGACACATTGGTCACGCCCGTGACTGAGCCGTGACTGTGCATTTCCCGTGAAATCGGAAAATTTCTGAAGTAAAAGCTTGACACGCCTGGCGACACGCCCGTGTCACCCGACACGGGGCGTGACCCAAGCCCGTGTCCTCTCCTCTCGACGAATTCCGCTCAATGATCGTCGAGTGTCGACACCAACAGTCACGCCCAGTGTCACGCCCGTGACCGAGGGCGTGACCCAATTTCAGCTCAACGATTTTGACTCGACACTTTCCGCTCGACATTCGTCGAGTGTCGACCCCAACTGTCACGCCCATAGACACGCCCGTGACATGGGGCGTGACCTTTCCAGCTGGCCCGACAAGATGCTGCCGAGGACATTTGACGCAACCCGCGCCTGGTTCTACCTCCCCGACACGCCCAGAGTCACGCCCGTGACCTGGGGCGTGACTGCTGCGAACTCAGCCCGAAGTCAACTTTGCTGTCCAATCGCCAGCCGCCTTCATGAATAGTACTGTCACGCCCCCTCTACACGCCCGTGACCGAGGGCGTGTACTTAAATTTTTTTGCCTATAAATTGCCCAGTTCTCTAAGGTCCAAGGGTTCAGATTTTTGGGCCAATTTAGTGTCTTTTTGTGGGCTGCATCCGTGATTTTCAAGGCTATGTAAGGAGATTTCTCCCTTTTTTATTTCATTTCTTGTTTTGTCTTAGCTTTAGCCCTTGTAATAGCTTGTAATAGTTCCTAAAAATCAATAAAATGTTAGTTTTTCTCTTCATATTTAGCTTTGGAATGAACACTTGTGCCCACTTTCCTTCTCATTTTTATCCTTGGTTTTATCTTTGTTCTTCATTTAGTTCTTCTTTTATGAAAAGTGTGTGTGTCTGTATGAGTGTAACTTATTTCCTTTACATGTTTTTTTTACTTGTTTTCATGCTTAGGGATGATAGGTTTTCCTCTTTACATGTTTAGTACTTTACATGCCTTTAATTTTTCTCAAGTTAGGTTTTGTTAGAAATTCATGAAATGATGAATTAGTTTTTTTCTCCATGTCTTCTTTTAATTTCTTCAACATCTTCACTCTTATGTATGTGTAAAAGAGTTACTAAAGTTTCTTTTGATTTTTTTTACTTAGCTTTATTTTAGGATGAAAACCTTTTTTCTTCTTTCTCTTTTATTTCAACTTTTTTAGCTCTTTTATGAAATCCTAGGAATGAAAATGTTGAAATTTTTATTTTCCAAAAACTTTGGTTTTTAATTTGTTTTGAAAAACTTTTGTCTTCTAAAATTATAATTTCTTCTTTTTATTTATTTTTGGCAAAACCTATGCTTGAAATAGTAAAAATTTTAATTTTTAGGTAACTTTCATTTTGCTTTTTATTTGTGTGTGTGAGTGTATGAGCCTAAACCTCTCTTTTGTTCTTCTTAAATTATGTAGGGTGTGTGAGTGTAGGTGTATAATTTTTATGCTTTGTTCAAATTATGTAGAGTGTGTGAGTGTAGGTGTATAATTTTCATAATTTGTTTTAATGCTTTCGTTTAAATGCTTTGTTCAATTTTGTAGAGTGTGTGAGTGTAGGTGTTAGCTTTATTGCTTTCTTGAAATTCATATGGAGTGTGTGTGTTTGTGTGCATTTATTTCCGCCTACTCGTTAAGAGTTAAATGGCGCATCGTTTTCATTTTCATTCCTACTCGTTCGAGTAGGACTTGTAATTTTCTTTATTTATTTTTCCGCCTACTCACTTGAGTTTAAATGACCGGACTTTATTTCCCGCCTACTCGTTTGAGTAGGATTTGTAATTTTTCTTTCTTTATTTTTTTTTCCGCCTACTCACTTGAGTTAAATGGCCGGACTTTTTAGCACTGTAATCGCATTTGTTTTCTCCTACTCATTCGAGTAGGACTCGCTTTCATTTCAGTCCTACTTGTTTGAGTAGGACTTGCAATTTTCAGCCTTTATTTACCGCCCCCACTCGTTTGAGTGGGACTCGCAAATTTAAATTATGCAAATTTCTTTCATGTGTAACTTAGTTCCTTTTTAATTTATAATTTGGAGTGTGCGTGAGTTCTTGTTCTAGCTAATTTTTTTATTTTTCTAAATGTTGTTATTTTTCTTGTGTCCCCTTCTTATAATCGTTTAGTGTTTTATTTCGAACTCGCGGCTCACTAAATTATAAGCCGTCCCCATACCGATGTGTGGCTAATCGCTATTAGCCTCGGTATCGAAGAGCTTTGGGACATTTAAAATGATTTATAATAATTAAAGTTCTTTATTTTCATTTTAATTTAAGCACTTAAGGTTTACCCCGGGTTTACGACGCGTAGGACCACATAATCGATGTGTGGGCCCTATTTCCGTAGTCCATATGCTAGCTAACCGAGAGGCCGTGCATATGGACCGATCACCCCTGGGTAAATAGAGTTGCCTGCATACCCTCGAGAGAGGACTAGCGTAATTCTACCGGATTGGGTTCCCCACCCAATAGCGTGGTTCTTAGCGTAAAGCGGGCGTTAAGAGGAATCCTTCGTCGGACTAACGTTCGGTCGAATAGTCTTAACGTTCAGGTGAGCAATATTCCTAGAGATAAGTGCGCTCACATTTGTGGAACCTCCACGGCCAAGTTGCCTTATTATTAATTTGAAAACTAAGTCTTTTTATTATTAAAAATTGTTTTAGTCTTAATCCGATTCGATGCCGAGCGTTAACCCTTCATCGAATATTTTCTAAATCGTTTTTTTTTCGCTCCTTTGCTTTTCCGCCTTTTATTAAGTAAACAAAAAAAAATCCACCTTTCTTTCAGTAAAATAATAGTCCTCCCGGAGGAGTAAGAATAGTCAACGCGACCCCGAGAACAATACGACCTCGGTATTCCCCCGAATATCGAGTACTACTTGCGATAGGTGCACTTGCCTACCCGAGCAAGCCCGCGGCGATCGACTCACCGAACCAACCATAGTAAGAGTCTGTTCGCGGGCCCATCAGAACCACTATAAAATTCTTATGTCGTCTGGTTGCTTTCTTTTCCTTTTTGTTTTCTGGCCTTGCTCATGAATGTGCTGTGATTAGATAATTGCTGCATCTTGGTTTATTGTATTTGCTTCCCTGCACACACACCTAAATTACAACAACAGTTGTAAAAGTTTTAAAATCACCAACATACTCTATTCACCCCCCCCCCTCCTCTAGAGTATATCTGATCTAACTAACACCTTCAGGTAGTATCAAGCATACCTCCTGAACTTTCAATTGGTATCAGAGCCAGGTTGGTTAATAATACCACATCTTCCAGGTTGGTTAAACATACCACACCTTGGTCGTTGCACAGGCTAACACCTGAACCCAAAGATCCTTTAGTTAGATCTGTTTGTTTTTATTCTGTTATTGGACTTATCCTTCTCACAGACATGGCTCAAAACAAGGATTATACAAGCATCAGACCTCCAATGTGCAATCTTAATAAGTTTGCCATCTGGAAGGCAAGAATTAGATTATATATGAACTCCATTGATGAGGATATTTTTTCTGTCATTTCAATAGGTGTTCCTCCAGCTCCTGCAACTTTTGCCAGCACATCAACTAATCTGAGTGCAGTACCACCTCCAGACAATACTGAAGCCTATAAGAAAGCCAAGATGACTGATGCAAAGGCTATGAATATTCTGACCCAAACAATGTCAGATGACATATTTCAGAAGGTGGCTGAGTGCACCTCAGCCAAGTCAATTTGGGACTCTCTCAACCAAATGGTAGCAGGCTCAGCTGATGAAAGAAAGGATAGGAGATCCAGTCTCATTTCTCTCTATGAGAATTTCAAAAAGGATGAGACAGAATCTGTGGCTGAGATGTACAATAGATTAAGTTCAATCATCAGTGAACTCAAGACTCTTGACAAGGACATCACCTTAACTGAGGTGAATGACAAGATACTGATGTGTTTCCCCAGTTCATGGGATTCCAGAATCTGGTCAATCAAAGAAGCCAGAAGCCTCAATGAGATTTCAACAGAATCTCTGTTAGGCAAGCTGAGGTCATATGAGCAGCTTGTTAAATCAAGAGAGGCAGCAGAACAGAAGGCAACTACCCTAGTTAGGAAGGAGCACAACTTGGCCTTCAAAGCTTCTGAAGACAATGAAACATCTACATCCAATGAAGAGTTAATTAGTCTTTTTGCCAAAAGATTCTACAAAATGGCAAGAAAGGACTTTAGAAGAAAATCATCCAGGCAGGATGATAAGCCCAAATATGACAAGACACCAACTAAGGAGCTTGTATGTTTTGGATGCAGAAAGCCTGGGCACTATATTTCAGAATGCCCAGAGAATCAGAAAAAGGACAAGGGTAGGGATAAGGATTCCATAAGAAAACAAAGCAGCAAACCCTCCTCCAACAAATATAAAAGGAAAGACAAAGGATTTGTTGCTGAGTCCTGGAGTGACACAGAAGAGGAAACATCCTCCTCCAGCTCCAATGAAGAAGAGGAAGAAGCCATATCCAAGGAGGTGTGCCTAATGTCAATAGATGCCTCCAGAAGCAACTGTGGATCAGAAGAGGATTCTGAAGATGAAGGTGCCTCAGACTCAGAGGCTGATCAGGTGATTTCTAGTTTTGATTTCAATTCTGACTTATTTAAAGTAGAATTTAAAACTATGTGCATGGTTCTAATAAACTCAGAGAAAGAAATAAAAACCTTGAGGACTAGACTAGAAAACCTTGAATCTGTCAGCACAGAAAATAGAAACTAACTGATCAATTGACACTAGCTAATGAACAGATAATCAAGTTAAAATATGAATTATGTGAGGCAAAACAACTTGAGCAATCTCTCAATGGGAGAAGCCTCAAGCTGATGGATATCACAAGCACAGTAAATGCCAGATTAAATGGCAAGCTGGGCTTGGGTGCTTCATCAAGTTTACCCCCCATAATAAAGAAGAATATACTTTCTACTCCCATAAAGTTTATCACTGTTAAAGGTAAAGAGAAACTAATTGAAAAACCCATGTCAGAAAACAAGTCAAATCCCCTAGACAATAGAAACAGAAAATAGAAGAAAGTTGTTAAAAACCAAGTTCAGCAGAATTCGTCGAACTCAGATCGACGAAATCCTGCAAGTTCGTCGAACCCCAATCGACGAACGCTGAACGCAAACTTCAGAAATAATTATTCGTCCAACTGCGATCGACGAACTGTGTATGGTTCGTCGAGCAGAGGTCGACGAACGTGGGACGCAGAAAATGAGCATGGTCATTCTTTGAGTGGAGGTCGACGATCTCATCCCCGTTCGTCGAACTCTGGTCGACGAACTCACAATAATTCGTCGATCCCAGAATGACCAAATATAAATCATTTCTCCTATAGAAATTTTAAAGCAGCTAATAAGACATTTAATCCAGTAGCTGATTGGATAATCCCACCTAGGAGATATCACCCTCTAGGGTATAAGTTTCAACCTGCCTTATCAGTCATTTCTAGTTTTACTTTTCAGCCAAACCAAGGACCCAAGATAACCTGGGTCAAGAACAATTGAGCTTTATTTTTTAATGCAGGTACAGGTGAAGAGCTGTCCAAGGTTGAGTCAGACCTGGTACCTGGACAGTGGCTGCTCTAAGCACATGACTGGAAGTAAAGCAAATCTCTCCAGCTACAAGTCCAAGCTAGGACCAAAGGTGATATTTGGAGACTCAAAGAGTGGTTAGTTAGAAGGATATGGAAGAGTAAGCATTGGAGCAGTGACCTTCAAAAAGGTTTCACCACCGTGTGAGTCTATGGATGGACTAAACCTTACCCAAGAGGTTCCAACTCATCCCACTCCACAGGCTGCTGAAGATAGTGAAGAAGAAGTCCAAGAGGAAGTAACTGAACTTCCATCAACAGCCAGTACTATTCCTCAAGAGGAATTATTTACAGAAGCTAGTTCTCAACCAACTCCACCAACTGATCTTGTCACACTTAGAGATCACCCCAGATCTCAAGTGATTGGAGACATTTTAGTTGGTGTACAGACAAGACATCAGCTCAATCAATACTTGATGCATGCCTGTTTTCTCTCTCAAATTAAACCTCTCACCATCCATGAAGCTGAGCAAGATCCCCACTGGATTCTTGCAATGCAAGAGGAACTAAATCAATTTGAGAGATGTAGAGTTTGGGATTTGGTTCCAAGACCCCATAACTACCCAGTTATTAGAACCAAATGGGTCTATAGGAACAAATTGGATGCACAAGGGAACATAGTAAGAAACAAGACTAGACTTGTTGCTCAAGGCTATATGCAAGATGAAGGAATAGACTATGACCAAACCTTTGCCCCTGTTGCAAGGTTGGAGGCCATTAGAATATTCCTAGCCTATGCAGCCTACAGAAAGTTCAAAGTATTCCAGATGGATGTTAAGAGTGCCTTTCTGAATGGTGTACTTCAAGAAGAGGTTTATGTAGAACAACCTCCAGGTTTTATCTCTCTAACTCAACCCTCTTATGTTTACAAATTGCATAAAGCTCTCTATGGTTTAAAGCAAGCTTCAAGAGCTTGGTATGAGACCTTAGCAAGATTTCTTTTAGAGCATAAATTTACAAGAGGAACCATATATAAAACTCTTTTCACTAGACATCATAAGGACCAAATCTTTTTGGTACAAATATATGTGGATGACATTATTTTTGGGTCTACTGATCCCAAATTGTGCAAGAGGTTTGCTGACCTCATGCATTCCAAATTTCAGATGAGTAGCATGTAACACCCCCTATCCGTCGCATAGCATATAGCAGTAGGTCTGGCCGGGGCCCGACGTCGTATGCCACAGACAGACCAGGTGGTTACTTATGGAAACCATCCAACCAATCTCAATGTCCTACACAGAGCATTCTAGCGGAAGCAGTTTATAAGAGTTGTAAACAAGAACCCAGCAACAAGCATGAATGTCCACTAATACGAAAATAGGAATGTTATTACAAAATACTCAAAACAAGCCTTAAGGCCTTACAAAAATGTTTCACTTGACTGTTACATGATTTACAAACCACGGCACGCAGGCCGGTCATACATGAATAAAGCAATAAACATTCCCATTCGGGCCTTCGAGGGCCGGCTTCGCAAAAAGGGCTTTAGCACGGTATTGACCGCTTGGTCCAGCTGCACCTGCAAGCAACAAACCACCGCACGGTGGCAAAACAAGGCAACGGTCAGCAATGCTGACCAAATTATAACGATCCCGCCCCCAACTCGGGGCGGCGATGCTCCTTCCCTGCATTTCATTAGCATAAGCGAGCAATGTAAATATAGTCATTTCATCACAGGCGGAGGCTCAACGGCCACACACCCCGTGCACTCAGGGCACATTCTTGGTGAACGCAGTCTAAGTCTGCCGACTCACCACCATCCCCTCTTGGACGGCCAAACAATGAGCAGTTTGTCTTCCTGGCATGGGTCACGGTAATTAAAACCATAGACCGCCGAAGACCCTCATCTATGCCAACGACCCTAATCTGAACGACATAGAGTGGGTACGGTTCCATCTAACCCGTGCTCACAATGCAACGGTAATTTAAACCATATGCGCCCGCAACGGTAATTTAAACCATATGCGCAGGTCAAACTTCTCCCGAGTCCCATTTCCATCACATGTCACATAACCCGGTTATGTTCAAGTTGGCTTTCAAGCCACCAAGTTGGCAAGATCTCGTATCCGCCCAGTTTTCCGGGTGCACCTTTGGGTTAGTCCCCAAGGCTCCCTGCTGCAATCTACCGCGTAGAAAACCCGAAAAACAACCAATAGCACGGAGTCTTCTCCAGCCTTATGCAATGCAACATCACCGATCCAGACTAACATGTCCGGGTAGGCTTCACACATCATGCCTATGTCCGTTCTCGCATACGGACTCTAAACAACGGGGACTTCATATATCTACCCGAAGGAACGCCTCCAACTCTCCGCAAACTCGCGAGAGCGGGCTTCCTATGCTAAGAAAGAGAGCGACTCATGCTCAAGATGAGGATCGTTATCCTTGCGTTCCTCTTTGGCGCCATCGGAAAGTAATCGGATGGAAATGACTGCACTAGCGTTGCCTCCGCGGATCCGGAGTCGGCTTGCGATTCGTAGCTCCGAAGCTCCTCCAATGGCGGATCTAGCTCCTTCTTCTTCACTTAGCTCTCCTCTCTCTCTAAGACTTTAGAAAGAGATCACTTAAGAAAAAGTGAGGGTTTTCTAAGTCAAAACCCGGGTATATCCCTTCAGGAACAACCCCCAGTCGTTGGATCTTCAGTCAAAGAAATGAACGGCTTTGATTCTGGACTGAAATGCCCAATCTGGACCGAACACGGCCTGGCACACGCCCGTGTCCAGGGCCGTGTGCCTCATTCGCCGTCAAAATCGGATCACCTGGAACCTCACATAGGTATCGAACACGCCCGTGTTCGAGCTGACACGCCCGTGTTCCACCTGACACGGCCGTGTAGCCGGCCGTGTACCCCATGATTTTTCCCCATTTTCAACCCGAGCACTGCACGGGTTCTAGGACACACCCGTGTCCCTACCCGTGTCACCTTGACACGCCTGGGCTCCAAGCCGTGTACACGGTCTCGACACTTCGCGGCTAAGTGTCGACACGGGTCGACACGCCCTGCGACACGCCCGTGTCGCAGGCCGTGTGCCATGTCTCGACACATTGTCGACACCAAAGTATCGACTTCGCGGGACGAGTGTCGACACGGGCCAACACGCCCGCAGGCCGTGTGCCCAGTCTCGACACAATGTCGAGACCAAAGTGTCGACTTCGCGGCTAAGTGTCGACACGGGTCGACACGCCCTGCGACACGCCCGTATCGCAGGCCGTGTGCCCAGTCTCGACACAATGTCGAGACCAAAGTGTCGACTTCGCGCCTTAGTGTCGACACAGGCTTGACACGCCCTGGGACACGCCCGTGTCCCAGGCCGTGTCCCTGCAGCCAGAACTCAAACTGGCCCAAAAAGTCCCCCTTTGCTCCTTTGAGTTTCGGGGCGTTACAACTCTACCCCTCTTAAAAGAATTTCGCCCACGAAATTACATAAAGGAAAGACATGTACAAAACCAAAATTTGTACCTGAGCGGAACAACTCCGGATATTCGTCAAGCATAGTCTGCTCTCGCTCCCAAGAGAGCTCCTCACGACCGCAATTGTCCCACCGGACCTTGACCATCCTGATCTCTTTATTGCGTAGCCGCTTGACCTCCGAGTCTTCAATCCACACGGGCTTGACCTTTGTCGTTAGCCCACTTTCCACCGGCACTTGATCGACCGCGATCACTTGTGTAGGCTCCTACACCGCCTTCCGAAGCACCGAAATATGGAATACATCGTGTAAACCACTAAGCTCCACTGAAAGCTTCAACCTATAGGCCGCTTCTCCAACTCGCTCCAGAACCTCAAACGGTCCAAGGTACCTCGGGCTTAGCTTTTTCAATCGTCGCACCCGCGAGACACCCTTGAACGGCTTGATCTTTAAGTATACATAATCGCCCACAGCGAACTCCACGTTCCTGTGCTTGGCATTATAGTACTTTGCTTGCCGGTCCTGAGCGATAAGCAACCTCTCCCGAATGGTTCTCACCAAAGAAGTAGCATCCTCCACTTCCGATCGCTTATACAACTTTGACTCACCCGTTTCTAACCAAGACAACGGCGTGCGACATCTTCTACCATATAGGGCCTCGAAAGGCGCCATCTGAATACTCGTTTGGTAGCTGTTGTTGTATGCGAACTCCACCAAATAAAGGTGGTCTTCCCATTGCTTTCCAAAATCCAAGACACACATGCGAAGCATGTCTTCCATGGTTCTATTGACCCTCTTGGTCTGCCCATCCATTTGCGGATGGAAGGCTGTGCTAAACTTCAGCTTTGTTCCCAACATTTGCTGCACAAGCCTCCAATCGTTGGACGTGAACCGCCCATCTCGGTCACTCACGATGCTGCGGGGCACACCATGAAGCCGTACTATGTTATCCACATAGAGCTTTGCCAACTTCTCCACCGGATCATCCTTCCTATGGGGAATAAAATGCGACACCTTCGTTAATCGATCAACAACCACCCAAATGGCGTCGTTTCCCTTCTGCGACCTTGGCAAACCGTGCACAAAGTCCATAGAGATGTCGTCGAATTTCCACTCCGGAATAGGCAAGGACTTAAGAAATCCTCCCGGCTTTTGGCACTCCGCCTTTACCAAGGCGCAGGTTTGGCACTTCGCTACGTATAGCGCAACATCCTTCTTCAAACCCGGCCACCAAAACAGTTTCTTTACATCGCGGTACATCTTCATGCTCCCCGGGTGAATCGAGTACTTGGTATGGTGCGCCTCGTACAACAACTCCACCCGTAAATTGCCCACACATGGGACGCACAGACGACCGTCTTTCCAAAGCAATCCGTCCTCCACGACGAATTGGGAATTTGACCCATCCAGAGCCTCTATCATGAACTGCTTCATATGAGCATCCATATCCAAAGCCTGCCGAATCCGATCAGCCAGGTCATATTGGACTTCAGTCCAATTCAGAACTGCTTTAACACTAGATTGTCTATCCACGCAAATAATCTCCAATGCCTCCAACTCCCGCACCAACCGCTCATCATGCACCGATAGCCAATTGGTTTGAGCTGGGGCTCGGCGACTCAACGCGTCCGCAACCGCATTCCCTTTGCCAGGAACGTAGTGGATCTTGAATGTATAGTCCCCCAGGAACTCCATCCACCTACGCTGCCGCATATTTAGATCCTTCTGATCAATTAGATACTTTAGGCTCTTGTGATCGGTGTAGATATCAATCTTCACACCGTACAAATAGTGTCTCCACAGCTTCAAGGCAAAAATCACGGCCGCTAATTCCAAGTCATGGACCGGATAATTCCTCTCGTGCACTTTTAGCTATCTCGAGCCATAAGCTATCACGCTTCCGTGCTGCAGTAGCACGCAACCCAAACCGCTGCCCGAAGCATCGCTATATATCTCATAGCCTTCGGTTCCACATGGCGAACTCAGCACAGGTGCCGTGGTCAACCGACACTTCAGTTCCTCAAAAGCTCGCGCCCACTCCGGCGTCCAAACGAACTTATGCCCTTACTCGTCAAAGTAGTGAGAGGTAGCGCTATCCGCGAGAAGTTCTCTACGAAGCGCCTATAATAGCCGGCAAGCCCCAAAAAGCTCCAGACTTCTGCTACCGTAGCAAGCTCAGGCCACTCCCGTATCGCAACAATCTTCGCCGGATCCACTGCAATACCCTCTCCACTTACTATATGCCCGAGGAACGCCACTGAGGATAGCCAAAACTCGCACTTCGAGAACTTGGCATACAACTGATTTCTCCTTAGCGTCTCCAACACCAAATGAAGATGCTTGAAGTGATCTTCCTCACTTTGCGAGTACACCAAAATATCGTCGATGAAGACGATCACAAAATGGTCCAAGTACTCCCTGAACGTCCTGTTCATCAAATCCATGAACACTGACGGCGCATTTGTCAGCCCAAACGGCATGACCGTAAACTCATAATGTCCGTACCTCGTACTAAACGCTGTCTTCGGGATATCACTCTCCCTTATCTTCAGCTGATAGTACCCAGCCTTGAGATCCAACTTCGAGTACACCGTCGACCCGACTAACTGATCAAAGAGATCATCAATCCGAGGGATCGAGTACTTGTTCTTCTCAGTTAGCTTGTTTAGCTCCCGATAATCAATACAAAGCCTCAAGCTTCCGTCCTTCTTCTTAACAAAGAGGACCGGTGCGCTCCAAGGCGAAGAACTCGGGCGCACATACCCTTGCTCCAACAACTCTTGCAGTTGAACTTTCAGCTCCGCCATTTCCTTAGGCGCTAGCCGATACGGAGATCGTGACACAGGCTTTGCACCTGGCACTAGCTCGATTGTAAAATCTATCTCCCGCTGAGGCGGGGCTCCAGGAAGATCTGGGGGGAACACATCAGGGTATTCCGATACCACTGAAATACAATCCAACGCGGGCTTCGGCTTTGCAACCTCCACTAGTGTAAAGAACAGTTCTGCTCCAGCACGAACCGCCTTCACCACCTGAAGAGCAGACATCAACGTCTTGCTCGACCCCTTTAAGCCCGTAAAAGTCGTCTCACGACTTGCTCCCAGCTTGACTTCCTTGCTAGCACAATCTATATGGGCCTGCTGCTCCGAGAGCCAGTCCATGCCAAAAATGACGTTGAACTCCGCCAACAGAAGTAAAGACGCCTGCAGGTCGAACTCCTGCTCCCCAATACGAACTTTAATGTCGCAGATCCTATCCGCTTGCATCGAACACCCATTGGGAAACAACACATCCAACTTATCCTTCGCCATCGAAGAAGGGACTCCGATGCGTGATATAAATCCTTCAGACAAGAAGGAGTGTGAGGCTCCCGTATCGAAGAGTGCTCGTGATGGATTTTCACAAATCAATACAAATCCTAAACAAGTAGTGGTAAGGTAACATGTGCATAACAAGTTTTTAAATAAATTGACTTGCTATAAATTAAACCGTACCTGTCACCACATCAGCTTGTTTAATGGCCTCCTGTTGGCAAGATTGTAGACCCTTGGTTGGTCCGGAGCATAATGGGATGCGGTCGACTCCACCGCCTTGCCCTTCTCTTCATAAGTAGCTCCCGGCTTCCTCTCGGACTTAGGACGTCCGCTCCAACAGTCACGGGCGAAATGCCTCGTCTTTCCACATGTAAAGCACGTGCCCGGGGTCCGACTCGTAGTCGCCCCAGAAGCACCAGAAGGAGCTGGACCCGAAGTCCTATGCTTCTTAAAGAATCTTTGATAGCCAGACTTTGAAGTTGTCGGCACTTTGAACCCAGATTTCTTCTCGCCCAAGCTTTTCTTTGCCTGCACATTCTTCATATCCTTCTCCAAGGACCGGGCAGTATTGACCAAGGTTAAGAAACCCTGCGTCATCGGCCCCGAGAGTAGCAACCTCAACTCGTCTCTCAACCCTTCATAGAAGCGATTAGTCTTGCGCTCCTCATCCATGATGGTGGCGCTAGCATAACGACTTAGACGAGTAAACTCGTGGAGATATTCATCCACGCTCCTCTCACCCTGTACCAGCTTCAGGAACTCATTCTCCAACGCTATCTTCTGCGTCGAAGGGAGGTATCTAGCCAAAAATAATCTCGAGAACTCCTCCATCGAGACATCACCAAGTTGTCTACCCCTCAGTAAGTGCAGCTCCAATCCTTCCCACCACATCCTCGCTTCACCGTCCAGAAGGAACGTAGCGATGGTGGTCATTTGCCACTCCTCCGTCTCCGTCGCTGTCATGACTCTCTTTACCCTGGAGAGCCAGTCTTCAGCCTGAGATGGGGTTCCCAACCCCGAGAATAGCGGAGGGTTAAAGCTCATTACATGCTTTAGCTGCCTCTCAGTTGCCCTCCTTGGCACTATTGGTTCAACAACCACTTGCTCCACTCTCCTCGGCTCAGCCTCTTGCAGAGGTACTTGCTCCATCACAGGAGCGGGCTGCTGCGTTTGCCTTCCAGGCTGCGCATTAATCACGGCCAACACCGCTTCAGCCACCAATCGAATATTCTCAGCCGATAGAGGTGTTGCAGGAGCAACATCCGGTGCACTACTTGCCTCAGAAACTCGGCGTTCTGACGGCCCAACACCACTTCGGGTCACCTATAGTGGTACAAAACACCGTTAAGCGACCAAATAAATTGCAAACAGCAATTATAGGAACACGCAGGTTCCTCAAACATGAGTATTTTCATTCCTAAGTGGACATTCATGGGTTCTTTTTACTGTTATTACGATGACGCACACAATATGCTCACCACCCCTTAAAAAGAATTCGCCCACGAATTCAGTTTAAGCCCAACCAAAACCAGTAGTCTGATACCAAATTGTTACACCCCCTATCCGTCGCATAGCATATAGCAGTAGGTCCGGCCGGGGCCCGACGCCGTATGCCACAGACAGACCGGGTGGTTACTTATGGAAACCATCCAACCAATCTCAACGTCCTACACAGAGAATTCTAGCGGAAGCAGTTTATAAGAGTTGTAAACAAGAACCCAGCAACAAGCATGAATGTCCACTAATACGAAAATAGGAATGTTATTACAAAATACTGAAAACAAGCCTTAAGGCCTTACAAAAATGTTTCACTTGACTGTTACATGATTTACAAACCACGGCACGCAGGCCGGTCATACATGAATAAAGCAATAAATATTCCCATTCGGGCATTCGAGGGCCGGCTTCGCAAAAAGGGCTTTAGCCCGCTTGGTCTAGCTGCACCTGCAAGCAACAAACCACCGCACGGTGGCAAAACATGGCAACGGTCAGCAATGCTGACCAAATTATAACGATCCCGCCCCCAACTCGGGGCGGCGATGCTCCTTCCCTGCATTTCATTAGCATAAGAGAGCAATGTAAATATAGCCATTTCATCACAGGCGGAGGCTCAACGGCCACACACCGCGTGCACTCAGGGCACATTCTTGGTGAACGCAGTCTAATTCTGCCGACTCACCACCATCCCCTCTTGGACGGCCAAACAATGAGCAGTTTGTCTTCCTGGCATGGGTCACGGTAATTAAAACCATAGACCGCCGAAGACCCTCATCTATGCCAACGGCCCTAATCCGAACGACATAGAGTGGGTACGGTTCCATCTAACCCGTGCTCACAACGCAACGATAATTTAAACCATATGCGCCCACAACGGTAATTTAAACCATATGCGCAGGTCAAACTTCTCCCGAGTCCCATTTCCATCACATGTCACATAACCCGGTTATGTTCAAGTTGGCTTTCAAGCCACCAAGTTGGCAAGATCTCGTATCCGCCCAGTTTTCCGGGTGCACCTTTGGGTTAGTCCCCAAGGCTCCCTGCTGCAATCTACCGCGTATAAAACCCGAAAAACAACCAATAGCACGGAGTCTTCTCCGGCCTTATGCAATGCAACATCACCGATCCAGACTAACATGTCCTGGTAGGCTTCACACATCATGCCTATGTCCGTTCTCGCATACGGACTCTAAACAACGAGGACTTCACATATCTACCCGAAGGAACGCCTCCAACTCTCCGCAAACTCGCGAGAGCGGGCTTCCTATGCTAAGAAAGAGAGCGACTCATGCTCAAGATGATGATCGTTACCCTTGCGTTCCTCTTTGGCGCCATCGGAAAGTAATCGGATGGAAATGACCGCACTAGCGTTGCCTCCGCGGATCCGGAGTCGGCTTGCGATTCGGAGCTCCGAAGCTCCTCCAATGGCGGATCTAGCTCCTTCTTCTTCACTTAGCTCTCCTCTCTCTCTAAGACTTTAGAAAGAGATCACTTAAGAAAAAGTGAGGGTTTTCTAAGTCAAAACCCGGGTATATCCCTTCAGGAACAACCCCCAACCGTTGGATCTTCAGTCAAAGAAATGAACGGCTTTGATTCGGGACTGAAATGCCCAATCTGGACCGAACACGGCCTGTCACACGCCCGTGTCCAGGGCCGTGTGCCTCATTCGCCGTCAAAATCGGATCACCTGGATCCTCACACGGGTATCGAACACGCCCGTGTTCGAGCTGACACGCCCGTGTTCCACCTGACACTGCCGTGTAGCCGGCCGTGTACCCCATGATTTTTCCCCATTTTCAACCCGAGCACTGCACGGGTTCTAGGACACGCCCGTGTCCCTACCCGTGTCACCTTGACACGCCTGGGCTCCAAGCCATGTACACGGTCTCGACACTTCACGGCTAAGGTTCGACACGGGTCGACACGCCCTGCGACACGCCCGTGTCGCAGGCCGTGTGCCATGTCTCGACACATTGTCGACACCAAAGTGTCGACTTCGCGGGACGAGTGTCGACACGGGCCGACACGCCCTGCGACACGCCCGTGTCGCAGGCCGTGTGCCCAGTCTCGACACAATGTCGAGACCAAAGTGTCGACTTCGTGGCTAAGTGTCGACACGGGTCGACACGCCCTGCGACACGCCCGTGTCGCAGGCCGTGTGCCCAGTCTCGACACAATGTCGAGACCAAAGTGTCGACTTCGCGCCTTAGTGTCGACACAGGCTTGACACGCCCTGGGACACGCCCGTGTCCCAGGCCGTGTGCCTGTAGCCAGAACTCAAACTGGCCCAAAAAGTCCCCCTTTGCTCCTCTGAGTTTCGGGGCGTTACAACTCTACCCCTCTTAAAAGAATTTTGCCCACGAAATTACATAAAGGAAAGACATGTACAAAACCAAAATTTGTACCTGAGCGGAACAACTCCGGATATTCGTCAAGCATAGTCTGCTCTCGCTCCCAAGAGAGCTCCTCACGACCGCAATTGTCCCACCGGACCTTGACCATCCTGATCTCTTTATTGCGTAGCCGCTTGACCTCCGAGTCTTCAATCCGCACGGGCTTGACCTTTGTCGTTAGCCCACTTTCCACCGGCACTTGATCGACCGCGATCACTTGCGTAGGCTCCTGCACCGCCTTCCGAAGCACCGAAATATGGAATACATCGTGTAAACCACTAAGCTCCACTGAAAGCTTCAACCTATAGGCCGCTTCTCCAACTCGCTCCAGAACCTCAAACGGTCCAAGGTACCTCGGGCTTAGCTTTTTCAATCGTCGCACCCGCGAGACACCCTTGAACGGCTTGATCTTTAAGTATACATAATCGCCCACAGCGAACTCCACGTTCCTGTGCTTGGCATTATAGTACTTTGCTTGCCGGTCCTGAGCGATAAGCAACCTCTCCCGAATGGTTCTCACCAAAGAAGTAGCATCCTCCACTTCCGATCGCTTATACAACTTTGACTCACCCGTTTCTAACCAAGACAACGGCGTGCGACATCTTCTACCATATAGGGCCTCGAAAGGCGCCATCTGAATACTCGTTTGGTAGCTGTTGTTGTATGCGAACTCCACCAAATAAAGGTGGTCTTCCCATTGCTTTCCAAAATCCAAGACACACATGCGAATCATGTCTTCCATGGTTCTATTGACCCTCTCGGTCTGCCCATCCGTTTGCGGATGGAAGGCTGTGCTAAACTTCAGCTTTGTTCCCAACATTTGCTGCACAAGACTCCAATCGTTGGACGTGAACCGCCCATCTCGGTCACTCACGATGCTGCGGGGCACACCATGAAGCCGTACTATGTTATCCACATAGAGCTTTGCCAACTTCTCCACTGGATCATCCTTCCTGTGGGGAATAAATTGTGACACCTTCATTAATCGATCAACAACCACCCAAATGGCGTCGTTTCCCTTCTGCGACCTTGGCAAACCGTGCACAAAGTCCATAGAGATGTCGTCGAATTTCCACTCCGGAATAGGCAAGGACTTAAGAAATCCTCCCGGCTTTTGGCACTCCGCCTTTACCAAGGCGCAGGTTTGGCACTTCGCTACATATAGCGCAACATCCTTCTTCAAACCCGGCCACCAAAACAGTTTCTTTACATCGCGGTACATCTTCGTGCTCCCCGGGTGAATCGAGTACTTGGTATGGTGCGCCTCGTACAACAACTCCACCCGTAAATTGCCCACACTTGGGACGCACAGACGACCGTCTTTCCAAAGCAATCCGTCCTCCACGACGAATTGGGAATTTGACCCATCCAGAGCCTCTATCATGAACTGGTTCATATGAGCATCCATATCCAAAGCCTGCCGAATCCGATCAGCCAGGTCATATTGGACTTCAGTCCAATTCAGAACTGCTTTAACACTAGATTGTCTATCCACGCAAACAATCTCCAACGCCTCCAACTTCCGCACCAACCGCTCATCATGCACCGATAGCCAATTGGCTTGAGCTGGGGCTCGACGACTCAACGTGTCCGCAACCGCATTCCCTTTGCCAGGCACGTAGTGGATCTTGAATGTATAGTCCCCCAGGAACTCCATCCACCTATGCTGCCGCATATTCAGATCCTTCTGATCAATTAGATACTTTAGGCTCTTGTGATCGGTGTAGATATCAATCTTCACACCGTACAAATAGTGTCTCCACAGCTTCAAGGCAAAAATCACGGCCGCTAACTCCAAGTCATGGACCAGATAATTACTCTCGTGCACTTTTAGCTGTCTCGAGCCATAAGCTATCACGCTTCCGTGCTGCAGTAGCACGCAACCCAAACCGCTGCCCGAAGCATCGCTATATATCTCATAGCCTTCGGTTCCACATGGCGAACTCAGCACAGGCGCCGTGGTCAACCGACACTTCAGTTCCTCAAAAGCTCGCGCGCACTCCGGCGTCCAAACGAACTTATGCTCCTTCCTCGTCAAAGTAGTGAGAGGTAGCGCTATCCGCGAGAAGTTCTCTACGAAGCGCCTATAATAGCCGGCAAGCCCCGAAAAGCTCCGGACTTCTGCTACCGTAGCAAGCTCAGGCCACTCCCGTATCGCAATAATCTTCGCCGGATCCACTGCAATACCCTCTCCACTTACTATATGCCCGAGGAACGACACTGAGGATAGCCAAAACTCGCACTTCGAGAACTTGGCATACAACTGATTTCTCCTTAGCGTCTCCAACACCAAATGAAGATGCTTGAAGTGATCTTCCTCACTTTGCGAGTACACCAAAATATCGTCGATGAAGACGATCACAAAATGGTCCAAGTACTCCCTGAACGTCCTGTTCATCAAATCCACGAATACTGACGGCGCATTCGTCAGCCCAAACGGCATGACCGTAAACTCATAATGTCCGTACCTCGTACTAAACGCTGTCTTCGGGATATCACTCTCCCTTATCCGCAGCTGATAGTACCCAGCCTTGAGATCCAACTTCGAGTACACCGTCGACCCGACTAACTGATCAAAGAGATCATCAATCCGAGGGATCGAGTACTTGTTCTTCTCAGTTAGCTTGTTTAGCTCCCGACAATCAATACAAAGGCTCAAGCTTCCGTCCTTCTTCTTAACAAAGAGGACCGGTGCGCTCTAAGGCGAAGAACTCGGGCGCACATACCCTTGCTCCAATAACTCTTGCAGTTGAACTTTCAGCTCCGCCATTTCCTTAGGCGCTAGCCGATACGGAGATCGTGACACAGGCTTTTCACCTGGCACTAGCTCGATCGTAAAATCTATCTCCCGCTGAGGCGGGGCTCCAGGAAGATCTGCGGGGAACACACCAGGGTATTCCGATACCACTGAAATACAATCCAACGCGGGCTTCGGCTTTGCAACCTCCACTAGTGTAAAGAACAGTTCTGCTCTAGCACGAACCGCCTTCACCACCTGAAGAGCAGACATCAACGTCTTGCTCGACCCCTTTAAGCCCGTAAAAGTCGTCTCACGACTTGCTCCCAACTCGACTTCCTTGCTACCACAATCTATATGGGCCTGCTGCTCCGAGAGCCAATCCATGCCAAAAATGACGTCGAACTCCGCCAACGGAAGTAAAGACGCCTGCAGGTCGAACTCCTGCTCCCCAATACGAACTTTAACGTCGCAGATCCTATCCGCTCCCATCGAACACCCATTGGGCAAAAACACATCCAACATATCCTTCGCCATCGAAGAAGGGACTCCGATGCGTGATATAAATCCTTCGGACAAGAAGGAGTGTGAGACTCCCGTATCGAAGAGTGCTCGTGCCGGATTTTCACAAATCAATACAAATCCTAAACAAGTAGTGGTAAGGTAACATGTGCATAACAAGTTTTTAAATAAATTGACTTGCTATAAATTAAACCGTACCTGTCACCACATCAGCTTGTTTAATGGCCTCCTGTTGGCCAAGATTGTAGACCCTTGGTTGGGCCGGAGCATAATGGGATGCGGTCGACTCCACCGCCTTGCCCTTCTCTTCATAAGTAGCTCCCGGCTTCCTCTCGGACTTAGGTCGTCCGCTCCAATAGTCACGGGCGAAATGCCCCGTCTTTCCACATGTAAAGCACGCGCCCGGGATCCGACTCGTAGTCGCCCCAGAAGCACCAGAAGGAGCTGGACCCGAAGTCATATGCTTCTTAAAGAATCTTTGATAGCCAGACTTTGAAGATGTCGGCACTTTGAACCCAGATTTCTTCTCGCCCAAGCTTTTCTTTGCCTGCACATTCTTCATATCCTTCTCCAAGGACCGGGCAGTATTGACCAAGGTTAAGAAACCCTGTGTCATCGGCCCCGAGAGTAGCAACCTCAACTCGTCTCTCAACCCTTCATAGAAGCGATTAGTCTTGCGCTCCTCATCCATGATGGTGGCGCTAGCATAATGACTTAGACGAGTAAACTCGTGAAGATATTCATCCACGCTCCTCTCACCCTGAACTAGCTTCAGGAACTCATTCTCCAACGCTATCTTCTGCGTCGAAGGGAGGTATCTAGCCAAAAATAATCTCGAGAACTCCTCCATCGAGACATCACCAAGTTGTATACCCCTCAGTAAGTGCAGCTCCAATCCTTCCCACCACATCCTCGCTTCACCGTCCAGAAGGAACGTAGCGATGGTGGTCATTTGCCACTCCTCCGTCTCCGTCGCTGTCATGACTCTCTTTACCCTGAAGAGCCAGTCTTCAGCCTGAGATGGGGTTCCCAACCCCGAGAATAGCGGAGGGTTAAAGCTCATTACATGCTTTAGCTGCCTCTCAGTTGCCCTCCTTGGCACTATTGGTTCAACAACCACTTGCTCCACTCTCCTCGGCTCAGCCTCTTGCAGAGGTACTTGCTCCATCACAGGAGCGGGCTACTGCGTTTGCCTTCCAGGCTGCGCATTAATCACGGCCAACACCGCTTCATCCACCAATCGAATATTCTCAGCCGATAGAGGTGTTGCAGGAGCAACATCCGGTGCACTACTTGCCTCAGAAACTCGGCGTTCTGACGGCCCAACACCACTTCGGGTCACCTATAGTGGTACAAAACACCGTTAAGCGACCAAATAAATTGCAAACAACAATTATAGGAACACGCAGGTTCCTCAAACACGAGTATTTTCATTCCTAAGTGGACATTCATGGGTTCTTTTTACTGTTATTACGATGACGCACACAATGTGCTCACCACCCCTTAAAAAGAATTCGCCCACGAATTCAGTTTAAGCCCAACCAAAACCGGTAGTCTGATACCAAATTGTAACACCCCCTATCCGTCGCATAGCATATAGCAGTAGGTCCGGCCGGGGACCGACGCCGTATGCCACAGACAGACCGGGTGGTTACTTATGGAAACCATCCAACCAATCTCAACGTCCTACACAGAGCATTCTAGCGGAAGCAGTTTATAAGAGTTGTAAACAAGAACCCAGCAACAAGCATGAATGTCCACTAATACGAAAATAGGAATGTTATTACAAAATACTCAAAACAAGCCTTAAGGCCTTACAAAAATGTTTCACTTGACTGTTACATGATTTACAAACCACGGCACGCAGGCCGGTCATACATGAATAAAGCAATAAACATTCCCATTCGGGCCTTTGAGGGCCGGCTTCGCAAAAAGGGCTTTAGCCCGCTATTGATCGCTTGGTCCAGCTGCACCTGCAAGCAACAAACCACCGCACGATGGCAAAACAAGGCAACGGTCAGCAATGCTGACCAAATTATAACGATCCCGCCCCCAACTCGGGGCGGCGATGCTCCTTCCCTGCATTTCATTAGCATAAGCGAGCAATGTAAATATAGCCATTTCATCATAGGCGGAGGCTCAACGGCCACACACCCCGTGCACTCAGGGCACATTCTTGGTGAACGCAGTCTAAGTCTGCCGACTCACCACCATCCCCTCTTGGACGGCCAAACAATGAGCAGTTTGTCTTCCTGGCATGGGTCACGGTAATTAAAACCATAGACCGCCGAAGACCCTCATCTATGACAACGGCCCTAATCCGAACGACATAGAGTGGGTACAGTTCCATCTACCCCGTGCTCACAACGCAACGGTAATTTAAACCATATGCGCCCGCAACGGTAATTTAAACCATATGCGCAGGTCAAACTTCTCCCGAGTCCCATTTCCATCACATGTCACATAACCCGGTTATGTTCAAGTTGGCTTTCAAGCCACCAAGTTGGCAAGATCTCGTATCCGCCCAGTTTTCCGGGTGCACCTTTGGGTTATTCCCCAAGGCTCCCTGCTGCAATCTACCGCGTAGAAAACCCGAAAAACAACCAATAGCACGGAGTCTTCTCCGGCCTTATGCAATGCAACATCACCGATCCAGACTAACATGTCCGGGTAGGCTTCACACATCATGCCTATGTCCGTTCTCGCATACGGACTCTAAACAACGGGGACTTCACATATCTACCCGAAGGAACGCCTCCAACTCTCCGCAAACTCGCGAGAGCGGGCTTCCTATGCTAAGAAAGAGAGCGACTCATGCTCAAGATGAGGATCGTTACCCTTGCGTTCCTCTTTGGCGCCATCGGAAAGTAATCGGATGGAAATGACCGCACTAGCGTTGCCTCCGCGGATCCGGAGTTGGCTTGCGATTCGGAGCTCCGAAGCTCCTCCAATGGCGGATCTAGCTCCTTCTTCTTCACTTAGCTCTCCTCTCTCTCTAAGACTTTAGAAAGAGATCACTTAAGAAAAAGTGAGGGTTTTCTAAGTCAAAACCCTGGTATATCCCTTCAGGAACAACCCCCAGCCGTTGGATCTTCAGTCAAAGAAATGAACGGCTTTGATTCGGGACTGAAATGCCCAATCTGGACCGAACACGGCCTGGCACACGCCCGTGTCCAGGGCCGTGTGCCTCATTCGCCGTCAAAATCGGATCACCTGGAACCTCACACGGGTATCGAACACGGGCGTGTTCGAGCTGACACGCCCGTGTTCCACCTGACACGGCCGTGTAGCCGGCCGTGTACCCCATGATTTTTCCCCATTTTCAACCCGAGCACTGCACGGGTTCTAGGACACGCCCGTGTCCCTACCCGTGTCACCTTGACACGCCTGGGCTCCAAGTCGTGTACACGGACTCGACACTTCGCGGATAAGTGTCGACACGGGTCGACACGCCCTGCGACACGCCCGTGTCGCAGGCCGTGTGCTATGTCTCGACACAATATCGAGACCAAAGTGTCGACTTCGTGGCTAAGTGTCGACACGGGTCGACACGCCCTGCGACACGCCCGTGTCGCAGGCCGTGTGCCCAGTCTCGACACAATATCGAGACCAAAGTGTCGACTTCGCGCCTTAGTGTCGACACAGGCTTGACACGCCCTGGGACACGCCCGTGTCCCAGGCCGTGTGCCTGCAGCCAGAACTCAAACTGGCCCAAAAAGTCCCCCTTTGCTCCTTTGAGTTTCCGGGCGTTACATAGCATGGGTGAGCTTTCCTACTTCCTTGGTCTCCAAGTGAAGCAGCTCCCTAATGGTATCTTCCTCTCCCAATCTAAGTATGCTAAAGAGCTTATTAAGAAGTTTGGGATGGGTGATGCTTCAGGAATGAAACACCTATGGCTACCAATGATGTTGTGGATTCTGATGCAGCAGGGAAACCTGTAGATCACAAACATTATAGGGCAATTGTTGGATCCCTATTATACTTAACAGCTAGTAGGCCTGACATAATGTTTGCCACATGCCTTTATGCTAGATTCCAAGTGAATCCTAAAGAATCTCATATTATTTTTCTAAAAAGGATTTTGATATATATAAAGAGTTGTCCTAGTTTAGGACTCTGGTATCCTGCAGAGTCAGAATTTGAGTTAACTGGATACTCAGATGCTGACTATGCTGGATGTAGAGTGGACATGAAAAGTACCTCTGGAACTTGCCAGTTCCTGGGTATGAGACTTGTCTCCTGGTTTTGCAAAAAGCAGACATCTGTATCTACATCAACTGCTGAGGCAGAGTACATGGCTGCTGACAGCTGTTGTTCACAGATGCTATGGATACAAAACCAGCTCCTAGATTATGGTATCAACTTAAATAATTCAACCTTATTTTGTGATAATACAAGTGCTATTGCTATAGCTCAAAATCCAGTTCATCGTTCTAGGACTAAACATATCGAAATATGACATCATTTTATTAGAGATAATGTAGACAAAAAGAAGATTAACTTGATTCATATTCCTACTGATTTACAGAGAGCAGATATTTTCACCAAACCTTTAGATGAGAAAACCCATCTGTTCTTTATAAATCAACTGGGAATGCTTAATGGAGAAGAGTTGAATTAATTTCTGTCTGCATTCGACGAATTTTCCAGAGTTCGTCGAACGGAGTTCGACGAATTAGGAAAAGTTTGAGAGATTCTCGTCGAACGGAGTCCGACGAATTCTCTGTGTGGAAACAATTTTCGTCGCTCAGAGATCGACGAACCTTGCTTCAGAAACCATTTTGTCGAACGGAGTTCGACGAACTGTTTTCAATTCTTCTAAATGAGTTCGACGAACTACTCACCTCTATATTATTTCGTCGACCTCAGTTCGAAGAACTGTTTCTTTTCGTGGAACGGAGCTTGTCGATTTATATTCTGAAAATCTTATATCTAGGTTTTCTTCGACCTCCGTCCCGCGCTTTCAGTTCCTTTGCTCTTAATCGCCGTTTTCTCTGTGATTTTCTTTGCAGGTCATCAATGGCGATTCCTCCAGGAGCACTTGCGGCGATGAAGTTTGATGCAGCATTCTCCATGGATTTTGAGTCTTTCCAACATTCCGATCCAATTTTTCTTTATATTCTGGAATTACTTGAAGAATTGCATCCAAGGACTTCATGACTCGTAGCATCAAGCTACACTCAACCGAGATAAGAGAATGGGTATACACTGCAACCGTTTCTGAAGATGGAGATCTGACAGGACATATTGGAAACACTGTCATTTCCCTATCTCCAGCAGTACTTTCTGAAATTTTTGGACTGATCAATGGTGAAGACAACTTGGAAATGGACGCTGAGGAATATTCTGATATGTTGAAAGTAATGGGTTTCTCCGGCAGCAACCCTAATAAGCTTCTGAAGAAGCAACTGTCTGCCGCCTATCAATTTTTGGCCGACATTGTAGGAAAAATTCTGATGGGCAAGCACTCGGCACATGACTATATCACTCGCCATCAATTCCTGATTATGTGCGCAGTGCTCAAAAAACGACAGGTCGATTGGGACATGGTCTTCTTTGACCAAATCAAGAAGAAAACAAGCAAGAAGGAAGTCTGCTACGGCAAAATCCTGGGGATTTTCCTCCAGGAAAAGGCCAGTGAATGTTTTGTCTCCCCGACCACATTCATCAATGCCAGCAAGCGCCTCACCTGCGCCTTGTTTGGCAGATGGGAGAGGACAATCACCAAACCCTCCAAGGGTTCCTCCTCCTCCATCAATGCTTTTGAGAGCACAAGGACCATCAAGGTCACTCCCCACCCTGACACTGAAGAGGCCATTCCACCTCCCAAATCTCTTCCCACTCCTCTTGCACCTCAATTGACTCCACCCCAACATCAATCTCCACCGCTTGATCTTGCACATATCCCTACACCTCCAGTTTCCCCCACTGCAACCCGTATTCCCTCACCTCCTCAATCCCCTCTTCCCCCACACCTATCTACTATTCCATCCTACACCATACCCACTGAACCACACACTGTTCTCCCTCCATTATCCCCTCCACATATTCTTCCTTCCTCTTCTGCTTCTATCCCCTCCACCATTCCTTATCCACTTCTGGACTCCTGCACCATTCCCTCCATCATCTCTCTTTTGACTCCTCTCATTCAAGCACTCATCACAGAGGCCATTACACCTCTGGTGAATTCCATTAATTCTTTATCTGCACAAATCACAGCCCTTTCTGCTGCTCCCTCTTCATTCAGGGGCCTGGCTCCAGGTTCTCCTGAACCCAGGCAGGGGGAGATGCTCCATGATGAAGCTGGTGCAGCAGCTGTAGAGGTTGATACAGTTGATACAGATACAGTTGATACTGCAGATCCAATTTTTGATACTACAGATACAGTTGATACAGTGCTTGATAATGCAGTTGCAGTTACAAATACATCAATTGATTTTATTCAATTTATGGACACTGACATTAGCTTTGATGAGTCAGTAGATACAATAACAACTGCTGGTGATTTCATTATAAATGCCACAATTAATTTATCTGAGTTACTTCATACCTTTGATTCTGTATATATGAAGTTTCCTTCAGCAGAGGTTGCTAAGCCATATTTGGCTATTGTCCAGTATACCTCTCCAGCCAGTCCAGCAGTTGCCAAGAAACTTTGTGACACCTTTGCTGCTCCTACTGCTGTCCCAATTCCTGTGTCCATTCCAGAAATCTGCTCTGTCCCAGATTTTGTCATGGATGATTCTCCCATGCCTGATCTGGATGAGCTCATTCTGGCAGACATTGAAGAAGAGAACAAGGCAGCAGCTGAAAGCTCTGTCTCTACTGCTGTTGAACCCTCACCATCTGAACCATCTATCCCCCCTCAAGAAAAACCTATTATCATTCCTGATGAAACCCTGAGGAAGTTGAATGCTCTGTATGACAATCCTCAGAGCTCAGGTTCTGATGATGATGATGATGATGAATCAGATGAGGAGGCTGCTAAAAAGAAAAAGAAGTTGCTTTCTAAGAAAAGGAAGGCTCCTCCTCCTCCTGCTCCCAGGCCTAATCCCACTACAGACACTCCATACTATATTCTGCACAATGTTGCTCCTTACAAAGGGATGCCTGCATGGATGTGGCTATCAAAGAACCAGCAAAAAGAGAAGAAGAGGAGTATGAGATTCTCTCCTCCCTCAATTCATAGATACAGAAAGGATCCTCCTCCTCCTCCTCCTCCATCAGTAGGTGCCTCTAGCTCTGGCCCTCAGAGATCTGCACATATTCAAACTTATCAGAGACAAACATGGAGATCTTCTGGTGGTAGTCAGCCAAGGCCACCATCTTCAGGCAGACAACACCAATAACAACAGCAGCAGCAGCACCAGGAATCTAAGGAACATGAAGCTGAAAGGCCCTATTCTCCTCCTGAAGATCCAGAAACAGCCAACACAGCCAGAATGGCAAGGTTCCATGAGATCATTGACTTATCTCTAATCAACAAAGCTAAAGATGAAGGTAAGGACACAACAGGCTTAACTACTATGTCTCAGTACAGGAGAGATGAGCTAAAGAGATTTGGGAAAGCAAACAAGCTACTCAATGTTGATGAGTACATGCATCTTCACCCAGAAGCAGTTGTCCCCAGAGCCACTTCACTGAACATTATAGGCGCAGTTGACATGACTATGACCAAGGATCAAGCTTCAGATCCCAATAGGGAAATCATTTTCAAAAAGCCAGGAGATAAAGCACCAGAAGACAAGCTAAAATAGAAGAAGACAGAGAAGTAATTTTGTGGTTATTTTCATTTATGCTTCTATTTCAGACTATATCTTATATTAAAACAAAGCCTGTATGTATATATATATATATATATCTGATGCATGTGTTGTAAATTCTCTGCCAGATATATTTCTCAATTTTGCTTTGTTTTTCAGTTTGTTCTTTGCTTAGAGTCTTTGTTAGTGACCTCACCCAAATAGGGGGAGATTGTTGGATCCCTAGTTGATTTGGGCTAGGTCCACTGACTTAGGATGTGACCCATCATGTATAGTCTGGGTCATGTTTTTGTCTTAGAGTCTAGGACAGTCCTCTATCTCAACTTCAGATGGACCAGTCTTCCTCAAGACCATCAGGAACTCCAAATCTATCAATTTTCAGACTAAGTGAAATGAGTTCGATGTTCGTCGAACTCAGCTCGACGAAGGGAGTTCTGCGCTTGACGATCGTGAGACAATTCGTAGTGCTGAGCTCGACGAACTATGTTCTTTGTTCGACGAACACCGGGATTCTACTTCAAGCATTATCATGACTACTTCAGAATTTCTCTAATTCCAACTTCAAGCTTCGGTCGACGAATTATATTCTGAGCTCGACGAACTTGGACCTCAAGTTCACAGCTTCTCAGGTCGACGAATGCTAATCTCTACTCGATGATTTTCGTACTCATAGAATCTGTGTCGACACTTAGGGTTTGAGTCGACACCAGACGATTTGTGTCGACACCAGGATTTCAGTCGACACCAGCTTATGTCGACACCAGGGTTTCAGTCGACACCAGCTTATGTCGACACCAGGATTTCAGTCGACACCAGCTTATGTCGACACCAGAGGATTTGTGTCGACACCAGGATATCAGTCGACACCAGCTTATGTCGACACCAAGATCAATATGTCGACACCAATTTGTGTCGACACAGCATTTCAGCAGATGCAGAGTATTTCGTCTTAGTCCAGAACTTTTCTCAGGTCGACGAATTTGGTTCTCAGCTCGCCGAATTTAGTTCTCTGCTCAACGAATAATGTTTGTCTGATATTGAAGATTGTCTGTTCAACGAATGAAGACTGTCAGCTCGACGAACTCAGCTCAGCTCGACGAACTCAGCTTAGCTCGACGAACTCATGCTCAGCTCGACAAACTCAAAACTCAGTTCGACGAATTATGTTCTTCGGTCGACGATTCCAGACTAGGTCTTCTTCCGTTCCCGTCTCATTCCATGGCGTTGATTCCTGAACATTTAATGGCAGTTCTTCCCAGAATACTACTGTTACAATGCAAAGTTAATCCTGGATTATTACATGCCATTTTCCCATGGAAACAGTTGGAGAAATAATTAATTGGGGCTTCCTTTTCAGGCCGTCTGCCATTACTGCTCTATATTCAAAATTTGAATGGTTCTTATGAGACATGGAGATATACAGAAGGAGTGAGTAATACAGAGATACACAACAACAAAACAAAAAGACAGACGGTGATTCAGATAACACAGAAAAAGGAATTCATTCTTGGCCCAGAGAGAAACTGATCAAGAAGAAGAAGAAGAAGAACACTATATCAATATCAAGAGTCTTCTTCATCTGCTTTTACTCAGGATAACTTCAAAGACAATACATTCATATCAGTCACAAGAAGTTCCTGGAGACTTTCTTTGGACCTGGAATTCTATGTCTTTGAAGACCTATCACCCTGAAGCAGTGCTCCAGCATTCTTCCTGATTCATTCTACATCTCAGGGGGAGCAAAGCTGCTAAACAACAATCCATAAGTCTTCTCATTTGACTTAAGAAAGAGAAGACCTCATCACCCTCTCACTCCACCTCTGTACAGGGTTTTAATTCCCTTCAAAATTATTCTGGATGCATGTCTCCCTCCAAAAGACTTGAGTGTTTGGTTTTTGGGAACCTGATCAAAACCCCATTGGTGCCAGGACACCTGATCAACCCCTTCCTGCACTGGATTCCTACCAGGGTTGTAGAAGAGTGGACTACCCAGATTTGGGGAACCACTATAAAATTCTTGTGTCGTCTGGTTGCTTTCTTTTCCTTTTTGTTTTCTGGCCTTGCTCTGTGAATGTGATGTGATTAGATAATTACTGCATCTTGGTTTATTGTATTTGCTTCCCTGCACACACACCTAAATTACAACAACAGTTGTAAAAGTTTTAAAATCACCAACATACTCTATTCACCCCCCCCCTCTAGAGTATATCTGATCTAACTAACACCTTCAGGTAGTATCAAGCATACATCTGAACTTTCACATCCATATGGTCAAGATTCTTTGGAAAAATCAAGATTTCGAGTGTGCGACGTGGGAATTTGAATCGACAATGAGGGAATCTCATCCACACCTCTTATCTTAGTTTTGGGCATGTCTTTATATTTTCACTTATGTTTGATTTTATCGTTTTCGTTTGGTTTTAGAGTTGCATTAAGTTTCGGGACAGAACTTCTTTTTAGGGGGAGTGACTGTAACGCCCCCGATTTTTCGATGATTTTATTTGAATGGGTATCGTCATATTTATGACGTCGTGGCGTTACTTTTAACGTCCAGTTGACAGCGCAATGTCGTTAAGGCATTTTCGCGTCTGTGCGGTCGAGTCGGCCGAATTCGTATTGTAATGGGAAAATTTTGCTTTTTAAATTTAAGTTAAGTAATTTTTGGACTTGCTCGTCAAGTTTCGTCGCGATCCGAGCGATATTTGGGACTCGGCGATTTTCCGAAGTTTTGTGAAATTTATGTTTGCGGTAAACTTCGAAAATTTATATCTCGAGAATGGCTCATCAGATTTTAGTTTTGACTTCGCCGTTGTGTTCGTAGCGTCAGTATTCGCCTACGGTGCGAATTTTGTTTAATTCGACAGGTGTTTGGGCCTCCGTTTTGAACTCATGTTTCCTTATTCAAAATATATAAATATGATTTTTTTTAATATTATAGTACTATTGAAAAATGTCTTTTACTATTTATTTATATAGTTTAATTTTTTGGATATATTTGCAAAAGTACTGTTCTCGAGTGAAATCTGTATTACTCGAGTAATTTTCTCTGTCTCGAGTACTGCTCTTACTGCTTACTCGAGTGATTATTTGACCTACTCGAGTAATTTTCTCTGTCTCAAGTGCTGCTCTTACTTCTTACTCGAGTGATTATTGGACCTACTCGAGTGATTTTTTTCTGTCTCGAGTGTTGTTTTCTTTATATACTCGAGTACTTTTTATATACTCAAGTGACTGTTTTCTGCTTACTCGAGTACTTTTTTATATACTCGAGTGACTATTTCTGCTTACTAGAGTAGCCTATTTTCTATCTCTCGAGTACTTGTAATCTAGTTCTCGAGTAGTCCATTATAGTTTGCATTCAGGCACCATTTTGAGGTTCAAAAACATGTCGTATGGCAAAATGATTAACATAAAATTTGTTTGTTTCGACGAGATCTACAACTGTTATGTTGGACACTTTTCGATTTGAAGTAATCCTAAACCTCTATTTTTGTTTTCCGCGCACACGCTCGTAAATAGTCCGTTTTAGACAACTTTTTATAATATATAATATATATATATATATATCCTCCGATAGATAGATTATTAAGAAAGTAAATTTCTTCATCTTCTTCCTCTCGCCTTAGACCGAACCGAAGCCATCTGTGCGGCGACTCCCTCCCGTTCGTGAATGTTTCGATGGCCACCGATGGTGCTCCTGTGCTCGAAATTTTCAACCGAATATAGATCTGAAAAGCTCTCGTCGAGAGCTACGCCATCGTGGTAAAACTTCTCCCATTTCTTGTGTTTTCTCGTTAGGGTTTTCGGCCCTAACCTTTATTTCGACCATTTTTTCCAGATTTCAACTTCCTCCATCTTCTTTCACCCCGATCTGCGACGTGGAGTGAATTGGAGAACTTTTCCGGTAAAACCAAGACAAGTAGTGGTTTCCCCTCGTTTCTTCTTATCCGATTTGATGGTAACGGCTAAGTATTTATGTTCTTTAAAATTTTCTGCACTTTGTCTTCCAATTTATTGCTATGATTAACCTTCTTGATGATCACTCGATGTCGTAAGATTTTGTCATGATGAACTCGATCTTGTCAGGTTATATTTAATCGTTTTTGTAGCGTCTTACTAATGGCTTTAAACGCCTTACCTATCGTTATTGAACGTATTAAAGTTTATCTAGGATTGTAAATCGTTCCTAAGGGTTGATTAACCATGTCTTGAATCTAGAAATGTCAAGTATAATCTGACGTGCCAAATCTCAAGATATGTGGTGGTTTCTTTGTGGGTTTTTGTTCATTGCGCGAGTTAATGGACGAGACCCCCTCCGCAATGATTAATGCCTTTATTAGTACCATGTGGAAGTCTACCAGGTTTTTGGACGTCTGCGGTGTATAGTGGAGAGTATGAGACTCCCTCGCAGTTAGACGAATATTATATTCATGAGGGTGTGCCTAGTTGAGTGACCACCTCGCCTGTGTTTTTGGATAGAGTCGACCACTAGTGTCTAAAAAAGGTTTTGTAATTTTTTCCTTATGATTTATTCATGTTGTCGTTATGTAGCCTCGTGCGTCTGGTGTACTATTATTGTATGTCACGAATCACGTAAGAGTTTTTTTTCCTGATGATGTCTTGTTTATTTTTGTACTTTACTTTAGTGCTTTTGGTCTTGGGTCGGTACCCCATTTCAACCTTATTTATTTTGGCTTATTTTTCTGCCAGCATTTGTACCTTCTTGCTGAGGTGTTATGTCTTTGGAATGCCTCGGGTTCAGAGCACTAGCAGATAGCAGAGTTGGTTTCGGAGTTTCTGGGCGGCAGTGTTGGTCGTGGTTGTTGCCTCATCTTAACGAGGTAGTTTGTTGCTTATTTTGTTTTACTGGTTCAGACATACTTTGTTGTATGTGGTTTTGTGTCAGTTTGTTGACGCCCACAGAGTTATTATTTTTAGATATTTGCTAGTTGCTTAGTTTTCTATATGTGGATATAGATTACTTGCTCTCTGGGAGGTTTTATGCTAGGAATGCATGTTAGGTACTTTCAAGTATAAAATCTACTACTATTACTTCATGCATTGCATAATTTAAAACTCTAACTTGTTATATTTAGCGACCGTAAAAGCTAACTTTACTACTATTATAAATATAGGGTCTTGCATAGCATGAGTTGTCCTTTGGGGACATTTATACTCATGTAGGATGTTGGAGTCAATCTAAACAAGTATCTTCTACAACATATAATTATATTTCGATTCGTGGACTAGATGAGCCACTAAACCAAGGGATACAACTAACTACTGCACTTAAACTGATTTTACCTTAAAATAACTTAAAGAATCTTTCTTCATGATTAAGTAGGTGTTTGCCAGAGCATCCGCAGTTATCCCTTGCTGACGTGGCATCTTGATGAGCATTTTCCCTTACTCTGATAAGTTATTATATGTGGTGAAAATACGGGTTGTGACAATCTTGAAGTGAGAGATTTGATCCTGCCATTCTTAGCTTTTCAAATCTTCTTGAAGTTAAAATTAGGGTAGATGTAGGCTGGAGAATGTTGAAGACGATTCTTGCTCCGTCTTCGCTCCACCTTCTGTATTATAGCAGATAGATTCTTAGATCTGGACTTGCCAAATTTTTCTCCCTCTCTTTTCTGAAGAGTTGATCCCTATATATGCTCTGTCAAAGGTAACCGACTGATTCGGTTAATAACTGACATCTGACAGTTCTAACAGTTGTCAGACCCTCTGACTTGATTTACGTACTTATGAAACAAATCTGCTTGAAGTGTTGAAACTTGACTGTTGGATGTGTCGACACCAGTCCTGGGTGTCATTGTAACATCTCATTTCCAACTAGACCCCTAAGAGTCGTTTTAGCCATGACTAGGTCATGACAAAACCCAAGGAAGCTAAAAAGGGCAAAGTGATAGAAGGCCATGGTGAGAATCACCTTGGTCTGCCTATGGCACAACCTCATCACCAAACCTAGGGTTTGACCTTAGGGCTTCACCATTACTCCATGACCCTACCACAACATCACTAACCTATCAGAGGGCCCACTAGAGCCTTAAGGGTCCATTGGAGTCAACCCAAAGTGGCCAATTTGACCTAGGACCACCATAGGCCTAAATTGGGCAAAGTGCCCTAACAAAGGGAGTTGGCCTCTAATGTGCCCAACCAACCTTGCCCAGGTCTTCCTAGACCTAAAGTGATGCCAATGGGTCACTAAGGACACATTGGGTTCAGCCCTAGAGGCCAAGTTCATCCAAGTCAACTCAAGCCCCTAATCTGGTCAATGTACCCTTACTAAGGGTAGGTGACCTCCAAAGTGCAAGTTAACCCTACATAACCCTTCCTAGACCTCAGGGGAAGCCATGGGATCACCAATGACCCCTTGGGGTCAACCCAAATGGTCATGTTGACCTAAGTCAACTCTAGCCTTAAAGTGGTCAAAGTTCCCTTACCAATGGTCAAGTGACCTCCAAGGTGCCAAGTCTGCCCCATCCAACCCTACCTAGACCTTGGGGTAGATTAATGGGTCACCAGGGACTCTTTAGGGGCAACCAAAAAGGTAAAAAAGACCAAGGTCAACCCAAGCCTACCTTGGGTCAACCTAGCCCAAATAGGCTAGCCCAAGTTCAAGCCTCCTCATGAGGCTTCTTTAGGAGATAATGTGTATTGATGGGCTGCCACTAGACCTCCAGATTGACCAAGTCAATCTGGTGACTAGGAGAGAGGGTAAGCTTCATTTCCATGGTTATGGAGGTGATGTAGGGGTGACCGTGATTCGTGCCCGAATACGCTAACGGAAAATATTATCACAAGACATAAAACCAAAGGGAAGGGCTCCGACCAAAAACGAGCTAAAAGGGGTCGGGTTTGCTCCCAAATCCGAAAGAGAAAATTGCCGGACTCGATACAACGTCCTTAGGACCTACCTCTCCAACAAGCACACAACTCACCGCACCTACACAAGCATCTATTGTACCAACTTGAGCCGTTTCAACGCAGCAATAATTTATTTTCGGAGCGGCGGAAAACTTCAATAGGCGGTCGAGTTCGAGTTATGATTAACTCCCTTGTTAACACCAAAATGTGCCAATCTTGGAGGGCAAGTCAAGGCTAGGCCAAGTCTCGCTCTCGCAACGGATCTACCCAATCCGGATCACAAGAGGTTCAATAACAACGAAATCGAAATCGGAATTTGCAAGCGACGTATTTAAAAATCACGGAAGAAACGGTTTGCAAAAACCTCCACAAAATCTAAAGCAAGAATCTCTAAGAGGAAGAAGTTACCCAACCAAGAACAACAATCACACAAGATAAGGTGGGAGAATCACTCTCTCCACGGATCCACCGGCTTCACACCGAATGGGCTGCAACCTTCTTCCTTGGACTCGCACCGAAAGGAAGCCACGCCGGAGTCGCACCGAACGGGGATGGAGGAGGCAAGGCTTGGCGTCACACCAAAGGGGGGGGGGGGGGGGGCGGCTAATGGACTCTCTCCATGGTGGCCGAATTCTTCAAAGGGGGGTTTTTAGGTTTTCTTTTCATTCCATTACTCATCATAATAGCCTCCTTTAAATAGGAGTTACAAAAGAGATCCAACCATCCATGATGGAGATGAAATCTCATCCATCCGGGCGGTTACAAACACATAATAGCCTCCTTTAAATAGGAGTTACAAAAGAGATCCAACCGTCCATAATGGAGATGAAATCTCATCCATACGGGCGGTTACATACACACCAAAATGTTTGCAGAAAATAATTAAAGATTACAAGTCACAAATGAATATAAAATTATTAACCAAGATTGGAATAATTTTATATTCGCACATAAAATAATAAAGCATGACAAATTAATTAAAATAGTCATCAAGTGAGGGTAGCACGCCGCTGGCGGAGGTTGTAGCGGCGTCGTCCGTTAGCGTCATCATGGCTCCGAAGGTCTTTATGTTGTAGAGCCTCGGCAACTGGATCGTCATCAAGTAGTGGCGGAGGGGCAGCGGCATCAATCCTCCCCCACTCAAAATCACGTATCTCCGATGCGTGGTCCGAGAGATAGCAGCGCAAAAGTGCGGCATCCAAACGTTGAAGCTCTGTCGCAAGTACCCATGAATCATCTGAAGGGGGGCGGTCACGCCAACGGATGAGGAAGCGGTAGGTAGCACCATCAGGAGTGGTAAGTGGCTCAGCAGCAAGTATCATATCTGGAGTTAGAAATGTCTTGGGAAACCTGGGAAACATGTCAGCAGTAGGGAAAAAAGAAGGCAACGTACCATCCGATGTTATACCTGCGGGGACCGAAAGAGAGAGATCATCCGAACTACCACTCCCCAACCCAATAGAAATTTTAGTGGAGGGAGAAGACGACAAAGAATTCAACTCAGGTGGAGGAGAAACAAACAGCGTCAAATCCGAGACATTAAAAATAGGGGAGATACCCCAATCAGTTGGCAAATCCAACACGAAAGCGTTGTCACCTAGTTTCTTTATAATTCGAAAAGGGTCGGCGTGCTTTGGTGCCAACTTTTTAACGGTGCGAGATGGCAAGCGTTCGGGAACTAACCGGACTAGGACCAAATCGCCGACGTTGAAGTGTGACACCCCTTTTCGCTCGTTTTTGGTCGGAGCCCTTCCCTTTGGTTTTATGTCTTGTGATAATATTTTCCGTTAGCGTATTCGGGCACGAATCACGGTCACCCCTACATCAGGAGGAGAGAGAAAAATTGATGAAGGGGGGAGGAAGGGGCTCGGCCAAGGAAAGGCCAAAGGCCACCTTTAATGGCTGAATTCAACTCCCCTAGGGAAGGGGAGAAGTTTACAGCCGCTTCCCTGGCCACCAAGGGCCTGGTTCAGCCCCCTCTACCATGGCCGAATGTAGCCATTAATGGCCTTAATGGCCATTGAAGAGCCAGCCTCTCCCCTCCCCATATGAGTCTTTAAATGTACAACCCCGTACCCGACCGAGTGAGATCCTCCCCAGGGAGCGGGCTCGGGACGTACTGCGAGCGACGATTTGGTGCAGCCCTATTCGAGGACGTGCGGGCTCTCGTACGCGCGTGTGGAGTTTTTTAGTTTTGAGTTATAAAAATATATATATATTACTATGTATATATATTTTTATTTATAATATATATTTATTATATATATATGTTTATATATATATTTATTATATATATATATATATTTATATATATATGTTTAGATATATAGATGAGGGAGAGGCATTTAGGGAGAGGGTAGGGCATCGGGCAGGAAAAATAAAAAAGGAGCCAGCCGCAGGTTTTCCCTCTCCCCGATCTCCTCGATTTCTCCCTCTCTCTTGGTGAAGCAGCAAAGGAAGAAGAGCCGGCTGCCTGCAGGTGGGGCTCAGCCTCCTGGAGAAAAAGCCGTCCGCCTGGGGCAAGGCACGACCGCCTGATGCCCGGGCACGGCCTGGAGCTAGGGCACGGCCTGGAGCAGGGCTCGGCCGGGAAGGGAGCCCGACCACCACCACGGCCGCTTGGAGCAAGGCATTGATCGTCCATATATGGCTAGGCTCGGCCAGGAAAATGAAGATCAGGAGTCATTGTTCTCCTCTCTGCGAGGGCTCGGCCACCACCAGAAAAACGGAGCAAGAGGATGTATTTTTCCACCTCCTCCAGCAAGGGCTCGACCAAGGAAATAGGGACCGGGTTCCTCCAGCAACGTTCGGCCAGGAGAAGATTGTGATGAGGGTTTGGGACGGCACCGCCATCAGAAAAATCAGCTAGGAGCCCTTCACCGGGCATCGAGCCTCGTGCAAGATACGCGGCCGCGACTCCGCCAATATCCGCGCCAAGGGTAACGAAATTTCTACTCGGGCAGGTGAAGCCCTAAATTTACATATTTGCATGGAGGCACCCCTTCACCAATGGGTGGAGGAAGGGTGCTCTCCGACGGGTTGACGTGTACGTCCCCGCAGTTAATTTCATTTAGTACCCAAAAGCGTGAGTACGGGTTTAGGCATGCTGTGTGAAGCCCATCCGGACGTATGAGCCGGATTGGCGATGTTCTGGGGTTCCCGGAGAAGACTACGAGGAAGTTGTGCATTCTTTATGTAGCGGAAAGCAGCGGGCTTAAGCCCAAGTTTGTGTCGGCCCTAGAAGGCCTTTTTTGTTTATGTTGCCGGCCTGCATGCCGAGGTATGGAACGTACGTTCCTGTAATTTGAGATGCCCGAGATGTTTTTGCTGGCGCTTGAAGGCTTACGTTACGTTGGTGGCGGCCCAAAAGGGGCTACGGAAAAATAGAACTGCTAGGCGAGGTTATGCTACTAGGAGGGCAGTTAAAGGGCGTTTTGCACAAACCCGAGGTGTCATCCTTGGTTAAGAGGGAGTGAATTTTGAGATCCTCACTAGAGGTTCTGGTCGGCCAAGAGAGCCTTCCAACGGTGCCCAATTAGCTCAGCAATTGGCTTAGGAGGGGAAGAGTTCGTTAGTCTTCCGGGTGTGTGGTGGGACCTCCACGCTGAGACCTTTGGCCTTTCCCTTACGTTCCTAGTCTAGAGCCTCGATTGTTCACTTGAGTGTAGTAGGTGCACGGTCACCCCTCTTTTGGGACCTCGAACTCCACAGAGACCGGTATCCGGTTTCAACATTTATGGTGCGGTGAGCGTGGAGAGTGACCAGTACAGAAAAACTCAGTCGAACGTCATGGCTATAGAAGAGGAACCAAGTGACGACCAAGGTCATGTGATGTAAGAAGTCCCCTCACACTCCTCTTTGGTTTCTCAAATGCCAACGTATAAACTCTCACAGTTGAGAAGTAACACTTAAAATAATTTCCCACTAGCTAAAATTTTAAGGTTGGAAAGTGCACAGTCGAAAGGTTGAAGTGTTAGTACTAGAATACTGGGTTCAGACTTGTGCGAGTCATCTAAGTTCCAGAAAACGTATATTAACAATTATTCTCAAATGTGTGTCTTAGGATGAGAGAGGTGGGAGTAAAAACAACAGTAAAACCAAAGAGTACCACTGCATTCACGGACCATAACTAATTCATCTGTGCTAGGGGGTTTGCTTGCGAAACTATAGAACGAAATCCGGAGAACGAAGATGGACCAGGATTAAACTTGTAGCCCTTAATTTAGATGAATGAGCAGCACCACTAGATACATCATGACTTTCCAGCACAATAGCATCCTGACTGTATTTAGCTAAAAGTCCAGCATAGCATAACCCACCAATACCACTACCAATCATCACCACACTTGCTCATAACTCCCCTGAACATTTGTCATGGTTAAGCAAAGAGATGTTTGCTATAAGTGAAATAGAAGCATAATTTCAGTTTTTAGATTTATACAGGAAAAATTAGCAGATAACTAATTACTAAAGGCTCAATCGTTTACCCTCCCATGACAAGCATATTTATGAAAATGAAGCGAAGAATACTTACCGTATTACCACGTAACACAGTACAGGTAAAGTGATGTGTATAATGAACCAAGCGAAGATTATTTAACGTGTTTTTCTTAGTTGAAATCCTACTTGAGGTTGGTTGATTATTTATAAATCTCTAATTGCAAGTATAGGCATAAGAGCCCAATACATCAATGATGCTATAAGATTTTATTCGACCAAAAAAAATACCAAATGACATAAGATATGAGAACTGGGATTTTGAATTATGATTTAGAATAGTAAAACAAGAAAGATACATGTAGATCACATAAGATGTCCTATCCTGGAGATCAAAACGTGCTTTAGGGAAGCTTGTAGTAGATGCGCTCCTAATGTTTCTTGGAACGAGCAGGCAAAGTGGTGTGGATCAGTTCTCGCTAACAAGAATAACAAATGATATCACACAATGTATTTGATTCCATATCAAATTCTCTTCCCTGGCTATCCTTTATAGCTGGTTGCACATGGATCTGTGTCAAATTGATATAGAGAAGCTGCTCAAATTGATTGTGGTAGATTTTTATCACCAACTATTTAAATTGCTCAAGCTACTAGCTTTGGATGGCATTCTTGATGACATGAATGTTGTGGACTATGTTACTGGATTCATTTTTGCTAATAGATTTTGCTGAGATCAACTATGACCGAAGCTGGAATATTAGTTGCGATGACTATACTCCATTAGCATTTCTACTTTTTCCTTTTTTGCATTTGTTGGAGTTGGAATTTAGTTTGTTGCTCATGGGCTGTATTTTCGTGATCTCTTTTATTCGGCATTGCATGAAGAATTTTGGTGCAAATATTCAAGTTTGTCGGTAATAATTGAGCCGTATTTAACAGAAGAAAATATGGATGAAGAGAGATCCGTGAAGCCATGTTGACAAGAAGGTGCTACTTTTTTGATCATGTAGTGCCTTGTCGACGGGACCCTGGATTGAGAGCACTAGAACATGTTTCAAGTTGTTAATCGCCAGTATAAGCGAATACCCTGAAGCATCTTGTTACTGATCTGTACTGCTGAACTCCTTGATCCAAACCATTTAGGTTAAGATGACACTTGTGGACTTCTGATCAAACCTGCAGACGAACAAGAAATATTTTTTATCAATCAAAGCTAGTTGTGGCTTATTATCCATTTGTTTAGGTATTTATGCATTTAATTATTTTTTACTTGCGTATTTGATTTGTAGTTTGATCTCAAATTTGAATTTTATGAGCACAAATCTTACCTTTTTTGAGAAGAAACTATTCTACCATGGCGAGGGATCATTCTGGCATACCTGAAGTGATGCAGATCATTGGAGATGCATTGGGCTATTTAATTGCTGAAAGTTTGAGGCAAGTATTTTTATGCTAATTTGGATTCAGTTAATTTAGATACCTCTTACTTCCAAGTTCCCTTGCACTATGAAGTTCCATTTGATGTTGATATTTCTACCTCAAAATTTGTTAATATCCTTCAAGTGTACCTTCAACGCTGAAAAGTACTCCTACCGGTAGTGGTCGTACTCTCTGATGTAAGTGTGAACATTGTTCTATGTTATGTCTCCTTTAGGAAAGCACGCCGATTTTGACCTTCAATAGTGTTTCCCATTTTATTTTGATTCCTCTAGATGTTGGAGTTAAGTATGGTGGGCCGTAGTGAATTTTGATGCTCTTTCTTCAACAAGGACTTTTGATCTGCTTTAACTCCTTGCGTTTTTCTGAACCGATTACCCAGAAGGTAAGGTATCAAGAAAGAGAATTGGCATTTGCAGGTTGATCTATTTTGTGCAATAGTTTTGGCAAAGAAAGCATTGACATTTGCTGTTTGGTATGTTTTTCTGTGCAATAGTTTTTGTGTAGATGACTTTATTAAGATCCGGAATGATTTGCCTCAGGATGGGCATCACTAGAGGTGTTTAGTTTCTGTTGTTTATAGTTTTGCATGCATTGTGGGCATCTTACAGGAGTTTGGACAATAATGGTGTCTTTCATGATTGAGGTTGCACAAGATTTTATACAATTCTTTTGAGTTATCTAGTGCTAGATTTGGTCCTCAACGTTAGTAGTAGCATTTCAAGTAGGTAGGGTGTGAGATTATTATTTTTAGGGGGTAGCCTTAAACCATATGTATGTGTATTTAAGATTTTTTTGGCAGAGCATATGTTGTATTTCACAAATGAAATTACAAGATATCCATTACGAACCTTCTCCTGAAGGGCATTCTCCTAAATATGGATGGACCCTAATGTGTCCGAAGATTTTATGGATTGTTAACGAGTGACTCGTGTTGAAACTAGAGGATATTATATGATCGACCCTGATTTTCAGGAGGGTGGACGTAGCGGGTAGAGGCGCCTCATGTCGGACTCTGGCTTGATTCACCGGGTTATCGGTTCTTTTGAGTTATTTTGTTTATCTTTACGTTTGCTTTATAGGTGTTTTGGAGAGGAGACCCCGAGAAGAACCGCTGGCCAGGCTCCCATCTAGCTGGCATGGCTGTAGGCTCACTCGGTGGTTGGAGGTGTTTTGGAGAGGAGACCCCGAGCAGACCCGCTGACCAGGATCCCATCTAGCTGGCAGGGCTGTAGGCTCACTCGGTGGTTGTAGGTGTTTTGGAGAGGAGACCCCGAGCAGACCCGCTGACCAGGCTCCCATCTAGCTGGCAGGGCTGTAGGCTCACTAGGTGGTTGGAGGTGTTTTGGAGAGGACACCCCGAGCAGACCCGCTGACCAGGCTCCCATCTAGCTGGCAGGGCTGTAGGCTCACTCGGTGGTTGGAGATGTTTTGGAGAGGAGACCCCGAGCAGACCCGCTGACCGGGCTCCCATCTAGCTAGCAGGGTTGTAGGCTCACTCGGTGGTTGGAGGTGTTTTGGAGAGGAGAGACCGAGCAGACCCGCTGAGCAGGCTCCCATCTAGCTAGCAGGGCTGTAGGCTCACTCGGTGGTTGGAGGTGTTTTGGAGAGGAGACCCCGAGCTGACCCGCTGACCAGGCTACCATCTAGCTGGCAGGGCTGTAGGCTCACTCGGTGGTTGGAGATGTTTTGGAGAGGAGACCCCGAGCAGACCCGCTGACCAGGCTCCCATCTAGCTGGCAGGGCTGTAGGCTCACTCGGTGGTTGGAGGTGTTTTGGAGAGGAGACCCCGAGCAGACCCGCTGACCAGGCTCCCATCTAGCTGGCAGGGCTGTAGGCTCACTCGGTGGTTGGAGGTGTTTTGGAGAGGAGACCCCGAGCAGACCCGCTGACCAAGCTCCCATCTAGCTGGCAGGGTTGTAGGCTCACTCGGTGGTTGGCGATGTTTTGGAGAGGAGACCCCGAGCAGACCCGCTGACCAGGCTCCCATCTAGCTGGCAGGGCTGTAGGCTCACTCGGTGGTTGGAGGTGTTTTGGAGAGGAGACCCCGAGCAGACCCGCTGACCAGGCTCCCATCTAGCTGGCAGGGTTGTACGCTCACTCGGTGGTTGGAGGTGTTTTGGAGAGAAGACCCTGAGCAGACCCGCTGACCAGGCTCCCATCTAGCTGGCAGGGCTGTAGGCTCACTCGATGGTTGGAGATGTTTTGGAGGGGAGACCCTGAGCAGACCCACTGACCAGGCTCCCATTTAGCTGGCAGGGCTGTAGGCTCACTCGGTGGTTGGAGGTGTTTTGGAGAGGAGACCCCGAGCAGACCCGCTGACCAGGCTCCCATCTAGCTGGCAGGGCTGTATTCTCACTCGGTGGTTGGAGGTGTTTTGGAGAGGAGACCCCGAGCAGACCCGCTGACCAGGCTCCCATCTAGCTGGCAGGGCTGTAGGCTCACTCGGTGGTTGGAGGTGTTTTGGAGAGGAGACCCCGAGCAGACCCGCTGACCAGGCTCCCATCTAGCTGGCAGGGCTGTAGGCTCACTCGGTGGTTAGAGGTGTTTTGGAGAGGAGACCCCGAGCAGACCCGCTGACCAGGCTCCCATCAAGCTGGCAGGGCTGTAGGCTCACTCGGTGGTTGGAGGTTGTTTGGAGACTTTTGCACTACCCCGAGCCTGGCTCGTCCCCAGGTAGACCCGCTGCGCAGGCTCCCATCCAGCTGGCAGGTCCGTAGGCTCGCCTGTGGGGGTAAGTGACCCCGAGTGCTGCTCGGCCCCAGGTAGACTCGCTGCTCGGGCTCTCATTAGCTGGGTAGGGCGGTAGGCACACCTGGGGGGAAAGGACTTGGAGTTGGAAAAGGTCTTGGAAAGGGTTTGATCTCATAGAAAAGCAAGAAAGTGTGCAATGCTTCTTCAAAAGGAGAAGAATCATAGTTTAAACCATAGTTTAGATCAATAGTTTCTTTTTGATGAACTGAGTAGACTGATCTTAATACATCACTTGTTTCATGCCTTATGAAAATAGTTAAACTATTTGCAAAGTCTGCCAGATCAAAAACATCATCCTCTTTCGCGACATGAAAAATAATATGACCGATCTTATTTCTTTTAATGTTGACCTTGCTGATACATAAAATGTTTGGGAGGTAGCAAAATCATTGTATTTATAAGAGGTATGCCCATCTGAAGTATGCAGGGCTGTAGGCTCACTCGGTGGATTTTTAAATAGATTGGTTTTTATCGCATGTTCATGATAGTGAGTTGATTCTTATTTAAGCCCTAGCCTGGAGCTCTTTTTATCTCCAAGTGGGGAATTCTCTCAAACTTATTTTGAGTCGGAACCCACTCGCCGAGTACTTGGGGTTGGACTTTTCTTTTCGAGCTTGGACAACCTCGAAAAGAGCGGGGATTGTGTACAACCTCGTACCCGGCCGAGTGGGATCCTCCCCAGGGAGCGGTCTCGGGACGTACTGCGAGCGACGATTTGGTGCAGCCCTGTTCGAGGACGTGAGGGATCTCGTACGCGCGTGTGGAGTTTTTAAGTTTTGAGTTATAAAAATATAAATATATATATATTTACTATGTATATATATTTTCATTTATAATATATATTTATTATATATATATGTTTATATATATATTTATTATATATATATATGTTTATATATATATACATTTAGATATATAGATGAGGGAGAGGGATTTAGGGAGAGGGTAGGGCATCGGGCAGGAAAAAGCAAAAAGGAGCCAGCCGCAGGTTTTCCCTCTCCCCGATCTCCTCGATTTCTCCCTCTCTCTCGGTGAAGCAGCAAAGGAAGAAGAGCCGGCCGCCTGCAGGTGGGGCTCGGCCGCCTGGAGAAAAAGCCGGCCGCCTGGGGCAAGGCACGACCGCCTGATGCCCGGGCACGGCCTAGAGCTAGGGCACGGCCTGGAGCAGGGATCGGCCGGGAAGGGAGCCCGACCACCACCACGGCCGCTTGGAGCAAGGCATTGATCGTCCATATACGGCTACGCTCGGCCAGGAAAATGAAGATCGGGAGTCATTGTTCTCCTCCCTGCGAGGGCTCGGCCACCACCACAAAAACGGAGCAAGAGGATGTATTTTTCAACCTCGTCCAGCAAGGGCTCGGCCAAGGAAATAGGGACCGGGTTCCTCCAGCAACGTTCGGCCAGGAGAAGATTGTGATGAGGGTTTGGGCCGGCACCGCCATCAGAAAAAACAGCTAGGAGACCTTCACCGGGCATCGAGCCTCGTGCAAGATACGCGGCCGCGACTCCGCCAATATCCACGCCAAGGGTAACGAAATTTCTACTCGGGCAGGTGAAGCCCTAAATTTACATATTTGCATGGAGGCCCCCCTTCACCAATGGGTGGAGGAAGGGTTCTCTCCGATGGGTTGACGTGTACGTCCCCGCAGTTAGTTTCATTTAGTACCCGGAAGCGTGAGTACGGGTTTAGGCATGCTGTGTGAAGCCCATCCGGACGTATGAGCCGGATTGGAGATGTTCTGGGGTTCCTGGAGAAGACTCCGAGGAATTTGTGCATTCTTTATGTAGCGGAAAGCAGCGGGCTTAAGCCCAAGTTTGTGTCGGCCCTAGAAGGCCTTTTTTGTTTATGTTGCCGGCCTGCGTGCCGAGGTATGGAACGTATGTTCCTATAATTTGAGATGCCCGCGATGTTTTTGCTAGCCCTTGAAGGCTTACGTTACGTTGGTGGCGGCCCAAAAGGGGCTACGGAAAAATAGAACTGCTAGGCGAGGTTCTGCTACTAGGAGGGCAGTTAAAGGGCGTTTTGCACAAACCCGAGGTGTCATCCTTGGTTAAGAGGGAGTGAATTTTGAGATCCTCCCTAGAGGTTCTGGTCGGCCAAGAGAGCCTTCCAACGGTGCCCAATTAACTCAGCAATTGGCTTAGGAGGGGAAGAGTTCGTTAGTCTTCCGGGTGTGTGGTGGGACCTCCACGCTGAGACCTTGGGCCTGTCCCTTACATTCCTAGTCTAGAGCCTCGATTGTTCACTTGAGTGTAGTAGGTGCGTGGCCACCCCTCTTTTGGGACCTCGAACTTCACAGAGACCGGTATCCGGTTTCAACATTAAACACCTTCAGTGGGCCAAAAGGAGGATTTCCCAGTCCTTACCTGAAGAAACCGAGCCTCCCCACTGTGTAGTTGCAGAAACCGAGTGGCGCTACCTTCAAAAATGGCTTCCCGGCGATCCTCTCGACTGCAGGCCACCGGCAAGGTCCTCCTCCACTCCTTCTTTCATGAGTAGATCTTAGGAATCTTTAGGGCCAAGTTTCGGGCTCAATTGAGCCCGATCCAAAGGGAGATTTTCCTAGTTTTTCCGCAAAATTGCAACCATCGGGATCGCTGGAATAGGGATTTCCGGTGGCAGTGACGCCGCCTGGCGACAGCCACCACCTTAACGGAGGTGATGGCAGCGGTGGACGGTCGGGGAGGCGGATGGATGGTCGGTGACAGCCGCTTGAAACTGGCCCATGAAGAATAAATCCTGGCCGTCGACTCAAGGTAGAATATGAACGGATCCCATCCATCTTGCGCCAAGATTCGTGCCATATAAGATTCTAAACTATAGTATATAAATTGTTGGTTATTTAATTCTGTCACAGATTTGGCATTTAATAGTTTTAATTTTTAAAAATACTTGGATGCTAGAACAAAAAAAGTGGTCAACAGAGAAAAGGAAGCCCTTGATGTCTAGGTTAATTTAAAATTGATTTCACTCAAATTGGAGTCCTGGTTAGACCACAGAACCCATTTTGGTGGGCCCTATACCTAGGGCTATCCTGAGATTCAAATGGATGCCCACCCTTCATCCCTTGGATTGACTTGAAACTTTGTGGAAAGGACCATAGGATTAGTATAGTTCTCTGGTTAAAATTTTAGGGAATTTAGAAGCTTTAACCCCCTCGAAACCCTAACCCTAGCTTAGGGCACAAACCTTGTAGTGATAGGAAATGACACAAAAACTCTTTGAAAAGTGATGAGATTTGGGTTAAGTAGTTTTTGAGGTTAGTACAAGCTCTGGAGATTTTATTATGAATTTAGCAATATTATTTTGGATACTTCATTAACAAATTGGTAATTTGTATTACTTACTTAGAAATTTATTAGGAGGAAAATACATGATGGAAATTGATGAAATTAGCCAGAGGACGTTTTATTATGTTTTAAAGCTCTGTGAATTGTTATAGAATTTTTGGATGATTATTTTTAAGGGTTGCTTCATTAAGTATGGTTTCCCATGTAAACATAATTTAATTTATTTTGGAGTCTAGCAACCCTCAAAAATTATGATTTTTATACAATGATCTTTTCTGAACCATATTAAGAATCTGTAATTTTATATAATTTTCTGAAGAATACTTTTGGTACTTCCTTCTTTACACATGATTAAGGGAAATATTTTGGATAAATTAATTCGAGGTCAAATAGTTTCTACAAAATTATGGAAATTTGTATCTAGTCATATATCTCTGTTAATTTAGTGATCAAAATTTTTGGGTGGCCATTAACTGAGTAGATCATATAGTTAATGTTCAAAATTACCCATGGCCAAACATTTGGAAAAAATTCAATAAATATCAAATTAATTAGAAAAATTATGGATCTCTGATTTTAGACTAAATTTGTTACGATAGACCTCTAGTAAATTTTATAGGAGATTTGGAAGACAATCTGGAGTACCTCCTTTAAACAACTCATATAGTATAGGGTGGTTTACATATAGTAACTGCGGAAACTGAATTAGTGTGGGTAATGAATTTTGAAGAGTTGAATCCTCAGTAGATTGCTGGTTTGGGTAAATAAAGGAATTCATCATTGGAATACAAGATTAGTAGAGTGAGAGGTTGACTAGTGTTAGGTGGTGCTCGGCATCGGCGAAAGATCGTCCTTCCCGTAGGGAGGAAGTGTTTAATGCACTAGGGCTAGATTCAGAAAAATTAATTAAGGGTCGGGAAATCGGGGAGCAACCAATAATAGTAAGTGCCTTGCGAAATGGAGCTTTGGGCGTAATCCCATTGTAGTTCCTAGTGCCTTCGAGAGCACTTCACGGGGTATACCTTGGGCAGTCCTGGACTAACGTAAACTGTAGGAGTGATAAATCTTAAAGAGTAACTAGTATAATGAGGGGTTCACTTTCACACACCCCGGTGTCTCGGGAAGTTGGTTTCACTTGGTTGATATTTGTGAGGGGCAGGAAGGCCCGACGAGCATTGGCTCGGTTGATGTTTGTGACGAACATGATGGTCCGGGGAACCTTGGCTCGGTGCTGATACATAAGGTTGCATGTGCATAAAGTAAAGGTGGTGGGTCTTCGGTATTGGAGTGTCGATGCACCAACGCCAATACGTTGACTCAGCAAGTGGGGCTAGCACTTCACCAACAGAAGTCCGGTGCGCAAGCCGGCAAGAGTACGCAGGAGCTCCTCTTAGTGCACCAGCGTTGAGGCGTACGATAGGTCTGACCGGTAGTGCTTTACTGGTTTAGAGGTGTGCGAGGCCCAACCCACCGCTTCTGTGTGCCACTACGGAGGTATCCTGGGAGGTTCGTCTCCAGAAAGGGGGAACTAAAGGTCTGTGTGCACAGAGTCGGGTGGGTGAGTTGCACTTGCATGATCGCATCATAACCCACTTGAATGTCATAGCATAATCATAACATAAAACCCTGTCACCTATTGTATAAGTGGTATGGGAAGCTTATACAATATGCCCTGTAAAACGAACCCTTGGTCTATATGTTTGTGTGGGCAAGTTTATAAATTAAGGTTAAGTTCCTATTATATATATATATATATATATATATATATATATATATATATATATAGATATATATATATATTGCTGTTAATAACCGACACCCCAACTTATAAATTGGTATGAGACTTTTTATACGATGGGAGCCCTATAAAAGATCTCTTGCTTATATATTTTCGTATAAGTTAAGGTTACTTTTCATACTTTACCTTACTGCCACATGTACCATGAAAATTGCTAGTATAGGTCCGCTGCCATCTGTTTCATGATTACTCTCCACCTTTAAGTCCTCCCCTTTCTTCCTCTCCACTCGGTGCCTAGGGGCCATGGGAGAAGGGGTGGGGGATGATAAGACTTAGTCTTTTAGACTAACGGTATTCGAACCACATCATTTAGGGGATCGTGGAGCCCAGCATGGAGGAGCAGCCCCGCATGTCGGCACACTTGGAGATGGGGCAGTCTAGCACCGGAGTTCAGACAACAGGGACTGTGAGCCCCTGACCTTAATAGTGATTTATTTTGCTTCCGCTTGAGTGACTATGTAGTGAGGATTTGATGTAGCGAGTTTAAGCCCTTATTTTCAGTACATTATATTTTGTGGACTCTCCCTTCGTGGAGATATATATTACTCTAATGTGATTGTATTTTGTGGACTTAAGGTTAGAGTTTTACCACTCTTGTGCTTACTCTACTTTAGTTGCTTTTCTGTGATCTAATCGGCCGGCAGAATCGGCATTTCGCGGTGATGACCCTTCAGTGCGTGAAGGTGTCACCGCAAAGCGGCGGTTCTGGGCCTAAGACCCCAGTGTTATAAAAAAAGGGGTGGGGGTGGGGGTGGGGGGTCTTACAGTCGTCACTACTCTTGTAGTGGTGTCGACAAACTTTTGAATGTGTCGACACAACCTTCACCTTGTCTCGACCCAGCTGATGTAGAATGTGTCGACACTAGTCCTGAGTGTCGACATTCCTTGCTTCCAGTCTTGACTCAGACTGTGAAGTATGTCGACACTTCTCTTGAGTGTCGACACAGTTGTCTTCAGTCTTGACACTGCTTGTATAAAGTGTGTAGACACTTATCCTTAGTGTTGACACAACTTCTCTTTATCTCGACACAACTTGTGCAGTGTGTGTTGACACGAGTCCTGAGTGTCGACAGAGTTGTTTTCTTATATCATAGTGTCGACCCAAGTACTATGTGTCTACATAACTTTCTCCTTATCTCAGCACATCCTTGACAAAGGTGTCGACACATGTCTAGTGTGTTGACATTTTGTACTTAGCTTTATTTGCCTGTACATATGAACTTAACATTCATCAAATACAACTATCTGTATATCATTAAACTGAAAGGGCTTATTCAAATCAAGTACATTGTGACTAATCCACCCAACAAAATGGATATAATGTTTCTAGTTATAGAAGGAACAAAATAACAAATATTTTGTTCTATTACAAGCACACTAGGCAAAGAAAGATGATAAACCCCCAAGACAACAACAACCACTCTTGCTCCGTTTCCAACACACAGGTCCACCTCTCATTTACTCAACATTCTTCTCATTCCCAGTTCCTGCACATTTATACAAATGTGAGAACCACATCCAGGATCCAATACCCAGGATGAAGGAGCAGCAAGGTTTATCTCTATAACATAAATTCCTGAAGCAGATGTCATACCTCCCCAAAGCTTTTGCAGACCATCCACATAAGGAGGACAGTTCCTCCTCTAGTGTCCTGCATTGCCATAGTGGTGGCACTTTCCCTCTTTCATCAAGCCTTTCTTTTTCAATGCTGAAGACTTGGGCTCCAGTCCAGACTTAGGTCCCACCTTCGTCTTCTTAACGTCCTTTTCCTTGCCCTTGCCTTTATGGACCATTAGCATAGGGCTAGCAGGCTTGGCCATCTTCATATTTATTCGACAGTTCACAACATTCCTAGGAGCTCAGGCAGTGTCTTGTCTATTTCATTCATGTTATCGTTCAAGATGAACTGCTCATAACTGTCCGATAACGATTGCAGGATCCGGTCTGTAGCCAACTCTTGGCCCAGAGGGAACCCTAATGTATCATGGTTCTCTATATACCCAATCATCTTAAGTACGTGAGTCCCTACTAGGTCCCGAGCTCCCATCTTACACTGGAACAATGCCTTAGTGATGTCGAATCTCTCTTGACGAGCTTACCCTTGAAACATTTTCTTGAGATGCTCGTCAATGTCCTTGCAACCTATGTTCTCATGTTGCTTCTAAAGTTCGGAGTTCGTGGTCGCTAATATGAGAAATTTGACATCTAAGGAGTCGTCGACAAACTTATTATATGCATCTTTATCAGCATGGGGTGCATTCCAGGCCGGCTCATCAGGGGATTCCTCTTCAAAAACATAGAGCTTGCGCTCTTGCCTGAGAACAATTATCTGGTTCCTGTACCAGTCCAAATATTTTGTGCCACTCAGCTTCTACTTCTCAAGGATCGCTCTAAGGGACAGGGTGGAGTGTGAATCACTTGACATGGAAATTCTATAAGAATACAAGCAAAGCAAATTAGTACTACATTTCAGAATATAATTTTCTTTCGATTAGGACTTTAATCAAAATAACTCCCACTATTTTTATCAAACTGATAACCCTCGATATCAATTCGAAGAGTTTGGTGAGTAACTCTCTTAGTGTACAAGATCCATATTTCACTAACACTATGAGTCTACTTTTGCTTTTCTCTCACAATGCAGCTATTTAGGTAGGCAACGCTTGCCAATTGCATCACTATGCTATTCTTGTATGGCTGGTGAATAACTCTTTATTTGCATCCATCATATGGTGCATGTCAACCATATGCCTCTGGGCACTCAACATTTGAGGTCACCCAGTTAAGCTAGACCCGATGTCGACAGTGGGATATCCCAATTATCCGCTCGCACCCTCTCCAAGATAGATTAATGCACCTTGCTTTGGCAAGCCCACACTTCATCGATCGAGGCAGGAAGAGTGTCATCCATCGACATCCGAATACTTAATATTACTTAAGGGATTTTAGATAGTTGATTAACTCTTTAATCTTGGTTTACACTTAACAAGTATGCACATTAAGAAAAATAAAATTCAACAAGCATAATGCAAATGCATCCCAGATGTGCACAAGAATCATCAACACTTGATGAACTGTGCTAAGTCTGGACATCTAGAACATTTCTAAATCTACAGACGTACATGCATTGGACATGAGCACCACCAACTCCACTTACACAGTAGACAAGCTCGTCACTTCATGTGAGATTCAAAATCTAACATATGCTTAGTTTCACAAACCAACAAAGTGATGGTTACGGTTACGGAGTAAAATTTAAAGAAATCATATACGTTCTTGGGAAGATCCAAGACTAGATTTGGGCATTTAGAACACTTCAAAATCTCCAAATCTACACTCCATGGATTTAGCAACTTCTGAAACAATGAATATTGTTAGCAACCTCCCTCTGACACCTCTGTTAGGTTTTTGGGGATGGCACGACAGTTGTGCGCACAGCGAAAATAAGAACAAGAAAAACACAAACGAGTTCGGATCTGACAATATTCATGAATGAAGAAGTAAAGCATGCTGTAATAAAATTACCATTGAGGGATTGACTCTAAACTCAACCTAGATGCTCTAGAAGAATCGGGTCGGTTACTCAGCGGCTAGAGTCTTGAGTGCAGAAAGTATATCCGCGCCTCTACAGTAATCCACACGATCGGGAGAACCCTTAGCAACTTATCGCACAAGTTCTAGGTCAGGAGAGGACACTCAGCATCTCTACAGACTGCTAGATCTATTGTAGAAGAGGCGCGGCGAAACTCGTCGGGATCGAGATCGGAATCAGCGACAGTGAAGATAAAACGACTTCCGTTGGTCTTTTAGGGTTATCGGTCTTTCACACAGTACGGCTCATGTGCTTAGACATAAGAGTGATCGCATACCTGTTCAAACCCTAGAACTTCCTATTTACACTCCAAGAGGTAAATAGAACATCTTCCACCACTATCTGTAGTCCCAACACATAAAATCCACAATTTGACTTGACAACCCATTGTCTCGACAAATCGTCGAGTATCTACAACATACAAGATGAAGTCAACGCCAACCTCCAGCCGAAACAACGCTTGAATCGATGAGGCATTTAATGGAATCAACGCCATCAATGCCTTCTGCGCCTTAGCATTAAGTGAACTCAACACACTCAACGATAAAGGCTAGATCCGGCATTCAACGAATCTACGCCAGAGGCCAAATTCGTCGAACGGAGTTCGATGAATCTGCGCAAAGGCCAAATTCATTGAATGGAGTTCGACGAACCAACGCCATTGCTAAATTCGTCGAACGGTGTTTGACGAATCTGCGCTAAGGCCAAATTCATTGAACGTAGTTTGACGACAGTGCCATGGCGTTGAGTAAACTCAGCGCACTCAACGCTTTTTCGTTAGAATATTTTAAGTCTTTTCCTTTTTCTTTCAACTCATCACATGAGCTATACAATGGATATCAAATCTCCCAATTTCTCCACGATCTTATCCGCAACCCTGATAGGTTCATACTGAGTTGGCAGTGAGGCTACATGCTTGATCACTTCCAGATCACTATGGTTGCACAATGTGGACAACACTGAGAGCTTTATGAATTGGTATTGTGTGCAATTATTATACGGCCAGATCAAAAGTTATGGCCATTTGAAGGGCCTTGCATTTGGAAACTAAGACACGCCTTTTGATGGAGCCGACTTCCCACGACATGTGGCCAAGGAGCGTCCTCCCTCTGACGATGATGGTGACCCGGTAGATTTGAATGGAGATGTCGGCCCGCAACACTTTGATGACGGCGACAGCATGCTTACGGATGACCCTTGGAAGCGTCGTCATAATAGCCGTCCGGAGCGCAAGCCCAATTATTGGCGTCGCCACAATAGCCGTCCGGAGTGCAAGCCCAATTATTATTTTTTAATAAATAATAATTGAGTAATATTATATTTTATTAGTTGTTTTATTTCAAAATTATCATTTTTATTTCATGTTTAATTTCATGTATTATTTGTAACATGGTTATGTTATAAAACCATGGTGTATGGTTGTCTGATTTCATTTTCATGTTGGGCTGCATGTAGCCCTTTTCCCTTGATTGTAAAGCCTATATAAAGGCATGTACTCCTTTGTTTTTCTTTAGTGAATGAATGAAAAGAAAACCAATTTCAAGATTGAAATCCTCCTCCTTCTCCAAGGCAAACTTCTGCCCCCTCTATTCCTCTTCTCCCTTGGCCACCGACCACCCTTCCCCTCCTCTCTCTCTCTCTCGGCCTCCCTTCCTCTTCTTTCTCATCTCTACCTTGTCTCCTTACTATACGAGACATCTCTTTTCCCCAACCTCCAAGCCGTCACCTCCACTCTCACAAGTCCGGCTACCACCAAAACTCCTTAACCCGAGTTCCACCACCACCCTTCACAAATCCGGCCACCCCACCTCTCACCCGAGGCCTCATCATCCTCACCAAATCCGACCCACCACCCTATTCCCCTTCCTAAAAACCTTAAAGATCATCTACCATATTCATCCCTTATTTACCATATTCAAAATATATCCCCGTTCTTAAATTCTCTACCTACCATATTTGAAATTATATAATTCCTTAATTATTTCCGATATCCTGCCACCTTTCTCTCTCCTGCCTTATTGGGAAATATTATTTCCATATTTAGAAGATTTCGCCGGGACTTTCCAAATAAAGCGTGATACGAAGAAGGCGACGAATTTCTCTCCCTCCGTCGTATCTCCGGTGGAGCCGTTGAAGAGCGATTCTAGTAGAGTGAACCGGATTCATCAAATCCGGTTGGGTAACGAACATTTCCACCTTTATGTGTTTCTCTTCTTTAGATAGATCTTGTGGCATTGGCAAATTGCGTGTCTTGTGTAACGCTTGAATTTTCGTGGCTAATTTCTTTTAGTTATTGTCGTGTTTATTTCTTTCGTTTAAGTTCGTGAGGCGTGGCGGCCCTCGTTTTATTTTGTTGGGAGAGAACCACTCTTGTCCGAATCTTTTATTTTCGGTGGATTCTCTTTTGGTACAACAACGCTCGATCGAACCGTGTGGGTTCTTTTCGCTTGAGAGGACCTCGGCATATCGCCTTGGTATTATCTTAAGGGGCCTTGCGAACCCCCCGTGTAATCTTTAATTAGTAACAATATTAATTGTTTCGTTACTGCGTTAAATGCTTGAGTGTGACGTGAGAGTTATCGGAGAACGTCGTGTTAGTTCCGTCGGCCACCCATAATGCTCGAAAGAGTAAGCCTACATCAATTTGGTATCAAAGCGAGGTTTTCGTCAATTTCCTAATTGGCACTCCTCCCCCTCTTCAAATTAAAACAAATAAATTTCAAATTTTAAATTTCAGATTTCAAATTTCGAATTTCAAACTTCAAATTTCAAATTTCAAATATCAAATATCAAATTTCAAAATTTAAATTTTGAATTTCAAATTTCAAATTTCAAAATTTCAAATTTCAAAATTTCAAATTTCAAATTTCAAATTTCAAATTTCAAAATTTAAATTTCAAATTACAAATTTCAAAATTTCAAATTTCAAATTTCAAAATTTAAATTTCAAATTTCAAATTTCAAATTTCAAAATTTCAAATTTCAAATTTCAAATTTTAAATTTCCAATTTCAGAAATCCAAAAAAAAAATTATTTTTCATTAAATCATTAATTTTATTAAGTTATTTTAAAATTTAATAGTTGGTCTGCAAATAGCGGCCTATATTTTTATATTTTCAGCAAAATTCAAAAATAAAATTTTTTTAAAAATCCTCATATTTTTTCCAGCAAGAAAATCTATTTTATATAATTATAACCTTAGTGGCTAAGCGGGAACAATTTCATCTTTTAAAATTAAGTAGGGTCAGGTTATTTAGTCATTGCATGTGCACCAGTTCTGGGTGAGTTTTCTCTCCGGTTCTCACTAAATGGCATATGACCTATATGCTACCCAGTTAGACTATTCTTATGCTAAGGATATGACAAAACACACCCCTAGGGCACACCACATTTATCCTACTTATGACGGTTTAGAGTATCCCCAAAGTTTTCGAGACTGGTTTAAGGGATTAGAACAATATTTTAATTGTCACTTATGGGATGACTACGAAAAGGTTAGCTTTGCCCGAGAGCGATTAGTAGGTCGAGCCCGATTATTTTGGTTAAACGAAGAGCGTCGTGTTGGTAGCTATCATTATACTTGGCCGCACATGTGTAGCCTCCTCTCGGATCAATTTGATCCCGCCTACCTGCGCACTAATAGCACCACACCCGTTAGTAAGAATAGTTATGGCACCAGACCTGTATCTGCTTATAGGAGTGACCCTACGCCTCAGGATAGATCCTATCCCCAGAGAGGTAGTGATACCCAAAGTGTGCCTAGTCCCACCTATAGGGAACATAAGCCATTTAGACCCCAAAATTTGAACTCGAAAGAGGTTACTATTTGGGTGCTAGCTTCTTTAGACTCGACATCTAAGCCCTCTGGTATAGTGACTGATACCTCTGAGGATTATTATGTGGATATAGAATCTATAGATGATGAACTTAATCAGCCAGGTGAGAGTCTTCCTTCACCTACGATAGTGTCTGACTCTCCTGTTGAACCTGAGGATGTGAATAGGACTAAGCCCGTCACTGAGAACGAGGCAATTCTCGCTGACGCTTTTAGTGACGTTGAGGAGATTGGTTACCCTAGTGACCTGGATGAGGATTTCTCCCCTGAGGAATCATCTCCACCCCCCTTTGATGTTATTTTAGTCAGGGAGTCGTCTGATGACCCTGAGACTGAAGACGTTCCGGCTGAGTCGGTAGAGTCATCCAATGTTGAAAGCTTACCTGTTACTAATTTAGGTGATGACTTGATAGGACCCATTATTATGGTTGACCCAGAATTAATAGATGTTTCAACGGTATTGGAAGAGTCACCTTGGGATGGTTGTTCAATTTGGGATAATCTTATTGTGATACATCCGGGAGTTAGTTCATTTACGGTATCAACACCTCTTAAAAGTCAAGTTAATTTTGATACTCCCAGGGATTCGATTTGCCCATCCCTTTATTTTGATTGTGACGACGTACCCACCTCATGGGAAGAGCTGGTCAATGAAGGTTGTGAAGCTTTGGTAGATTTACCCTACGCGGAAGACTTTTCTTTGGAGGATGGTTGCCCTGAGGGTCCGATAGACATTTCATTGATAGCTCCTTTACCTGGGGCCGAAAACTGTTTAGAAATTTTGTCGGATACGATTTTGCCTACCTATGATACGATCACTAATTCTGAAATAAAGGAAGTATCGAATGAGTTGGAAGACTTGTCGGCTGAATTTTCAGTGAGAACGAATCCACTGTTTAATTTTTCTTATGATTTTAACGGCCTACAACCGGAGGCTTGTTCTTGGACGAGTAATCCGTGTTTTGACGTTGAGTGTGACTTAACTTCCCCTACGGAATCACCCATGTCGACTCTCCCTCCGGTTCATTTAACTCGCGTAGTTGATTTATTAGGACATAAGCTAGTCATTTGTAGCCCTTTATATTTGGAAAAGTTTATTATTACCGCCTTCCCATTAGGCTTACTACGATGGATGTGGGTAAACGTAGTTGGTGACGAACGTTTTCTGCTGGCTATTCATTGCGACATTTTTAAATCAAATTTTAATTCCAAATTTAAAACGAAAACGTTCGGCTCCACCAAAATAATTTTTGAATTTAAAGCACCTGTACCACCTGACATAGTTCCGTTATTTTCTACTATTAATTCTAGTCATGTTGCACATGGGTTCACCCCACATGGTTTTAAGTTAACTAGGCGCATTCTTATCCATTTAACCCATCAAAATGCGTCCTTTAATTTACTTGCGAGTTTGTGTCAAAAAGTCTCACACCGTTGTGTGATTGATTTGGTTTTGGATTGTCTCACCCCTGAACGGATGCTCCCGGGCACCTTAGAAATAATAACGAATCAGCTAGTCTATTCTTTACGAATTTTACGGAAGTTTGGTGACATGACATTTCTTTTAAAAGTTTCCACTGATTGGGGCATAGCTCCTATTTTCATCGTTACATACTTTACGCTTTATGCTTTTATGCCACTTGAAATGTCTACCTCTCCGTATATATTTTCCACTATGCTTTCTATTGGGTTGGGTGGTGACAGTTTCCTAGGATCGTTCTCCTTCTCGGTCTCCATCGGAGGTATGTTGGTGGATGTTGTTGAAATTCTTTTTCCTTCTTTGGATAACGCGTATTTGAGGTCCCTCCAAGACCACCTTTTGCCATGCAGGTTCTTCCCCGCCGATGACCTTCCAGGCGAGTACACACAGGTATACTCATCAGTGATGAGTATTTTTAAGAGGGGGAGGATTGATGGAGCCTACTTCCCACGACATGTGGCCAAGGAGCGTCCTCCCTCTGACGATGATGGTGACCCGGTAGATTTGAATGGAGATGTCGGCCCGCAACACTTTGATGACGGCGACAGCATGCTTACGGATGACCCTTGGAAGCGTCGTCACAATAGCCGTCCGGAGCGCAAGCCCAATTATTGGCGTCGCCACAATAGCCGTCCGGAGTGCAAGCCCAATTATTATTTTTTAATAAATAATAATTGAGTAATATTATATTTTATTAGTTGTTTTATTTCAAAATTATCATTTTTATTTCATGTTTAATTTCATGTATTATTTGTAACATGGTTATGTTATAAAACCATGGTGTATGGTTGTCTTATTTCATTTTCATGTTGGGCTGCATGTAGCCCTTTTCCCTTGATTGTAAAGCCTATATAAAGGCATGTACTCCTTTGTTTTTCTTTAGTGAATGAATGAAAAGAAAACCAATTTCAAGATTGAAATCCTCCTCCTTCTCCAAGGCAAACTTCTGCCCCCTCTATTCCTCTTCTCCCTTGGCCACCGGCCACCCTTCCCCTCCTCTCTCTCTCTCGGCCTCCCTTCCTCTTCTTCCTCATCTCTACCTTGTCTCCTTACTATACGAGACATCTCTTTTCCCCAACCTCCAAGCCGTCACCTCCACTCTCACAAGTCCGGCTACCACCAAAACTCCTTAACCCGAGTTCCACCACCACCCTTCACAAATCCGGCCACCCCACCTCTCACCCGAGGCCTCATCATCCTCACCAAATCCGACCCACCACCCTATTCCCCTTCCTAAAAACCTTAAAGATCATCTACCATATTCATCCCTTATTTACCATATTCAAAATATATCCCCGTTCTTAAATTCTCTACCTACCATATTTGAAATTATATAATTCCTTAATTATTTCCGATATCCTGCCACCTTTCTCTCTCCTGCCTTATTGGGAAATATTATTTCCATATTTAGAAGATTTCGCCGGGACTTTCCAAATAAAGCGTGATACGAAGAAGGCGACGAATTTCTCTCCCTCCGTCGTATCTCCGGTGGAGCCGTTGAAGAGCGATTCTAGTAGAGTGAACCAGATTCATCAAATCTGGTTGGGTAACGAACATTTCCACCTTTATGTGTTTCTCTTCTTTAGATAGATCTTGTGGCATTGGCAAATTGCGTGTCTTGTGTAACGCTTGAATTTTCGTGGCTAATTTCTTTTAGTTATTGTCGTGTTTATTTCTTTCGTTTAAGTTCGTGAGGCGTGGTGGCCCTCGTTTTATTTTGTTGGGAGAGAACCACTCTTGTCCGAATCTTTTATTTTCGGTGGATTCTCTTTTGGTACAACAACGCTCGATCGAACCGTGTGGGTTCTTTTCGCTTGAGAGGACCTCGGCTTATCGCCTTGGTATTATCTTAAGGGGCCTTGCGAACCCCCCGTGTAATCTTTAATTAGTAACAATATTAATTGTTTCGTTACTGCGTTAAATGCTTGAGTGTGACGTGAGAGTTATCGGAGAACGTCGTGTTAGTTCCGTCGGCCACCCATAATGCTCGAAAGAGTAAGCCTACATCACCTTTCTTTTGATTTCCTGCTCATCGCCTGTAATGGATAAGGCCACGTGCCCGTTCTATTGATTCCAATAATTCTGCCCAGGCCGTGTGGGCGGTAGCCTCGAGGCAGTGTTCACAGAGAGAGCGTGTTGGTTGCAGGCAAAAGTGGGCATTCAAGCAGTCGAGCGACAAAAATGGGTGCAACACGAGGACTTCCCAGGAGGTCACCCATCCCAGTACTACTCTTTCCCAAGCACGCTGAACTGTGTAGTTCTAATGGGATCTGTTGCTCTAGTGCTGGTGTTGTTGCACACATTGGAATAGTCGACACATTTTATTTAAGCCAAGCTCGATGACGTTCGATCTTTCATTTTGTGGGCTCGGTTTCCATTCAGGTTAAGCATTTTTGGAAGCTCAAATTTTTACGCACGACAATGGCCAGGTCCCCACGCTGCCGCCTCTACGCGGGATCTCCAAAATGTGGAAGTGGCATCAATTTCGCCACGTGAGTGAGAAGTGATGTTGCAGTCATAACTGTATTCTTTGAAGTGTTTCTCGAAGCCTTTGCTGGCATATCCATTAGGATGAAATTGACGAAAGGAAAACACTGGGATAACCTTTAAACAAAGATGAATATGCGTGATTTGATGTCGCAAAACGAGCATGAACGAGTGCACCCAGTTTGCTAGTGGATGGACAACTCCGAGAGCATTCTGAAATGGTATTCTGCGCGAAAATCAGACGGTGTGATCAAAGTTATGGCCGATTGAAAGCTTTTCCTTTGGAAACTAAGACGTGCATTTCTTTTGAGTTCCTTCTCATCGCCTGGGAATGATGTTAAGTCTGCGTGCTCAATATGTTGATTCCAAAAATTCCGCCCAGCCCGCATGTGAGATACCCTCGGGCTCGCATTCGTAAAGAGCACATTCGCCGCAGGTGAAAGTGTGCGTTCATGCTGCCGAGCGGCAAAAAATTGGGTGCAACACGAGAACTTCCTAGGAGGTCACCCATCCCAGTACTACTCTCGCCCAAACACGCTTAACTGTAGAATTCTGATGGGATCGGGTTCTCTAGTGCTGGTATGGTCGCACATGTTGTAATAGTCTAACATTTTTTTATGCCAAGCTCTCCAATGCGCGATCTTTCGGTTTGCATGCTCCTGATGCAGGCTCACACGTTGACACTGAATATATCTACAGACGAACACGTATGCCTCTCAATGATCCAATCCTACACTCACACAATCATCAACACAGCGAACATGTTATACGATTCTATCAAATAGATGCTAGCGTACGGGTAGCCAAACCGATTAGGCTCGAACAAGGGCTATAAAAACCAATATTCTTTCCGGCTAAAAGGACCAACCCTATCTGATCGAGCGATGGTTGTACCAAAAGAGATCTACCAAAAATAATGATTCAGTAACGGTAGATCTCTCCCAACAGAAGAAAACGGGGCTCGCCAAAATCCTCTCGAACTTAAATTAAAATTAGATGAACCACAAAATTCAATCGAGAGAAAACTATGAATATTCAATGCTTCCAAAATTACGCTAAAGTAAACCACCATAGAAATTAACCTAAGAGAAGAACACACAGATGGTAGAAAATTATCGTTACCCAACCAGAGTGGATTATTCTGGTTTTCACTGATTGGATCACCCTTCAACGGCTCCGTCAGAGTCACGCCGGTAGGAGTGGAAACATGTCCTCCTTCGTCGCTTCATGCCGGAGTTGGATTCCACAAGGAGGCAACCTTATATGTCTTGGCCTATTTCACCATACAAGAATGGGGAGGGTTAATTGGTGTAGCAAGGAGGATGGTGGTCGGTATTGGTTTATATGGAGGGTTTTCGGCTCTTGGTGTTGGAGAGGGGGCGGGTTGTGGTGAGTTGGTGGTGGTGGTTTTCGATGTTGAAGGGGGTGGCCGAATCTCCTTAGTGAGGAAATAGGGAGGGGAAGGAAATAGGGAGGCGGCTAGGAGAAGATTGCCGATTGCTTGAGAGAGGGGAGGAAGGAGGGTTGGCGGCAAGGGGAGTGGAATGCTTGCCTTGGCCGAAATTTTGAAGAGGAAGAAAAGAGGAGGGAGTTCTCAAGAGGGGAAAATTACGGTTCAATTCAATTTCATTCTTCACAAATCAATATGAGAACCATACATGCCTATATATAGGCTTACATCAATGTTATGGCTATATGTAGCCCAAAATTAAAATGCAACACACACATTAACTTAAAACATTACATGAAAATGAAATAAACATTGCAATAAAAAGAAATGCTTCAAATAAATATTATTAGATTGGTTTACGCCGAGGAAGGATATTATGGCGTCACTCCACATGGTTATCATGGCGCCGCAAGTCTTTATTTGGAGGTGGAGAAAGAACTTCAGTAAGCACGCTGTCATCATCTTCAAAATGTTGTGGGCCGTCGTCTCCAACAATTGTCCCCCGCTCAAAACTAATCATCACTGATGAGTCGGTCTGAAAGTACCAGTGCGCATCATCCAAAAGAATCACGTAGCAGCAAACAACACCACTTGGCGAGGAGAGCGCTTCATCTTCGAGTATCCTGTCATCCAAAAAGGTGGTCCTGGCGAACCTTGGAAAAGCATTAAGCAATAAAGGAAAACAAGTTTCTATATCAACAACCAACGTACCTCCAGTGAAGACCGATGAAGAGAGCGATCCAGGCACAAGCTCACTACCCAAACCATAAGAAAACAAAGTGGACCCAAATGGACAGACAGATAATTCAAGTGGTGGAGAAACATATGACGTGTAAGACCCCCCCTCCCGGAACCCAAAACAAGGCACGAAGGGGGTCTTATGCCCAGAACAGCCGTCTTGCGGTTGCATTAGCACACAGGCTAACCTGTACCACAAGACGCCTATTCTACCGGCTACAAACAATATCAATATATATAAATGGTAACCCAACCAATATAATAAGAGAAGTCAAATCCACACAAAGTGTATATAAGTCCAAAGTACATCAAAATAGAAAGCTAAAACATGTTTCTACAATATATCAGAGTACAGCTAATAAACACCGAAAAGGGCTACATCAGAGTCGCTCGACACTAACATCAGTAACTGACGGTAGCGACGGTACCGTCCCTTCAGGCCATGTCGTCCTTGCCTGGTTGTCCTGCTGTAAAGTCTATGGCTGCTCTACCTGCGGGGAGACCTCCTAAAAAGGAAGATGTAGCAACCGTTAGTCGAAAAGACTAAGTGGCATCACATCCGCTCCCCCGGCGACTCCTCGTCACCGGGCGGAGAAAAGAGCAAGTGTACAAGGTATAATAAATAGAATAAGCAGGTACAAGCAGGTGTGTTGGGTATTGTATCCACAACGTACCTGATTTGAAGAAGCCCCTGAACAAACTAAGGTAAATAGACAATGTATTTGATAAAATATTTCAAGTTGTGCTTGCAGTTATTCCTCGCTAAGTGCACACCAATGTCAGGGTGCAGTAGGTCAATATACACGGGTTTGCACGACGTAATCCCTCGTTGAGCAAATCAGTGTGTTGTCCTACGTGTACTCTCTCTATAGGAGTGTACCTATTTTCAAGTACAGGACTGTGATATTTCAAGAGCAGACAAGGAGCAAGGATGGGTCAAAGAGCAGCCCATGGGCGGATAGACGAAAAATCGTCTAAGTGTTAATCGACGAGAATCACCAAGTGATTCTCGCCGATTCGGTGAGAATCATCAAGTGATTCTCGCCGATTCGGTGATGATTCTCGGCGAATCGTCGAGAATCACTAGCTGATTCTCGCCGTCTCTTTCCAGCTAAAAACAGTGCGTGCAAACGAGTCAACTTCGACGCGAATCGCCTTTGATTCTCGCCGAATCGTCGAGAATCACCTTTGATTCTCGACGATTCGACTAGAATCACCTTCGATTCTCGCCGATTTTGCCTTGGGCGAATTCTGGATCCCGCTGGACCGGACTCAGCCGCTGGCGCTGTTTTGAACCGGGCTTAGGGTTTCTTCAGGTGGGACCCTTAACGTCTATAATGGAGTAGTTCTACCGTATAAATATACGCGTATTTTGAACAGAAATGACACACAGAAAAAATATACGAAGCCAAGCCGCCGACGTGACCTAAATCGCGAAACTTGCTCCGTCGCCGTCGCCGCTCGTGCAAGTTGTTCGCCGACCTTGATCGTGGTTTCTTCCAGATCTCCCGGCGATAGAAGCTTAGCCAAGCATAGCGTCTGACGCGTCTAACCAGAGATCCTTTGTCTCTTGATTTGTTGATCGGGAAAACCTTCCCCGTCCGAATCGATTGAGACGATCGATCCTAGTGTGACCGTTGGAAGACCTTGCTATCTTTGCTACGAAGTTTGAATCTCCAAAGTACAGAAGCCGCACACCGTTGTCTCCGCCGATCCCGAGAACCAAGCCGCCGCCCTTCTCGCCGCCGCCGGTTCCGGCGAGATTCTCTCCAAGAGAGATCTAGGGTTGTGGACTCTTTGTTGACTTCAAGATCTCGTCATCGAACGAAGAGGGACACCTTAGTCTCCAAAAGTAGTTTGTATTTCTTGTACATTCTAGTTCATTTTTGTTGTAAAGGAGCGTTGGTTCCTAGTTGTAAGGTTTGGGTGCAACCCGTGTTGTGGGAGTGTTGTCTCCTACGTGTGGAAGGGTTCCTTCCGATAGTGCAAGGATTGGATTTCAATCCCGTTGGTGAAGAGACCGAGTCGTCCCTTGTTGGGAGATAGGTCGAAGGGGGAAAGTGGATGTACCCAAATCGGGGAACCACTATAAATAGCTTGTGTACTTCTTTGCTGTGCTGTTTTGTTTTCTTGTGCAGGTACAATTTTAAATTCCACAAAAACGCTGCACGTCACCTATTCCCCCCCCCCCCATAGGTGAAGGTAGTTGACACTAGGTGGACTTACAAGTGGTATCAGAGCCAGGTTACTCATCAAAAAGGTTCACACCTTGAGTAGTATCCTGCCACTAGTGTAAAGAAGAAGACAAACATCTACTATGGACGTGCTCAAGTACACAGGCAAGATCCCAGTGTGCACCAGGCTCAACTTTCCTATCTGGAAGGAAAGTATCAGGTTCTACATGGAAGCAGTTGATCCTCGACTCGTCATGATCGTGGAGGAGGGACCTTTTGTCCCCACTAAGGTCTCCACCATTGACCCTTCCAAGAAAGTGCCAAAAAAAATTTCTGAAATGGACAAGGACGAGATGGTGCTGGTGGGACTTGACAAGAAGTCGCAAAACATTCTGGTCAGCGCAGTCGATGACTCAATGATGCAGAACTTCTGCAACTGCAGGACAGCAAAGGAGATCTGGCACTGCCTGATTATCCTGATGGAGGGCACTAATGAAGTGAGGGATGATCGGAGATCCCTTCTGAACCAGAAATATGAGGCTTTCAGACAAGGGCATAAGGAAGAGATCAGAGTCACCTTTGAGAACTTCCTCAAGATTGTCAATGCCCTCAAAGGATATGAAAGAGTGTTCACTGATGGTGAAATTAATGATAAATTCCTTAGGTCCCTTACTAAGGAATGAGACACAAAGATCTGCGCCATCCGAGAGTTTGGCAGACTAGCTGAAACAGACCCGCAAATTCTGTTTGGGAAGCTGATGTCCTATGATCTTCAACTGAACACCAGGAAAGCAGAAGAAGAAGCTGAGAAGGCTGCAGCCAAAGAAAAGACTGTGGCTCTAAAAGCCATTCACTCCAGAAAAGGCAAGGGTGCGGTCTCATACCGTGCCAGGAGAAAGGATGAGGCGGAGGACTCCGAGCCATGCTCCTCCAGCTCAGAGTTGTCTGAGGAAGATTTCTCCCTCATCACCCGAGAATTCAAGAAGTTCCTCAAGATGAGGAATCAAAGGAAGAGAGACGGCTCCTCCTCCAGGCATCAGAAGAAAAATTATTCTTCTGACAGGTATGCATCTAAACCGAACAAACATCGCTCCTCTGACATTATTTGTTTTGGATGCAATAAGCCAGGACACGTCGTGGCCGACTGCCACCAAGGCAAAAGAGAAAAGGGGAAGGGAGAGGAGCACAAGTCTTCTAGAGATAAGAAGAACGATAGGAGCTACATCGCCAAAAAGCCAAAGACACTAAGTGAATCTGACTCCTCAGACTCCAGTGATGATGAGGAAGCCTACTTCGGACTGGTGGGTCGCTCCGACTCAGAAGGAGAATGCCCCCCATTTACTGGGAAGGTAAAAGCTCACACCCCTCTCTCCGACTCTGAATCTGATCCTGAGTCTTAGGATGATGACCCTGAGGATAGCATTTCGGCCCGTGAAGCGGAGCTCCTCGAGAAGTATGAGCTTCTGCTCAACACTTTCGAGGAGTGCCGTAAGAGATTGAAGGCTGAGAAAAAGGAAGTGAAATTTCTTAAGGGTGAGAGTGTCTCCCTAAGGGAAGAGATCACCAGTTTGATTTCTCTCTGACAGGAGCACCTTGACCTGACTTCAAAGCATTCAGAGACACTTAAGCTCCTTGATCTTAAGCAGGAGGAAGTCGACAAGTTGGAAGAACAACTTGCGGCAGAAAGGAAGATCGTCAAGAGCTTCTCTATGCCAAAAACAGTTCTTCTAGTAGTTGATACCTTCTCTGCTCAGGCCAAAGGAACTGGCTTGGGGCATGTAGGGGTATCTGTTCCTCATCTAGGAGAAACAGGAACCAGAGAAAGAATAAGGCCGCCAAGAAGGCCTCTGCTGCTGAAAAGGGAAAGGCTCCGCTCAGTCCTGTTGCGTTCAGAAAGCCAAGCTTTCCTTGCAACCAACATGAATTTGAATCAACCTTTGGTCATCATTTCCGGCCCTCGGTTGCAAAGTCAAAGAGCCGATATGATGGTTGGACTTTTCCCCGCAAATTCGGTGAGAGTGCCTTCAAGGCACCTTATGAGGAAATCTACAAGAGAAATTATGGTCAATTCTCTAGCGGCCATAATGGAAAGCAGGCACCAAGAGCCAAGCCTGTTATACTGAAGGAACAGAAGGTGAAGAAGTCATGTGACTGCAATCACTATGAGGCCTCCACCTCCAAATCCAAAGCCCCGGCTGTACCCACCGTTCCCAGGGTAAAGCAGGAGTCTAGGAAGAGGTACAACAGATTTGACTGTTGGTCTTGTGGCAAAGTCGGTCACTTTGCCGTGGATTGCTGGTTTAATCTGAGGTATGACGAGACTCCCTATGTTAGCAATGTGAGGCCGACCACTCGTAGGGTTAACCACCCGAGGGGGAGTATACTAACCAAGAATCTACGACCCAAGTTCGATTGGGTTCCTAAGGGAAATTAATTTTGTTTTGCAGGAATGTCCAAAGGCCACCAAAACGCCGATCTGGTACTTGGACAGTGGATGCTCCCGGCATATGACTAGGACAAGAAGCCTGCTGCGTGATTACACTCCAGTCGAGAATGGACCCAAAGTCATCTTTGGAGGGTTAGATCGAGGAGTCACCAGAGGTTACGGTATGATTTCCAATGGTATAATCTCTATCACCGACGTAGCTTATGTTGAAGGGTTAAACCATAACCTGATCAGTGTAAGTCAGTTATGTGACAAAGGTTATGATGTTAAGTTCTGCAAGGATAAATGTCTGATAATATCATGTTCCTCTTCTGAGATGGTATTAACAGGCATTAGGAGCAGAAATATCTTCTGCTTAAATTTTCTCAGTTTAGATTCATCTACCCCCGTATGCCTTGTAGCTACAGGCAGTGCATCTCTTTGTGAACAATGGCACAAGAGATTGACACATATTAATTTCAAAACAATTAGTATGCTGTTTTCTAAAAACTTAGTAAGGGATGCTCCTGTTATCAAGTGCATCAAAGATAGCCCCTGTCCTACATGCCAGATGGGCAAACAGACTCGGGCTACCTTTAAGAGCATTGCAGACAAAGACTCTTCCCGATGTCTTTACCTTCTACATATGGACTTGTTTGGTCCAATGCAAGTTCATAGCTTGGGAGGCAAGTCCTATACGCTAGTGATAGTTGATGATCACTCTCAGTTTACATGGGTGTTCTTCTTAAAATGAAAGTCGGATACGTTTGACATCTTCACTAGTTTTGTCAAGCAGGTTCAGAACGAATTTAACTGCCCAGTGGTCAAAATCAGAAGTGACCATGGAACAGAATTCGAATCTGGTGCTATGATAGAGTTTTGTGAAGAACAAGGTATCTTTCATGAGTTTTCCTCCCCGCACACTCCTCAGCAAAATGGAGTTGCGGAGAGGAGAAATAGAACTCTCATTGAAGCCTGCACGACAATGTTGAAAGACGCTTCTCTCCTAGAATACTTTTGGGCAGAGGCGGTCAATACAGCTTGTCATGTACAAAACCGAGCATTGATCAACAAGCATCATCGTAAGACGCCTTATGAGCTACTGAGAGGCAGGAAACCAACCATGTCCTACTTGAGGATCTTTGGTTACAAATGCTATGTACTGAATAATGGGAAGTACCCGCGTACTAAATTTGGTGAAAAATGCTTCGAAGGCATATTCATGGGCTATAGTTCCCACAGTCGGGCATATAGGGTCTTCAATAAGAAAACCCTAGTGGTAGAAGAATCAATTAATGTTGTGTTTGATGAAGGAAGTTTGCTTAACAACAATTCTTCCAGCGGTATTCTTGAAGATGCAGGTGCACGACTTGAACAGCTGAGTCTCGATGAGACCGCTAAAGATGAAACTCCTAAGTACGTCAAAGTCTCCACCTCGACGTCAACTGGGATTGTTGAAGATCAAAATGGAACAAATCTCTTAGAAGAAGGAGAAGCCCAAGAAGTAGTCGAAGCTCCAGACGCCAGACTTCTAGAGCTCCGACACGTGAGGGATCATCCGAGAGATCAGATAATCGGAGATCCTCGTGACGGTGTCAGAACTCAAAGAGGTACTATTAACAAGATTTTGCATCTTAGCTTCCTGTCACAGGTTGAGCCAAAGAAGTTCGACGAGGCAAACAAAGAGGCGGCATGGATTTTGGCCATGCAAGATGAACTACATCAATTCAAATGATGCAACGTTTGGACGCTGGTTCCCAGACCACACAAGCAGAATGTGATTGGCACCAAGTGGATCTTCAGAAACAAACTGGATGAACATGGTGTCATCATAAAGAACAAGGCCAGGCTGGTGGCTCAAGGTTACAGACAGGAGGAGAGGATTGACTTCGACCAGAACTTTGCACCAGTGGCAAGGCTCGAGGCAATCAGATTGTTCCTGGCGTATGCTTCGCACAAAGGATTCACAGTCTATCAAATGGATGTGAAATCAGCATTCTTGAACGGCGACCTGAAAGAGGAAGTATACGTCGCTCAACCCCCAGGTTTTGTCAATCCTACTTATCTCAATCATGTATATTTTCTTAATAAAGCTCTATATGGGTTAAAACAAGCTCCACGAGCTTGGTATGAGACTTTATCTAGTTTTCTTCTTGAGAACAAGTTCTCTAGAGGTAAAATAGATAAGACATTGTTTCTCAGGGAAGTCAAAGGCAAGATTTTGCTGGTGCAAATCTATGTCGATGACATTATATTCGGCTCAACGGACAACAATCTTTGCAAAATGTTTTCTAAACTTATGCAAGGAAAGTTTGAAATGAGCAGTATGGGAGAGCTAAAGTATTTCTTGGGACTTCAAGTGAAACAGTCTCAGGATGGAATCTTCATCTCTCAGATGAAGTTCACAAATAAACTCCTCAAGAAATTCGGTATGGAGAATGCAACCTCTATGAGGACTCCAATGGGATCCACTATGTCCCTGGATAAGGATGAGAAAGGTAAACCTTTCGATGAAACCAAATATAGAAGCATCATTGGATCCCTGCTCTACCTTACTGCCAGTAGACCGGATATCATGTTCTCCACATGTGTCTGTGCCAGATATCAGGTGAACACTATGGAATCTCACTATGTCGCTGCAAAGCGAATTCTAAGATACCTTAAAGGTACTCCCAATCTTGGCTTGTGGTACCCGAGAAACAATGATGTCGAGCTAATAGGTTTTTTAGATGCTGATTTTGCAGGGAGTAGGGATGATAGGAAAAGCACTTCCGGGACGTGTCAATTCCTCAGAAGAAGGCTTATCTCATGGAATAGCAAGAAGCAGAATTGTGTAGCTACCTCCACAGCAGAGTATGAGTACATCTCGGCAGGCAGCTGTTGCGCACAACTCCTATGGATCAGAAACCAGTTAGCCGACTACGACCTTCAGTTCAAGGAAGTACTAATGTACTGCGACTCCTCCAGTGCAATTGCTATTGCCAACAATCCGGTATCGCACAGCAGAATGAAGAATATTGAAGTACGCTACCACTTCATTCGGGAGCACGTGGAGAACAAGGACATCTCTCTCTGTTATGTCCCCACAGACAAGCAGATTGCAGATATTTTCACAAAGCCCTTAGACGAAGCCAAGTTCAGTCTTTTCAAAACTGAATTGGGGATGCTAAACTATGAGGAATGAAGACTACAGAAGCTCCAGGCTCGTGCTTCTAGGGGGAGCCTATGCCAGGAACTCAAGTGTGAGCTCAGGTGCAAGTACTGAGGGGGAGCAAGGGGTCAAATGCAACAGACCCAGATTTTCAGAAGCTGAAAAGGGGGAGATTACCCTCTCGGCTAAGGCTAAGGTGGCTCCAAGTTTGCTCTCAAGAAATTGGTATTGGTATTGGTAATGAATATCTCTCTCAACTCAATTTCAAGGTTATGATTTTCATTCCCATTCGCTCTATTCACCTTAGCTTGTATGGTTTAGGCTTCTTCAAATAGGGGGAGATTGTTGGGTATTGTATCCACAACGTACCTGATTTGAAGAAGCCCCTGAACAAACTAAGGTAAATAGACAATGTATTTGATAAAATATTTCAAGTTGTGCTTGCAGTTATTCCTCGCTAAGTGCACACCAATGTCAGGGTGCAGTAGGTCAATATACACGGGTTTGCACGACGTAATCCCTCGTTGAGCAAATCAGTGTGTTGGCCTACGTGTACTCTCTCTATTGGAGTGTACTTATTTTCAAGTACAGGACTGTGATATTGCAAGAACAGACAAGGAGCAAGGATAGGTCAAAGAGCAGCCCATGGGCGGCTAGACGAAAAATCGTCTCAGTGTTAATCGACGAGAATCACCAAGTGATTCTCGCCGATTCGGTGAGAATCATCAAGTGATTCTCGCCGATTCGGGGAGAATCAGTAGTGATTCTCGCTGAATCGTCGAGAATCACTAGCTGATTCTCGCCGTCTCTTTCCGGCTAAAAACAGTGCGTGCAAACGACTCAACTTTGACGAGAATCGCCTTTGATTGTCGCCGAATCGTCGAGAATCACCTTTGATTCTCCACGATTCGACGAGAATCACACTCGATTCTCGCCGATTTTGCCTTGGGCGAATTCTAGATCCCGCTGGACCGGACTCAGTCGCTGGCACGGTTTTGAACCAGGCTTGGGGTTTCTTCAGGTGGGACCCTTAACAGCTATAATGGAGTAGTTCTATCGTATAAATAAACATGTATTTTGAACAGAAATGACACAGAAAAATATACGAAGCCAAGCCGCCGACGTGACATAAATCGCGAAACCTGCTCCGCCGCCGTCGCCGCTCGTGCAAGTTGTTCGCCGACCTTGATCGTGGTTTCTTCCAGATCTCCCGGCGACAGAAGCTTAGCCAAGCATAGCGTCTCACGCGTCTAACCAGAGATCCTTTGTCTCTTGATTTGTTGATCGGGAAAACCTTCCCCGTCCGAATCGATTGAGACGATTGATCCTAGTGTGACCGTTGGAAGACCTTGCTAGCTTTGCTATGAAGTTTGAATCTCCAAAGTACAGCAACCGCACACTGTTGTCGCCGCCGATCCCGAGAAACAAGCCGCCGCCCTTCTCGCCGCCACCGGTTCCGGGGAGATTCTCTCCAAGAGAGATCTAGGGTTGTGGACTCTTTATTGACTTCAAGATCTCGTCGTCGAACGACGAGGGACACCTTAGTCTCCAAAAGTAGTTTGTATTTCTTGTACATTCTAGTTCATTTTTGTTGTAAAGGAACGTTGGTTCCTAGTTGTAAGGGTTGGGTGCAACCCGTATTGTGGGAGTGTTGTCTCCTACGTGTGGAAGGGTTCCTTCCAATAGTGCAAGGATTGGATTTCAATCATGTTGGTTAAGAGACCGAGTCGTCCCTTGTTGGGAGATAGGTCGAAGGGGGAAAGTGGATGTACCCAAATCGGGGAACCACTATAAATAGCTTGTGTAATTTCTTTGCTGTTTTGTTTTGTTTTCTTGTGCAGGTACAATTTTAAATTCCGCAAAAACGCTACACGTCTCCTATTCCCCCCCCCATAGGTGAACGTAGTTGACACTAGGTGGACTTTCAAGGTGGTAATGGTATTATAAGATTAATAACAATTTATCTAGCAGTTCTACAAAGTTATATCAAACATCAAGAGCAAGTAACTACTGCAGGAAAATAACTTAACTTATAAGGATGCCCACACAAGCTTATAAGTTAAGGATCGGTTTACATAAAGTAACTCATCGTATAGGAGTGCCCATACAAACTTATATGATGAGGATCTTGTTGTGCAATGTAATGTAATGGTATGTATGCTATACAATGACTCACTCATGATCACACACATGCAACCACTATGTCGACACAGACTATAGTTCCCACTTTTTAAGCAGGTAGCTAATCTCTCAGGCATCAACCTCCATGGCCATGCGGTGACAGTAGAGCGGGCATCTCTACAACTAGGCGGGTATCCACACTACTTCACCTAGGCCTCCGTACGCCTCAAGGCTAAGAACACAACAGCGGATCCCATGCGTACTATTTCCCAGCGGGGGTCTCAGGTAGGTGTGCATCGAGAACACAGCCCCAAATTGGCCTTGTGTGACCTGAAAGGGGCCTCAGAATAAAGCACGAGGACACAGCCCAACCGTTCACTTGGCACAAAAGGAGCCCCAGGACGTGAACACCGAGGACCAAGCCCAATCACCCAAAGTCTAACTGTGAACTCCCGTCGGTGAGACGATCGGCACGCCCGTAGACCTGCCACTCTATCCTTAACCCAGGATTATGACACCGTGTGTCGACTCCCACTACATGCAATTCCAGATCACCGTGGCATGTAAGGAGCCTTGGAGAAAGCACAAGGACCAAGCCCAACAATCCGACTTTGTCTCATCTCAACTCAATCCCAACTAGTGACGGTCAACACCGCACTTACACCCTTTCATAATGCTACCCATAGGGAGACGACACTCTAAGCATTGGACTACTAAATTCAATCCGTTAAACAATTATTCACATGGCCATAAGTTATCACCCTACCTTTCATCCCAAATGATTCAACATGTTATTATCATAATGTGCATTTATAATAGTCTACCAATTTCATTCAAATTGTTTCATTTAAGTATGCTTCGCTTAACAAATCAATTATCTGGAATCCAACTAATAAACATCATCATTTATTGGACTAAGATGGTTAACATAAAAGATTTCGACAAACCTCAAGTTAATTTGCAACATTATCTCTACCGAGTCCAAATCCAATATTATTCCAAACCCAGAGTTTAAGTACAGGATAAATTTGGACAGCAGCTCGACCGGAGATTCCTGAAGCTACAAGAATTCGGTGAAGACATGTAACCCCTCGTTGGAAAGGTATTTCTATGGGCTACAACCTCTATGTTCAGACCACAACCCAAATTCAATAGTATCATACTTGAAATTAGCCTTGAACTCCGCTGCGTACAGAACACAATTTCTGTATGCAGGATTTATCGAATGTCATTTACATTCAGACTTTCTCGTTGATACATACTTCGCCTGAAGTCGTGCAACCACTCGTTGGAAAGGTATTTTCAATGACTTTAACCTTTGTGTTTAGTCAAAAGCCCATATCATGCCATATCACTTCTGAAAATGGCCAAGGAGATCACTGCGCGCAGAACACATATTCTGCACGCATCTTAAAGCGGAATGAACGACATCGGTTCATCTTCCTCCGCAAATTGATCTTCCAAAATAACCTCCAGAAATTCCTCCTCCCTTATTCACCCTCATGAGGCCATGAGTTTTCACGAAACCATCCCCGATCTTCACATAGAAGGTTGGAGAGGTTGAAGACACAACTAGCCTTAGAGCACAAGCCCTAGAACGGCCTCTTCCTAGAGAAATCACCATCTCACTAGTCAGGACTCTTTTGAGTCGACATCTCACCTAAATATCCACAGATCTAGCATCAAGGGAGAGGGGAGGAAGCTAACCTCATTTCCGACATTTTCACTATTTCCGGCCATGGATCTTGTGTCTCTTCTCGGCGGCATCTTCTCTTTCACGGTGGCGGAGGATCTTCTCCTCCAAGCCTTGTTGCAGCAGTTTTCCCTCTCTACAGAAGTTTCTCTCAGGAAACATTGCTGGAATGAGGAGTGAAAATGGCTAGGGTTTTCACAACCCCTATATATGAAAAGTTACACGGGTAGGGACACTCCCGTGTCCTTACCCGTGTCCTGCTTCGAGCGAAGCGTCAACGACGGTTTTAGTGTCGGTTCAACACTCGACATGGTTAGGGACATGCCCGTGTCCACACCCGTATCCACATGACACGGCCGTATTCCTTCGTCATGTCCTTCTCTGGATACATCTTGATAAACTCGACTCGACACACAGACACACGGGTAGGGACACGCCTGTGTCTCTACCCGTGTCATACATTTCGTCGATCTCGACACACTTCCTCGATCTCGACACGCTTCGTTGAGTTCAACTAGACACATATACACACACGGGTAGGGACACGCCTGTGTCTCTACCCGTGTCATACATTTCTTAGATCTCGACACACTTCGTCACTCCCGACGTGCTTCGTCAAGGTTAACTCGACACACACACACACAGGTAGGGACACGACCGTGTCTCTACCCATGTCATATATTTCGTCGATCTCGACACGCTTCGTCGAGGTCAACTCGACACATACACAGGTAGGGACATGCCAGTATCTCTACCTGTGTCATTTTACACGGGTAGTGACACGCCCGTGTCACTACCCGTGTCCTTCTCTGGACACACTCGAGTCGTCGACTCGAGAGCTAGCCTCTCCCATATGGGTAGGGACATGCCCGTGTCGCTACCCGTGTCCCATGCTCGACTGATTTCTCATCCTATTTAAAAGTGCAGCACAGTTACCAACACACCCCTGAACCCAAGTCAGTTCTCCTGACCCAAAAACACGCACGAGGGCCTAGTACGAATCGGGATGTTACAAATCCTATAAACAAAATAAAAGATTTCGTCCCCGAAATCAGGCTAGGGTTGTGGGGGTAAAATCATAACATAACATAAAATATACTTTTAAACAAAATTACCTTGAGCAAATAACTCCGGGTAGCATTTTTGCATCAAGTCCACCGGCTCCCATGTATACTCCTCCTTCCCATGATTAGACCATAACACCTTTACCAAAGGAACACTCTTGCGGCGCAATATTCTTGTCTCGTTGTCTACGATCCGCACAGGCTCCAGTCGCACAGACCTATCAGTCGCCACTGCACCATCAGTAGTGGGGATATATTGATCGGGCCGCAACAATGCCTTTCAAAGCGACGACACATGGAACACGTCGTGGAGATTCTCTAGCTTTAGCGGTAATTCCAACCGATAGTCCAACGAGCCAATCCTTTCCAATACATTGTATGGCCCAACATACCTTTGGCTGAACTTTTTCACACCACACACCCGTGACACTCCATGTATCGGCCAAATCTTCAGAAACGCTTTATCACCCACTTGAAATTCCACCATCCGGTGCTTTGCATTGTAATACTTCGCCTGCCGACTTTGATCCTCCAACATGCGATCCCGTATCAGTCTAACCACCGCATCTGAATCATCAATATACCTAATTCCCAAAGCCATTGGTCTTCATCTTGCACCCACGACAAGGGTGTTCTGCACCTTCTTCCGTAAAGTGATTCGTGGGGCGCCATGCCATTACTTGCCTGGTGGCTGTTGTTGTATGAGAACTCTACTAGTGGTAATAGCCTTTCCTACGACTCTCCTCTATCCAAAACACATAATATCAGTAGATCCTCCAGTGTTCTGATGGTCCTCTCAGACTCCCCGTCTCTCTGGGGATGAAACGCGGTGCTAAAGGTAAGGCATGAGCCCAAATACGCATGTACTGCCTTCCATTCCTTTGAGGTGAAACGACCATCACGACCAGAAACGATTGTCTTAGGCATACCATGATACCGTACGAACTATTCCACAAAGAGGCGTACCAAGACATCCACGTGAGCCTCTTTCTTCATAGGGATGAACCGGGCTAATTTCTTCAGTCGATCAACGATCACCCACACCGAATTGTTCCCTGAGCGCGAGCGAGGTAACCCATGGACAAAGTCCATCGAGATATCCTCAAACTTCCACTCGGGGATGGGCAACGATTGTAACAAACCACCGAGACACTTGCATTCCACCTTCACCCTTTGATAAGCTTCGCAATGTGTAACAATATATTAGACATCTTTCTTCATTCCTGGCCAACACATGGTCTTCCGCAGGCCGGCATACATCTTGGCAATACACGGGTGCACTGAATACTGAGAGCAATGTGCCTCTCAAGATATCCTCCCGGATTTTACCTCCCTTGGGAATGTAGAGCCGGCCGAGAAAATAATGGAGGCCGTCTTTTAGTGTATACTCATCAGTAGTCCCATCCTCGATTGCCTTGATTGTCGGGATAGAGCCACATCCCTTCCTTGTTCTGGCCGGATTCGGTCCCGGATATCACAAACTATGCTCATGGTTGCCAAGTACTTTGTATACTCTGCTGAAGAAGCCTTTTATACCAAAGTAATATCCATCTCTTCAATCATCCGAGCCAAATCCATACTCATCAACCGAGACTCTAGGCTCGAGTCCGGTCCCTTTCTGCTCAATACATCGGCCACCGAGTTTGCCTTTCCAGGATGATAGTTCAAGGTGAACTCATAATCGCACAGAAACTCTAACCACCGTCGTTGTGTCAAGTTCAACTCCTTCTATGTAAGAACGTACTTTAAGTTTTTATGGTCTGAGAAAATATCACAGTGGACGCCATATAGATAGTGCCTCCAAACCTTCAAGGCGAACACCACTGCTCCCAATTCCAAATCATGAACCGGGTAATTAATTTCATTCTTCTTCAGCTGTCTTTAAGCATAAGCAATCACGTGTCCGTGCTGCATCAACACTGCTCCCATTCCTTGATAAGATGCGTCAGTGTAAACTTGAAATCCCTCCTTTCCAGACGGGAGGGCTAAGATGGGGGCGGAGGTAAGCCTCTCCTTCAACTCTTGGAACACCGCTTCACATTGGGGTAATCTTAACACCCTTTTACGAACTTGCGGTAATACCCGACAGGTCTAAGGAAGCTCCTCACATCGGCCGCTGACTTCAAGGGCGACCACTCCTTCACGGCACGCACCTTGGTAAGATCCACTGCTAGTCCTGCTCCACTGATCACATGCCCCAAGAAAGCAACTTCTTTAAGCCAGAATTCACACTTGCTGAACATGGAGAACAAAGCGTGCTCTTTTAATTTCTTCAATACCAAGGTCAAGTGCTCAATATTCTCCTCCTCCATCTTTGAATAGACCAGGATGTTGTCGATGAAAACAATGACGAAGATATCCAAGTAAGGTTCAAACACCTTTTTCATTAGACTCATGAAGGCCGAAGGGGCATTTATGAGCCCGAACGGTATTACAGTGAACTCGTACAGTCCATATCTTGAACTAAAGTCCGTTTTCTGGATGTCCTCCTCTTGTATCCTTAACTGATAATATCCTAAGCGCAAAGCCAACTTAGAAAACTAATGTGATACCACAAGTTGATCAAACAACTCGTCGATCCGGGGTAGCAGATAGGTGTTCCGCACCGTCAGACGATTGATTTCTCGATAGTCTATGCATAGCCACAAGGTTCCGTCCTTCTTCTTGATGAATAATATAGGGGCTCCCCAAGGTGATGAGTTGGGGCAAACGAACCCTGACTCCACTAGTTCTTGCAGTTCAACTCTAAACTCCGTGAATTCCTTCGGGGCCATTCGGAAAGGGGCCTTGGATACAGGCTTAACACCCGATAGTAAATTAATTTGAAAATCAACTTCTCTATGCGGAGGTAATCCTTGCAGTTTCTCAGGAAATACCTCGGGGAAGTCCCGCACTACCCGTACATCTTTCATATCCAACGTCATCTCGTTCAACTCGAAACAGATCATGAAGACTTCATCCCCCTTCATATGGGCTTTTACTGCCTGAACTGAAGATAACACCATACGAGGTGCGAAGCTAATACCTTGAAAGATGATGTCGGTGTCTCCATGTCTCAAATAGATTCGTTTCTCTGCACAGTCAATCCTTGCAAAGTGCCAGTCCAACCACGCCATGCCCAAAATGATGTTAAACTCCGGCGTTCTCAAGAATATGGAAGGCGTATCAAAGGCCTTTCCCCCAATGAATATATCTAGCTCGCACTTAGCGGTTGCGGTCATCTCAAAGACGTCCAGGAGGCGTACTCGTCGAGCTATACCAGTAAAGTATTATACACCTTCCATGTACTTAATGAAGTCCTCAGACACAAAAGAGTGTGAGGCACCGGTATCGAACAACGTATAGGCCGTCTTCCTGCTGACTACCACGATGCCTAAGTACCAACAACCAAAACACAACAGTAGGTGTCTAGTATGTTTTAAGCAAGTTAAGTTAAACAATGAAAATGTGAAAGCTAACTGCAACATACCTGCAATCACATTCTTGTGATTCCGTTCTTGTGACATGTCCAGCGCGTACACTTGATCCCGGGCAGGACGGGGGTTTCCTCCTCGCAGTCCTCGTCCTCGACCACACATATAACCACGCCCCCGCAGAGTTGCCGGAGGGAGAGCAGGAGGGACATTTCCAAACAACCGCAGGCAGAAACGTTGAATGTGGCCCGATTGGTTGCATTCAAAGCACACCAGCCCACGACGCCCCTCAGGTTGCTGAAATTGTTGAGGCTGTGGTGGTGGAGGCATTGCGGGCGGCTGCGGAATCTGATGCTCCACTCTAAAATCTCGGTGGAAACGTCCTCCACCTCTTTGATGTCCTCTTCCTCCTCTAAAGTCTCGCCTTCTTCTGTTGCTTGGGCCAGCTTCTATCACGCCCTCCGCAGGTCTCTTACCACTACTCAAGTTGTCCGCCTCCAATCTCTTCGCCATGTTGATAATATCAGCCAAGCTACCGTCCGCTATAAACAAAAGGGCCTGCCTTAGGGGATCTAGCAGCCCATTGTAGAAACGCTTGGTGTATCCTCTACCATCCAAATCATAAGAATCTGCGAACCTCGCGAGGTGCTGAAACTCTCGCTGATATTCCGTAATTGATTTTCATCCTTGCTTCAGAAGAAGAAACCTCTCTTCGAGTTCATTTCGAGCGGATGTGGGAATGAAGTTCTCCAAGAAGACATCTAAGAACGCACTCCAACTTATCTCTGTATAGACCCAGCCTTTGAAGGTGGAACCCATGAGGGACTTCCACCACCTTATAGCATGTAGTTCTAAGACGGACACCGCCAACGTCACAGCCATATTGTTTGGTCAATGGATCCCCGCCATCAACTCCTGCACCGTGTCAAGCCATTCCTCCATGTGTACGACCGGCTCCATCCCGAGGTAGGAGGGAGGGGAGAGGGCCCGAAAGGTGCCCAACCAATTAGATCCCGGAGCCTGTTGTTGCACCGGAGGCTGCTGTGCCCTAAAGACATCCAAGATGGCGGTGAGCGTCTGCCCCAACTCGGATTGTTGGAACTAAGTGGGTATGGAAGGGGTAGTAGTGCCCCCATCGGCTCAACATGCACTGGAATCCACACGTAAAATACAAACGTATGGTCAGGTTGGCTAATCTTAAGGTCAAAGTTGAACAAACTTAGTGTGAATTACATATGGGCACACCACTGCTTCCGCTAAGTCAGTTTGTCCGCAAACTGACTAATCGAACAAGGGTGGACCATTGTTGAATGACGACTTTAGTTGAGGATCATGGCAAATTGATACCATTTGTAAGACCCCACTCCCGGAACACAAAACACGGCACGAAGGGGGTCTTATGCCCAGAACAGCCGCCTTGCGGTAACATTAGCACACATGCTAACCTGTACCACAAGACGCCTATTCTGCCGGCTACAACCAATATCAATATATATAAATGCCAACCCAACCAATATAATAAGAGAACTCAAATCCACACAAAGTGTATATAAGTCCAAAGTACATCAAAATAGAGAAGCTAAAACATGATTCTACAATATATCAGAGTAGAGCTAATAAATGCACAAAAGGGCTACATCAGAGTCGCTCAACACTCACATCAGTAACTGACGGTAGCGACGGTACCGTCCCTTCAGGCCCCGTCATCCTGGCCTAGCTGTCCTGCTGTAAAGTCAGCGGCTGCTCTACCTGCGGGGAGACCTCCTTAAAACGAAGACATAACAACCGTTAGTCGAAAAGAATAAGTGGCTTCACATCCGCTCCCCCGGCGACTCCTCGGCACCGGGCGGAGAAAAGAGCAAGAGTACAAGGTATAATAAATAGTATAAGCAAGTACAAGCAGGTGGTAATGGTACTATAAGATTAACAACAATTTATCTATCAGTTCGACAAAGTTATATCAAACATCAAGAGCAAGTAACTATAGCAGGAAAATAACTTAACTTATAAGGATGCCCATACAAGCTTATAAGTTAGGGATCGGTTTACATAAAGTAACTCATCATATAGGAGTGCCCATACAAACTTATACGATGAGGATCTTGTTGTGCAATGTAATGTAATGGTATGTATGCTATGCAATTACTCACCCATGATCACACACATGCAACCGCTATGTCGACACAAACTATAGTTCCCACTTTTCGAGCAGGTAGCTAACCTCTCAGGCATCAATCATCGTGGCCAGGCGGTGAGAGTAGAGCGGGCATCTCTACTACTATGCGGGTATCCACACTACTTCACCTAGGCCTCCGTACGCCTCAATGCTAAGAACACAACAGCGGAGCCCATGCATACTATGGCCCAGCGGGGATCTCAGGTAGGTGTTTACCGAGAACATAGCCCTGAACTGGACTTGTGTGACCCGGAAGGGGCCTCAGAATAAAGCAAGAGGACACAACCCAACCGTTCACTTGGCACGGAAGGAGCCCCGGGACGTGAACACCGAGAACCAAGCCCAACCTCCCAAAGTCTAACTGTCAACTCCCGTCGGTGTGACGATTGACGAGCCTGTAGACCCGCCACACTATCCATAACCCAGGATTACGTCACCGCCTGTCGACTCACACCGCATGGAATTCCACATCACCATGGCATGGAATGAGCCTCGGAGAAAGTACGAGGACCAAGCCCAACCATCCGACTTTGTCTCATCTTAACGCAATCCCAACTAGTGACGGTCAACACTGCACTTACACCCTTACACAATGCTACCCATAGGGAGATGACACTCTAAAAATTGCAATACTAAATTCAATTCGTTAAACAATTATACATATGGCCATAAGTTATCACCCTACCTTTCATCCCGAATGATTCAACATGTTATTATCATAATGTGCATTTATAATAGTCTACCAATTTCATTCAAATCGTTTCGTTTAAGTATGCTTCTCTTCACAAATCAATTATGTGGAATCCAACTAATAAACATCATCATTTATTGGACTAAGATGGTTAACATAAAAGAGTTCGACAAACCTCAAGTTAATTTGCAACATTATCTCTACCGAGTCCAAATCCAATATTATTCCAAACCCAGAGTTTAAGTATAGGATAAATTGGGACATCAGTTCTACCGAAGATTCCTGAAGCTACAGGAATCTAGTGAAGACATGTAATCCCTCGATGGAAAGGTCTTTCCATGGGCTACAACTTTTATGTTCAGACCACAACCCAGATTCAAAAGTATCATACTTGAAATCAGCCTTGAAGTCCGCTGCGTACAGAACAGAATTTCTGCATGCAGGATTTATCAAACATCTTGTTCGTTCAGAGTTTGTCGTGGCTACAATCTTCACCTGAAGTCGTGCAATCACTCGTTGGAAAGGTATTTTCAAGGACTTCAACCTTCGTGTTTAGTCGAGAGCCCTGATCTTGCCATATCACATATGAAAATGGCCAAGGAGAGCGTTGCGTGCAGAACACCAATTCTACATGCATCTTAAAGCAGAATGAACAACATCAGTTCATCTTCCTCCTCAAATCGATCTTTCAAAATTACCTCCAGAAATTCCTCCTCCCTTATTCACACTCATGAGGCCATGATTCTTCACGAAACCATCCCCCATCTTCACATAAAACGTTGGAGAGGTTGAAGACACAACTAGCCTTAGAGCACAAGCCCTAGAACGACCTATTCCTAGAGAAATCACAATCTCACTAGTCTAGACTCTTTTGAGTCGACATCTCACCTAAATATCTACAGATCTAGCACCAATGGAGAGGGGAGGAAGCTCACCTCATTTCCGGCATTTCCACTACTTCTGTCCATGGATCTTGTGACTCTTCTCGGCGACATGTTCTCTTTTACGGTGACGGCGGATCTTCTCCTCCAAGACTTGCTCCAGCAGTTTTCCCTCTCTACATAAGTTTCTCTCAGGAAAAATGGTTGGAATGAGGAGTGAAAATGGCTAGGGTTTTCATAACACCTATATATGAGAAGTGACACGGGTAGGGACATGCCTGTGTCCTTACCCGTGTCCTGCTTCGGGCGAAGCGTCAACGACTGTTTTAGTGTCGGTTCAACACTCAACACGGGTAGGGACACGCCCGTGTCTAGACCCATGTCCACATGACGTGGTCGTGTTCCCTGGCCGTGTTCTCCTCTGGATACATCTCGACGAACTCGACTTGACACACAGACACACGGGTAGGGACACACCCGTGTCTCTACCCGTGTCATACATTTCGTCGATCTCGACACACTTCGTCGAGTTCAACTCGACACATACACACACACGGGTAGGGACACGCCTGTGTCTCTACCCGTGTTGTACATTTTGTCGATCTCGACACACTTCGTCGATCTCGACACGCTTCGTCGAGGTCAACTCGACACACACACACGGGTAGGGACACGGCCGTGTCTCTACCCGTGTCATACATTTCATCGATCTTGACATACTTCGTCGAGGTCAACTCGTGTAACATCCCATTTCCAACTAGACCCCTAAGAGTGGTTTTATCATGACTAGGTCATGACAAAACCCTAGGAAGCCCAAGAAGACCAAGTGAGCATAGACATGAAGTTGGAAATCACCATGGTCTGCAAATAATAGAATTCTAAATAATTGTTTAGGATGACCATTGGGCTTCACCATGACTCCATGACCCCACCACAACATCCCTAACCCATTAGGGGGTCCATTAGAGCCATAAGGATCCATTGGGGACAATCCAAAAGTCTATGTTGACCAAAGTCAACTCTAACCTTAATTTGGGCAAAGTACCCTTCCTAAGGGAAGGTGGCCTCCAAAGTGTGAAGTCAACCCTACACATCCCTACCTAGACCCTAGGGGAGCCCAATAGGTCACTAAATACCCAATGATGGTAATAGAAAAGGTCAAAAAGACCAAGGTCAACCCAAGCCTATTTTGGGTCAACCTAGCCCAAATAGGCGAACCCAAGCTCAAGCCTCCTCATGGGGTTTCTTTAGGGAATAATGTGCATGGGTGGGCTGCAAGTAGTTCTTCAGACTGACCAAGTAAATTTGGTGACTAGGAGTGAGGGTGAGCTCCATTTCCATGATAATGGAGGAGAGAGAAATGAGGAAGAAGAGGGAAGGAAGAGGTTCGGCCAAGGGGAGGCCAAAGGCCACCTTTAGTGGCTGAATTCAACTCCCCCAGGGAAGGGGAGAAGTTTCCAGCCGTTTCCGTACCCTTCAAGACCTAGTTCAGCCCCCCCTCCTCCATGGCCGAGCCTAGCCATTAATGACTTTGAAGAATATTGATGATGCAGCCCCTCCACTCCCCATCTGAGGCTTTAAACACCATCAGTGGGTTGAGAGGAGCCTTCCCCAATCCTTACCTGAAGAAATCGAGCCTCCGCACTATGCAGTCACAGAAACCGAGTGCCGCCACTTTCAGGAATGGCTTCCCGGTGATCTTCCCGACTTCAGGCCGCCGGCAAGGTCCTCCTCCTCTCCTTGTCTCATGGATAGATCATAGCAGCGTTTAGGTTCCAAGTTCGGGCTCAATTGACCTCGAACCAATTCCTGGTTTTCCTGGTTTTCGGCCCAAAACTTTCTTGCTAAAACCGTCGTATTCCGCCTCTCCGGTGGAAGTGCCGCCGCCTGGCGACATGTACCACCTTAATGTAGGTGGTGGTGGTGGTGGCCGGCCGGGGAAGGGGTCAGATCGCCGGCGGCAACGCTTGGAAGCGGCTCCAGGCTTGGGCTATATCAGCCGTTGGCTGGAGGTAGACGATGACCCCGGGGCGTTGGATCTGCGCCAATATTCGTGTGTCGGTTTTGATTAAATCATTATAATTTCATTTTATTTCTCTTTTTTAGTCACACTATTTATAGTAAATGTTTTTAATTTTTAAAAACTACCTAGGCTCCTCTACTAAAATATTCACCAACATGACATTTGTAGCCCAGGGTGTCTACTTTATTTTAAAATTGATTTGGACCAATGTGGGCCTCTAGTTGGACTAGGGCTTCCATTTTGGTGGGACATATACCTAGGGCTATCCTGAGGTTAAAATGGGTTCCCACTCTTCATCCCTTATCCAAATAAGCTGAAATTTCGGCAGGGGGTCACCCTTATCTAGGCCTAGGGTTTGTTCAAAAATGGGAATTTTTGGAAATACTTTGCCTATAGTTTTCTCTATTATTTAATAATAATATGATAAATTAATTAGGTGGTCAAATGACTTCCAAACCCTCCCTAATTTTGTGAGTGGTCCCTGGCCTCATGCTTTGTATCTTTGTAAATTTTCACCTCATTTGGAGTTGTTTTGGATGGGGAATGACCTAACACTAACTTACCTTAATGAGGGGTTTTTACGTAAAAGGTGCACCTTGAGGATGAGTGGTCAAATCACCTCATTAGAGGCTTAGATTTTGGCCACTGACTTGACATGACATTTAACACCCTCATGGGGATTATGGGGTGGCCTAGGGTAGTTTTGGCCTAGGGTCCAAACCCAAACCCTGAAGAGGGGATTTTGGGTGTTGTGAAGGGCATGGGGTCAAATGCCCTTGTGTGGGCTTGCAACTTGGTAGAATTGATGCTAGGGCATCCCAACTCCACTGGCCTGAATCTTAGAGGAATAGGAGATGGATAGACCTCTCAAATCCCTAACCCTAGTTTAAGGCATAACCACTCCTTGTGTAGAATAGGTCACCAAAACTCACAAAAATGGTATGAAACTTAAGTAGCATTAGTTCTAGGTTAAATAGAATCTCTGGTGAATTTATTGGAATTTTATGGGTTATATTACTAGTACCCCCTTATTATACATGATGTTTCCCTAAATGGTATTTTATTTATTTTGAATCTCTCAGTACATTGTAAACTCATGAAATTTAGGGAGGAGAAGTTTTATGTTAATATAAGTATTCTTGAATTTTGTCATAAATTTTGGTTGAAGAATCTTAGTACCTCCTTCACAAATTTAAAAAAGGCATATTTATGGTCAATAAATTATATAGAGCAATTTACTGGTTGAAAAATTGTGAAATTGGGTCTCTGATAGGTTTTGGTCAGTAACTACTTGGAGGAATTAAATCATGATTTTTTGATGATTATTGGCAGTATTTCCTTTACAAATTCATAATTTTGGGAATTTGGTATTTAATTTATTCAGAGCTTATTTTTTGCTGGAAAAAAAATTGTGAGACCCTGAATTTTATTTTAATTAGTAATAATGAATTTATCATAAATTTGTGGTGCAATTACTTGTCAAAAAGGGGTACTTCATGATCAAATGTGGAATTCTGGATTACTAGAATATATATATACATTAACAGATAAAAAAGGAAAATTATGAATTTCTGGGTTTAGGCTAAAATTGTCATTATAGCCTTCCAATAATTATTTTAGGGATACTGGGTGATTATTTTGTGTATATCCCATTATACACTTCATGTAGCTTAGGTCGGTCTGCATATAGTAAAAAATGCAGAACCTACGTTGGATGTAAAATTTAAGCACATGAGTTGGGATTAGTGGTTGGCTGGTTTGGATAGGTTAAAAGAAGTTCACCATTGGAAGATAGGATGAGTAGGATGTTGGCTTGGCTAATGTTAGGTGGTGCTCGGGATCGACGAGAGATCGTCATTTCCAGTGGGAAGGAAGTGTCAAAATCATTAGAGATAGATCAAACAACAAGTAAGGGTGTGGAAAATCTAATAGCAACCGATAACACTAAGTGCCTTGCAAAAGGGAGCTTTGGGCGTAATCTCATTGTAGTTCCTAGTTCCTTCGAGAGCCCTTCACGGGGAATACCTTGGGAAGTCCTGGGCTAACATAAACATCAAGAATAAAATATTACAAGAGCAAATAGTATAACTAGGGTTGCATATTCACACACCCCGGTAGCTCGGGAGGTTGATTAGGTTGTTTTGATTGCCATCCGGATGGTTCGTTTGGAAGGTAGATGCACGGACGGATAGTCCGGGGAACCACTGGTTCAAAAGGTTTTGGATACAAATAAGGTGGTGGGTCTTCGGTATCGGACGGTGATTCACACCGACATCGATACGTTGACTCGGCGGTGTGGGACACTTAGCCAAAGAAAGTCTGCTGGATATGTCCAGCAATAGTACGCGGATACTCTAGGTTGTGTTCTTCTATGGGCGTACGGGAGGGCTAAGCCTGGTAGTGTGGATACCCACCTAGGAGTGGGGGGCCCGACCCACTGTCTCCGTTTGCCACTACGGAGTTTCCTGGGAGTGAAGCTAGCTGCCCAAATAGGGGGAACTAAAGGTTTGTGCACATAGAGTCGTGTGCGTGGGTTGCACTTGCATGAATCATGGCATAACATACTTGCATACAACCGACACCCCAACGTATAAATTGTTATGGGACTTTTTATATGGTGGGAGCCTTGTAGAAGACCCATTAACTTATTTATTTGTATGGGCATTCATATAAGTTAAGGTTACTTATTTCTTACTTTGACTTTCTTACATATGCTGATTATTCTACTTGTTTACTTTACTTCTTACTATTGTAGAACTGCTAGTTTTTTTCTTTTCTTCCTTAGCTATTTATACAAAATAAATAACAGCTAGACTAGTTCCACTGCCATCTGCTTGGCTTACTCTGCACCTTTTTAGCTTCCCTTTCCTCCTCGCCGCTCGGTGCCTAGAAGACATGGGAGGAGGGGTAGGGGGATGATGGGGCTTAGTCTTTATGACTAATTGTTTTCGGACCACAACATTACAGGGGCTCCGGATGGGAGACAGGGACCAGCAGCTCAGGGACCAGCACCAACGGAGTACGGTGCGCTTGGAGGTGGGCCAGTCTAGTACCGGGGCACCAGCGACCATCTCCGTGAGTGATAGTCTTTATATAGCTTCCGCGAGAGATTGTAGCGAGGATCTGTTGTACCGGGCTTAAGCCCGTTTATATTTCTATTTGTTACTTTACAGTACTTTCCCTTTTCTATATATGGACTGGTTGTGATTTATCTTATTACTTATGACATTTGTGGACTCAGCTATTTCATTTCTGAATACTGCTCTCTTTGTGTTGATCGAAAGGGTCGGCAGAATCAGCATTTTGTAGTGGCGGCATTCCCGAGAGTTGGGGCCCCTGCAAAACGGAGGTTCTGGGCATAAGACCCCGGGGTTTAAAAAGAAAAAAAAGGGGGTCTTACAAGTGGTATCAGAGCAAACGTCGATCGAAAAGAGAAGTATTCCATAATAACCTTAGGCCAGACCTGCACGAGCATAGTTTGAGGACAAACTAGCAGCGGAAGCAGTTGTGTGCCCATAAGGGAAATAACATGTAGAAGTCCATTTTTATTCTTCCATTCATTCCGTTTGTACGCTAGCTAACAATTGGAATTCTTATATGTAGCCCGCGGCAAACCCTACCCCCAATAGGGACCACCTCCGGCTGCGAAGATCCCATCTTATAATTCTCTAGTCAAAGAGTTAGACTCAACCCACTAGGAGACATGACTAATCACGATAACATATAGTATGCCCTAGTCTGAAATAGACCTCGGGTATGAACTTGGTTAAGATAAGGAGATACCTAAAGAGAATAAAGGAGGAGTATAACACAAGAATGGCTACCTAAGCCATAAACTCATGTGGCCCTACAGTCCCTATCAAGGATTACTCAAACCGGAAGAACTGCTTTAAGGAGAATTGAGACCAAAAATCCATTAGCAGAATGGTAGAAGACACATAGTCTAAACCCTCATACTGGTAATAAGATTACCTGGAGACAACCACCACGACAAACAACGAAGGTCGGATATGAATTCAAGTTCGAAAGAGACCCAGTTAGGATTGAGAACATTTTGACCCGGATAAGGATGTCGTAAATATGACTCGGAGGGTTTAAAGTATGAAGTATATCAACAGATTCATGTTGGAACCCCAAGTCAAAGATTGATTCCCTAGGGATTGTGCACCTACCTAGGATGGATATAACATGGTAATATCAAAGATACTCAACCCAAGATAGGTAGAGACTTATCTTTTGTTTATTGGGGGCTTGTCTTTTGTTTATTGAGCAAATTAGTTATTGACTTGGGTTTCCCTTTCACCTCATCTAGAAAACTTTGCGTCGTAAATATAGTGAAATGGACGTAAACCGTATTCGGTGCTACTGGGGCGTATTCGTAGGGATAAGAATCTGATTATGAAGTGGAGATTTTATATAGTCGTTCTCTACCCGCACAAACGAGAAATTTAATCATCGGAAGTTTGGTGTATCTAGGAACATGTATCTCCCTGGAGTGAATAAGGGAGTCATGGATTTTGTGATGCACAGAGAGGTCCATCGCCCGATGAAGGTTAAGTGCAAGAACTTTTGGGGAACTATTACAGTCACTGTCCGAGTTAGAGTGGAAGTTCGAGGATATAATTAGGGATTTTCATACACATGATTCCTCATCCGCACTCTGGGCATAATTATAATTGGAACATCAATGATAGACTGGACGAGATATCTAGGGTCACCCTGACCCGAAAGAAAACTCCCCTGGGTGTTTCTTAAGTTTTGTGAGTAGTTGTTCGTTATCATGGTGTGCTCAAGATGGTCGTGTCGAATCTGGATGGATAGTGTACGTCCAAGGAGAGAAGATTAGTCCAGGCTTATCTGGGCTCTCGGTCGACATTCAACACAACTCTCCACCCTCGTAAGGAGGTGCAAGATTCCACTATCATGATTCTAGGATGAGGATCTAAAGGCACTCTGCTCAGAATATGTGGAGAACACAGATACCCAAGTGTCACTATTTTAAGATTGGATGTTGGAGGCCTAGGGCAGACTGGTCAAATATTATGATGCGCGACATTGCTAAGTAGAGTTTCAGGATGGAGACTGTGTATTCCTGAAGATATGTCTGGTACATGAAGTCTCGCGGGTGGGCGGGCGAAAAAAGCTCAGTCCAAGGAATATGGGGCTTTACAGGATCCTGGAGCGGATCGGCCCATTATCTTACAGACTAGAGCTACCGCCGAAGTTAGCAGTTTTGCATGACGTCTTCCATGTCTGCTCTCTTAGGAAGGCTCTACTACGGCCTGAACAGCAGGTTCTTGGTATAGATGGCTCGATAGCTTTTGATCAATCTGTCTACTGTGAGCCGGTCAGGATAGATGATACAACAGTTCGGGTCTTGCATCTCAAGAAGGTCCCGCTGGTCAAGGTCCTGTAGAGGAACCATGGGCAGGAGGAGCATACTTGGGAGCCACCGGATCTAATGCCGCTGAGGTACCCGGATCTCTCCGGGTAAAGTATACGTTCAACTTCCTATGAGATGTTACATTCAGTTACTCTCAGTAGAAACCCCGCAGCCTAACCTGAATTTCGAGGACGAAATTTTTATTTTTTTTATTGGGATTTGTAACATCCAATTTCCAACTATACTCGTAAGAGTGGTTTTGTCATGACTAGGTCATGACAAAACCCTAGGAAGCCCAAGAAGACCAAGTGAGATTAGGCATGAAGTTGGAAATCACCATGGTCTACAAATAGAAGAATTCTAAATAATAGTTTAGGATGACCATAGGGCTTCACCATGACTCCATGACCCCACCACAACATCCCTAACCCATTAGGGGGTCCATTAGAGCCATAAGGATCCATTGGGGTCAATTCAAGAGTCTATGTTGACCAAAGTCAACTCTAACCTTAATTTGGGCAAAGTACCCTTCCTAAGGGCAGGTGGCCTCCAAAGTGTCATGTCAACCCTACACATCCCTACCTAGACCCTAGTGGAGCCCAATAGGTCACTAAAGACCCAATGATGGTAACAGAAAAGGTCAAAAAGATTAAGGTCAACCAAAGCCTATTTTGGGTCAACCTAGCCCAAATAGGCTAACCCAAGCTCAAGCCTCCTCATGTGGTTTATTTAAGGAATAATGTGCATGGGTGGGCTGTAAATAGTTCTTCAGACTGACCAAGTCAATTTGGTGACTAGGAGAGAGGGTGAGCTCCATTTCCATGATAATGGAGGAGAGAGAAATGAGGAAGAAGCGGGAAGGAAGAGGTTCAGCCAAGGGGATGCCAAATGCCACCTTTAATGGCTGAATTCAACTCCCCCAGGGAAGGGGAAAAGTTTCCAGCCATTTCCCTGGCCTTCAAGACCTGGTTCAGCTCCCCTCCTCCATGGCCGAGCCTAGCCATTAATGGCTTTGAAGGATATTGATGATGCAGCCCCTCCACTCCCCATCTGAGGCTTTAAACACAATCAGTGGGTTGAGAGGAGCCTTCCCCAATCCTTACCTGAAGAAATCGAGCCTCCCCACTGTGTAGTTGCAGAAATCGAGCGCCGCCACTTTCAGGAATGGCTTCCCGGCGATCTTACCGACTTCAGGGCGCCGGCAAGGTCCTCCTCCTCTCCTTGTCTCATGGATAGATCATATCAACGTTTAGGTTCCTGGTTCGGGCTCAATTGAGCCCGAACTAATTCCTGGTTTTCCTTGTTTTCGGCCTAAAATTTCTTGCTAAAACAGCCGGATTCCGCCTCTATGGCGGCTGTGCCGCCGCCTGTCGACAGCCACCACGTCAACGGAGGTGGTGGTGGCGGTGGCCGGCCGGGGAAGGGGTCGGATCGCCGGCAGCAACGCTTGGAAGAGGCTCCAGGATCGGGCTATCTCAACCATTGGCTGGAGTTAGACGATGACCCCGGGGCGTTGGATCTGCGCCAACATTCGTGTGCCGGTTTTGATTAAATCATTATAATTTCATTGTATTTCTCTTTTTTTGTCACACTATTTACAGTAAATATTTTTAATTTTTAAAAAATAACTAGGCTCCTCTACTGAAAACGTCACCAACATGAAATTTGTAGCCCTAGGTGTCTACTTTATTTCAAAACTGATATGGACCAATTTGGGCCTCTGGTTGGACTAGGGCATCCATTTTGGTGGGACCTATACATAGGGCTATCCTGAGATTAAAATGGGTGCCCACTCTTCATCTCTTGTCCAAATGAGCTGAAATTTGGGCAGGGGGTCACCCTTATATTGACATAGGGTTTATCCAAAAATGGGAATTTTTGGAAATACTTTGCCTATAGTGTTCTATATTATTTAATAATACTAGGGTAAATTAATTACGTGGACAAATGACTTACGAACCCTCCCTAATTTTAGTGATTGGTCCCTGGCCTCATGCTATGTATTTGTGTAAAGTTTAACCTCATTTGGAAGTGTTTTGGATGGGGAATGACCTAACCCTAACTTACCTTAATGAGGGATTTTTAAGTAAAAAGGTGCACCTTGAGGATGAGTCATCAAATCACCTCATCAGAGGCTGAGATTTTGGCCACTGACTTGACATGACCTTTAACACCCTCATGGGAATTATGGGGTGGCCTAGGGTAGTTTTGGCTTAGGGTCCAAACTCAAACCCTAAAGTGGGGCTTTTGGGTGTTGTGAAGGGCATGTTGTCAAATGCCCTTGTGTGGGCTTTCAACTTGGTAGAATTGATGCTAGGGCATCCCAACTCCACTGGCCTGAATCTTAGAGGATTAGGAGATGAATAGACCTATCAAATCCCTAACCCTAGTTTAGGGCATAACCACTCCTTGTGTAGAATAGGTCACCAAACTCACAAAAAGGGTATGAAACTTAGGTAGCATGAGTTCTACATTAAATAGGATCTCTAGTGAATTTATTGGAATTTTATGGGTTGTATTAATAGTACCCCCTTGTTATACATGATGTGGCACTAAATGTTATTTTATTTAGTTTGAATCTCTCAGTACATTATAAACTCATGAAATTTATGCAGGAGAAGTTTATGTCAATATAAGTATTCCTGAATTTTGTCATAAATTTTGGTTTAAGAATCTTACTACCTCCTTCACAAATTTTAAAAAGGCATATTTATGGTCAATAAATTATATAGAGCAATTTACTTGTTGACAAATTGTGAAATTGAGTCTCTGATAGTTTTAGGTCAGTAACTACTTGGAGGAATTAAACCATGATTTTTTGATAATTATTTGCAGTATTTCCTTTACAAATTCATAATTTTGGGAATTTGGAATTTAATTTATTCAGAGCTTATTTCTTGCTGGAAAAAAACAGTGAGACGCTGAATTTTATGTTAATTAGTAATAGTGATTTTATCATAAATTTGTGGTGCAATTACTTGTCAAAAAGGGGTACTTCATGATCAAACGTGAAATTCTGGATTACTAGAATATATATATAATTAACAGATAAAATAGGAAAATTATGAATTTCTGGGTTTAGGCTAAAAATGTCATTATAGCCTTCCAATAATTATTTTAGGGGTACTGGGTGATTATTTTGTGTACCTCCCATTATACACTTCATGTAGCTTAGGTTGGTCTGCATATATTAAAAACTGCAGAACCTACGTTGGATGTGTAATTTAAGCACATGAGTTGGGATTAGTGGTTGGTTGTTTTGGATAGGTTAAAAGAAGTTCACCATTGGAAGATAGGATGAGTAGGATGTTGGGTTGGCTAGTGTTAGGTGGTGCTCGGGATCGACGAGAGATCGTCTTTTCCCGTGGGAAGGAAGTATCAAAATCATTAGGGATATATCCAACAACAAGTAAGGGTGTGGAGAATCTAATAGCAACAGATAACAGTAAGTGCCTTGCGAAAGGGAGCTTTGGGTGTATTCCCTTCGTATTTCCTAGTGCCTTCGAGAGCCCTTCACATAGAATACCTTGGGCAGTCCAAGGCTAACATAAACATTAAGAATAAAATATTACAAGAGCAACTAGTATAACTAGGGTTGCACATTCACACACCCTGGTAGCTCGGGAGATTGATTAGGTTGTTTTGATTGCCATCCGGACGATTCGTTTGGAAGGTAGATGCACGGACGGATAGTCCGGGGAGCCAGTGGCCCAAAAGGTTTTGGATACAAATAAGGTGGTGGGTCTTCGGAATCGGACAGTCGTTCACACCGATGTCGATACGTTGACTCGGTGGTGTGGGACACTTAGCCAAAGAAAGTCTGGTGGATATGGCCAGCATTAGTACGCGGATACTCTAGGTTGTGTTCTTCTAGGGGTGTACGAAAGGGCTAGGCCTGGTAGTGTGGATACCTGATGGGCCCGCGAACAGACTCTTACTATGGTTGGTTCGGTGAGTCGATCACCGCGGGCTTGCTCGGGTAGGCAAGTGCACCTATCGCAAGTAGTACTCGATATTCGGGGGAATACCGACGTCGTATTGTTCTCGGGGTCGCGTTGACTATTCTTACTCCTCCGGGAGGACTATTATTTTACTGAAAGAAAGGTGGATTTTTTTACTTAATAAAAGACGGAAAAGCAAAGGAGCGAAAAAAATGATTTAGAAAATATTCGATGAAGGGTTAACGCCCGGCATCGAATCGGATTAAGACTAAAACAATTTTTAATAATTATAGGACTTAGTTTTCAAATTAATAATAAGGCAACTTGGCCGTGGAGGTTCCACAAATGTGAGCTCACCTAGCTATAGGGATATCGCTCACCTAAACGTTAAGACTATTCGACCGAACGTTAGTACGACGAAGGATTCCTCTTAACGCCCGCTTTACGCTAAGAACCCCGCTATTGGGTGGGGAACCCAATCCGGTAGAGTTACGCTTGTCCTCTCTCGAGGGTATGCACGCAACTCTATTTACCCAGGGGTGATCGGTACATATGCACGGCCTCTCTGCTAGCTAGCATATGGTCTACGGAAATAGGGCCCACAAATCGATATGTGGTCCTACGCGTCATAAACCCGGGGTAAACCTTAAGTCCTTAAATTAAAATGAAAATAAAGAGCTTCAATTATTAGAAATCATTTTAAATGTCCCAATGCTCTTCGATGCCGAGGCTAATAGCGATTAGCCACACATCGGTATGGGGACGGCTTATAATTTAGTGAGGCGCGAGTTCGAAATTAAACGCCAAATTATTATAAGAAGGGGACATAAGAAAAATAAAAGAACATTTAGAAAGCTGAAAAATTAGCTAAAACAAGAACTCACGCACACTCGAAATTATAAATTAAACAGGAACTAAGTTACACATAAAAGAAAATTTGCATATTCCAAATTTGCGAGTCCCACTCAAACGAGTGGGGGCGGTAAATAAAAGCTGAAAATTGTAAGTCCTACTCAAACGAGTAGGACTGAAATGAAAGCGAGTCCTACTCAAATGAGTAGGAGAAAATAAATGTGATTACAGGGCTTAAAGGTCCGTCCATTTAACTCAAGTGAGTAGGCGGAAAAATAAAGAAAAATTACAAATCCTACTCAAACGAGTAGGCGGGAAATAAAGTCCGGCCATTTGACTCAAGTGAGTAGGCGGAAAAATAAAGAAAGAAAATAACAAGTCCTACTCAAACGAGTAGGACTGAAAATGAAAACGATGCGCCATTTAACTCTTAACGAGTAGGCGAAAATAAATGCACATGAACACACACACTCCATATGAATTTTAAGAAAGCAATAAAGCTAACACCTACACTCACACACTCTACAAAATTTGAATCAAAGCATAAAAGTTATACACCTACACTCACACACTCTACATAATTTGAACAAAGCATTAAAAATTATACTCATACACTCACACACACAACATGAAAATTTAAAAAGAACAAAAAAAAGTTTATTCTCATACACTCACACACACTAATAACAAAGAAAAATCAAAGTTGCTTATAAATGAAAATAACAAGATTTCTACTCCTAAAACTTACCCAAAACACATAAAAAGAACAAATAAAAAGAGAATGAGCAAAAAGTTTTACAAAATAAAGTCAAAATCAAAGGTGCTCAAAAATTAAAACTAAAACTTTTTCATTCTTAAGAATTTATAAAAGTGATAAAAAAGGTAAAGAGAAAATGAAAAGAACAAAAGATGTTTTACAATCCTAAAAGAAAAACTAAGTAAAAAAAGGAACAAAATCACTTTTCAAACCTCATTTATAAATTCATAAGAATGAAATCCTTTTACTTTCAAGAAAAAAGACATGGTGAAAAAGAGGAAAACCTATCATACCTAAGCATGAAAACAAGTTAAAAATATGTAAAGTAAATAAATTACACTCATACACACACACACACACATTTCATAAATGAAGAACAATGATTAAACCAAGGATAAAAAGGAGAAGGAAAGTGGGCACAAGTGTTCATTCCAAAGCCAAATGTGAAGAGAAAGTCTAACATTTTATTGATTAAAGGAAACTATTACAATCTATTACAAGAGCTAAAGCTAAAGCAAAAACAAAAATGAAAGAAAAGAGGGAGAAATCTCCTTACATAGCTTTAGAAATCACGGATGCAGCCCACAAAAAGACACTAAAATGGCCCAAAAATCTGAACCCTTGGACCTTACACAACTGGGCAATTTATAGGCAAAAAATTCTAAGTACACGCCCTAGGTCACGGGCGTGTAGGGGGGGCGTGACAGTACTATTCATAAAGGCGGCCGGCGATTGGACATGAAAGTTGACTTCGGGCTGAGTTCGCGGCAGTCACGCCCCGGGTCACGGGCGTGACTCTGGGCTTGTCGAGGAGGTAGAACCGGGCGCGGGTTGCGCCGAAAGTCTTCGGCAGCATCTTGTCGGGCTAGCTGGAAAGGTCACGCCCTAGGTCACGGGCGTGACGCTGGGCGTGTTAGTTGGTGTCGACACTCGACGATTGTTGAGATGAATTCGTCGAGTGGAGTGAACACGGGCTTGGGTCACGCCCCGTGTCGGGTGACACGGGCGTGTCGCCAGGCGTGTCAAGCTTTTCTCTTCAGAATTTTGCAATTTCATGGGAAATGCAATGTCACGGCCCGGTCACGGGCGTGACCAAATTGTCACGGGCGTGTACTGCCCAATTTTGGCAGATTTTGAAATTTTTCTGTAAAATAAAATAAAACAAGTTAGAAGAAAATCTACAAGAATAGGAGCATTTTATTGAACAAAAATAAGTAAAAATGACGAAAATAAATGAAAATGACTAAATTAATGTGCACAAAAATACGTATATTTACAATTCATCAATACCCGCCTAGGAGTGGGGGGCCCGACCCACTGTCTCCGCTTGCCACTATGGAGGTTCCTGGGAGTGAAGCTAGCTGCCCAACTAGGGGGAACTAAAGGTCTGTGCGCATAGAGTCGTGTGCATGGGTTGCACTTAGATGAATCATGGCATAACATACTTGCATACAACCGACACCCCAACGTATAAATTAGTATGGGACTTTTTATACGGTGGGAGCCTTGTAAAAGGCCCCTTAACTTATATGTTTGTATGGGCATTCATATAAGTTAAGGTTACTTATTTCTTACTTTGACTTCCTTACATATGTTGCTTATTCTACTTGTTTACTTTACTGCTTACTCTTGTAGAACTCCTAGTTTGTACTTTTCTTCCTTAGCTATTTATACAAAATAAATAACTGCTAGACTATAAAAGTGCAAGTTAGATCTGATATACTTTAGAGGGGGGGGGGTGAATAGAGTATGGTGCTTGCTAAAAACTTTTTACAACAGTTGTTGTATTCCTAAGTGAACAGAGAAGCAAATGAACTACAGCAACTATTTAATCAAAAAACAATCACAAACCACAGCCAAAAAACAAAAAAGAAAGTAAGCAACCAGAAGACAAAGGAGCTATAGTGGTTCCCCAATCAACCTGGGTACATTCACTCTTCTACCACCCTAGGTAGGAATCCACTACAGGATGAGTTGATTAGGTGTCCTGGGCACCAATGAGCTTTTGATAAGGTACTCAAAAACCAAACCAGATTTTTTGATCAGGTGTCTTTCCACCACTGAGTTTTGACAAGGTCTCAGAAACCAGCACAAACTTTTGAAGGGAGTTTGAGAAACCCTTTACAGCAGAGAGAGAGAGAGAGAGAGAGAGGGGGATGAGATGATCTTCTCTATCAACAATCAGACAGAAGATAGTGGATGTTGTCAAAACTCCCCCTGAGATCTTGAGTTGTTCAGGAAGTGAAGCTTTGCAGTATGGTGATAGGCCTTCAGAAAATTTGATCTCCAACAAAGGATAATTTCAGCAACAACTGAAATGTGTGTTGTCTGGAGTCTTGAATGATGATGGCCTTTGAACACTGGAATCAAAAGGGATCTGAAAGTTTCAGTATGTTGATCTCCTTTTGTGATGGTGTTCTTATATGAATTCTAAGACTGAGAATATCTGCAACTCTTTCTCTTCTGTTGTTGTGATTGTTGTAAGAGTTATTGTTGATGATGTTATTCTTCTATGTTATTCTATTCTCCGGCAGAATATGAATATCTCTTTTATTCCTTAGATCTGAATGAATATTTTTCTGTCCAAGATAGCCTTTAGCCTGTCATAAATGACTTCCTTAACTGCATTTGTCTTCTGGAGGAAAGTCCAATAAAAACATTCCTTTGAAAATCCCTTGAAACTTGCTCCAGATTAATTGAAAACGGCTACAAGATCCTTGAAATAAATGCTGAGAATAATTCAACAACTGTCTGAATTTGAATCTTGAAAAACATCGATCTCAGCAGAAAAACGTCGAACTGAGCTCCACTATCGTTGAACTGAGCTCAGAGACTGGACTTAGACTGAAACAGAGATCGTCGATCTGAGCTCAACTATCGTCGAACTGAGCTCAGAGATAGAGAAACAAACTGTAGACAAGAACGTCGATGTGAGCTCGAAGATCGTCGAATGGAGTTTGACGACTTGTTGAAGTTGAGCTCAGAGATCGTCGAATGGAGTTCGACAATTCGTCGAAGTGAGCTCAACGATCGTTGAATGGAGTTCGACGATTCATCGTACTGAGCTCGACAAAATGACTTTGTCTCCTGAACTGAAATCTCTGGTCTTGAGGGCAGCTTTTAAACCTAAATACTAACCCTTAGACTCAATTATAATTGACCTTTAGATCTATAAAAGGAGGTCAAAACAGATTTCCTAAAAGACATAGTGATCCTTGCCCAAATCACTAATAGGGTGTTCCAACAATCTCCCCCTATTTGGGTTAGGATTACTATTTATAGATATTGGAAAAATAAAAACATACAAAACAGAAATATAACAAACAAGACATAGCAAAAACACAGACATTATCTCAGATAGATCAGAAAACAAAATAACTGTCATCTTACAGAATCATTCCTTTTCCTTGCTCTTTATAAGAACTATTTCTCTGTTGGGATTGAGAGCTTCCTTCTTAGATCTTCTATCATCAGCTGCACCTAGAGAGGTTTGTTGCTTTGTCCTGGGCACTATAGCTTCTAGATGCAGCTTCATATAGCTTTCTGAATCAAAAAATTTACTGGAGGAGTATATTTCAAGTTCTTTCTTTCTTTGATCAGATAGAGTAGTGATATTTGATACATCTTTTCCTTATTCTCTAGCTTTCTTAATTTGGTCCAAAGCAGCCAACTCTTTCATTCTTGCAGTCCTTGAGGTGGGGTTATTTTCTGGGTCCTCAAATGGGACAGGAGGCTCATATCTATTTGAAGGATTATCTGGAGGAGCTCTGGAGGAGACTAGTTCTTTCAGCTTATAAGGAAAGGGACCAGAAGTTGTGTCAGATGGACCTTGTCCTTCCCTTTGGTAAGGATGTTTCCTGGAATATCCTTTGGAGTACACTTGGAATTCTCTTTGATTTCCTCTGTAATGTCCTCTTCTGGACTGGTAACCTCTAGATTGACTACCTCTGTACTGGGAGCTACCTTGAGGTTGATATGACTTTGGCTTCTGGCAGAGGATTGGAAAGCAGAACTACCACCTGCACCTGCATCAGGTGAGGGAGGAGGAGGAGGAGGATGATTGAAATGTGAAGATCCTTTGTCATACTTTCTTTTCTTTTTCATAGACTTCAGTTGATTCCTGGAGTATTGCCTCCAAGGTTCTGTGATAGGGCAATCATGCAGTATGTAGTAAGGAATGTCATTTGTATCTTTTACTTTTTCTAGAGGAACTCTCTTCATAGCCTTGCTTCTGGCTTTCCTTTTCCTTGCAATTGTAGCAGAGGAATCATCTGAGTCAGTCCTAAACTGATCACTGTCTGAGCTTGGAGGATTATCATACACTGCATCAATCTTTTTGAGGTAAACTTTTTGTTGTTGAGAATCAGCAGATTCAGATACAAAACTTTCAACAACAGGAACAACATCAGCAGTAACAGCAGGCTCAAAATCAAATGCCTCTATCATATGCATATCTTCAGATACTAAAACAGCAGTAACAGAACTAACAGAGATATCAACAGTAGTAGTAGGAGTAGCAGCAGTAAGAGCAACAGAAACAGAAGGAGCAGTAGTATAGAAGGAGTTTATATAATAGCTTATTAAGCTAGTATCACAGCTGCAAATAGGCACAATGGCCTTAGAGAGATCTTCAGATTGCTGGTCTTCAGTGTGCTGGACAGGAAGGCAGTTGAAATATACAGAATCAAAAGCTGATAACAGTGACCTGAGGTCCACTGTGATAACTGCAACTGGAGCTGTAGAAGCTTGGACTGAGGAAACTACAGCAGCAGGCAATCTTTCAACTTCATGAGGCATCTCCCCCTGCCTAGATTTAGTGAGAACTGGATCAAGGCACCCATAAGAAGGTATTGCCTGAGAAGGAAGAATGGAAGAAAGCCTTGCAGACAGCTCCTGGACTGTTTTTAGAAGTGGAGCCAAAGAGGTCTCCAGTAAGAGGTATAGCCTTGGAGCTATCAGCTTATATAACCTGTCTGCAAAGGCTGGAAAATCTACTTGCTCAAGAGGGACTTGAGTAGACGTAGGGATGGATGAGGTAGAAATGATGTTTGGAGCAGTAGGAGATGTTGGTGGAGAACCTGTGGATGGTGGAAATGATGGTTGGGAAATTGGAATTATGGAGATGGAAGAGAGTGGAATGGAAATGGATGATGTGAAGGATGGTTGAGCTATTATGTCCTGAAGTAGTTGTTGATAAGAGGTGGATGAGGATGGTGGCTCAGGAGGGGATGAGGGAGAATCATCCATATAGGAATCATCTATAAGAGTGAAAGATCGAATATGAGAGGATGAATCAATATCTAGGTGTGGGTAGTGATGTAGAGGATGGAAGAGTTCTTCTGTGAGTGGTGGAGTTGGAGAAGGAATTGAAGTTGGAGATGGGATGTAAATTATGATGGTGGATGTGACTGTGGTAGATGAAACAAGAGGTGGAGGAGGAGGAGAAGAGGCAGGCAAGTCTTCTGCAGGGGCAGAAACCTGAGCGGAAGTGACTGGAGCAGTCCTTGTGCCTGAAGTAGAAATTGCAGAGGGCCTGCTGGGCTTGACAATTTGCCTATCCCATTTTCCAAATAGGGCACAGGTGAGCCTCTTGGAGGCATTGATGTGCATTCCACTGGAAACAAGCAGTGCAGGGCATCTGTGGTGAAGGAACAGCCCTAAAATTCTTCCAAAATTAACAAAGTTCTTGTTAATCTTTTTCTTAATCAAATCAAAGAAAATTTCTCCCCAGTTCAGTTGTTTCTTGTCCACTAGGGCGCCCATCAAGCAGAGCTGATACCTTGATATGGTATCATGAGCTGAGTGTTTGGCCAACAATACCTTGCCAACAACATCAGCTAGAAATCTGTAGTCAACATACAGATTTTTCTTCAGCAATTTGCTAGGGTTTGATTCTGAGTGACCCATCCTTTCAAGAATATTAGAAAATTCCTCTCCAGAAAGTTCAAAAGAATCTTCTCCAAATTTTAATTGAAAAACCTCTATCAAAGAAGCAGGTGTTAGAGATACCTGGGTTCCTGAGATGCTTCCAACCACTGTATTCTGATTCAGGTTATGGGCAGTATACACCCATTCCTTTATCTCATCTACAACTAATTTGATCCTTGTGGTCATGATGGTAACTAACTGTTGTTCTTTGAAAAGTTCCATAATCTCCTTGAAGATTTGATCACTGTTGTTGAAAGAATCCATGTCGATGTCAAATCCAGCGTCAAATTTTATTGCGGCCAAGATGACGACTGATACTGCCATTGATTCCTGCAAAAATGAACAAACAAACGACCAAGTGTAGAGAAGTTTGGAGGGAAAGAGAAAATTTGCAGAGAGTATAAAAGCGCAAAAGGAGAACGACGGCTGAAAAATGAATTTTATATTAGGGTTCGACGCAGAAAAGGAAAGATCGTAGAACTCTGTTCGACGATCTGGGCTTCTAAAGGAAACTGAAAGGTCATCAACATCGTCTATCTCCGTTCGACGATATTGGAGAGCGTCGAGCTCCATTCGATGATAGTTTAGAAAACAAAATCGTCGAGCTCCGCACGACAATCGCTGACCTGAAGAAACATAGTTTAGCACTATCTGAGAAGCGCTGAACTCTGGGCGATGATTTCGGAAGTCATCGATCTCCGTGCGATGATCTGGGGGAAAATTGTCGAGCGTAGTTCAGAGACCAGAAACACTCTATACACTAGAGAAATCAAGATGTTTGCCTAGTCTTGATCAATTTTAGAGGTTTAAAATCTTGGAACTTTTTTTAGACTTCCTCCATCTAACATTCCTAACTGATTTAGGAAGAATGTATGTTTCTTTTCATCCAAGGGTTTGGTGAAAATATCTCCCCTTTGCAAATCATTTGGGATATATTGAAGTTCAATTTTATTTTTCTCAACATTATCCCTTAGAAAGTGATGTCTAATTTCTATGTGTTTTGTCCTACTATGGAGGACTGGATTTTGTGCTATAGAAATAGTACTAGTATTATCACAAAATATTTTAGACTTCTCTAAGTTGTAGCCATAGTCTAGGAGTTGGTTTTGAATCCACAATATTTGGGAACAACAACTACCTACAGCCATATACTCAGCTTCAGTAGTTGAAGTTGACACAGATGTTTGTTTCTTGCAAAACCAGGAGACAAGTCTGTCACCAAGAAACTGACAAGTTTCACTGGTGCTTTTCCTGTCTATTCTGCATCCAGCATAATCAGCATCTGAAAATCCAGTTAAGTCAAATGCTGAGTCTTTTGGATACCAGAGACCTAGATTTGGACAACGTTTTACATAACTAAGAATCCTTTTTACTAAGGTTAGGTGTGACTCTCTAGGGCTCACTTGGAATCTAGCACATATGCATTTAGCAAAGATTATGTCAGGTCTACTAGCTGTAAGGTACAATAAAGAGCCAATCATTGCTCTATATGTTGTCTGATCAACATGTTTCCCATGTTCATCAGCATCTAATACAGCATTGGTAGGCATAGGTGTTTTCATACATGATGCTTCAGACATACCAAATTTCTTAACCAATTCTTTTGCATACTTGGTTTGAGAAATAAATATGCCTTCAGCATGTTGTTTGATTCGCAATCCTAGAAAGAAGTATAGCTCACCCAAGTTACTCATTTCAAATTTAGAATGCATTAGGTTGGAAAACCTTCTGCACAAATTTGAATCAGTAGAACCAAATATAATATCATCTACATAGATTTGTACTAGTAGGGTATGGGACTTATGGGTTCTAATTAAAAGAGTTTGGTCTACTCTACCCCTTATAAACTCATTTTTCAGAAGAAAGCATGCTAGGGTCTCATACCATGCCTAGGAGCTTGCTTTAGACCATATAATGCTTTATCCAATTTGAGAACATAATCAGGATGAGTTGAAGAGATAAAACCTGGGGGTTGTCTGACATAGACTTCTTCTTTGATATCTCCATTGAGAAAGGCACTCTTCACATCCATCTGGTATACTTTGAATCCTTTGTGTACTGCATATGCTAAGAAGATTCTTATGGCCTCTAACCTTGCAACTGGTGCAAAGGTCTTGTCATAATCTATCCCTTCTTCTTGAGAGTACCCTTGAGCAACTAGCCTTGCCTTGTTCCTTATAATGACTCCTTGAGCATCCAATTTGTTTCTGAACACCCACTTTGTTCCAACAATGGAGTCATCCTTTGGCCTTGGTACTAGTTCCCAAACTTTGTTCCTTTCAAATTGATGCAACTCTTCTTGCATTGCAATGATCCAGTGTGGATCTTGCTCTGCATCTTGAATGGATTGAGATTCAATTTAAGAAAGGAAGCAAGTGTGCATCAGGTTTTGGTTGACCTGATTTCTGGTTTGCAAACCAGCTGAGATGTCTCCAATCACTTGGGAGATTGGATGGTCTCTTGATGTTACTAAATCAACAGGAGATATTGATTGTTCACCAACCTGTGTTGTTGTTTCCTCTGGTGGTACAACAACTGGCTTTTCAAGAAGTTTCTCTTCAAGATGTTGAATGTCTTCTTCATCTTCACTGCTTTCCTCTTTTTGAATAATTTGTAATCTGTCCAAGTCTTCAGCAAAAGAGTGTACCTGCAAAGGTTCTATGGTAGAAGTATTCTTCTCCTTGAAAGACATGTTAGATTCATCAAAAGATATATGAATAGATTCTTCAATTTTAAGAGTTGATTTATTATATACCCTATATGCTTTACTGATCATGGAGTATCCCAGAAACACTCCTTCATCAGCTTTATCTTGAAATTTTGCTAAGTATTTCTTATCATTATTATGAATGTAACAAATACAACCAAAAATTTTAAAGTAATCTACTTTAGGTTTCTTCCCTTTGAGTAATTCATAGGGAGTCTTGCCCTTCAGTTTATGTATTAAACTTCTATTCAACACATAGTTGGAGGTGTTCACTGCCTCTGCCCAAAAGGATAGAGGAAGGTGAGCATCTGACAACAATGTAGTGGCAGATTCAATAAGGGTTCTATTTTTCCTTTCAGCTACACCATTTTGTTGAGGAGTTCTAGGAGCTGAGAAAGTGTGCCTGATCACTTCACTCTGACAGAACTCTTGCATAAGAAGAGAATCAGACTCTGTCCCATGATCACTTCTGATCAGGGTAATGTGAGTATTGAACTCACTCTGTATGCATTTGAGAAACTCTATCAAACACTTAAAGTTATCAGACTTCTTCCTCAGAAAGAACACCCTTGTGAATCTAGATAAGTCATCTACAACCACTAAAGTATAGGATTTCCCTCCTAAGCTTTGTACTGTAATGGGTCCAAAACGATCCATGTGTAACAGATACAAAATCCTAGGTGAATCACTCTTATTAAGTGACTTGAAACTATTTTTAGTTTGCTTGCCTAATTGACAAGCCCTGCAGAGTCCTTCCTTCTTTGTAGGGGCCAGAAGGTAGTCCTCAAACACAGTTATCCTTGGATAGCCTAGTAATGATTCTAAGGTTAATATGTCCTAATCTCTTATGCCACAATTCATTAGGTCTACTAATAGAGTTAAACAGACAAATATCTACTTTAGTTGAAAGAAAGTCTACTAAATAGATGTTTCCGTTCCTTTTACCTGTCAACACATTTGTGTTGTCCTCTGATTTGATCTTGTATAAGGATTTGCTGAAAGTCACTTGGTAGCCTTCATCACATAGTTGACTGATACTGATCAAGTTGTGCTTCAGTCCTTCCACATAGGCTACTTTCTTGAATGTGACTGTGCCAATCTGAACTGCACCATATCCTTTTTTTAGTCCAAAGTTTGAATCATCAAAAATTACTTTGGGTCCAAGCTTGGCTTTGAAGGATGTGAAATTGTCCTTGTTTCCTGTCAGGTGCTTTGAACACCCACTATCCAAATACCATTGCTGGTTTGATGTTGGATAGGTATTCACCTGCACATAAAATAATTTATTTGTTTTTGACCCGGTTTCACTTGGGCCTAGGTTGATAATCTTTGAATTCAGAAATAAAAGACGTCCCTGGTTGACTCTTATAACCTTCAGGATGATATCTCCTTGGAGGTATTATCCATTCAGTATAAGGGTTAAATCTTTGGGATGAAGGACCCCTAGGTTTGGAATTTGATTTAACTTTGAAAATTTTTTCAGAACTCTGATCTCTGCTAGACGATCGTTGAGCTGAGTTCGACGATCTCGGGTCAGATCGTCGAGCTCCGTTCGAAGATCGACTGTGGCAGAGTTCAGGGTTTAGAGATCGTCGACCTGAGTTCGACGATTTAGCTTGAGATTGTTGATCTGCATTCGACGATCGTCTAGCTTCGTTCGACGATTTCTGTTGAACTCTTATTTTCTTGGGTAAGTCGGAATTCTTCCTAGCTACATCTACAACTCCCTTGCCTTTATCAGAGATAAATTTAATTGGGGTTGATAATACTATAGGTTGGCTGGATGAAGCACCCAAGCCCAGTGTACTTTTGAATCTTGAGTTCACTGTGCTTGTGATGTCCATTAGCTTGATACTTCTCCAATTGAGGGATTCTTTAAGCTTCTTGGCCTCTGATAGCTCACTTTTCAGTGAGGCTATCTGCTCCCTACAACATTCCAACTCCTCAGAGTGTTTGAGGTTATCTGATTTTAAAGTACTGTATTCAGATAATTGATTTCTGAGAGAAATGATTTCCTTCTCAGATTTTAATAAATCTAAACATAGTGCTTTAAATTCATACTTGAAGTCCTAAGAATTAAAATCAAAAGAACTTATTACCTGGTCCTCTTCAGATTGAGTCTCTGATTCTGACTCTGATTCTTCTGCATCATAATTGTGTTGTGAGGCATTGATAGCCATCATGCAGAATTCTTTTTCTTCAGCATCATCCTCATCATCACTTGAGCTGGATGAAGCTTCAGATTCTTCTTCTGTCTCACTCCATGTTTCAGCAACAAATCCCTTCCTTGTATGTTTATTCTTGCTGGAGGAGGGTTTGTCATTGATGTTCTTCTTGAAGTCTTTTTCTTTTCTCCTTACTTTCCTGTCCTTTTTGTCCTTGTTTTTGTTTTCTGGACAGTCAGGCACAATGTGGCCTGGTTTCCTGCAACCAAAGCAAATAATTTCTTTGTTGTTTGATTTGTCATACCTTGGCTTGTCATGCTCTCTGTATGATCTTTTCCTAAAATCCTTCCTGGCCATTTTGTAAAACCTTTTGGCCAGAAGGCTTAGCAGCTCTTCATTGGGAACCTTGTCTTCAGGCTGATCTTCAGTGGCTTTGAAAGCTGTTGATTTCTCCTTTCTTATAGCTGGTGAGGCAGCCTTCTGCTCTTCTTCTCTATTCTTGATGAGCAGCTCATAATACATGAGCTTGCCTAAGAGAGCTTCAGTTGTGATCTCATTTAGGCTTCTGGCATCCTTGATTGGTCAGATCCTTAAGTCCCAAGTGCTTGGGAAGCACATTAGGATTTTATCATTGAGCTCAGTCAATGAGATCTCTTTGTCCAAAGTTTTCAGCTCATTGACTATGAGACTGAGTCTATTATACATGTCTGCTACTGACTCAGCTTCTCCTTTCTTGAAATTCTCATACTGGGTTATGAGATGAGATCTTCTATCCTTTCACTCATCAGTAGATCCTGAGAGTATCTCAGATAACTTGTCCTAGATGTCCTTTGCTGAGTTGCATTCAGCTACCTTTTGGAATATCTCATCAGACATAGTCTGGGCTAGAATGTTCATAGCCTTTGCATCAGCCAATTTCCATTTCTTTATTTCTGCATCTGTTCCTGAAGGAGGTGGAACAACACTTATGCTTGTATTCTCTAGAGGTCTTGGACACACTATCAAAATAGAATTGAAAATGTCCTCATCAATAGAGTTCATGTATAGTCTAATCCTTGCCTTCCAAAGTGCAAACTTAGATAGATTGCACACTGGAGGTCTGGTGCTAGCATAATCTTTGTTTTGGGCCATGTTTTGTGAAGAAATAATTCTAATAACAAAATCAAAACAAGCAGATCTAACTAGATGGATCTTTGGGTTCAGGTGTTAGCCTGTGCAACCACTAAGATGTTGTATTTTTAACCAACCTCGAAGATGTGGTATTTTTAACCAACCTCGCTTTGATACCAATTGAAAGTGCAAGTTAGATCTGATATACTCTAGAGGGGGGGGGGGGTGAATAGAGTATGCTGCTTGCTAAAAACTTTTTACAACAGTTGTTGTATTCCTAAGTGAACAGGAAAGCAAATGAACTACATCAACTATTTAATCAAAAAGCAATCACAAATCACAGCAAGAAAACAAAAAGAAATTAAGCAACTAGAAGACACAAGGAGCTATAGTGTTCCCCAATCAACCTGGGTACATCCACTCTTCTAAAACCCTAGGTAGGAATCCACTGTAGGATGAATTGATAATGTGTCCGGGGCACTAATGAGCTTTTGATAAGGTACTCAAAAACCCAACCAGATTTTTTGATCAGGTGTCTTGCCACCACTGAGTTTTGACAAGGTCTCAGAAACCAGCACACACTTTTGAAGGGAGTTTGAGAAACCCTTTACAGCAGAGAGAGAGAGAGAGGGATGAGATGATCTTCTCTGTCAACAATCAGAGAGAAGATAGTGGATGTTGTCAAAGCTCCCCCTAAGATCTTGAGTTGTTCAGGAAGTGAAGCTTTGCAGTAGGGTGATAGGCCTTCAGAAAATTTGATCTCCAGCAAACGATGATTTCAGCAACAACTGAAATGTGTGTTGTCTGGAGTCTTGAATGATGATGGCCTTTGAACACTGGAATCAAAAGGGATCTGAAACTTTCAGTATGTTGATCTCCTTTTGTGATGGTGTTCTTGTATGAATTCTAAGACTGAGAATATCTACAACTCTTTCTCTTCTGTTATTGTGATTGTTGTAAGAGTTGTTGTTGATGATGTTATTCTTCTATGTTATTCTATTCTCCAGCAGAATATGAATATCTCTTTTATTCCTTAGATCTGAATGAATATTTTTCTATCCAAGATAACCGTTATCCTGTCATAAATAACTTCCTTAACTGCATTTGTCTTCTGAGGAAAGTCCAATAAAAACATTCCTTTGAAAATCCCTTGAAACTTGCTCCAGATTAATTGAAAACAGCTACAAGATCCTTGAAATAAATGCTGAGAATAATTCCACAACTATCTGAATTTGAATATTGAAAAATGTCGATCTCACCAGAAAAATGTCGAACTGAGCTCCACTATCGTTGAACTGAGCTCAGAGACTGGACTTAGACTGAAACAGAGATTATCGATCTGAGCTCAACTATCGTCGAACTAAGCTCAGAGATAGAGAAACAAACTGGAGACAAGAACGTCGATCTGAGCTAGAAGATCGCCAAATGGAGTTCGACGACTTGTTGAAGTTGAGCTCAGAGATCGTCGAATGGAGTTCGACGATTCGTCGAAGTGAGCTCAGCGATCGTCGAATGGAGTTCGACGATTCGTCGTACTGAGCTCGACGAAATGACTTAGTCTCCTGAACTGAAATCTCTGGTCTTGAGGGCAGCTTTCAAACCTAAATACTAACCCTTAGACTCAATTCTAATTTACCTTTAGATATATACAAGGAGGTCAAAACAGATTTCCTAAAAGACATAGTGATCCTTGCCTAAATCAGTAATATTGTGTTTCAACAGACTAGTTCCACTGTCACCTGCTTGGCTTACTCTCCACCTTTGTAGCTTCCATTTCCACCTCCCCGCAAGGTGACTAGGAGCCATGGGGGGAGGGGTAGGGGGATGATAGTGCTTAGTCTTTATGACTAATGGTTTTTGGACAACAACATTACAGGTGCTTCGGATGGGAGACAGGGACCAGCAGCTCAGGGACCAGTACCAGCGGAGTACGGTGCGCTTGGAGGTGGGCCAGTCTAGTATCGGGGCACCAGCGACCAGCTCCGTGAGTGATAGTATTTATATACATTCCGCGAGAGATTGTAGTGAGGATCTGTTGTACCGGGCTTAAGCGCGTTTATATTTCCATTTTGTTACTTTACAGTATTTTCCCATTTCTATATATGGACTGGTTGTGATTTATCTTATTACTTGTGACATTTGTGGACTAAGCTATTTCATTTCTGAATACTGCTCTCTTTGTGTTGATCGAAAAGGCTAGTAGAATTGGCATTTTGTAGTGGAAGCTTTCCCGAGAGTCGGGGCCACCGCAAAATGGCGGTTCTGGGCATTGACCTCAGGGTTTAAAAAGACAAAAAAGGGGTCTTACAACTCGACACACACACGGATAGGGACACGCCCGTGTCTCTACCCGTGTCATTTCACACAGGTAGTGACACGCCCGTGTCACTACACGTGTCGTTCTATGGACACACTCGAGTCATCGACTCGAGAGCTGGCCTCTCCTACACGGGTAGGGACACGCCAGTGTCTCTACTCGTGTCCTATGCTCGACTGATTTCTCCTCCTATTTTCATGTGCAGCCTAGTTACCAGCACTCCCCTGAACTCAAGTCAGTTCTCCTGACCTAAAAACGTGCACGAGGGGCCTAGTGAGAGTCGGGACATTACATGACGATAAATCAGAAACATTAAAAATAGGGGAAATACCCCATTCAGTGGATAACTTCAAATGATATGCGTATTCTCCTATTTTCTTTAATATTTGAAAAAGGTCCTGCTCGCCAACTTGCTAACTTTCTATATTGCCCGAAGGCACCCGTTCAGGGATGAGACACACCAAAACTAAATCGCCACCCTTAAAGTGAGATGCTCTTTCATGTATATTAGCATGAATTTGATATGATGTATAATGTGTGGCTACCGCTTCACTAATGTGCTTATATAAATTTTGAACATGAGATACAAAATCTTGTGCGAATTTACTTGACCTATAATATGGCGATAACGAAATCAAGTCAACATGAATTGGTGTTTTATATCCATGCACGATCACTTTCGGTGATAAGCTTGCCTGTGAGAAATAGGACGCAAATTGAGTAATTAATTTTTTAAATGTTCGCCTAAGTATCTTACTACCGTGAGGAGTGAACCATGTGCTACATGACTCAACCCAAATGCGGAGAATAAAGGGGTTAAGTCAGGGGGCACGAGATCCTTATAATCAAGGATGATTTTCATAGGCTCCAAATTCGCAGTTCTAATTTTATATTTAATATTTTCATGCTTGACATGAAGATATATCAAGGAGAACTGCTCATCATAAATAATAGAGTTGGATGCTCCCGTATGTGAAACGATGTGCGAGCGATATAACTCAAGGGGCCCAACTATAGTCACTAACATGGGGAAATTAGGGTCATCAAATGTCGGGTGCACCCGCTCTGATATCAAATTGATCCAGGCTCTCATGTCGACACCGTAAAATCTACGGACTAAACATGATTGCCTCTCAATGATCAAATTCTACACCCGCACAAAGTTTCAATGTAGCGCACACGCTATGAAATTATATCAATTTGATTCTAATGTACGAGTAGCCAATCTGATTAGGATCGAATAATAGGATATAAGCCAATATTCTTTCCGGGTAAAAGGACCCACCCGCTCCGATCGAGCAATGGTTGTACCAAAAGAGATCTACAAAAATTTACGAATCAGAAACGGTAGATCTCTCCCAACAAAAAAATGAAAGGTCACCAAACCCCTTGAACTAAAATAAAATAAGGATGAACAACAAAATCAATCGAAGAAACCACGATAAATTAATGCTATCAAGAATTCAACGACAAAGTATTACACCACAAAAATTAATCTAGAGGGGAAAACACACAAGTAAAAAAGTATCGTTACCCAATAAAAATGGATGATTCTCATTCACTATTTTCTGGATCGTCCTTCAACGACTCCGCCAGAGTTACGCCGGATGGAGTGAAAACACGTCCGGCTTCGTTGCTTCACATCGGAGTTGGAATCCACAAGTCGGGGATCTTTGCATTGGCCGAATTTCACCCAAAAGGAGAGAGGTTGGTCGATTTTGGTGGGAAGAGGGTCATCAAAAGGCGGCAGGTAAATGAGTGCAACCGAGTGTGGTATATTATTATATCTAGGGGACACCACATCTAGAGGCACAATTTCCAAAGAATCAGAATAAGTCTGAAAGTGAGGGTTAGACCTGATATACTCTAGAGGGGGGGGGGGGGTGGTGAATAGAGTATCTTGAAAACTTTTTTGCTGTTTATAAGATTTTCAGAGTAAAGCAAATAATAGATACCAATATTAACAGAAAGTAAAAAGAGCAACTTAAGATTAATTTAACACAGTAACAACAAAACAAAATGAACACATGCACAACAAGAACAAAAAGAAAGATGGCAACCAGACAATAGAAGAACTTTTATAGTGGTTCCCCATACTGGGTACATCCACTCTTCTACCACCCTGGTAGGAATCCACTAACAGGTTTTGATCAGGTGACTGCCACCAATGAGCTTTTGATCAGGTGCTCAAAAACCAACCAAAGTCTTTTCATCAGGAGACTTGAAACCAAGGAATAACTTTTAAAGGGAGTTAAAGAACCCTTTGTACAGTGAGGGGGTGAGAGATTTATGGTGTCTTCTCTATCTCAAAAAAAAACTGAGAAGACAAGTTGATGTAGATGTTGTCAAAGTTCCCCTAAGATTTTGAATTGCTCAGAAAGATTGGAGCTTTGCTTCAGGGTATATGTCTTCTATCTTCAGCCTTGATTTGAACAGATCCAGGAACTTCTTGACTGATTGAAGTTTGTTGTCCTTGAAGAATCCTGGAGTGAAGGTTGAATAAGACTCTTGATTTGGAATCGATGTTCTTCTTCTTCTTCAGCAATGTCAAGGTGAAAACAAGATTGTTTTCAGTACAGAGAAGGATTAGAATGTGATTGTTGTTGATCTTCTCTGAGTGCCTTGTATTCTCTTTCTGGTCTGGACTATCTTGTTTACTTGTGTATCTGTTCTTCTTAGAGAAGATAAGAAAAATCTCTTCTATATTATCAGTCGAATTTCTCCTTTTTATTTTTGAATTCCTTCTTCATTAATTGCTGACGGCCTGGAGAATGAAATACGGCTGGATAGAATATCTGCATTAATGGATTTCCCAACTATCCTATTGAAAAGCGGCAAGTAATAATCCTGATGAATATCATAACCAATGCTCCTTCTAACGGTTATATTCAGAGAATTTTAAGCATTGATTATTCTGGAATTATTGCAATAGAATAAGGATAAAAGAAGGAAAAATCCAAAAATGGAACTGCACATAATTCGTCGAGCAAATAACAGATTTCGTCGACCTAAGTCCAGAGATCGTCGACTATAGAAATCATGTTCGTCGACTAGATAATTCATGTTCGTCGACCTGAGCACCAAGTTTGTCGACCTGAGAACAGCTAACTATTTTCTGATAAAACTTGCCAATTCTGTGCTCTAAGCTCGTCGAGCTGATAAAATAACTCCTTCGACTGGAGTTCAGAGAAAGGATTCTGGACATAGAATGTTGAAGTTGAAGTACCAAAAATCGTTGACCTAAGCTCGAATATCATCGAGCTCAACTCAGAGAATTGTCTCTGAGTTCATCGAGCGGAGCACGACTTTCGTAGAGCTGAGTTCGACGAATGTCGAACTCACTTTCCTGAATCTTGATTTTTCTCTAAGTCTGGAGTCTTCTGCACTCTTTTGTTGGCTGGTCCATTCAATGCAAAATCTAAGGACATAGCCTAAACTCTAGGATACAGACATGACCATGGCTATACATGTTGGGTCAATAATCCTAGTTAGTGAACCTAGCCCAAATCAAACTAGGGATCCAACAATCTCCCCTTATTTGGGTGAGGTCAATAATACAAACAAAGATAAAAACAATCACAAAGCAGGAAAATATATCTAGCAGGAAAATTGAAAATATGCAGCAGATATTTATACAGTGTAGCTTTGTGACAGGATATAAATAATTTAAGACATACAGAAAAACTGAACAGTTTATACTCAGTTCTTCCTTTTTATCTCCTTTTTCTTATCCTCCTTTGCTTTATCACCAGGCTGAGTGAATTTGATCTCCCTGTTAGGATTAGCTGCTTGACTCTTTGTCATAGTCATATCAGCAGCTCCAATGATGTTGAGGGAAGTTGTCCTTGGCACAACATACTCTGGATGTAACTTCATATAATCATCTACATTAAAGAACTTATTAGCTTTTGCAAACCTGTTTAATTCTTCTTTCCTGTTTTTTGACATTGTTGAGTATTGTGAGGGATCCTTTCCTTCAGCTTTGGCGCTATTTATCATAAATAATCCAACCAGTTCTTGAAATCTGGCCATTTTAGCTGTGGTTGCTATTTCAAGATCCTCAAAAGGAACATGAGGAGATTCAGGCTTCTTTGGACTGTCAGCTTTCTGGGATTCTGGAGTTTGTTGTAGATGTTGCTGAGGTTGTTGATGTTGATGTTGTTGATGTTGCTTGCCTAAGGAGTACCTATGCTGACTGCTTCCAGAATGAGTAGAGGATCTACCCTATTGTCTCTGATAAGTTTGATATTGGGTAGATCTCTGAGAAGAAGTTCCTAAAGCACCAGCAGCAGGTGGAGGAGGAGGAGGATCTTTCCTGTATCTTTGAGAAGGTGGAGGAGGAGAGTATCTCCTACTTTTCTTTCTGTCTTTCTACTGATTCTTGGACAACCACATCCAAGCTGGCATGCCCTTGTAAGGAGTGATATTCTGAAGAATATAATATGGTGTTTCATGAGCTGTGTTTGGTTTTGGAGCAGCAGCTAGAGGGGCTTTCCTTTTCTTAGATATTTTCTTCTTCTTTATAGAAGGACTGTCATCAAAATCTTCATCATCATAATCATCTGAAGATCCTTAGGGATTATCATATAAGACATTTATTTCCTTTAGAGATTCCGCAGATATTAACAATTTCTCAGCCTGAGGAGGTGCTGGAGCTAGAGATGGAGGACTAAGTACAATAGTGCTTTCAGCAACTAATTTATTTTCTTCTTCAATATCTGCCATGATCAACTCAACTAGATCAGGCATGGGACTATCATGCATTTTGAATGTTGGAGGAGAGATGGCTTTGGGAGGGGATGAAATAATGAAAGAATCTTCTCTTGGTGGAGATGGAATAACTGGAGCCTCTGTTCTTGCAAAACTGGCTTTGGAGTTGCATGACAACTTTGGGGCTTATTGGGGAGGTGTAGGGAACTATAGCCATAGAAGGCTTAGGGTTGCTTTCTGGAAGGAAGTTCAAATGAACTGTATCAAATATATTTAGCAAACTCAAAATATTTACTGTGGGATTTATAATGTAATCACCAACAGTGTTTATTTCATCTATAACTGTCTCATCCATATCCATATCAGATTCAATAAAATCAATCAAATCAGCAGGAATAGTTGAGTCTGCTGCTGCTTCTGCTGTTGTTGCTATTACTGCTTCTGTTGGGGCTAGAGCTACTTCTTCGTGGAGTATCTCCCCCTTCCAGGTTTTAGTAGACACTGGAGCCAGACCCCTGACTGAAGAAGGAGGGACAGAGAGGGTAGAAATTTGAGCAGCAAGGGATGAGATGGAAGAAGCAAGAGGTGAAATAGCCTCTACTATGAGGTTTTTGATGAGGGGAGTGAGAATTTCCAGAAGAGGTGGAGTGAAGGAGGGGTCCAGTTGTATGAACTTAGAAGTTGTCTGAGTGGATACAGAAGGGTGGATGGAAGATAATGGTGGAGGGGAAGGTGGAGAATCTGGCATGTGATCATCTGATGAAGATGGGGTATGAATGGGGGATGAAAGCAGATTGAATGATGGTAGGGATGATAGATTGGAAAGAGTGGTGTTAGCTAGATGTTGTGGTAGAGGAGATGAGGGTGGTGATGGAGTTGGTGTATGAGAGTGAATATGAGTTTGTGATGGAGTTATTGTATTATGTTGTGATGGAGTTGGTGTACCATGGTGCGATGGAGTTGGTGTATGAGAGTGAATATGAGTTTGTGATGGAGTTGGTGTACCATGTTGTGATGGAGTTAGTGTACCATGGTGTGTGGAGTTGGTGTACCATGGTGTGATGGAGTTGGTGTATGAGAGTGAATATGAGTTTGTGGATGATGCACTGGAGATGATGGAGGTGTAGGACGATGGACTGTTGTATGAACTGGTAAAGGGAGATGAATTGGGGTAGGCTGGAGGAGGTGGAGGTGGAACATCTTCAGCAGGGTGGGGAGTGGCTGGAACAGCCCTTGTACTCTCAAAAGGTCTGGAGGAAGAGGAGGGAGCCTCAGACGGCTTGGTGATAGTCCTCTCCCACCTGCCAAGGAGGGCACAAGTAATCCTCTTGGAGGCATTAATGAATATTGTCGGTGTGACCAGGGATTCAGCCGCCCTGGCTTGAAGTAAGATGCCCAGAATCCTTCCAAAACATAACTCTTTCTTTGTGTTTTTCTTCCCTATCATCGCAAACAAGATACTAGCCCAGTTCACAGGATCCTTATTCACAACAACACACATCACAAGGAATTGATGCCTAGTGATGCAGTCATGGGCTGTGTGTTTTCCCAGCAGTACCTTGCTGACGACATCTGCTAGAAACTTGTATTCATCAGACAAATGTTTCTTTAGCAGTTTGTTGGGTGTGTCTCCAGAATAACCCATCTTATTAAACATCTCATCAAATTCATCAATATCAATCTCCAATTCTTCTTCACCATTAACCAATCCAAAAATGTCTGTTAAGATGGCGGGGGTAAGAGATATTTCATTAGTCGATATGGTTCCCGTCATGGTATTCTCATCTGTGGAGGAGGAGGTGTACACCCATTCTCGTATTTCTGCACCAGCTATCTTTATTCTCGTGTTCATAAGATGCTTTAACTGTTGATCTTCAAACAATTGCAGAATGTCCAGGAAGATGGGATCAAAATGTTGGAATGACTCGAAGTCAATATCAAAACCTGTATCAAATTTCATCGCTCTAAGATTGCCTGCTAGAATTGCCATGAGTTTGCCTGCAACAAACACAAAAGAAATAAAGTTCAAGAGAACTGAAAGCGCGGGACGGAGGTCGAAGAAAAACTTAGATATAAGGTTTTTCAGAATATAAATCGACAAACTTCGTTCAACGAAAAATTTAAAAAATTCTTCGACCTGAGGTCGACGAAATATTCTATAGTTAAAAAATTCGTCGATCTTTGTCAGAAGATTTGAAAACATTTCATCGAGCTTCGTTTGACGAAAATTTTCTGAAGCAGATTCGTCGATCTCCATTGAACGAAAATAACTTCACTCACAGAGAGTTTGTTGAATATCATTCGACGAATGTCTTTAGAACTTCTCCCAGTTCGTCGATCTCCGTTTGACGAACATTGAAAAATTCGTCGACCATAGACAAAAATCAAATTAAGTCTTCTCCATTTATCATATCAAACTAATTTATGAAGAATAGATGATTCCTCTCATCCAAAGTTTTGGAAAAGATATCTGCCCTTTGTAAATCAGTGTAGATATAGACAAGATTAATTTTATTTTTGTCTACACACTCTCTAATGAAATGATGCCTAATGTCTATATTCTTGGTCTTACTGTGATGAACTGTATTTTGTGCTATGGATATAGCACTTGTGTTATCATATAATAGAGTTGAATTATTTAAGTTGAACCCATAGTTCAGGAGTTGGTTCTGAATCCACAGCATCTGGGAGCAGCAACTACCAGCAGCTATATATTCTGCTTCAGCAGTTGATGTAGACACATATGACTTCTTCTTGCTAAACCATGAGACTAATCTCATATCAAGGAACTAGCATGTTCCTGAGGTACTTTTTCTGTCTACTCTACATCCAGCAAACTCAGCATCGGAGTATCCAGTTAACTCAAACTCTGACTCAGTAGGATACCAGAGTCCTAGACTAGGACAACTCTTTATATATCTCAAAATTCTTTTTAAGAAAACTAGATGAGATTCTTTAGGGTTCACTTAGAACCTAGCACAAAGACATGTAGCAAACATTATGTCAGGTCTACTTGCTGTAAGGTATAGTAGGAACCCAACAATGCCCCTATATAATTTTTGATCAACAGGTTTCCCATGTTCATCAGAGTCTATTATAACATTAGTGGCCATGGGTGTTTTCTTTGTTGAGGCATCGGCCATCCCAAACTTTTTGAGAAGCTACTTAGCATACTTAGCCTGGGATATGAAGATGCCATCAGGTAGCTGCTTCACTTGGAGACCAATGAAGTAGGAGAGCTCACCCATACTACTCATTTCAAACTTTGAATACATAAGGTCACAAAACCTTTTGCATAGTTTGAAATATGTAGACCTAAATATATTATCATCTACATAAATTTGTACTAATAATATTTGATCCTTATGGTGCCCAGTGAATAATGTTTTATCTACAATGCCTCTAGTAAATTTTTGCTCTATCAAGACGCTAGTTAAGGTCTCATACCAAGCTCTTGGAGCTTGCTTTAAACCATAGAGAGCTTTATGCAATCTAAAGACATATGAAGGATAAGTTGGAGAGATAAAACCTGGAGGTTGTTCAACATAAACCTCTTCTTTAAGTACTCCATTACGAAAAGGCACTCTTGAAATCCATTTGATAGACTTTAAACTTCTTGTATGCAGCATATGCAAAAAAATCATGATTGCTTCTAGCCTTGCAACAGGAGCAAAGGTTTGATCATAGTCAATCTCATCCTCTTGCCTATAGCCTTGAGCAACAAGCCTAGCCTTGTTTCTCACTATTACACCATGATTATCAAGATTTTTTCTGAATACCCACTTGGTTCCAATTACTGGATAGCCTTTGGGCCTTGGAACCAAATCCCAAACTCTACATCTCTCAAATTGATTGAGCTCCTCTTGCATTGCAATAATCCAGTGGGCATCTTCCTCTGCATAATTTATGGATTGAGGCTCAACTTGAGAGATGAAACAGGCATGGATCACATCTTGGTTGAGTTGATGCCTTGTTTGTACACCTACTAACATGTCCCCAATCACTTGAGATCTAGGGTGATCCCTTAGTGTGACAAGGTCAGTGGGTGGAGTTGGTTCAGCAACAATATTTTGAGTTAATTCCTCTTGTGGAATAATGTCTGCTGTTGAAGGAAGTTCCACTTCCAAAAATTCTTCTTCACTGTCTTCATCAGCTTGTGGACGAGGAGGTGATATAACCTCTTATGTAAGGTTCAACTAACCCAATATCTCACACAACTGAGGTACCTGCAAAATATCTGAGGTAGAAGAGTCCTTCCCCTTATAATACATGTTAGCTTCATCAACACAAATATGTACAGATTCTTCCATTTTTAGGCATGATTTATTGAAAACTCTATAAGCCTTGCTAACTTGGGAATATCCAAGAAAATTCACTCTGTCTCTTTAGCTTCAAATTTTCTAATGTGTTTCTTATTATTGTTATGAATGAAACATCTACACCCAAAAATTCTAAAGTAATCAATTTTAGGTTTCTTCCCTTTGAGTAATTCATAGGGGGTCTTACCCTTAAGTTTGTGTATTAAACTTCTATTCAGCACATAGTTTGCTGTGCTCACAGCCTCTGCCCAAAAGGATCGGGGCATGTGTGCATCTACAAGCAATGTTCCTGCAGATTCAATGAGGGTTTTGTTTTTCCTTTCTGCTACCCCATTTTGTTGAGGAGTTCTAGGAGCAGAGAAACAATGTTTGATACCTTCCTCCTCACAAAATCTTTGCGTGGTAAGAGATTCAAACTCAGTACCATGATCACTTCTGTTCAATGTAACTGTAGTAGAATACTCAATCCTTATGCTCTTAATAAAGTTTGTAAGGAATTTAAAGTTATCTGATTTGTTTCTCAAGAAGAACACCCAAAAGAATCTAGAGAAGTCATCTATAATAACTAGATTGTAAGACTTCCCTCCTATGCTTTATACAACAATGGGTCCAAAGAGATTCATATGTAGCAAATACAGAATCTTAGGTGAGTCACTCTTATTAATTGACTTAAAGCTATTTTTATTTTACTTGCCTTCTTGACAAGCCTTGCATAGGCTTTTCTTCTTGTAGGGGCCAGAAGGCAATCCTTTGACAAGGTTGTCCCTAGATAGCTTAGAGATGCTCTTAAGGTTAACATGACATATTCTATTATGCCAAAGAATATTGTTATTACTAACTTGATTGAATAAGAATAGTTCTGAATCAGCAGAGTTAAAGTTTACTAGGTTATATGTTCCCTTGTCTACAACCTGTTAAAATAGTTTGGTTATTTGAAGAAATGATACATTTGAAATTAATAAAGCAAACCTGATAACCTGTATCACATAACTGACTTATGGATATTAGGTTATGTTTGAGACCATTTACATATGCCACTTTTCTGAAAGTGACAGCTCCATTGTTGAAGTCTCCATAACCTTCAGTTTGTCCAAAGCTAGAATCTCCAAAGATCACTCTTGGACCCAGCTTTGTCTTGAAATTGATTAGGCTATCCTTTCAACCAGTCAATTGCTTTGAGCACACACTATCCAGATACCACTTATTTTGAGTGATGGGATAGTTCACCTATAAGGAAATAATTTAGATGTTCTTGACCCAGGTCACCTTGGGTCCTTGTTTATTTTCATAAGAAAAACTTGAAATGTAAGAATATTCGGGCTGGCTTTTATACCCTAAGGGGTGAAATCTTCTGGGAGGAATCCATTGGGTGAATGGGTTGATATTTGCCCTAGGTTGATTAAGGTTATTATAATACTTTCTATGAGAGTGGAAGTTTTTGTAAGATTGATCTAGGATCGACAAACTCTGGTACGTTCGTCAACCTGAGCTCGACGAATTGGGATAAGATCTTTGATCTCTGCTCGAAGAATGAAAGTATTCATTCTCAGGGCACCAATATCATCGATCTCTGGTCGACGAACCAGACTGGTTTCATCGATCGTGGATCGAAGAATAACTATTATTATAGTTGGTGTTTAGCGTTCGTCGTTTAGAGTTCGACGAACTGTACATGTTTCGTCGATCAGAGTTCGACGAAAATAGCTGAACATTATTCTAGTTATTATTTTTCTTATTCCTTCTTCTTTTCTTATTTTTGTGTGTAATTTCAGTTTGATTAAGATTGTTATCTTCTACTTTCTGCTTGCCCTTTTCAGAAACAAATTTTATTGGGGTGGTTAATATGATTTTCTGAATGAGTGGGGGTAGGCTTGATGAAGCACCCAAGCCCAGCTTGCCATTAAGTCTAGCATTCACTGTGCTAGTGATGTCCATCAACTTGATGCTTCTCCCATTCATGGATTCTTCAAGTTTCCTTGCCTTAGTTAGTTAAGATTTTAAAGATATAATTTGTTCACTTGCTAGGGTTAGTTCATCTTTTAACTTAGCATTTTCAGAAGACAAATTATCTTGATTAGACAGTCTTTCCCTAAGCATTTTGATTTCTTTTTCAGAGTTAATTAAGCCTATACACATGGTTTTAAATTCAATTTTTAAACTATCAGAATTATAATCAAATGATGATAGTACCTGATCAGCTTCTAATTCTAAAGCTTCTTCATTATCAAATTCTTCTTCATCATCTAAAGGGCTGCTAGAGGCATAGATGGCCATGTGGCAGACTTCCCTGGCCTTTGCCTCTTGTTCCTCTTCACTAGAACTGGAAGATGTGGATTCATCTTCTGTGTCACTCCTGGTATCAGCAACAAAGCCCTTCTCCTTTCCTTTCTGCTTACTGGAGGAAGGCCTGCTGTATTGTTGTCTTCTGGACTCCTTCTCTTTTCTTCTTTCTCTCTTCTGATTGTCTAGACATTCTGAGATAAAGTGTCCGGGTTTCCTGCACCAAAAACACACTATTTCTTTAGTGGGAGTTTTATCATACCTGGGCTTATCATCCTGCCTGCATGATTTTCTCCTGAAGTCTTTTCTTGTCATTTGTAGAATCTCTTGGCAAAGAGGCTCATTAGTTCCTCATTAATTGTTGAAGCTTCTGTCTCTTCAACAGCCTTGAATGCTATATTTTGCTCCTTTCTTACTGGTGGAGGAGTCCTTTGTTCTGCGGTTTCTCTAGATTTTATCAGCTTCTCATAAGATTTGAGCTTTCCCAATATAGATTCTATGGAAATCTCATTTAAACTCCTAGCCTCCTTGATTGGCCAGATCCTGAAATCCCATGAGCTTGGGAAGCACATGAGGATCTTATCATTCACTTCACTAAGGTTGATATCCTTATCTAAGGTCTTCAGCTCATTGATTATTGAGCTCAATCTATTGAACATGTCAGCAACAAATTCTGACTCATCCTTCTTGAAGTTCTCATATTGGTAGATGAGAGTTGATCTTCTATCCTTCCTCTCATCAGCAGAACCAGCTACCATCTAGTTAAGAGAGTCCCAAATAGCCCTGGCTAAGGTGCACTCAGCATATTCTTGAAGATGTCATCAGACATTATCTGAGCCAGAATATTCATGGCCTTTACATTAGCAATCTTAGCCTTCTTCTGAGTATCTGTCCACTCAGGTGGTGGAACAACATGTATGCTTGATGTTGATATAGATATAGATGCAGTTGGTTGAGGAGGACCTGTCAAGATAGGATTGTAGATGACCTCATCAATGGAATTCATATAAAGTTTAATTCTAGCCTTCCAGATAGCAAACTTATTCAAGTTGCACACTGGAGGTCTGGTGCTTGCATTATCCTTGTTCTGTGTCATGTTGTGAAAATAATCCTAAGAGAAATAAAAGGTCAGATTTAACACAGGATCTTTTGGTTCAAGGGTTAGCTTGTACAACCAAAGTAACACTGCTCTGCTACCAATTGAAAGTGAGGGTTCGACCTGATATACTTTAGAGGAGGGGGGGGGGGGGGGGTGAATAGAGTATCTTGAAATTTTTTTTGCTGTTTATAAGATTTTCAGATTAAAGAAAATAATAGATACAAATATTAACAGAATGCAAAAAGAGCAACCAAAGATTAATATAACACAGTCACAATTAAACAAAACAAACACAGGCACATCGAGAATAAAAAAATGAGGGCAACCAGACAACAAAAGACCTTTTATAGTGGTTCCCCAACCTGGGTACATCCACTCTTCTATCACCCTGGTAGGAATCCACTAACAGGTTTTGATCAGGTGACTTCCACCAATGAGCTTTTGTTCAGGTGCTCAAAAACCAACCCAAGTCTTTTGATGAGGAGACTTGTAACCAAGGAATAACTTTTGAAGGGAGTTAAAGAACCCTTTGTATAGTGAGGGGGAGAGAGATTTATGGTGTCTTTTGTTTCTCAAAATAACTGAGAAGACAAGTGGATCTAGATGTTGTCAAAGCTCCCCCTGAGATATTGAATTCCTCAGAAAGATTGGAGCTTTGCTTCAGGGTGTATGTCTTCTATCTTCAACCTTGATTTGAAAAGCTCCAGGAACTTCTTGACTGATAGAAGTTTGTTGTCCTTAAAGAATCCTGGGGTGAAGGTTGAAAAAGACTCTTGATTTGGAATCGATGTTCTTCTTCTTCTTCAGCAATGTCAAGGTCTAAACAAGATTGTTTTCAGTACAGAGAAGGATTAGAATATGATTGTTGTTGATCTTCTCTGAGTGCCTTGTATTCTCTTTCTGGTCTGGACTATATTGTTTACTTGTGTATCTGTTGTTCTTAGAGAAGACAAGAAAAATCTCTTCTATATGATCAGTTGAATTTCTCCTTTGTATTTTTGAATTCCTTCTTCATTAATTGCTGACGGCCTGGAGAATGAAATACGGCTGGATAGAATATCTGCATTAATGGATTTCCCAATTGTCCTATTGAAAAGTGGCAAGTAATAATCCTGATGAATACCATAATCAATGCTCCTTCTAACGGTTATATTGAGAGAATATTAAGCATTGATTATTCTGGAATTATTGCAATAGAATAAGGACAAAAGAAGGAAAAAGTCAAATCTGGATATGCACAGAATTCGTCGAGCAAATAACAGATTTCATCGACCTGTGTCCAGAGATCTTCGACCAGAGAAATCATGTTCGTCGACTAGATAATTCCTGTGCATTGACCTGAGCACCAAGTTCGTCGACCTGAGAACAGCTAACTGCTTTCTGATAAAACTTGCAAATTCTGTGCTCTAAGTTTGTCGAGCTGATAACATAACTTCGTCAACTGGAGTTCAGAGAAAGAATTCTGGACATAGAATGTTGAAGTTGAACTACCAAAAATCGTCGACCTGAGCTCGAATATTGTCAAGCTCAACTCAGAGAATTGTCTTTGAGTTCGTTGAGCAGAGCACGACTTTTGTCGAGCTGAGGTGGACGAACGTCGTACTCACTTTCCTGAATCTTGATTTTTCTCTAAGTCTGGAGTCATCTGCAGTCTTTTGTTGGCTGGACCATGCAATGTTGAATACAAGGACATAGCCTAAACTCTAGGACACAGACATGACCCTGGCTATATATGTTGGGTCAATAATCCTAGTTAGTGAGCCTACCCCAAATCAAACTAGGGATCCAACAAAGTAGTAGTCATCGACAGAACTGTAGACGTGCATGCATAATAATGAATAGTCAAATGCGACATGTAGGCAGATCAATGGGGTGCGGTGTACAGTCCAAATACCACTACACACAACTTAGGAATATCTATACGATGAGAAAACGCCAATGTAAGAACTAATAAAATGGGTGTGACGCAAAAATTCAGACTTGGACTACCGGTTCTATGTCCTAGTAAGTCAACTAATGTGGGCAAATAGTCAGGATGAAGGGTAGTCAAAATCAAACCCGGTATAACATAGAAATCAGTATAAATTTCACCAAACGGTGATGACATCAAAGAATTCTCAACCGGGTGAAAAACTAAAGAATCGTCCGAAAATATAACGTCGTTGCTTGGAATTGCTTCCAAAAAATAGAAACAACATCCGAATCAGAGTAAGTAAAAGTCTCAGAAATTGGCAAAATCGAACCCGACAAAATTTCTAATTCAATTTGTGCTTCGGGAACTGATGATAGCGTAAAAGAAATAGTTTTCGGGTTCTCAATGCTAAAATCATCCAAAAATAACTGTCCCTCATAAGCTATTCATCCACAATAATACTCGCGACATCCTCACATTCAGCCTCCTCACATAACTCAGATATAGTCTTAGTTGGTGTAATCGTAGGCTCTAACACGACGGGGATCGTAGCCTGGAGAGGGCTCTCAATTCTAGGGTGATCAAACACAATGCTAGTAGGGCAAGTAATATGCAACATAGTACTTTCACACATCAGACTATCATCATCCCATATATCGTCTTCTAAGTCACTAGGTATTCCCTCAATTTCAGACTCATTAGAATCGTCAGGCACAAACGCACATGACAGAATCCTCTCACCTACGGGGTCATCCTTAGGATCAAGAGATATTACATCTACATCAGCATCCTCATGGGTATCAGTTTTTATCTCAAGGGGCTTAAATGTCGAGGCTAAAGGAGGCATTGTAACGCCCCGAACCTCAAAGGAGAGATGGGGGACGTTTTGGGTTCTGGTTGTAGGCACACGGCCTGGGACACGGGCGTGTCCCAGGGCGTGTCAAGCTTGTGTCGACACTCAGCCGGGAAGTCGACATTTTGATCTCGACATTATGTCGAGACTGGGCATATGGCCTGCGACACGGGCGTGTCGCAGGGCGTGTCGACCCGTGTCGACACTTAGCCCGCAAAGTCGACACTCTACGTTCGACGAAGTGTGGAGACATGGCACACGGCCTGGGACACGGGCGTGTCGCAGGGCGTGTCAACCCGTGTCGACACTCGTCCCGGGAAGTCGACACTCTGCTCGACGATGTGTCGAGACAAGGCACACAGCCTAGGACACGTGCGTGTCCAAGGCCGTGTCATCAGGTCGACGATCTTCGCTCGATGAAGTGTCGAGTGTCGAGACCGTGTATACGCCCAGGGGCCCAGGCGTGTTGAGGTGACACGAGCAAGGACACGGGCGTGTCCTAGAACCCGTGTAGTGCTCGGGTTATTTTCGGGGAAAAAAGATGGGGGTACACGGCCGGCCACACGGCCGTGTCAGGTGGAACACGGGCGTGTCAGATCGAATACGGGCGTGTTCGATGCCCGTGTGTTGTTCCAGGTGAGCCGATTTTGACGGCGAATGAGGCACACGGCCCTGGACACGGGCGTGTGCCAGGCCGTGTGTGGTCCAGATTGGGCATTTCAGTCCCGAATCAAAGTCGTTCATTTCTTTAATTGATGATCCAACGGCTGGGGGTTGTTCCTGAAGGGATATACCCGGGATTGTGCCTTAGAAACCCTCACTTTTCATAAGTTGTTATCTTTCTAAAAGCTTAGAGAGAGAGAGGAGAGCCAAGTAAGGAAGAAGGAGCTAGATCCGGCCATTGGAGGAGTTTCGAAGCTCCAAATCGCGAGCCGACTACGGATCCACGGAGGCAAAGCTAGTACGGTGCTTTTCATCCGCTTACTTTTCCATGGCGCCAAAGAGGAACGCAAGGGTAACGATTCTCTTCTTGAGCATGAGTAGCTCTCCTTCTTTGCATAGGAAGCCCGCTCTCGCGAGTTTGCGGTGAGTTGGAGGCGTTCCTTCGGGTAGATATGTGAAGTCCCCGTTGTTTAGAGTCCGTAAGCGAGAACGGACATAGGCATGATGTGTGAAGCCTATCCGGACATGTTGGTCTAGATCGATGATGTTGCATTGCATAATGCCGGAGAAGACTCCGTGCTATTGGTTGTTTTTCGGGTTTTCTACACGGTAGATTGCAACAGGGAGCCTTGGGGATTAACCCAAAGGTGCACCCGGAAAACTGGGTGGATATGTGATCTTGCCAACTTGGTGGCCTGATAGCCAACTTGAACATAACCGAGTTATGTGAATTGTGATGGAAATGGGACTCGGGAGAAGTTTCACCCGCGCATATGACTTAAATTGTCATTGCGATGTGAGCACAGGTTAGATGGAACCGTACCCGTTCTATTTCGTTCGGTTAAAGAGACCTAAGGGTACGTGGCACTTGCCGTTGGCATAGATTAGGGTCTTCGGCGGTCGATGGCTTAAATTGTCGTGACCCAGGCCAAGAAGACAAAATGCTCATAGGTTTGGCCGTCATAGTGGCGGTGGTGAGTCCGGAATGTCTATGGATTTAATTGACGTGACATCGACCGGTTCACCGAGAATGTGCCCTGAGAGCACGAGGCGTGTGGTCGTGCGAGCCAACGTCTGTGATGAAATGGTTATATATATATTGCTCGCTTATGCTAATGAAATGCAGGAAAGGAGCATCGCCGCTCCGAGTTGGGGGAGGGATCATTATAATTTGGTCAGCATTGCTGACCGTTGCCTTATTTTGCCACCGTGCGGTGGTTTGTTGTTTGCAGGTGCTGCTGGACCAAGCGGTCAATAGCGGGCTAAAGCCCAAGTGCGAAACCGGCCCTCGAAGGCCTAATTGGAAGTGTTTACTGTTTTATTCATGTATGACCGGCCTGCGTGCCGTGGTTTGTAAATCATGTAATATCAAGTGAAATATTTTGTAAGGCCTTAAGGCTTGTGTTGGTACTTGTATAACATTCCTATTTTGGATTAGTGGACATTCATGCTTTAGTGCTGGGTTCTTATTTGCAACTTTTATAAAACTACTTCCGCTAGAATGCTCTGTGTAGGACGTTATGATTTGTTGGATGGTTTCCATGAGTAACCACCCGGTCTGTCTGTAGCATACGACGTCGGGCCCCGGCCGGACCTACTGCTATATGCTTTGTGACGGATAGGGGGTGTTACAATTTGGTATCCGACTACTGGTTTTGGTCGGGCTTAAAATGAATTCGTGGGCGAATTCTTTTTAAGGGGTGGTGAGCATATTGTGTGCGTCATCGTTATAACAGTAAAAGAACCCATGAATGTCCACTTAGGAATGAAATTACACGTGTTTGAGGAACCTGCGTGTTCCTATAATTGTTGTTTCCAATTTTATTTTGTCGCTTAACGGTGTTTTGTACCACTATAGGTGACCAGAAGTGGTGTTGGGCGGTCGGAACGTCGAGTTTCTGAGGCTAGTAGTGCACCGGATGTTGCTCTTGCAACACCTCTATCGGCTGAGAACATACGATTGGTGGCTGAAGCTGTGTTGGTCGTGATAAATGCGCAGCCTGCAAGGCAAACGCAGCAGCCCGCTCCTGCGATGGAGCAGGAACCTCTTCAAGAGGCTGATGCGAGGAGAGTGGAGCAAGTGGTTATGGAACCGGTGGATCCAAGGAGGGCAACCGAGAGGCAGCTTAAGCATGTAATGATCTTTAACCCTCCGGTATTCTCGGGGTTGGGAACCCCATCTCAGGCTGAAGACCTGCTCTCCAGGGTGAAGAGGGTAATGACAGCAACGGATACGAAGGAGTGGCAAATGACCACTATAGCTACGTTCCTTCTGGACGGTGAAGCGAGAATGTGGTGGGAAGGATTGGAGCTGCACTTATTGAGAGGTATACAACTTGGTGATGTCTCGATGGAAGAGTTCTCGAAATTGTTCTTGGTTAGATACCTCCCTTCGACGCAGAAGATATCGCTGGAGAATGAGTTTCTGAAGTTGGTTCAGGGTGAGAGGAGCGTGGATGAATATCTCCACGAGTTTACTCGTCTGAGTCGTTATGCTAGCTCCACCATCGCGGGTGAGGAGCGTAAAACGAATCGATTCTACGAAGGCTTGAGAGATGAGCTGAGATTACTACTCTCGGGGCCGATGACGCAGGGTTTCTTAACCTTGGTCAACACTGCCCGGTCCTTGGAGAAGGACATGAAGAATGTACAAACAAAGAAAAGCTTGGGTGAGAAGAAATCTGAATTCAAAGTGCCGACTACTTCAAAGTCCGGCTATCGGAGGACTTTCAAGAAGAATAGGACTTCGGGTCCAGCTCCTTCTGGTGCTTCTAGGGCAACTACGAGTCGGACCCCGGGCGCGTGTTTTACTTGTGGAAAGACGACTTTGCCCGTGACTGTTGGAGCGGACGTCCTAAGTCCGAGAGAAGGTCGGGAGCGACTTATGAAGAGAAGGGCAAGGCGGTGGAGTCGACCGCATCCCACTATGCTCCGACCCAACCGAGGGTCTATAATCTTGGCCAACAGGAGTCCATCAAACAGGCTGATGTCGTGACAGGTACGGTTTAATTTATAGTAAGTCAATTTCTTTAAATACTTGTTATGCACATGTTACCTTACCACTGCTTGTTTAGGATTTGTATTGATTTGTGAAAATCCGGCACGAGCACTCTTCGATACGGGAGCTTCACACTCCTTCTTGTCCGAAGGATTTATATCACACATCGGAGTCCCTTATTCGATAGCGAAGGATAAGTTGGATGTGTTGTTGCCCAATGGGTGTTTGATGCGAGCGGATAGGATCTGCGATGTTAAGATTCGTATTGGGAATCAGGAGTTCGACTTGCAGGCGTCTTTACTTCCGTTGGTGGAGTTCGACGTCATATTTGGCATGGACTGGCTCTCGGAGTAGCATGCCCATATAGATTGCGGTAGCAAGAAAGTCAAGCTGGGAGCAAGTCGTGAAACGACTTTTACGGGCTTAAAGGGGTCGAGCAAGACGTTGATGTCTGCTCTTTAGGTGGTGAAGGCGGTTCGTGCCGGTGCAGAACTGTTCTTTACACTAGTGGAGGTTGCGAAGCCGAATCCCGCGTTGGATTGTATTTCAGTGGTATCGGAATACCCTGATGTGTTCACCGCAGATCTTCCTGGAGCCCCACCTCAGCGGAGATAGATTTTACGATTGAGCTAGTGCCAGGTGCAAAGCCTGTGTCACGATCTCCTTATCGTCTAGCGCCTAAGGAAATGGCGGAGCTGAAAGTTCAACTACAAGAGTTGTTGGAGCAAGGGTATGTGCGCCCGAGTTCTTCGCCTTGGAGCTCACCGGTCCTCTTTGTTAAGAAGAAGGATGGAAGCTTGAGGATATGTATTGATTATCGGGAGCTCAACAAGTTGACAGAGAAGAACAAGTTCCCAATCCCCCGGATTGATGATCTTTTTGATCAGTTAGTCGGGTCGACGGTGTACTCGAAGTTGGATCTCAAGGCTAGGTACTATCAGCTGCGAATAAGGGAGAGTGATATCCCGAAGACAGCGTTTAGTACGAGATACGGGCATTATGAGTTTACGGTCATGCCGTTTGGGCTGACTAATGCGCCGTCAGTGTTCATGGATTTGATGAACAGGACTTTCAGGGAGTACTTGGACCATTTCGTGATCGTTTTCATCGACGATATTTTGGTGTACTCGCAAAGTGAGGAAGATCACTTCAAGCATCTTCATTTGGTTCTCGAGACGCTAAGGAGAAATCAGTTGTATGCCAAGTTCTCGAAGTGTGAGTTTTGGCTATCCTCAGTGGCATTCCTCGGTCATATAGTGAGTGGAGAGGGTATTGCTGTGGATCCGGCGAAGATCGTTGCGATACGGGAGTGGCCTGAGCTTGCTACGGTAGCAGAAGTCCGGAGTTTTCTGGGGCTTGCCGGCTATTATAGGCGCTTCGTAGAGAACTTCTCGCAGATATATTTACCTCTCACTACTTTGACGAGGAAGGAGCATAAGTTCGTTTGGATGCCGGAGTGCGCGCGATCTTTTGAGGAGTTGAAGTGTCGGTTGACCACGGCACCTGTGTTGAGTTCGCCATGTGGGACCGAAGGCTATGAGATTTATAGTGATGCTTCGGGTAGCGGTTTGGGTTGGGTACTACTGCAACATGGAAGTGTAATAGCTTATGGCTCGAGACAGCTAAAAGTGCATGAAAGACACTATCCGGTCCATGACTTGGAGTTAGCGGCCGTGATTTTTGCCTTGAAGCTGTGGAGACACTATTTGTACGATGTGAAGATTGATATCTACACCGATCACAAGAGCCTGAAGTATCTTATTGATCAGAAGGATCTGAATATGCGGCAGCATAGATGGATGGAGTTCCTGGGGGACTATACATTCAAGATCCACTACGTGCCTGGTAAGGGGAATGCGGTTGCGGACGCGTTGAGTCGCCGAGCCCCAACTCAAGCCAATTGGCTATCGGTGCATGATGAGCGGTTGGTGCGGAGTTGGAGGCGTTGGAGATTGTTTGTGTGCACAGGCAATCAAGTGCTGACGCAGTTCTGAATTGGACTGAAGTCCAATATGACCTGGCTGATCGTATTCGGCAGGCTTTGGATATGGATGCTCATATGAAGCAGTTCATGGTAGAGGCTCTGGATGGGTCAAATTCCCAATTCGTCGTGGAGGACGGATTACTTTGGAAGGACGGTCGTGTGTGCGTCCCAAGTGTGGGTAATTTGCGGGTGGAGTTGTTGTACGAGGCACACCATACCAAGTACTCGATTCACCCGGGGAGCACGAAGATGTACCGTGATGTGAAGAAATTGTTTTGGTGGCCGGGTTTGAAGAAAGATGTGGCGCTATACGTAGCAAAGTGCCAAACTTGCGCCTTGGTGAAGGCGGAGTGCCAAAAGCCGGGAGGATTTCTTAAGTCCTTGTCTATTCCGAAGTGGAAATTTGACGACATCTCTATGGACTTTGTGCACGGTATGCCAATGTCGCAAAAGGGGAACGACGCCATTTGGGTGGTTGTTGATCGGTTAACGAAGGTGTCGTATTTCATCCCGCATAGGAAGGATGATCCGGTGGAGAAATGTGCAAAGCTTTATCTGGATAACATAGTACGGCTTCATGGTGTGCCCCGAAGCATCGTGAGTGACCGAGATGGGCGGTTCACGTCCAATGATTGGAGGCTTGTGCAGCAAATGTTGGGAACAAAGCTGAAATTCAGCACAGCCTTCCATCTACAAACGGATGGGCAGACCGAGAGGGTCAATAGAACCATGGAAGACATGCTCCGTATATGTGTCTTGGATTTTGGAAAGCAGTGGGAAGACCACCTGTATTTGGTGGAGTTCGCATACAACAATAGCCACCAAGCGAGTATTCAGATGGCGCCTTTCGAGGAACTATATGATAGAAAATGTCGCACGCCGTTGTCTTGGTTAGAAACGGGTGAGTCAAAGTTGTATAAGCGATCGGAAGTGGAGGATGCTACTTCTTTGGTGAGAACCATTCGGGAGAGGTTGCTTATCGCTCAGGACCGGCAAGCGAAGTACTATAATGCCAAGCACAGGAACGTGGAGTTCGCTGTGGGCGACTATGTGTACTTAAAGATCAAGCCGTTCAAGGGTGTCTCGCGGGTGCGGCGATTGAAAAAGCTAAGCCCGAGGTACCTTGGACCATTTGAGGTTCTGGAGCGAGTTGGTGAAGTGGCCTATCGGTTGAAGATTTTAGTGGGGCTTAGTGGTTTACATAATGTATTCCATATTTCAGTGCTCCGGAAGGCGGTGCAAGAGCCTTCGCAAGTGATCGCGGTTGATCAAGTGCCGGTGGATAGTGGGTTGACGACAAAGGTCAAGCCCGTGCGGATTGAGGACTCGGAGGTCAAGCGGCTACGCAATAAAGAGATCAGGATGGTCAAGGTCCGGTGGGACAATTGCGGTCGTGAGGAGCTCTCTTGGGAGCGAGAGCAGACTATGCTTGACGAGTATCCGGAGTTGTTCCGCTCAGGTACAAATTTTGGTTTTGTACATGTCTTTCCTTTATATAATTTCGAGGATGAAATTCTTTTAAGAGGGTGAGAGTTGTACGCCCCGAACCTCAAAGGAGCGACGGGGGACGTTTTGGGCTAGTTTTGTGTTCTGGCTGTAGGCACACGGCCTGGGACACGGGCATGTCCCAGGGCGTGTCAAGCTTGTGTCGACACTCAGCCGGGAAGTCGACATTTTGATCTCGACATTGTGTCGAGACTGGGCACACGGCCTGCGACACGGGCGTGTCGCAGGGCGTGTCGACCCGTGTCGACACTTAGCCCGCAAAGTCGACACTCTGCATTCGACGAAGTGTCGAGACATGGAACACGGCCTGGGACACAGGCATGTTGCAGGGCGTGTCAACCTGTGTCGACACCCGTCCCGGGAAGTCGACACTCTGCTCGACGATGTGTCGAGACAAGGCACACGGCCTAGGACACGGGCGTGTCTAATGTCGTGTCATCAGGTCGACGATCTTCGCTCGATGAAGTGTCGAGTGTCGAGACCGTGTACACGGCCTGGGGCCCAGGCATGTTGAGGTGACACGGGCAAGGACACGGGCGTGTCCTAGAACCCGTGCAGTGCTCGGGTTGTTTTTGGGGAAAAATGATGGGGGTACACGGCCGGCCACACGGCCGTGTCAGGTGGAACACGGGCGTGATCGAATACGAGCGTGTTCGATGCCCATGTATTGTTCCAGGCAAGCCGATTTTGACGGCGAATGAGGCACACGGCCCTGGACACGGGCGTGTGCCAGGCCGTGTGCGGTCCAGATTGGGCATTTCAGTCCCGAATCAAAGCCGTTCATTTCTTTAATTGATGATCCAACGACTGGGGGTTGTTCCTGAAGGGATATACCCGAGATTGGGCCTTAGAAACCCTCACTTTTCATAAGTTGTTATCTTTCTAAAAGCTTAGAGAGAGAGAGGAGAGCCAAGGAAGGAAGAAGGAGCTAGATCCAGCCATTGGAGGAGTTTCGAAGCTCCAAATCACGTGCCGACTCCGGATCCACAGAGGCAAAGCTAGTGCGGTGCTTTTCTTCCTCTTACTTTTCCATGGCGCCAAAGAGGAACGCAAGGGTAACGATTCTCTTCTTGAGCATGAGTAGCTCTCCTTCTTTGCATAGGAAGCCCGCTCTCGCGAGTTTGCGGTGAGTTGGAGGCGTTCCTTCGGGTAGATATGTGAAGTCCCCGTTGTTTAGAGTTCGTAAGCGAGAACGGACATAGGCATGATGTGTGAAGACTATCCGGACATGTTGGTCTGGATCGGTGATGTTGCATTGCATAATGCCGGAGAAGACTCCGTGCTATTGGTTGTTTTTCGGGTTTTCTACACGGTAGATTGCAACAGGGAGCCTTGGGGATTAACCCAAAGGTGCACCCGGAAAACTGGGCGGATACGTGATCTTGCCAACTTGGTGGCCTGAGAGCCAACTTGAACATAACCGGGTTATGTGAATTGTGATGGAAATGGGACTCGGGAGAAGTTTGACCCGCGCATATGGCTTAAATTGTCGTTGCGATGTGAGCACGGGTTAGATGGAACCGTACCTGTTCTATATCGTTTGGTTAAAGAGACCTAAGGGTACGTGGCACTTGCCGTTGGCATAGATTAGGGTCTTCGGCGGTCGATGGCTTAAATTGTCGTGACCCAGGCCAAGAAGACAAAATGCTCATAGGTTTGGCCGTCAAAGTGGCGGTGGTGAGTCCGGAATGTCTATGGATTTAATTGACATGACATCGACCGGTTCACCGAGAATGTGCCCTGAGAGCACGGAGCGTGTGGCCGTGCGAGCCAACGTCTGTGATGAAATGGTTATATATATTGCTCGCTTATGCTAATGAAATGCAGGGAAGGAACATTGTCGCCCCGAGTTGGGGGCGGGATCGTTATAATTTGGTCAGCATTGCTGACCGTTGCCTAGTTTTGCCACCGTGCGGTGGTTTGTTGTTTGCAGGTGCTGCTGGACCAAGCGGTCAATAGCGGGCTAAAGCCCAAGTGCGAAGTCGGCCCTCGAAGGCCTAATTGGAAGTGTTTACTGTTTTATTCATGTATGACCGGCCTGCGTGCCGTGGTTTGTAAATCATATAATATCAAGTGAAACATTTTGTAAGGCCTTAAGGCTTGTGTTGGTACTTGTATAACATTCCTATTTTGGATTAGTGGACATTCATGCTTTAGTGCTGGGTTTTTATTTGCAACTTTTATAAAACTGGTTCTGCTAGAATGCTCTGTGTACGGTGTTATGATTGGTTGGATGGTTTTCATGAGTAACCACCCGGTCTGTCTGTGGCATACGGCGTCGGGCCCCGGCCGGACCTACTGCTATATGCTATGCGACGGATAGGGCGTGTTACAGGCATAACCCTAGTAGTAACATCTTTCGAGTCCACGACATATGACCTATTAGGACTGGTTTCCTTAACACTGGGTGGTGGTCCTATGACGGACTCTCCCTTCTGAAACAAACGAGTCTTTTTCTTATGAACATTATGCTTCTCAATATCCAATGCAGCATTAAATGTGGTATTTAGGTCGGTTTGACCATAACACAGTAATTTACCCTGGATGTAGGGGTTTATCCCCTTAAGAATCCTAGAGAGGGTGAGCTCTGACATCTCCTTCACACCACACCTAACCATCATATCCTTAAAAAGACTAATATACTCAGAGACCGACTTATTCCCTTGTTTAAGGGTAGTCAAATCATCTGACATCTGCGTTCGATGATACATTGGGACGTACTATTCTGTCAACATGGCCTTCATGTTTGCCTAACCAATAAGTAATTTACCATTCTCGCCTCTCAGACGTCGTTCCTCATTCAACCAGAATATCTTAGCTCTACCTAATAACTTTATTCTCGCCACTCGCACCTTATCCGCGTCAGTCGATTTGTACCACTCAAAGTAGCACTCTATTTCATTAACCTAGTTTAGGAAAACTTGTGGACACCCTAAATCATCATAAGTATGTGCCTCAATTATAGTGGGTGAAACATCGTGCGGTCGGTTGGTATTCCTATGGTATGAAGGCAAGGCTGGGGTATGTTTAGCGACGACCTTAGCATACAAATAGTCATAACCGTCATTTGTGGTTACCTATCTTCTAGCATACACGTCGTACGCCATTTTCTAGTGGTGACGGGATAGAAAATTCTACTCGAATCTGGTGCACATGCAATGAAATATGAACCTGACCCACTAAACTATAGGAATGACGGGATTGTTCCCGCTTAGCAACTAGGGTAATAAATAAATGTTTTTGATTTTCTTGCTGAAAATATTATGAAGAATATTAAATAATATTTTTTATTTTTTTTGCAGAAAAATAAAAATATAGGCCACTATTGGCAGAACAAGAAAAACATTTTTGTTATTTTGACAAATAAATGTGCAAGACAAGTGCGTGCAGATGTACTAAGTAAGAGGGGGAGGGTGACATTTAGGAAATTGACGTGAACCTCCCTTTGATACCAAATTGATGCAGGCTCACACGTTGACAATGAATATATTAACGGACGAACACATATGCCTCTCAATGATCCAATCCTACACTCGAACAATCGTCAACGCAGTGCACACATTATACGATTCTATCAAATAGATGCTAGCGTACGGGTAGCCAAACCGATTAGTATCGAACAAGGGCTATAAAAACCAATATTCCTTCCGGCTAAAAGGACCAACACGATCCGATCGAGCGAAGGTTGTGCCAAAAGAGATCTACCAAAAATAACAATTCGGTAACGGTAGATCTCTCCCAACAAAAGAAAACAGGGCTCTCCAAAACCCTCTCGAACTTAAAAGAAAATTAGATGAACCATAAAATTCAATCGAGAGAAAACCACGAAAATTCAATGCTTCCAAAATTACGCTAAAGTAAACCACCACAGAAATTGACCTAAGTGAAGAACACACAAGAAGGTAGAAAATTATTCATTACCCAATCAGAGTAGATGATTCTAGTTTTCTCTACTTGGATCACCCTTCAACGGCTCTGCTGGAGTCACGCCGGTAGGAGAGAAAACATGTCCGCCTTCGTCGCTTCACGCCGGAGTTGGATTCCCCAAGGAGGCAACCTTATATGTCTTGGCCGATTTCACCACACAATAATGGAGAGGGATAATTGGTGTGGCAAGGAGGAGGGTGGACAGTATTGGTTTAAATGGAGGGTGGTCGACTCTTGGTGTTGGAGATGGAGCCGAGTTGTGGTGAGTTGGAGGTGGCAGTTTTGGGTGTTGATGGGGGTGGCCGAATCTCCTTAGTGAGGGAAGGCTCGAGTTGGAGGGGAGGAAATAGGGAGGCAGAGGAAATAGGGAGGCGGAGGAAATAGGGAGGCGGATAGGAGAAGATGGTCGATTGCTTTAGAGAGGGGAGGAAGGAGGGTTGGCGGCTAGGGGAGAGGAAGGCTTTCCTTGCCAAAATTTTGAAGAGGAAGAAAAGAGGAGGGAATACTCAAGAGGAGAAAATTAGGGTTCAATTCAATTTCATTCTTCAATAATCAATATGTGAACCATACATGCCTATATATAGGCTTACATCAATGTTATGGCTATATGTATCCAAAAATTAAAATGCAACACACAAATTAACTTAAAACATTACATGAAAATGAAATAAACATTGCAATAAAAATAAATGCTTCAAATAATTATTATTAGATTGGTTTGCGCCGAGGGCGGATATTATGACATCGCTCCACATGGTCATCATGGCGCCATAAGTCTTTATTTTTAGGCGGAGAAAGAACTTCTAAAAGCACGTTATCATCATCATCAACATGTTGAGGGTCGTTGTCTCCATCAGCTCTATTTACCATTAAGATTAAGAAATTTTTGTGGCCCAAATTTTTAAGCGCGACAACGGCTGGGTCGCCACGGCGCCGCCTCTACGTGGGATCTTCAAATGGGGAAGTGGCGGCGATTTTGCTGCGTGAGCTCGAAGTTATTTCGCAGTGATTACTGTATTCTTGGAAGTGTTTCCCGAAGCCTTCACTAGTATATTGATGAGTCTGATTTATGTAGCGTTTTCAGACTCATCTAGGCCTGTTTTCTCACTCGTGCACTGCATTTCAACAGGTAATCAGTTATATTTGCTTCGATCGGTCAATGACCACCCTGTGCACCGCTTTGGCCTGAGGGTGTGCAATTGCGCATTCTTTTGTCGGGAGTAAGCACAAGGTGCTCACCATGGCTCTTTCCAGTTGTTTTTTGTGTATTGGTGCTGGGAGCTTGTGCTCCAATTTTGATTTGTTTGTTGTGCAGGTAGTGCATTTTCCCTAAGGCAGGAATTCTGATCTGTAGAAAACGCACGGTTGTGAGTTTCCTTAGCACACGCTTTTTGCCCGATCTTTTGTTTTGTTGAGCTGGAGAAGAGTCGAGTGGAGCTCGACGAATATCGTCGAGTTGAGCTCCACGATCTTCACGCACGATGAACATACAGTTTCTTCAGAATCGTGCGCGAAGGAAACACACAGTTTTACTGTGGCTGCCTTGATTTATTGTGCTCTGTGGTTATTCGTACGATTTGCTCACGCACGGGCAGAAGTGCCCGTGTGCGAGTAAAACACACGGTTCCACCTTCTTGCCGTGAATTTTTGCTTTCGGTTGTTAGCCGTGCGTTTTCCTTCACGCACCGGCGGAAGCGTCCGTACATGAGGAAACACACTCATCAATGCTTCTTCTTCACGCAAGCTCGTTCTGGAATTTAATATCGCACGATTAACATACGGTCGTGCGCCAAACCATGCGTGACCATTATTTTTGACTTCGCAATTTAAGCGCAGGTCTCATTTGCCCAAGGGATCCAATCCCCCAATTCCGCTCCTTTGAGCTGGAAAAACTTCCTCCTACCGTTTTCTTCTCTATTCTCCTTTGAGAGATCGTCCGACGACCATTCTGCATCCAAAAGCTCTCAATAGCTTCATATTCGGCCGCCATCATCTTCTCCAACCTCAAAGCTCCATTTCAAGCTCTTAAGTGCTGCATACATGGAGTTCTCAGGTCATGTTTAACCTGACGGCTCTTGATGAATAAGACGTGCTATTAGAAGGAAGTGACAGCAATTCTCAACCCCAAATGTCATCTGTAGACCGAGCATGGATAAGGCCCGACAACCCTTGACTCCGGACTCAAATCTCGGAAAGTCTTTGTGCGTTTGGTTGTATCTCTCTCCCTTCTCTTATAGTAACTTTGCTCTTAATTGCTTGGTTGTTGGATTGATGAGAAAGAACTTGATTTACTTAATGATTTCAGCATGTCTATGTTTTGACATATGTTACTTCTTGATTGTGTTAGTGTGCTTCCATCCTTTGTGTTCTTGATGCGATAATGTTGTCCTAACAATTGTTAGGAGCGTACGTGGCGAAGAGGTGACTGCAACCCACAATGGTTTGTCCATCCTCCTTATTACTCACTTGAGTAATCCACCTAAGAGACGCGGTGAAGGCGACCTGCATTAGTTTTATTATTGTTAAAATTAGGAAACCAAATATTAAAATCCCTTATTAAGTTGGACCTTGCAATTCCTCTTTCAATAGAGAAGTCACACACCCTACCTGCACTACTCGAGAGATCGATATCAGGGGAATTCAACTCCTCAAATTTATTACTTGACTACGATCGGTACACTTTCCGAAAGTGCCATCAAGTTTTGGCGCCATTGCTGGGGAATGCAACCGTTGTGTGCACTTTTTCTTCGTGGGAAAGATGATTATTGTTTGACCATTCCGTACTCTTCTTTACTCGTTCTATTCTGTTCAATTTTGTCGACAACTAATTCAAAATGCAGGAACCTCAGCTAGCTTCCAACCACAATGAGGACAACTTTGAGCTATCCGCGTAGCTAATCAAGTTTATCCCACAACATTGTTTGTTTCATGGGCTCCGCGGAGAGAATACTGAGGCTCATATTGATAGCTTCCTGGAGCTTTGTGGCACCTCTTACTATGTTGGTGACGTGCAGGACAAGGCTATGATTCAACTTTTCACATTTTCTCTGGCTAGAAAAGCAAGAATATGGTATAGGGATATCATCCAGAGCAAGCTAACTTCATGGAAGTGTGCTGAAGTCCAATTCCTCAGAAAGTACTGTTCACGTGTGCAGTGGAAGCTGGTGAATTTAGATTTTGTCACATTCGCATAGAATCCTGGCGAGTCTCTCTGTGAGGCTTGGGAAAGGTTTCGGTTGCTGCACTACAGGTGTTCTGTTCAGGACGCATTTGGAATGCCATTTTTGCAAACATTTTATTTCTGTATTCATGAGCAGTTTTGATACCTGTTCGATACTTGTTCGATACCGCCGCAGGCAATCAACAATGCTCTAGCTGCTATTACACAACGATTAGAGATGCAATACGTAACATCGTTGATCCCTCCAGTCAACCAGACACCAGCATTGGAGAATCAGCAAGACAATCCACCGGCTTATCCTCCTGCTTATATGCCGACCTGTCCAACAACCTACCCTCCATGGAAGGCTGTAGCTCCTTTGCAATCTCAAAATGACGAGTATATGGCTCGTCAAAACATCTTCCGGGAAGCTGCCCGAGGAAGTCCAGCAAGATTCTTGAATTTTCAGGGTTGTCATCCCTACTCTTCAGCTCTTGCATTTGCTCCTCCCACAACAACCTTTCCTTTCTATCCTCCAGCACCTTTTTCAACTATAGCTTATGCTACATTTGTTCTTTTCCCTTATGTGTTATGGGAGCAAGAAGAGCCATCACAGTTAACAGAGAATATGCGGCAAGAACCAACTCCAGCTAACTTCAGAGAGCAGCGATTACCATCTTATACTGGGGAGTATGATCCGATAGCACACCTACGAGCTTTTGAATCCGCCATCGCTCTCAAGGCTCTTGCAGATGTTACCAAGTCCAAGCTCTTCGTAACTACCTTTGATGGTCAAGCGAGAGAGTGGTTCTATGGACTCCACCCTCAGTCCATCGCTTCCTTTGCTGATCTGTGAAGAGAACTTCTGCTCAGGTTTTCTACCTCTACAAAGAAGAAGGCAGTCCAGAAGCTCTGTTTGAGATCATGCAGCGGGAAAATGAGACTTGGGCTCATTTTGTTGATCATTTTCAAAAAAGAGATTCTTGAGATTGAAAACGTTGATCTAGAAATATATCAAGTCGCTCTGATAAGTGGTTTGTGGGAAGGACCACTTAAGTTCAAAACTAATATCCGAATGCCGAGGACATACCAAGAGATGATCAGTCGCGACAACTTATACATACGAGGCGAAAAAAGTAATCCCAACTATATCTTGAGGCTTGTAACGGAGAAAGATCCTTCTTCCTTGAATGACAACCTCCAAACTCTCCTCAGAAGGATTTTCAACCACGAGTAGGAAGAGGAAGAAATTTCAGATGTCATCAACTGCTCTTCCCAGTCGGGATCACTCCAAAGGCCCGAGTCTACAATTGCCAACTCTTCCTTATCTGGCATTAGCTTCGCAAGAAGTTTCAGTTTATCAATAGTCGGGTGATAACTCATCAGAATCTGAACTAGACCAAATCAGCGGCAGTGTCAACTTCAATATTAGCGAGTGCATCGATACATATGATGTAGGTATCCTATGAAATCTATTCTAAGATGAAGATGGACATGACAAAGTTCCAAAAGCTCTTCGCGATCAAGGATGATCGGTTTTGATTTCCATTTTGAACATTTTTATTACATATGTTATGAACATTTCTAAGTACTCTTTCATTCATTTCAATATTTTTGCATCAGAGATCCCGTACTGATACATTTCACTTTTTGGATTGCCTCCTCCTCTATTTTCTCTTTCCCAAAGGGATCGCTGAATCAACTAGATATCGTCGGGTCCTGCTCGTCCCCCCATAGATTGGTTTCTGGTATAACACCACGATGACCACAAATAGCAGGGAGTGTTTATATATGTACTGTGGGAGATGTCCAATATGTGCAGGCAGAATTCTGGGCTTCAGATCCTAGGCAGTATCTAACACACAATGTGCATCAAGGGAGGTCCCAGTGTGTTAGCTCTACTGTGCCTCGCTAGTGATACATTGGAGCTAAGATGATTGTTGCTTGGCAAGCAATGTCCCCCGGGTGTAGCCTTGTCTCTGTGATCATCTCATGTTGTGATCATCGAACACACCAAGGTAGTCTGAAGCCATGCCTTCAGGGGACCCACAACATTGTTGATCTTTGAGGGCGAGCAATGTTATTGACCACTTGGTGCACCTGGCATAACAGATTAGTAATGCTTATAGCCCAAGGCATGAGAGCAACGAGTCCGTCGTTCCTTCTTAGGATTCTGCCTTTTCTTTTTGTGCCCTTCTAAGGGAACGCAGTTACTCCGCTTTTGTGTAAAACTGCTTTCCTTCAGGTCAACAGGTTAAATACAACCTGATTATTCTTTTTTGCATCAAGTCCCCGGCAACGACGCCAAAAACTTGATTGTTAATTTTTCTCACCAGGTCCGAAAACTTGATGCTGTTAAAACTCCAAAAATTGGTGAGAATTCCCACAGTGCCCCGGGCGATTTATTTAAGGAAAAAGGCGGATGTGGTTTTTATTTAGAAAACGGGGCGCGTAGATTTATTAATTTGGATATAAAAAGATGAGATCGAGTTTTAACAAAAGGATGCAAGTGCACCTATCGCGTGTAGTACATGATATTCTGGTGTGCAATATCGAGGTCGTATGGTTCTCGGGGTCGGTTCGATTATTTATACTGTTCTCTGAAGGGGACTATTATTTTACCGATAATTACTTGTCGGGTTTTTTTTATATATATATAAAAGCAAAAAGACAGAAAATGAAAGCATAAAAGGGAAGGAAATAAAGGTGGAGCAGATGAAAAGCATAGCGCAATGGCATCGAATAGAATTTGAACTAAAATAAGCTTTTAATAAAAAGAGATCCTAAGTTTCAAATTAATTAAGGCGGAGACTTGGCCGTGGAGGTTCCACTAAAATGAGCTCACCTACCTATAGGGATATCGCTCACCTGAACGCTAAGACTATTCGACCGGGCTCTTGTCTCACGAAGGATTCCTCTTAATGCCCGTATTACGTTAAGAACCCTGCTATTGGTTGGGGAACCCAATACGGTAGAGTTGGCGCGCCTCCTCTCTCTAGGGTTAGTGCGAAACTCTCTTTACCAAGGGGTGATCGGTCCATACGTACGGCCACTCGGCTAGCTAGCATATGGACTACAGAAATAGGGCCCACACATCGATATGTGGTCCTAAGCGTCGTAAACCCCGGGCATACCTTAAGTAATTTTAATTAATAAGAAAATAAGGACCTTTAATTATTTAAAGCTACTTTTTCTATCCCAATGCTCTTCGATATTGAGGGCTAAGAACGGTTAGCCACTCATCGGAATGGGGATGACAAGCGGTGAAAGCAATAAATATAGCAGTAAAATGAAAGCAGAAAATAAAGCAGTAAAGGAAAGCAGTAAATTGCAAGTCTCACTCAAACGAGTGAGACTGAAATGAAAGCAGAAAATGCGAGTCCTGGCATAAATGCGTGGGCGGGAGAAATGAAAGCGAGTCCTACTCAAACGAGTAGGACAAAATAAATGCAACGCACGCACACACTCGACATAAATTAAAACTCACGCACACACATTCTTGACATAAAGTAAAACACACGCACATGACAGAATGTAAAAACTCACACACTCTACTGAATGAAATAAAAACAAAGCGTCATTTAACTCTTAACGAGTAGGCGGAAATAATTGCGCATATATAAAAATTGCAAAAAACTAAGTTACCGAAAAATTAAAATAACTACATTTCTACCGCTAGAATGCTGTAGAAATGCATAAAAAGATAAAATAAAAATTAACAGAGCAAAAAGTTTTGCAAATAAACGCAAAATTGGAAGTGGTCAGAAAATTAAAACAATTAGATTTTTGCCGCTAGAATGCGGTAGAAATGCGTAAAAAGAAGACGAAAAATTAAACGGACAAAAAGTTTTCAAAATAAAAATGAAAATGAGAATGCTCGAAAAATTAAAACGATTATGTTTTCATTCTTATAACCTTATAGAACGCCTAAAAAGTGGATATAAAACTAAAAGAGAATGAAAAGTTTTACAATCCTAAAGAGACTAAGTAAATCAAAATCAAAATCCACTTTATAATCATTTTTATAACTTTATAAGGATGCATATTAGAAGAACTGGAAAATCCTAACACTAACCAAAACTAGTAAAACTAACTATAATGAAAACAAATCTATACTAATACACGCACACACGCATTTTAAAGATAAGAAAAAAAAAACTAAAACAAAAGAAAAATAAGATTGCAAAGGGTGGGCACATGGATGAAGTCCAAAACATTGAAATGAGAAAAAAATCTAAATTTTTATTAAGTCTAAAAACTATTACAAAGCTAATACAAAAATAAAAGAGAGAGAGAGAAAACCTCATTCCAAATGTTGGAAATCCATCTAGGCAGCACCTCCCCTTACAAAATGGATCCAAAAAGTGGAACATGAGCTCTTACAGAACACAAGTATTTATAGGAAAAAAATTTGAAGAACACACCCTCTGACACGAGCGTGTCAGTGGGCGTGTCACTACTATTGAAGATTCGATCCGACGAGGTGACAGCTTGGTTGACTTCGGGCAGGACACGTGTCAGTATCGCGATGGTCAGGCCCCGGTCACGGGCGTGACTATGGGCATGTCGCGGAGGTAGAACTGGGTGTGGGTTGCGTCGAAATGTCATCGCGCGGGTCTTGTCGGCCAGGTGGAGGAGTACACGACCGTGTCGCATCTTGATACGGGCATGTCGGGGAGGTGTCGAAATTCGTCGAGCGGAAAACGTCGAGCGCTTATTCGTCGAGCCAGGTGGAGAAGTCACGCCCCAGGTCACGGGCGCGGCTCTGGGCGTGTCGGGTTGGTCGACATTCGTCGAGCGGAAAACGTCGAGCTTGCTTAACATGGGCTGGGGTCACGGGGCGTGTCATTGGACATGGGGTGACGTCGGGCGTGTTCATCAATTTCTTCATTTTGCGGCCGACTTCACGGGATTTGAGTTGCCACGCCCGGGTCACGGGCGTGAACCAATGAATACGGGCGTGCACTTGACTTTTTTTTTTGCATTTTTTCCTAAAAAATTCAGGAAACAAAAATAACATATGTTAGAATAATTTTTACAAAAAAGAAGCAATTTATTAAAGAAAAATATACAAAAATAACAAAAATAAACTAAAACAACTTATTTATTGTACATAAATATAAGTATATTTATAATTCATCAAATATCCCCATACTTAAGATTTTGCTATTCCAGAGCAAAAGTTGGAGATGAACTTATTAGGAATTAAAGAAATCCTAAGTTTAGCTACCACTTGACTTAATTTAAAGTAAGATCAAAATAAATTTCCTGGGTACTAGAGTTAAATCCTAATTTATGAAATGTTATAAATAGAGGGAGAGTTTCAAAAAGACTTCTAGATAAAACAAATAGAAAGCAAATTTTTTTTTTGTTAATTTAACAAAGTTGGATTGAAATTATATAAAAAACTTTACCTTAAAAAAGTTAAAGGAAATAATGCAATTTAAAAATTATGCTCTTAAAAAATTTTAAATTAATTCTAGAATCATTGAAATAGGATAAGTGGTTTGGTGGTTTATGAAGAGGGCTAGGATTTAGAGGCGAGATAATTTTTCATCGAATCTCTATATATATTTTAATAATTAGGAAAATGAAATCTTATTTTCCTAACATATAAATTATTTCTTTCTTCATAAATAATAAATAACCCAATGTATATGTATATGAGTAATGAATTTTATCCTCTTACTCCGTAACACATAATCTTTTTAAATATTGGGTGCCTATGTTTACGGAATAAAATCTTATTCCCATTGACATATAATCTTTTTCAGAGATATAATATGGGTAAATATGGGTAAGCATGTCAAGTGAGACATGAAAAAATGGAGGTGGGTTTATTTTTTCAAAAAGAAAACTAGATTTTAATAAAAAAAAAATTTGAGAGCAACTTTTTTAAAATGAACGTTCATATGTTTCTAAAAACAAAAAGTATAAATAATTGAAATCCCTGATTTTTATTTTCTAACATAAAACACGAGCTTCTATTTATAAAAATTAGAAGTGGTGGTGAAAAATAGGTTCCCTATTATAAGAAAAAGACATAAAAAAATTCTTTAAATCATAACCCCAAACACTTAAATCTATCGAACTTTAATTAATAAACGAATAGTAAACAAAAAATTAAAAGAATTCGCTTATAAATTAACTCGCAACTAGATTTTTGGAAAACAAAAACGGTTAAGATAGGGTATATTCGATTTATTTTGTTACATAATAAACTGATTTTTTTGGGATTTTTAGAATTTTTATCATTTTTTTTCAATTTTGATTCTCGTCTTTTTTTGAATTTTTGTTTATCATCTTTTTTGGATATTTTGATTTTTATCTTTTTAGGGTTTTTTGATTTTCAAATTTTTTTTTGATTTTTCAGTTTTTTATCAAATTATTTACAAGAAAGGGGAGAGAAAGAAGTGTTATTTATAAAGAAGAGGGTGGAAAGAGAAAATTTTTTACAAAAAAAGTACAAAGTAAAAACTCGATGGCCTGCGAACAGACTCTTATTTAGGTGGTTGGTTCGATGAGTCGAATGCCGCGGGCTTGCTAAAAATTGAGTTTCTACAAAAAAAGAACAGAGCGGGGGGGGGGGGGGGGGGTGGGAGATTTTTTACAAAATTATTTTACAAATTAAAGTAAACAAAATTTTTTGTGATTTTTCTGTTTTATTATTTTTTTAAGTTTTTGATTGTTATAAAAAATAATGAAAAATTATTTTTTTTGAGTTTTTGATTTTTTTAAATTTTTTTGTATTTTTTGCTAAGTACAGAATATAAAAAGTGCAGAATAGGAAAACACCCCCATACTTAAACCCAATATTATCCCCAATGTTGTAATCTAAGTATGTGGAACGATAATATACAAAATAAAATATGCACAAAAATTAAAAGAGAGGGTAGAAACTTCCCTAAGACGAGGTCGGGGAGGCCCATATGGCACCCTACATTATTGAGAAAAACAAGCAAGAGGCAAAAAGATAACAAAAAGGCGAAAAGGAGAAATTCGGCTAAAAGGTTGCGGACGGTAGGGGGCAAGTGTGTGTGTGACTCGAAGCTAACGTCTTAGCTTATGAGCGTGTAAAGAATAGACGATCCCCTAGCGCGCACAGAAATGAAGTGCGCGGAAGCGAAACAAAATAAGTTAAAATAAAATATATACACTTTTAATAACAAATTATTTGTTTGTGTTTTTAAGTAGGTTGTTGTTTTTTTATTTTTTTGTTGGTTTTTAGGTAGGTTTTTTTAGTGGGTTTTTTTTTTGGGTTTTGTAATAATTTTTTAGGTTCGTAGTTAGTTTTTTATTAGTTTTGTTTTTTTGGTATATAGTTTTTTTTCATAAAACATAATGAAGATTTTTTTTGTTGAGTTTTTTTTTCATTTTTTTAAATTTTGTTTTTTGTTTTAGAGGTATTTCGATTTTTTTTAGTTTTATGGGTTTTTTCAAATTTTTTAGTTTTATAATTTTATAGTTGTTAATTTTTAATTAATTATTTATTTTTTTCTCGGTTTTATAATAAATATATTTGAAATACTAAGTATAAAATAAACCCTTTTTTGTAAGTTCTTTTAAGTAGTTTTATTATTATTAGTAAAAAAACAATTTTGTTGGTTAACCAATTTTTTTTATATATAGATATTTGTAAAATTAATAGATTTCTAGGGTTCAAAATAATGACTCGAAAAGTCCCCGGCAACGGCGCCAAAAACTTGATAGTTTTTTTTTGCATCAATTCCCCGGCAACGGCGCCAAAAACTTGATTGTTAATTTTTCGCATCGGGTCCGAGAACATGATGCAGTTAAAATTGCAAAAATTGATGAGAATTCCCGCGGCGCCCCGGGCGGTTTATTTAAGGAAAAAGGCGGATGTGGTTTTTATTTAGAAAACGGGGCGCGCAGATTTATTAATTCGGATATAAAAAGATGAGATCTAGTTTTAACGAAAGGAGGCAAGTGCACCTATCGCTTGTAGTATAAGATATTCCGTTGTGGAATATCGAGCTCGTATTGTTCTCGGGGTCAGTTCAATTATTTCTACTCTTCCCTAGAGGGGACTATTATTTTACCGATAATTACTTGTCGGGTTTTTTTATATATATAAAAGCAAAAACACAGAAAATGAAAGCATAAAAGGGAAAGCAAAAAAGGTGGAGTCGATGAAAAGCTTAGAGCAACGACATCGAATAGAATTTGAACTAAAATAAACTTTTAATAAAAAGAGATCCTAAGTTTCAAATTAATTAAGGCGGAGACTTGGCTGTGGAGGTTCCACTAAAATAAGCTCACCTAGCTATAGGGATATCGCTCACCTGAACGCTAAGACTATTTGACCGGGCTCTCATCCGACGAAGGATTCCTCTTAACACCCGGATTACGCTAAGAACCCCGCTATTAGGTGGGGAACCCAATCCGATAGATTTGGCGTGCCTCCTCTCTCGAGGGTTAGTGTGGAACTCTCTTTACCAAGAGGTGATTGGTCCATACGCATGACCTCTCAGCTAGCTAGTGTATGGACTACAGAAATAGGGCCCACACATCGATATGTGGTACTACGCGTCGTAAACCCCAGGCAAACCTTAAGTAATTTTAATTAATTAGAAAATAAGGACCTTTAATTATTTAAAGCTATTTTTTCTGTCCCAATGCTCTTCGATATTGATGGCTAAGAACGGTTAGCCACTCATCGGAATGGGGACGGCAAGCGGTGAAAGCAATAAATAAAACAGTAAAATGAAAGCAGGAAATAAAGCAGTAAAGGAAAGTAGTAAATAAAGCAGTAAATTGCAAGTCCCACTAAAACGAGTGAGACTGAAATGAAAGCAGAAAATGTGAGTCCCGAAGCAAATGCGTGGGCGGGAGAAATGAATGCGAGTCCTACTCAAACGAGTAGGACAAAATAAATGCAATGCACGCACACACTCGACATAAATTAAAACTCACGCACACACACTCTTGACATAAAGTAAAACACACGCACACGACAGAATGTAAAAACTCACATACTCTACTGAATGAAATAAAAACAATGCGCCATTTAACTTTTAACGAGTAGTCGGAAAAAAATGCGCATACATAAAAAATTGCAAAAAACTAAGTCACCGAAAAATTAAAATAACTACATTTCTACCGCCAGAATGCAGTAGAAATGCATAAAAAGCTGAAACAAAAATTAACGGCGCAAAAAGTTTTGCAAATAAACGCAAAAATGGAAATGCTCAGAAAATTAAAACAATTACATTTCTGCTGCTAGAATGCGGTAGAAATGCGTAAAAAGAAGACGAAAAATTAAATGGACAAAAAGTTTTGAAAATAAAAATGAAAATGAGAATGCTCGGAAAATTAAAGCGATTATGTTTTCATTCTTATAACTTTATAGAAACGCCTAAATAGTGGAAATAAAACTAAAAGAGAACGAAAAGTTTTACAATTCTAAAGAGACTAAGTAAATCAAAATCAAAATCCAGTTTATAATCGTTTGTATAACTTTATAATGATGCATATTAGAAGAACTAGAAAATCCTAACACTAACCAAAACTAGTAAAACTAACTATAATGAAAACAAATCTATACTCATACATGCACACACGCATTTTAAAGATAAGCAAAATAAAGCTAAAACAAAGGAAAAATAAGATTGCAAAGGGTGGGCACATGGATGAAGTCCAAAACATTGAAATGAGAAAAAATCTACATTTTTATTAAGTCTAAAAACTATTACAAAGCTAATACAAAGATAAAAAATGAGAGAGAGAGAGAGAGAGAGAGAGAGAGAGAGAGAGAGAAAACCCCATTCCAAAGGTTGGAAATCCATCTAGGCAGCACCTCCCCTTACAAAATGGAACCAAAAAGTGGAACATGAGCTCTTACAGAACACAAGTATTAATAAGCAAAAGATTTGAAGAATGCGCCCTCTGACACGGGCGTGTCAGGGGGCGTGTCACTACTATTGAAGATTCGATCCAGCGAGGTGACGACTTGGTTGACTTCGGGAAGGAAACGTGTCGGTATCGCGGCGGTCACGCCCTCGGTCACGGGCGTGACTATGGGTGTATTAGGGAGGTAGAACTGGGCGCGGGTTATGTCGAAATGTCTCCGCGCGGGTATTGTCGGTCAGGTGGAGGAGTACACGCCCGTGTCGCATCTTAACACGGGCGTGTCGGGGAGGTGTTGACATTTGTCGATCGAAAAATGTCGAGCGCGTTTTCGTTGAGTCAGGCGGAGAAGTCACGCCCCAGGTCACGGGTGTGACTCTGGGCATGTCATGTTGGTCGACGTTCGTTGAGCGGAAAACATGGAGCTTGCTTGACACGAGCAGGGGTCACGGGGTGTGTCATTGGACACCGGCGAGCCGTCGGGCTTGTTCATCAATTTCTTCATTTTGCGGCCGATTTCACGGGATTTGAGTTGTCATGCCCTGGTCACTGGCGTGACCCAATGAACACAGTCGTGTACTTGACTTTCTTTGCAATTTTTCCTGAAAAATTCAGGAAACAAAAATTACTTATGTTATAATAATTTTTACGAAAAAGAAGCAATTTATTAAAGAAAAATATACAAAAATAACAAAAATAAACTAAAACAGCTTATTTATTGTACATAAATATAGGTATATTTACAATTCATCACAACCTCTCCGAAGGTTTTATGGTGTTATACTTCTTGTTTATAATCGCTTTATATACTCAGTTTCTATAATGCTCTATCCGCTGACGATCGACGGAGCTTACTAAATGTTCTTGGTATCAATTATTCTGTCAAAGGATATAGTTCTCTTGGCCGACAAACCATTCGGTTGAAGTCTGGCTGATTTGGATTTCATGTTAAAGATATCATATCTGACCACGTAATAAGTCTCTATTGATATGGCTCGATCTTTGATCAAACCAGCACTTCTCTATTCAGTTAATTGCAGGATTTGTGGGATTTTCCTCCTACTTAATTCCTTATCGCATCCACATTTGCAAGTTCCCCTCAGTTACTTGCAAGTCATATTTCTTTTATATATGCTTCCCAGTCTTCTTTTTGAAGACATTAGCAGATATCTGCAAGTTCCATTCATGTACTTCCAAGTTCCTCTTTCTTTCCTATCTTCTTCTTACTCTTCTTTTTGCAGAGATTATCAGATGTTTACAAGTTCACCTCAGGTACTTACAAGTTATATTTCTTTTATATCTGCTTCTCATTCTTTTTTTTTTGCAGAGATTAGTAGATATCTGCAAGTTCCATCAAGGTATTTGCAAGTTCCTATTTCTTTCTATTGGATCCCTAGTTGATTTGGGATAGGTTCACTAACTTAGGATGATTTGACCCAACATGTATAGTCAGGGTCATAGTTGTGTCTTAGAGTCTAGGCCAAGAGTCAACATCACATGGATCTGCCTACAACAACTTGTCAGAGACTCAAGCAGTTGTGTCGACACATAGAAAGGCTGTGTCGACACACCAAAAGGCTGTGTTGACACCCAGAGGATTTGTGTCGACACAACAGACTATCAGTCAACACAGATAATATTAGTCGACACTAGCTCAGTCGACACAAGAAGTATTTGAGTTGACACAGTTCATAGAAGTTGTTTCAGAAGGATGAGTCAAATTCTCAGCTCGATGATCTTGAGATATTTCTCTGAGCTGAGCTCGACGATCTTCGTTCTCTGGTCGACAAAATCTGGGATATTTCTTCAACTATCTAAAGTCAGGATAACTCCAAATTATTCTAAGTCCAATTTCAAACTTTGCTCGACGAACTGGATCCTGGGATCGATGAACATGGACCTCAACTTCACAAGAACCTTCAGTTAGAAGTTCTTAGGTCGACGAACTTTGTTCTTTGGTCGACGAATTCTGGATCCTTTACTTCAACAACTATATTCATGAATTATTCTAAGTACAGAATAGTTGTTGAACTCCAGTCGACGAAATTACAAACTCAACTCGACGAACTTCAGATAGAAAAGACAAAGGTTCTGAAGCATGCAGTTTTGTTATCAGCTCGAAGATCTTGTATTTCAGCTCGACGAACAGAAGGCATCTGGTTGACGAATACAATATCTCAGCTCGACGAACTGGTAATTCAGTTCGACGGATTCTGCCAACTGTTCGACAATTCCAGACTTAGCCATTTCCGACATTCTGCCCTCACTCAAATGTGATAATTCTTGAAATATTAATGCTCTAACATTCTCTGATTATATCTGTTAGAGGGAACATTAATTATGGTATTCTTCAGGATTATTACTTGCCGATTTTCCACAAGACAGTTGGGGAAATTAATCAATGCTCATTATTCTCAAGGCCGTCAGCATTAATGACTGAGGCATTCAAAATTTTGAAAGATAGAGAAGAAGAAACACACGGATACAGATATACAAAAATGAAGAGACAGAACAGAAGAAATATTACTCAGTAGCTTACAGTGATAAACGGAGATCATTATTCTGTAGAAGAAGAACAATCATACAATAACAAGAATCTTCTTCTTCCTTATACTCTCCCGGACTTGCAAGGACAACTACTATCAAATCAGTCAAGAAGTTCCTGCATCTCTGCTAGTCAAGAACTCGGCTTGAAGGCCTATCACCCTGCAGCAAAGCTCCAGATCTTCCCTGAACCATTCTACATCTCATGGGGAGTTGTTTGCTAACATAAGTCCGCATAAGTCTTCTCTTTGATTATTGACAGAGAAGACATAATCAACTCTCTCACCCCCACCTCTATAAAGGGTTGTCATCTCCCTTCAAAAGTGATTCCTGGTTGCAAGTCTCCAGATCAAAAGACTTGAGTTGGTTTTTGGGGACCTGATCAAAACCCATTGGTGTCAGGCACCTGATCAACAACCTGAGTGGATTCCTACCAGTGTGGTAGACGAGTGGACTACCCAGATTTAGGGAACCACTATAAATTTCTTGTGTTGTTTGGTTGCCTATTTTTGTTTTTGTTCTTGCTGTGCTTGTGAATTAGGATTACTATCTGCTATCCTGCACTAGGACTTAATAATTTTTAAGTATACTCTATTCACCCCCCCCCCTCTAGAGTATTCTAGATCAAACTCTAACTTTCAATTGGTATCAGAGGAGCTTCCTTTGGTTATACAAGTTAACCCTTGAACCAAAGATCCTTTGTTAGATCTACACATCACTTTATTCACATTTAACTTAGAAACACAACCATGACACAGAACAAAGATTATGCAAGCACCAGACCTCCAGTTTGCAACCTTAACAGGTTTGCCATCTGTAAGGCAAGAATCTAGCTGTATATGAATTCTATTGATGAAAATATTTTTGCTTACATCTTAACAGGAGTAGCTCCACCACCTGCTGCTCCTCCAAGCACTTCTACAAATATAACTGCAATACCTCGTCCAAACTACAATGATGCATACAAGAAAGCAAAGATGGCTGATGCAAAAGCCATGAACATACTGGCACAAACCATGTCTGATGATATATTTCTGAAAGTTGCTGAGTGCACCTCAGCAAAAGCCATTTGGGATTCCCTAAACCAAATGGTGGATGGATTAGCAGATGAGAGAAAGGATAGGAGATCAAATCTCATATCCCAATATGAAAACTTTAAGAAGCAGGAAGCTGAGATAGTTTCAGAGATGTACAATAGGTTAAGCTCAATTATCAATGAGCTCAAGACCTTGGACAAGAACATCACTCTTATAGAAGTGAATGACAAGATTCTGATGTGCTTCCCAAGCTCATGGGATACAAGAATCTGGCCCATCAAGGAAGCCAGATGCCTGAATGAGATTTCAACTGAATCTCTATTAGGCAAACTGAAGTCTTATGAGCAGCTGATAAAGACCAGGGAGGCAGCTTAATAAAGAACATCTCCTACCGCCAGAAGAGAACAAAATATAGCCTTCAAAGCTTTAGAGGAATCAGAAACTTCAACAACAAATGAAGAGCTTATGAGTCTCTTTGCTAAGAGATTATTCAAGATGGCTAGAAAGGACTTCAGGAGAAAGTCAGCAAGAACAAATGACAAACCAAAGTATGATAAGACACCAACTAAAGAAGTTATGTGCTATGGATGCAGAAAGCCTGGACACTTCCTCTCTAAGTGTCCAAAGAACCAGAAGAAGGACAAGAGAAAGGAAAAGGACTCTAGAAGACAGTACACCAGCAAACCCTCTTCCAGCAAGCACAAGAGAAAGGAAAAGGGGTTTGTGGCTGAGACCTGGAGTCAGAGAGAAGAAGAGTCAACATCCTCAAGCTCCAGTGAAGATGAGGAAGAAGAAAGAGCAAAAGAGGTTTGCCTCATGGCAATTGATGCCTCAAGAAGTCATTCAGAAAATGAATATTCAGACAATGAGGAAGCTTCTGAATCAGAAGCTGATCAGGTATTATCATCTTTTCATTATAACTCTAACTCTTTTAAATCAGATTTCAAAATTATGTGTTTAGACTTGATACATTCTGAAAAGGAAATTAAAACTCTTAGGGAGAAACTAGGAACTTTAGAAAATGTTCACTCTGAAAACATTAGGCTAAAAGATGAACTAAACTTAGCAAATGAAAAAATAATTTCACTAAAAACTGAGTTTTGTGAGGCCAAACAACTTGAGGAAACTCTCAACGGGAGAAGCCTCAAGCTAATGGATATCACAAGCAATGTCAATGCCAGACTTAATGGCAAGCAGGGCTTGGGTGCTCCATCAGGTTTGGTCCCCATTCTCAGGAACAACATTTTATCAACCCCAATAAAATTTGTGTCTGCTAAAGGGAAAGAAACTATAAATAATGAAGTACCAGTAGAAAAGATCCCTAAGACAGTAGGACAGAAAACCAAGAAACAGAAAACACCTAATAAAAACAAAGTTCAGCAATTTTTGTCGAACTCAGGTCGACGAAATGGGGCCAGTTCGTCGAACCCAAATCGACGAACTCTGAACGCAAACTATAGTTATATTTATTCATCTAACTGCGATCGACGAACTTTGTATGGTTCGTCGAACAGAGGTCGACGAACGTGGGGCACAGAGAATAAACATGTTCATTCTCCGGGCAGAGATCGACGATCTCAACCCAATTCGTCGAACTATGGTCAACGAACTTACATAAATTCGTCGAACCAAGGAGGACTTCACCAAAACTATAATTCCAATAGAAACTTAAATACTTCTAAGAAACTATTTAATCCCCTAGCTGACTGGATCATACACCTAGGAAATATCACCCCCTGGGATACAAATCTCAACCTGAATGTTCTGTTATCTCTAGTTTTTCTTATCAGCCATACAAAGGGCCCAAGATAACCTGGGTCAAAAATCATTAACTGTTTGTATTGGAGGTGAAAAATTGTCCATGGGTAAATCAAACTTGGTACCTGGACAGTGGCTGCTCCAAACATATGACTGGCAGCAATGACATCTTATTCAACTACAAGTCCAAACTGGGGCCAAAGGTTATCTTTGGTGACTCCAAATGTGGTCAGTCAGAAGGATTTGGAGAAGTAAGAATAGGAGCTGTCACATTCAAAAAGGTGACATATGTAAGTGGACTCAAGCATAACCTCATCTCTATAAGTTAGTTATGTTAAAATTCAACAAACCGCAGACGCCCCCTTGGATACCCTGTTGACAACTCAACAACCGAAGGAGAATACGCCCACTTATAATGTTGAAAGTTTTCCCGGATCGTGGAGTTAGCAGGTTATCTCAACAAAGCAGTAACAACCAGCAACCACATGCAGCACAAGCTTCTTTATTGATCAAGAGCAAACTTCTTTCAAGCGAGACATACATGGCGAGACATGCTTCACCAAAACCCAACACCAGGAGAGCAGAGACAGTTACAAAGACAAGAACAAAACAAGCCGCGCGGACTCAATCAACAAGCCGCCGACCTACTGCTGTGGAGTCCGCTCAGTCCGCCAGGTCGCCAGACCGCAACCCAAGCCACGGGGACTCACCTCTTATTCCAATGCTTAGCTCTTCACCGCCGATCTGCATGCCGCCAGACCGCACAAGCTGCGTCACCGAATGGAACAGTCCGCCTGAAGCAGGCGACTTCCTGAACCCCGAACCAAGTCGCCAAAGAGAAGACCGCCTGGTCGCTATCCGCGACCTGCTGTTTACCGCCTGTTGCTTAACCGCAGAGTCCGCACTGTCCCTGACCGCAATCAGAGCCAAGTCCTGGCTTTCCAGAGCTATCCGCAGAACCTGCACATCACAACCGGGTCAACTCTCAATCCGCGCGGACACCAAAGTCCAGACCGCAGCAACTTATGCGAGCTCAATTACTGTTCACTTACTTCGGTCTAGGTTCCTCTTTTTGATGTGACATGGGTCCTATTTATAGGCACGACGATGAGTATGGTCACCGCCCTAGCCGATAAGATCACCGCCACAACCCGCAGCTAGAACAAGTGTGTCCGCCAGCCCGCGGACACACATTCCAGTTCGCCGCTCCTGTGTAGATAGCCAGTCCACCCCAGCTTCTCCAAGGCCGGACTCCAATATCCAGCCCGCCTTGCCGCCAGAGGCCAAGCCAGGACCACCACAGCCGGACTCCACAACAGCCGTGTCTGCCATTCTGCGGACAAGGCATCAGCCCGCAAAACCCGAGCCCGCAGCCTCGCCATCAAGGCACCTGCCGGACTCAGCGGACACCCGGCTTCCGTCCGCATATCCCAAGTCCATTGCCTCATTGCCAAGGCACCTCCGGACTTAGCGGACACGCCAATCCAGTCCGCTAACAGCAGACTCCAGTCCGCAACTCCTGAGTCCATAACCTCATCACAAGGCTAAACCGGACTCAGCGGACTCCGGCTCCAGTCCGCACGCTCCTGCACAAGCAATTCTCCAGTCCGCATTTCCCCAAGCTAGCAAACAAGGCAACAGCACTTCTACTACGCTTGGCGGACTGAGAAACCAGCCCGCGCTCCACTGCGCGATCTCCCCGGACTGGGCCATCCTGTACTTGGTTCAGATCACACCAAGTCCAGTCCGCTGGCCACAAGGGCCAGTCCGCACTTACTGGCGGACACTGGATCTAGCCCGCCATACCGGGCGACCTCCAGTTTCTGTCCGCGCTGACCGGCGGTCTCCGCGGCTTCCACTTGCCGCTTCACTAAAGCAAGACCAAGGCAACTGCCAAACCGGTCTGCCGAGCTCCAGTTCTTCAGTCCGCTTCATGCCGAACTCCGCGGATAACATTCCTATCTGCCCGGTTACTTCCTGGGAGTCAACCGCCTGCTGATCAAACACTGGCCTGTCAGACCACCGCTGCTGTCTGCGTAGTCCGCGCGAATAGACCGCCCAGGCCGCCATAGAGCAAACCGCCTGCAACATCCCTGCCGACCTAGCAGTCCGCCAACCCAGTCCGCGCAGTCCGTGCGGATAGGTTTCCCAAGCCTTCCATTCACCCACTTTCACTTCACAGAATTCAACACTCCCCCTTAAAGTGAGAAGTGGTGAATAACTCCAGCAGCTCCCGTAACCTTGCACCTGGTCCTTCCGATAGCATCTACGAAGAGATGTCCAAGACATAGTCCTCGCCCCGCATATCATGGACCATGAGGGAGCCCTCCAGCATCTCCAAAAAGGAGTCATGCTTCCCTCTGCCTTCTTCAGCTTCAACCTCCACTCTTGCATCATATGAGTATCACCAACTTCCTTAGATACTGAAGTCCAAGCCTCGTTGCCTCTGAGAGAAGTCACCTCTTCAGACTTGGTGTCAACCACCTCCTTGATTCTAGTGGGGTCATCATAGCCAGAAGAACCTTGCTCGACCTGAGGGCTAACAAGGAAACACGGGACCAAGTCCGCCGTGTTCCCTTCACAATATCGAGCTGGTGGCTTACTGATCCTCTTCGATCTCCGAAGAACCTGATCATGGCTAACCACCTCCGCTGCTATTGAACCAGCTCCGTTCCCGGGCAAACGCGGAACAATGCTCCCTTTGCTCCTTGAACAAGACGCCTCCTTACTGGAACCAAAAGCATCTGGAGCAACGCTCCCCCTGCTACCTGAACCAGAAGACTCCCCTCTTGAACAAGAACAGCCTGGAACATCGCTCCCCTTGCTTCCTGAACCGGAAGCCTCCGCCTTCGAGCCAGAAGATCCTGGAGCATCGCTCCCCCTTCTTCCCAACTCTGATGCCTTTGCCCCGGAGCTAGAACAACCCGGAGCACCTGGTGACTCAAGCAACTCCACTTCCTTAGCTGCAGCCTCCTTCAGCCCACCATCTGACCTGCTTATCTCTAGCTCCACATAAGAGCTACCCCAATACGGCGTCAACTCATCGAAAACAATGTCTCTCGACACTATGAGTTTCTTCGTCGCAGGATCCATACACCTCCATCTTCTTCTCTGCTCATCATACCCAACAAAGACTAGCTTTGTCTTGAGAGCACCCGGAGAGTGTAAATAGCATGTAGATCCAAACACCCGAAGGTGCTTCACTGAGGGCTTCACTCCGAACATCAGCTCATAAGGAGTCTTCATTATGATCGGATTAAGAGGCATCCGGTTGATGACCTGAGCAGCACAGGCTATTCCCTCCGCCCAAAGAGCCTTCGGAACGCCTTTACTCTGAAGCCAACACTTGCAGGTCTCCTTTAACCAACGGATCATCCGAGCTGCAATACTACCCTGTTGTGAAGTATGTCCACAAGAAAGCTCCATCCGGATCCCTTGCTTCCTGCAAAAGTGTGAGAACTCGGTTGAGCCAAACTCACCACTGATACTTGTCCTCAACACCTTGATCCTCCGGCCAAGCTGGCCTTCCACAAGCTTCTTGAACTCCACAAACAAGCGTACCATGTTGGACTTCTTCTTCATAAAGTATACCCAAGTATACCCAGAATAGTCATCAACCAATATCAGCATGAACCTGCTGCCTCCAAGACTGGCCGTGACGGTCGGTCCCACCAGAGCACAATGGACAACCGCCAATGGTGCATTACATCTGGATTGTGCTTTATCAACCATGAAGCGATAGGCTCCACTTTCCTGACATCCCGCACACCCCCGACCATCGCCATAGGATGACAATCTAGGCAAGCCTCTTACGAGTCTTCTTTCCACCATTACTTTCAGCTTGTCCATCACTACATGCCCCAGTCTTCCATGCCAGATAGTTGCACTATCACAAGCATTCATCCGATCAACTCCAGAACTAGTTGAAATCCCAACTACGTTCTTCTCCTTCCTCCCTACCTGAGCAACGTTCGCCGAGAGCAAGACAACCTTGCACTCCTTCCGAAGATGACCTTGCTGCTTGCATTTATAGTACCTTGGTCCTTCCTTCCTCTTCCTATCACGCCTAGGAGAAACATCCCTTTCTTCCTGATACGAAGTAGAGGGACCATCTTCAGCAGCAACCTTCACCTCCTTCCTGAACAACCCATCAAGGGAAGTCCAGACCTCCGCAGCTGACCGACATCCACTGATGTGGTCCAAGAGCTCCGATGAGATCACCTGCTTGAGAATAGACTCCGCTTTCGCATTTGCCTCCTTCCAAGCTCTCATCGCCTCAGCATTGCCAGCAGTATCCTCTTGTCTTCCTGCTCCGCATACAACCTCCCAAAGGTCCTCGCCAAGAAGAAAGCTCTTCATACAGGACTTCCACCATTCACAGTTCGTCTCTGTAAGAAGATCAATTCCAAGACCACTTGCATCCTCCACTACCATGGTTCTACCACTGGTTTCCTCTATAGAAGAGCAACTACTTCCATTGAGCACTGCTTGACCACTCCAACAACCTCCCTCTGATACCATGTTAAAATTCAACAAACCGCAGACGCCCCCTTGGATACCCTGTTGACAACTCAACAACCGAAGGAGAATACGCCCACTTATAATGTTGAAAGTTTTCCTGGATCGTGGAGTTAGCAGGGGTTATCTCAACAAAGCAGTAACGACCAGCAATACATGCAGCACAAGCTTCTTTATTGATCAAGAGCAAACTTCTTTACAAGGCGAGACATACATGGCGAGACATGCTTCACCAAAACCCAACACAAGGAGAGCAGAGACAGTTACAAAGACAAGAACAAAAACAAGCCGCTTCATGCCGGACTCCGCGGATAACATTCCTATCTGCCCGGTTACTTCCTGGGAGTCAACCGCCTGCTGAGCAAACACTGGCCTGTCAGACCGCCGCTGCTGTCCGCATAGTCCGCGCGAACAGACCGCCCAGGCTGCCACAGAGCAAACCGCATGCAACATCCCTGCCGACCTAGCAGTCTGCCAACCCAGTCCGCGTAGTCCGCGCGGATAGGTTTCCCAAGCCTTCCATTCACCCACTTTCACTTCACAGAATTCAACAAGTTATGTGATGATGGTTATCCAGTATACTTTAATCCATCCACTTGTTCTATTATTGACAAAAATAACCAAACTATTTTAACTGGAAGTAGACAAGACAACATTTAGTTAGTAAACTTTCTTTCTGCCAAAACTAATATCTGTTTGCTAAATTTAACTAGTACTCAGAATGATTTATGGCACAAAAGACTAAGACATGTAAATCTGAAAAATATTGCTAGGTTATCTAAGCACAACCTTGTTAGAGGTCTATCTTCTGGTCCCTACAAGAAGGAAGGTCTCTGCAGGGTTTGTCCATTAGTCAAGCAAACTAAAACTAGTTTTAAATCAGTTAATGAGAGTGATTCACCTAAGATTTTATACTTGCTACACTTGGATCTCTTTGAATCCATTGTTGTACAAAGCCTAGGAGGGAAATCCTGCACTTTAGTTATAGTGGATGACTTCTCCAGGTTTAGTTGGGTATTCTTTCTGAGATCAAAGTCAGATACATTCAAGGTTCTTACAGATTTTCTCAGGACCATACAGATTGAGTTCTCTACTAATGTTGCATTGATCAGAAGTGATCATGGCACAGAGTTTGAGACTCTTCTTATGCTTGAGTTCTGTGAGAAGGAAGGTATCAGGCATTGCATCTCAGCTCCTAGAACTCCCCAACAAAATGGGGTAGCTGGAAGGAAAAATAGGACACTCATTGAAGCTGCAGGTACATTGTTTGCAGATGCTTACATGCCCCTCACCTTTTGGGCAGAGGCTGTAAGCATAGCAAATTATGTCCTGAACATGAGCCTTATTCACAAATTAAAGAACAGGACTCCCTATGAATTACTCAAGTGGAAGAAACTTAAAATAAACTATTTTAAAGTATTTGGTTGTACTTGTTACATACACCATAACAATAAAAAAATACATTAGAAAGTTTGAGGCTAAGGCTGAAGAGGGAGTTTTTTTAGGATACTCCCAAGTAAGAAAGGCCTATAGGGTGTTTAATAAATCAACATTAAAAATTGAAGAATCTATTCATATTTCCTTTGATGAGACTAATATGTATTGCAAGGAGAAGTAAACATCTACCAATAGCACCTTGCAGGTACCCCACTTGTGTGAGACCTTGGATGGACTAAACCTCACCCAAGAGGTTCCAACTCATCCCTCTCCACAAGCTAGTGAAGAAAGTGAAGAGAAAGAAGGTGATGCAAATTAATCTCTACCAACAACAAATGCAATTCCACAAGAGGAATCAATACCAAATGCTGTTGAACAACCAACTCCACTCACTGAATTTATCACACTTAGAGATCACCACAGATCTCAAGTAATTGGAGACATATTAGTAGGTGTACAGACAAGGCATCAACTCAACCATGATGTGATGCATGCCTGTTTTTTCTCCCAAATTGAGCCTCAATCCATAACTAATGCTGAGCAAGATCCCTATTGGATTCTTGCAATGCAAGAGGAACTAAATCAATTTGAGAGATATAGAGTTTTGGACTTGGTTCCAAGGCCTAAAAGCTATCCAGTGATTAGAACTAAGTGGGTTTTCAGGAATAAGCTTGATGCCCAAGGTGTGATTGTGAGGAACAAGGCTAGGCTTGTTGCTCAAGGATATAGACAAGAAGAAGGGATTGATTATGATCAAACCTTTGCACCTGTGGCAAGGTTGGAAGCCATAAGAATATTCCTTGCCTATGCAGCATTCAAGAAATTCAAGGTTTTCCAAATGAATGTAAAGAGTGCTTTCCTAAATGGAGTACTACAAGAAGAGATTTATGTAGAACAACCTTCAGGTTTTATTTCTTCAATTTATCCCTCTCATGTTTTTAAACTGCATAAGGCTCTTTATGGTCTAAAGCAAGCTCCAAGAGCTTGGTATGAGACCTTGGCTAGCTTTCTATTAGAGCATCAATTTATAAGAGGAACTGTAGATAAAACTCTTTTCACTAGACATCATAAGGACCAAATATTATTAGTGCAAATATATGTAGATGACATTATATTTGGCTCTACAGATTCAAAACTATGCAAGAGGTTTTCTGACCTCATGCATTCCAAATTTGAAATGAGTAGCATGGGAGAGCTTTCTACTTCCTTGGAGTCCAAGTGAAGCAGCTCCCTGATGGCATCTTCAACTCTCAAGCAAAATATGCTAAAGAACTTCTAAAGAAGTTTGGGATGACTGATGCCTCAACCAAGAAAACTCTCATGGCTACCAATGCTGTTGTGGACTCTGATGCACCAGGGAAACCTGTGGATCAGAAACTTTATAGGGGCATTGTTGGGTCCCTATTATACCTCACAGTAAGTAGGCCAGATATTATGTTTGCCACATGTCTTTATGCTAGGTTCCAGGTGAACCCTAAAGAATCTCATCTAATTTTATTAAAAAGGATTTTAAGATATATAAAGAGTTGTCCTAATTTAGGCCTATGTTATCCTGCTGAATCAGAATTTGAGTTAACTGGATACTCTGATGCTGATTTTGCTCGATGTAGGTTAGATAAAAAAAGTACTTCAGGAACTTGTCAGTCCCTGGGTATGAGATTAGTATCATGGTTTTGTAAAAAGCAAACATCAATGTCAACTTCAACTGCTGAAGCAGAATATATTACAGTAGGCAGCTGTTGTTCACAGATGCTCTGTATACAAAATCAGCTTCTAGATTATGGGTTCAATTTAAAAAATTCAACACTACTTTGTGATAATACAAGTGCTATAGCCATAGCCCAGAATCCAGTTCACCATAGTAGGACAAAACATATTGATATAAGACATCATTTCATTAGAGAGTGTGAAGACAAAAAGAAAATCAATGTTGTTTGTATTTACACTGATTTACAAAGGGCTGATATATTCACCAAACCTCTGGATGAGAGAAATCATATGTTCTTTGTAAATCAGCTTGGCATGATCAATGGAGAAGATTTTGTTTGATTTCTGTCTGCACTCGACGAATTTTCCAAAGTTCATCGAACGGAGTTCGAAGAACTGGGGAAGGTTTGTGAGATATTCGTCGAACGAAGTTCGCCGAATTCTCTGTGTGAAACAATTTTCGTCACCCGGAGATCGACAAACTTGTTTCAGAAGATATTCGTCGACCGGAGTTCGACCAATTGACTTCAAGTCTTCTGGGTGAGATCGACGAATTATTTATTACTAAATCATTTCGTCGAACTCAGTTCGAAGAACTATTTTTGTTTTCGTGGAGCTGAGTATGTCGATTCATATTCTGGAAAACCCTATATCTAGGTTTTCTTCGACCTCCGTCCCGCGCTTTCTATTCTCTTGCACTTGATCGTCGTTTCTCTTTTTTTGCAGGTGATTTCATGGCGATTCCAGCGGGAGCTTTGGCTGCGATGAAGTTGTATACTGCATTTGATGGGGATTTTGACTCATTTCAACATTCAGATCCCATCTTTCTATATATTCTGGAACTTCTTGAAGATCAATAACTTAAACCCCTGATGACTAGAAGGATCAAGTTCCAAAACACCAAAATCAGGGAAAGGGTCTACACTCTATCGCAAACAGAAGAGAATATCATGACGGGCACCATCGCGGGTAACTCCATCTCCTTAACTCCCGCCATCTTAACTGAAATCTTTGGATTAAGAAATGGAGAAGAGGACCTCGAGATTGAAGTAGAGGAATAAAATATGATACTAAACCTCATGGAGTATACTGGAGATAATCCAAACAAGCTTTTGAAGAAACACTTGTCTGCCCCCTATAAGTTTTTAGCAGACTTAGTTGGCAAAGTATTACTTGGGAAACACACTACCCATGATTATATCACCAAACAACAGTTTCTGGCTATGTGTGCCATTATAAACAAGAAACCAATAAATTGGGCATAGTTTTTGTTTGATTTGATAAAGAAGAAAAACACCAAGAAGGAAGTTTGTTTTGGAAGAATACTAGGAATATTTCTATAGGAAAAGGCTGTAGAATCACTGGTCTCCCAGACCATCTTTATCAATGCTAGTAAAAGGCTAACATGTGCCTTGTTTGGCAGGTGGGAGAGGACCATCACTAAGCCATCTAAGGCTTCCACCTCTCCACCACAGCTTCTGATGGCACAAGGGCTATTAAGTCCACTCCCCACCTTGCTGAAGCGAGCATTCCCTACACATCTTCTCTTCCAGCCCTTCTTTCCACACTCCTACCTTCATTGCACCATGCTCCATATTTACCAGTTGACATCACTGACATCACCTCTTCAAGAACATTAACCAACTACATCTCCTGCTTCGCCTCATGACACATACATTCCCACACCACCTCAATCTCCTCTTCCCCCACATCTTTCTTCCATACCATCTTACTATCTCTCACCAGACACAATCCTGAATGATGTCACCCATCCATCCCTATCATCATCCATCATCCCTCCAAGTGTTCCAATACCTGCTGCTCCACTTTGTACCCATACTATAGTTGCCACCTCCAAACCTTCTACACCAACCTCTCCAACAATATCACTAGATCCCTCTACCATATCATCTATCATCTCCATCATCACTCCCCTTCTTAAATCCCTTATAGCAGAGGCTATTACACCTCTTGCTACCACCATCTCATCTTTATCTGCCCAACTTTCTGTTCTTACTGCTGACCCATCTTCATCCACGGGCCTGGCCTCAGCTCCCACTGACACCAGACAGGGGGAGATTCCTGATGATGAAGCCGCAGCTTCAGCTTCAGAGTCTTCAGCTCTAGCTCTAGCAGATGCTCCAGCTTCACAAACAGCATATACAAAATGTATAGATAAAGATTTGAGTGATTTTATTGATACTGATATGAATATTGATGAGACTGTTGGTGATTTCATTCTCAATCCCACAGTTAACTTAGAAGATTTGCTGAAAACTTTTGATACTATACATATGCATCTTCTTCCAGCAGAATTAACTAAGCCACATTTGACTATTATTCCTTATACATCTCCTGTAGTCCAGTAGTTGCTAAGCAACTTAGGGACAGCTTTGTACTTCCAGACTCTGCAGTCATTCCATCCCCTCCAGAAGCTATCTCAGCACCAACCTTTGTGATGAATGACTCTCCCATGCCAGATCTAGATGAATTGATCTTGGCTGACATTACAGAAGAAAATAAGGCAGCAGCTGAAAGCTCTGTCCTACTTACTTCTGATTGTTGTATAGTTTCTTCTCCAACTCCTGCTGAAACTCCAGCCATTGAAACTTCTGCTCCTGCTACAGAAAAGACTGCTACTTATGCTAAAGCCTTGAAAGCATTGGATGCTCTATATGATAACCCTCAGGGTTCTGCCAGTGATGATGATGATGAAGATGAGGATGAAGATTCAGATGAGGAGGATACAAAGAAGAAGAGGAAACAAGTATCCAAGAAAAGAAATGCTCCTCCTCCTGCTCCTAAGTATAATCCAGCACATGACACTCCCTATTATATTCTACAAAAGATAACACCATACAAAGGGATTTTAGCTTGGATGTGGCTGTCCAAAAATGAACAAAAGCAGAGGAAGAGAAGCGGAAGATACTCTCCTCCTTTAGTTCAGAGATATAAAAAAGATCCACCACCTCCTCCTCCTCCTGCAGCTGGTGCTTCTGGCTCCAGTTCTCAGAGATCTGCACCTATTGAAACTTATTAGAGACATCAAGGGAGATCTTCTGGAAGCAGACAACAAAGGCATCACTCTTCAGGAAGCCAACAGCAGCAACATCAGCAACAGCAGCAAACTCTCTCTGCAGAACAAAAAGATGATAGTCCCAACAGGCCATACTCACCTCATGTTCCTTTTGAATATCCAAAAACAGCCAACACAACAAAAATGGCCAAGTTCCAGGAACTTATTGGTCTCTCTATGATCAACAAAGCAAGAGCTGAAGGCAAGGATATCTCAGGATACTCCACTATGTCTAAGTATAGAAAAGAAGAACTCAGGAGATATAATAAGGCAAACAAATTATTCAATGTTGGTGACTGCATGAAGCTGCACCCAGAAGCAATTGTCCCCAGGGCTACATCTTTGAAGATTATAGGAGCTGCTGATATAATAATGTCCAAGGTGGAAGCTTCATATCCTAAGAGAGAGATTATGCTTACTAAGCCAGGAGAAAAGACTAAAGAAGATAAGCCCACAGATAAGAAATAGAAGAAATAATCTTTACATTGCTTCAAATTTTTTTTCTTCTCTGCATTAGCTTTAAAACTGATTTGTCTGTTTAAAACAAAGCTCATGTACATATGATGAACTGTAAATATACGTATTTTTATGCACATTAATTTAGTCTTTTTCATTTATTTTCGTCATTTTTACTTATTTTTGTTCAATAAAATGTTCCTATTCTTGTAAATTTGCTTCTAACTTGTTTTATTTTATTTTTCAGAAAAAGTTCAAAATCTGCCAAAATTGGGCAGTACACGCCCGTGACATATTTGTCACGCCCGTGACCAAGGCGTGACGCTCAAATTCTGTGAACAGGCAGATTTCTGAAGTAAAAAGCTCGACACGCCTGGCGACACGCCCGTGTCACCCGACACGGGGCGTGACCCAAGCCCGTGTCCTCTCCTCTCGACGAATTCATCTCGACGATCGTCGAGTGTCGACACCAACAGTCACGCCCAGTGTCACGCCCGTGACCTGGGGTGTGACTCAATTTCCGCTTGACGATTTCGACTCGACACTTTCCGCTCGACATTCGTCGAGTGTCGACACCAACTGACACGCCCAGCGTCACGCCCGTGACCTGGGGCGTGACCTTTCCAGCTGGCCCGACAAGATGCTGACAAAGACTTTCGACGCAACCCGCGCCCGGTTCTACCTCCCCGACACGCCCAGAGTCACGCCCGTGACCTGGGGCGTGACTGCTGCGAACTCAGCCCGAAGTCAACTTTCCTGTCCAATCGCCAGCCGCCTTCATGAATAGTACTGTCACGCCCCCCTACACGCCCGTGACCGAGGGCGTGTACTTAGAAATTTTTTCCTATAAATAGCCCAGTTCTGTAAGGTCCAAGGGTTCAGATTTTTGGGCCAATTTAGTGTCTTTTTGTGGGCTGCATCCGTGATTTTCAAAGCTATGTAAGGAGATTTCTCCCTTTTTTATTTCATTTCTTGTTTTGTCTTAGCTTTAGCCCTTGTAATAGCTTATAATAGTTCCTAAAAATCAATAAAATGTTAGTTTTTCTCTTCATATTTAGCTTTGGAATGAACACTTGTGCCCACTTTCCTTCTCATTTTTATCCTTGGTTTTATCTCTGTTCTTTATTTAGTTCTTCTTTTATGAAAAGTGTGTGTGTGTGTATGAGTGTAACTTATTTACTTTACATGTTTTTTTTTTAACTTGTTTTCATTCTTAGGGAAGATTAGTTTTCCTTTTTTCTCTCACCATGTCTTTTGCCTTTAACTTGTCTTCACGCTAAGAATTTTGATTTCATTCTTATGATTTTATAAAAGAGATTTAAAAAGTGATTTTGTTCTTTATTTTTTACTTAGTCTTTTTTTTAGGATTGTAAAACCTCTTTTGTACTTTTCATCCTCTTTTTCACCTTTTTTATCACTTTCATAACATCATAAGAATAAAAATGTTGAAATTTTAATTTTCCAAAAACTTTGTTTTTTAATTTGTTTTGAAAAACTTTTGTCTTCTAAATTTGTAATTTCTTCTTTTTATTTGTTTTTGGCAAAACCTATGCTTGAAAAAGTAAAAGTTTTAATTTTTAGGTAATTTTGATTTTTCTTTGTTATTAGTGTGTGTGAGTGTATGAGAATAAACTTTCTTTTGTTCTTCTTAAATTTTCATGTTGAGTGTGTGAGTGTAGGTGTATAACTTTTATGCTTTGATTCAAATTGTGTAGAGTGTGTGAGTGTAGGTGTTAAATTTCTAATGTTTTCTTTTAATTGCTTTCTTTTAATGCTTTGTTCAAATTATGTAGAGTGTGTGAGTGTAGGTGTTAGCTTTATTGCTTTCTTGAATTTCTTATGGAGTGTGTGTGTCTGTGTGTATTTATTTCCGCCTACTCGTTAAGAGTTAAATGGCGCACCGTTTTCATTTTCAGTCCTACTCGTTCGAGTAGGACTTGTAATTTTTCTTTCTTTATTTTTCCGCCTACTCACTTGAGTTTAAATGGCCGAACTTTATTTCCCGCCTACTCGTTTGAGTAGGATTTGTAATTTTTCTTTCTTTATTTTTCCGCCCACTCACTTGAGTTAAATGGCCGGACTTTTTAGCCCTGTAATCACATTTATTTTCTCCTACTCATTTGAGTAGGACTCGCTTTCATTTCAGTCCTACTCGTTTGAGTAGGACTTGCAATTTTCAGCCTTTATTTACCGCCCCCACTCGTTTGAGTGGGACTCGCAAATGTGAAAAATGCAAATTTCTTTTATGTGTAACTTAGTTACTTTTTAATTTATAATTTGGAGTGTGCGTGAGTTCTTGTTTTAGCTAGTTTTTCAGTTTTCTAAATGTTGTTATTTTTCTTGTGTCCCCTTCTTATAAACGTTTAGTGTTTAATTTCGAACTCGCGCCTCACTAAATTATAAGCCGTCCCCATACCGATGTGTGGCAAATCGCTATTAGCCTCGGCATCGAAGAGCATTGGGACATTTAAAATGATTTATAATAATTGAAGCTCTTTATTTTCATTTTAATTTAAGCACTTAAGGTTTACCCCGGGTTTACGACACGTAGGACCACATATCGATGTGTGGGCCCTATTTCCGTAGTCCATATGCTAGCTAGCCGAGAGGCTGTGCATATGGACCGATCACCCCTGGGTAAATAGAGTTGCGTGCATACCCTCGAAAGAGGACAAGCGTAATTCTACCGGATTGGGTTCCCCACCCAATAGCGGGGTTCTTAGCGTAAAGCGGGCGTTAAGAGGAATCCTTCGTCGGACTAACGTTCGGTCGAATAGTCTTAACGTTTAGGTGAGCGATATCCCTATAGCTAGGTGAGCTCACATTTGTGGAACCTCCACGACCAAGTTGTCTTATTATTAATTTGAAATCTAAGTCTTTTTATTATTAAAAATTGTTTTAGTCTTAATCCGATTCGATGCCGAGCGTTAACCCTTCATCGAATATTTTCTAAATCATTTTTTTTGCTCCTTTGCTTTTCCGTCTTTTATTAAGTAAAAAAAAATCCACCTTACTTTCAGTAAAATAATAGTCCTCCCGGAGGAGTAAGAATAGTCAACACGACCCCGAGAACAATACGACCTCGGTATTCCCCCGAATATCGAGTACTACTTGCGATAGGTGCACTTGCCTCTAGTAGCACGCCCGCGGCGATCGACTCACCGAACCAACCACAGTAAGAGTTTGTTCGCGGGCGCATCAAGTTTTTGGCGCCGTTGCCGGGGAATTTCTTTTCGAGTTGCTATTTCGAATTCCGGGGTCTATTAATTTTACTTATTTTCTATACAAAAAAAAAACTAAAAACTTTATTTTACAACAAAAAAAAGAGTTTATTTTTGTTTTATTTTTGTTTGGGTGTATGACCCGAGGACAACCCTCAGAGTCTGAAGATTTGGACTTCGACCCTGAGATCGAACGCTCTCTTGCGCGTATCCGATCTCAACGCCGAAATCCTTCTTTAGATCCCGAGGAATCTATCGGAGAACCTACTGTTGTACTTATGGCTGCGCCTAACCCTCCCCCGGCGGCCGAGCGTACTATGTCCTATTACGCCCGGCCTAACCTGGATGATTCTGGGTCGAGTATTGTTCGCCCTGCGGTGGCCAATAATAATTTTGAAATAAAGTCAAGTGTCATTCAAATGGTCCAAAACGCCGTGCAGTTCGATGGATTGCCGGATGAGGACCCGAATGTCCACTTGTCCAATTTCTTGGAGATTTACGACACCTTCACGATTAATGGCGTCACTGATGACGCCATTCGTTTGCGCTTATTTCCTTTTTCGCTTAAGTCCAAAGCCAAGGCGTGGTTGAATGCCCTCCCGCGAGGATGTATCACCACGTGGGCTGAGTTGACGGAACGGTTCCTAACGAAGTACTTTCCGCCCGCAAAAACTGCAAAGTTGCGGGCGGACATTTCTTCGTTTGTGCAGAATGATCCTGAGTCTCTATACGAGACTTGGGAACGGTTTAAGGAATTCCTCTGCCGTTGCCCGCACCACGCGCTGCCAACGTGGTTGCAAGTACAAATTTTTTATAATGGGCTGAATTTTCAGACGCGTCAAATGATTGACGCGGCTGCCGGGGGTACGCTTAACAACAAAATCCCCGAGGCCGCCCAGGCTTTATTCGAAGAGATGGCTATGAACGCCTATCAATGGAACATCCCGCGGGGACGGCCAAAGCCGGCGGCTGGTCTTTTTGAAGTGGATGCCACTGCTCTCTTGACCCTTCAAGTTGAAAGGTTAACAAAGCAGGTGGCGGAGATGTCTGCTGCCTCCTCCACTGCGCCTTGTTTTATTCCCCCTAACGTCTGCGTGGCTGAAGAGTTCGTGAACTTCATGGGAAATTCGGGTCGTCCTCCCTTCAACCCCAACAACAACCCTTATAGTAATAACTATAACCCGGGTTGGAGGAATCACCCCAACTTCTCGTGGAGCAACCCGAATAATGCTCAGCGTCCCCCTATTTCTTTTGCGCCCGGATTTCTTCCTCCTCCTCCTCTTTCGAAACCCTCCCCGATAGAGGAAAATTTTTCGAAGTATATTGCGTCCAACGAGTCAAATATCCGGAACATCACCGGATCGCTAAAAACACTCGAATAACATGTTGGACAGCTAGCGAGGATGATGTCCCAGCACGCGCTCGGGGCACTGCCGGGAAACACGGAGCCCAATCCGCGGGAGAACGCCAACGCTATAACCCTCCGTAGCGGAAAGGAGATGGTCGATCCAAAACGGACCGACCCTCAGGTACATATTTCACCTCCGACCCCTCTTCCCCTTTCTTCGCTTATGCCGCCTTTACCTATTATAAAAGAAAAAATTATTTTAAACAAGGCTCTTCCGTATCCGCATAAATTAGATAACGAGCGTAAGGACGCGCAATATGAAAAATTTATTTTATTATTAAAACAAATTCACATTAATGTTCCTTTTTGCGAGGCTATCTCGCAAATCCCCAAATATGCGAAATTTTTAAAAGAACGACTTTCTAATAAACGTAAATTAGAGGATATTTCGCATGTATCTCTCAACGCTGTCTGCTCGGCGGCCCTTACTAATAAATTGCCCACAAAACAAAACGACCCGGGACGGTTTTCCATCCCGTGCCTTTTTGGCGATATATTAGTAAAGTACGCCTTAGCTGATTTAGGGGCTAGCATTAATCTGATGCTGTTCTCGCTCTTTTCGCGTTTAGGTTTGGGTACTCCTAGTCCTACGAATATGCGCATCCAATTAGCGGATCGCTCGGTTAAGTTCCCTATCGGGGTAGTGGAGGACGTCCTTGTCCGAGTCGACAAGTTTACCTTTCCGGTAGACTTCGTCATCTTAGATATCGAGGAGGACGCCGAGGTACCAATAATACTCGGTCGCCCTTTTCTCGCCACCTCCCGCGCACTAATAGATGTTAGTAATGGTAGCCTTCTCCTCCGAGTAGGCGATGACCAAGTTACTTTCTCTATTAATCCCTCGATGGACAATTTGTCATCGAGCGACGATTTCTGCTATTCTTTAGATACCTTTTTCGGAGATCGTTCTTCTCCCATTTTCGAGTCCGTATTTTTAAACGACGATATTTATGCGCTCGAAAATTTCAACTGCGATGAGGATACATCTATAGACTTGCCTTTCGAACCAATTGGTAAGAAAGACATAGGAATTAAAACCTCCCTAGAAGAACCGCCCATCCTAGACCTCAAACCCTTACCCGCATCGCTCAAATACGCTTTTTTGGGAAAAGGCGATACACTTCCCGTTATCATTTCTTCGGACTTGAGTGATTCGGAGACTTCCGATTTATTGGAAGTTTTATTTAGACATCGCCACGCAATTGCGTGGCAAATCTCTGACTTAAAGGGGATTAGCCCCTCCTTTTGCACCCATAAGATTTTCCTTAACGATAATTGCCGCAAAACGATTCAGCCGCAGCGTCGTCTTAACCCAAACATGAAAGACGTCGTTAAAGCCGAAATCATTAAGTTATTAGATGCGGGAATTATCTACCCTATTTCGGACAGTGCATGGGTTAGTCCCGTGCATGTCGTACCCAAGAAGGGCGGTCTTACCGTAGTGGCAAATGAGCATAACGAGCTTGTCCCAACTCGTACTGTTACGGGTTGGCGAGTGTGCATCGATTATAGAAAACTTAATGACGCCACCCGCAAGGACCATTTCCCTCTGCCATTTCTAGACCAGATTTTAGAGCGTTTATCCGGTCATCCGTATTATTGTTTTCTTGATGGTTTATCGGGGTTTTTCCAAATCCCCATTTCCCCCGATGATCAAGAGAAAACAACTTTTACTTGCCCGTTTGGCACCTTCGCATATCGAAGAATGCCATTTGGACTCTGCAACGCGCCAGCTACATTCCAAAGATGTATGCTAGCGATCTTTGGCGAGCTAGTAGAAGACATTATGGAAGTCTTTATGGATGGCTTTTCTGTTTTCGGACGCTCTTTTCCCGATTGCCTTCAAAATTTAGATCGTGTCCTTCAACGGTGCGAGGACACAAGCCTTGTTTTAAATTGGGAAAAATGCAACTTTATGGTTCGAGGAGGTTTGGTCCTCGGCCATATGATTTCGTCTAAGGGATAGAGGTGGATAAGGCCAAGATAGAAATTATAGAAAAACTTCCGCATCCAACAAACGTAAAATCTATTCGGAGTTTCTTAGGCCATGCGGGCTTTTATCGACGCTTCATTCAAGACTTTTCAAAAATAACAAAGCCGCTAACTCACCTCTTGGAAAAGGAATCACGTTTCATCTTTAGTAGTGAATGCGAGTTCGCCTTTAATTTGATAAAACAAAAACTTATCTCTTCACCAATTTTAGTGGCCCCTAATTGGTCCCTTCCGTTCGAAATAATGTGCGACGCTAGTGATATTGCCTTAGGTGCCGTTCTTGGCCAACGCGTCGAAAAACATTTTCACCCTATTTATTACGCTAGCAAGACGCTCACTTCCGCACAAGTAAATTACACGACAACGGAAAAGGAACTCTTAGCCGTCATTTTCGCTTTCGATAAGTTTCGCTCGTATATAACGATATCTAAAGTTATCATTTTTACTGATCACTCCGCGCTTAAATATTTATTAGCTAAAAATGATCCGAAGCCCCGCCTTCTTCGTTGGATTCTCCTCCTACAAGAGTTTGATTTGGAGATCCGAGATAAGCGGGGAGCGGAAAATCTAGCGGCGGACCACCTCTCCCGTTTAGAAAATCCGGGTACGGAAGCGCTCGTCGAATCTGAAATAAATGACAGATTCCCCGAGGAACGCCTTCTTGCCATTAATAAATCTTCGTCATCTTCGCCTTGGTTCGCAGATTTTGCAAATTTTTTAGTAGCGCGGGTCCTTCCAAAAGAGTTTTCCAGTCATCAAAAGAAGAAATTCTTTTCTGACTTGAAAAATTTCTTTTGGAAGGACCCATTTCTTTTTCGTATCTGCGCGGACCAAGCGGTCCGAAGATGCGTTGCGGGTGTGGAGTGCTTACAAATTCTTAAGCACTGCCACGAGGGTCCAGCCGGTGGGCATTATCAAGCCAACCGGACCGCTCGGAAGGCGCTAGAGGCGGGCTACTTTTGGCCCACTCTCTTCAAAGACGCGCATAATTTTGTGCGCGCATGCGATAGCTGTCAGCGGTCGGGTAACATCTCTCGTCGCGACGAGATGCCCCAAAACATGTTTTTAGAGTGCGAAGTCTTCGATTTGTGGGGCATAGATTTTGTTGGCCCCCTACCTCCGTCTTTCAAAAATATGTATATTTTAGTGGCGGTCGACTACGTATCGAGGTGGGCGGAAGCACAAGCTCTCCCCACCAACGATGCGCGAGTCGTCGTTACATTTCTTAAAAATTATTTTCTCGCTTCGGCACGCCTCGCGCAATTGTTAGTGATAGGGGAACGCATTTCTGTAACGCTCTTATGGCTAAGACGTTAGCTAAATACGGAGTCACGCACAAGCTTGCCACCCCCTACCACCCGCAAACAAGTGGCCAAGTCGAGGTAGTAAATCGAGAGATTAAGCGAATTTTAGAAAAAACCGTTTCACTAAATAGGAAAGATTGGTCCGTTAAACTCGACGATGCGTTGTGGGCGTATCGGACGGCATACAAAACCGCTATTGGATTTACGTCGTTCCGGTTAGTCTACGGCAAAGCGTGCTATTTACCCGTAGAATTAGAACATCGCGCACTTTGGGCTTTAAAACTCTTAAACCTCGACTCCAACTTAGCCGCTCAGAATAGAAAACTGCAACTAAACGAGCTCAATGAATGGCGTGCGAACGCTTATGAGAGCAATAAATTCTATAAGGAGCGCTCTAAGTTATATCACGATCGAAAAATCAAGTCCCAAAAATTATTTTCTTCGGGCGATCTTGTCCTTCTTTACAATTCACGTCTTAGGCTTTTTCCAGGTAAATTAAAATCTAGATGGTCCGATCCCTTCCTAGTTGAAGAAGTTTTTCCTTATGGAACCGTACTCGTCTCCCACCCGGACAAAGGCTCTTTTAAAGTAAACGGTCATCGGTTAAAGTCTTATATAGCAGGCGACCCAGTGATCGGTTTTAGCGAAACCATAACTTTCCTCCACCTAATAAACCCGCCAAAATAGTCAAGCTACACGACTATAAACAAAGCGCTCCTGGGAGGCACCCCTCGCTTATCTTTTTTCGCTCTTTCCTTATTACCTTTGCTGTTTTTTTTTCTAATAAACGCAGGGTTTCTGATCGGCCTCCCCCTACGCGTTTCAGGGAAGCTTCTACCCCCTTCCCTTTCTTTTCTTTGTATATATTGTCTTTCCTTTCTGTTCCGCATACTTACGATACAACATTGGGGACAATGTTGGACTTAAGTATGGGGGTATTTTCGTGCTTTACTTTCTGCACTTCATTTTTTCTGCATTTCAAAAATACAAAAAAATACATATAACAACAAAACAAAACAAAATTTATTTAAAAAACATCTTAAAATGAAAAAAAATTTAAATGAAAAATCCAAAAAAAATTTTCTTTTTGTTTTCGTTGAACTCTCTTTCTTTTTTCCAAAAACTAAAAAAAAAAACAAAACAAAAAAATTTTATTTAGTTTCCCTTTGTATATATTTTTTTGTTTTTTCTCTCTCACCCTTCCTCATTCTTGTACAAACCTTTTTCTTTTTCTCCCTTATTTTTGTACATATTATGAAAATTCCTTTAAAAAAATAATAAAAACAAAAAAAAAGATAATAGTTCAAAAGAAATTTCCAAAAAATTGAGAAAAACAAAAATATAAACAAAAAAAAGAAAATAAATGAAAAACAAAAAAATAATGATAACAAAAACTATAAAAATAAAAAAAAATGTTTTGAAATAAATAAATTAAATATTCCATACTTAACTTTTCTGCTATCCAAAAATTCAGTTTTGAGTTTATTTATATGCGAATTTTATTAATTCTTAGTTCACTACCCGTTTATTAATTATTGATTGAAAAATTTAAATAGCCGGGGTTAAGTTTTAAAGAATATTTTATGCTTTGTTAAAACTAGCGAACTCGTTTTAAGCACTACTTCTAATTTTTCATTAATAGGAGCACGTATATTATGTTAGGAAATAACGACTATAGAATTCAATTATACTTACTTTTAGCTTTCTGAAACATTGGAACGTACAAATTATTAAGGCTGCTCTCAAAAATGTTTTAAGATTAAAACTCTAGTTTTCCTTTCTCCCCTAACCTTATCATGACCTACTTGGCATGATAAAATTTTCTATCCCTAAAAGATCCTATGTCAATGGGAATAAGATTTCGTTCCGTAAACATAGGCACCCAATAATTTAAAAAGATTATATGTGGAGTAAGATGATAAAATTCATTACTCCTACAAATATACATTGGGTTAATTTTATTATTATGAAGTTGAAAAACAAAAATCATATTAGGAAAATAAGATTTCGTTTTCCTAATAATCCAAAAGAAAAAAAATGGAGGTTCGAGAAAAAATTACCTCACCTCACATATCAAAACCCTCTTCATAAACCCACTACCCCCTTAGCCAATTACACGATTCTAAAATTAATTCAAAAATCTTTTTGAGAGCATAATTAGTAAATTGTATTATTTCCAGTAGCACTCGTATAAGCTAGAGTTCTTATAATTCCAAACTATTTTCGTTAATCTAACCATTACAAATGTTGCCTTCTATTTGATTACATCAAGAAGTCTTTTGGCCAAAACTTTTGCGCTATTTAAATCATCTACATAATTTTAGGACTTAACCCTTACACCCCGTATATTTATTTCGATCTCTCTTATAATTGATTAAGCGATAGCCAAAACTTAGAGTTTTTTTTATTCCTTATAGATTCACCTCAAACCTTTGCTCTGGAATAGCAAAAGCCTAAGTATGGGGGTATTTGATGAACTGTAAATATGTAACACCCCCATCTGTCGCATGGCATATAACAGAAGGTCCAGCTGGAACCCGACGCCATACACCACAGACAGTCGGAAGTGATACTAAATGAATAATCAAACCAACCAATTAAGACTACTCGTCCTAATCACAGAGCATTCTAGTGGAAGATTTTAAAGTTGAAAGAACCCAAAATTAATTCCATCAATATGAATGTCCACAGCTACAACAACAGGAATGAAACCCCAAATACACAGAAACAGGTACATGGCCTTAAGGCCTTACAAATGTTCACTTCATGAATAGTGTTTTACATACATCGGCTCGCAGGCCGGCCACACATGAAATATATAAATAAAACTATTCTACGGCCTTCTAGGGCCAGCACAGCAATATGGGCTCCAGCCCGCTATTTGGCGCTCGGCTCCGCAGCACCTGCAAGCACATACCACCGCACGGTGGCAAATAAAGCAACGGTCAGCTAAAAGCCGACCAAATTATAACGACCCCGCCCCTTACTCGGGACGGCGGTGCTCTTTCCCTGCAAAACATTAGCCAACAATATATATATAGCGCAATTATAATTCGCCACAGGTGTAGGCTCGCACGGCCAAACACCCCGTGCACTCAGGGCACATTCATGGTGGACCCTGACCCATCAGTGCATCCACCACCACCCCCAGGATGGCAACAACATGTGAGCATTTAGCCTTTCTGACCACCGTCTAAGGCTCCGACTATGCCAACGGCCAGTCCCCGTCTTCGGGTCTCTCGCACCGAACCACATAGCCTAGTTCCAATTCCACTTGCCCGTTGCTCATGCCGCATGTCCAATTTAAGGAACTTTGCGCGAGCCAAGCTTCTCTCGGATCCCAAATTTTCCAAAACAGTCTCATAACCCAGTTATGATCAAGGCCGGTTCCCAGACCGCCAAGTTAGCAGAACACGTTTCCGCTCAATTTTCCGGGTGCGCCTTGAAGCTAACCTTCAAGGATCCCTGCTGCAATCTACCGCATAGAAACCCGAAAAATCCAAAGCACGGAGTCTTCTCCGGCAAAACCACATCAAATGCAACATCACCGATCCAGACAAAACACGTCCGGGTAGGCTTCACACACAATGCCTATGCCCGTACTTACGATTCCGGGCTCTACATGCAACACAAGGGGGACTATTCCCGTCAACCCCAAGGAACACCACGCACTCACCGCATACTTGCGGGAGCGGGATTCCCTATGCAGAAAGAAAGAGCTTCAAGCGCTCGAGTTGAGAATCGTTACCCTTGTAGTCCGTTTTGGCGACATGGAAAAACTACGCGGTTAGAACTCTTCGCAATGACCTTCCCTCCACGGATCCGCTCTCCGATTTCGAAACGGCGCTCCGATGCTCCGCCGGCGGCCGGAAACCTCCTTCTTCTTCCTCTTCTCTCTCACTTTGGAAGGGGAGAACTTTGGAGAGAAAATGAGGGAATAACTCCCTATTCCCGGCCTTAACAGAGCATACTTTAATCTTGGCCGTCGGATCTAAATTAAAGGAAACGAATGGCTCGGATCTGCACAAAATTCCCCTGACCTGGGCCGCACACGGCTTGGCACACGGCCGTGTCCAAGGCCGTGTGCCTCGATCCAGGCACGATCGTCGAACTGAGAAACGCACACGGGACAAGACACGCCCGTGTCTGACCTGACACGCCCGTGTCGGGTTCCTCGACACGCCCGTGTTCTAGGGCGTGTCACGCATAACCGCCACGGCAACGGACACGACCCCTCAGGACACGGGTTGGCACACACGCCCGTGTCGGATGACACGCCCGTGTCATCCGGCCGTGTTTCTGGCCGTGTCCTTCTCGGGTTGAAAACGGCCAAAAATCACCAGCCAGACACGGCCTTGGACACGCCCGTGTCCTAGGCCGTGTACCCCTACAGGCACCAAAAACTCTTTTTCCGCGACCGACTCGCACACAAAATTCGGGGCGTTACAAATCTCCCCCACTTAAGGAATTTCGTCCCGAAATTAAACAAAGGTACACAAAAGTTAAATGATACCTGAGTGGAATAACTCGGGGTATTCCTCCAACATAGCTTGCTCTCGCTCCCAAGAAAGCTCCTCACGTCGGCAATTATCCCAACGGACTTTAACCATTCGGACCTCCTTGTTGCGGAGTCGTTTGACTGCAACATCTTCAATTCGCACTGGCTTGACCCTTGTTGTTAACTCATAGTCAACCGGTACCTGATTGTCCGCAACGATCTGTGAAGGCTCTTGCACTGCTTTACGCAACACCGATACGTGGAATACGTCATGCAGCCCACTCAACTCCGTCGACAGCTTTAATCTATACGCCGCCTCGCCAACACGCTCCAGGATTTCAAATGGTCCAAGGTATCTCGGACTCAGCTTCTTCAAGCGTCGAACCCGCGATACACCCTTGAACGGCTTGATCTTCAAATATACCATGTCGCCAACGTTGAACTCCACATTTCTATGTTTGGCATTGTAGTACTTTGACTGTCTATCCTGAGCAATCTTCAGCCTTTCCTGAATTGTCCGTATCATTGAAGTGGCATCTTCCACCGCTTGACGTTTATACAACTTTGATTCGCCTGCCTCCAACCAAGACAACGGCGTACGACACTTCCTCCCGTACAAAGCTTCGAAAGGCGCCATTCCAATGCTTGCCTGAAAGCTGTTGTTGTAAGCAAACTCCACCATGTACAGGTGATCCTCCCAATGCTTCCCGAAATCTAGGACGCACATGCGAAGCATGTCCTCCATAGTCCTGTTGACTCTCTCGGTTTGGCCATCCGTCTGCGGGTGAAAGGCTGTGCTGAACTTTAGTTTAGTACCCAACAGACCATGCACCAACCTCCAGTCATTTGACGTGAAGTGTCCATCTCGATCACTAACAATGCTTCTAGGCACACCATGCAATCGTACAATATTATCCACGTAGAGTTTGGCTAACTTTTCCACTGGATCCTCCTTTCTCACTGGGATAAAGTGCGACACCTTTGTCAATCTATCAACGACCACCCAAATGGCGTCATTTCCTTTCTGCGACTTCGGCAAACCGTGCACAAAATCCATAGATATGTCGTCAAACTTCCATTCTGGGATAGGAAGTGATTTCAAGAAACCTCCGGCTTCTGGCATTCCGCCTTCACTAATGCACAAGTACGACACTTGGCCACATAAAGTGCCACATCCTTCTTCAAACCCGGCCACCAGAATAATTTCTTCATGTCTCTATACATCTTAGTGCTTCCCGGGTGGATTGAGTACTTGGTATGATGTGCCTCATACATCAACTCCTCCCGAATATTATCCGCACTAGGAACGCATAGACGACTGTCCTTCCTTAGCAACCCATCTACAACCACAAACTGGGAATTTGACCCATCCAAAGCTTCATCCAAGATTTGCTTCATGCTGCTATCCAGAACCAAAGCCCTCCGAACTCTATCCGCTAGGTCACACTGCACCTCTGTCCAAAACAATTTTGCCTCGGCACTAGACTGCTTGTCAACGCAAGATATCTCCAATGCCTCCAGCTCTTGGACCAATCTCTCATCATGTACTGATAACCAATTGGCTTGTGTGGGAATCTTACGACTCAACGCATCCGCCACTGCATTTCCCTTCCCAGGCACATAGTGTATCTTGAAGGTGTAGTCCCCTAAGAACTCCATCCACCTCCTCTGCCTCATGTTCAAATCCTTTTGGTCCAATAGGTACTTCAAACTCTTATGATCGGTGTAAATATCCACCTTCACACCGTACAGATAGTGCCTCCAAAGCTTAAGAGCAAATATCACGGCCGCTAACTCTAAGTCGTGGACCGGATAATTCCTCTCATGAACCTTCAGTTGTCGTGAACCATAAGCTATCACTCTCCCATGCTGTAGCAGAACACAGCCCAAACCACTGCCCGAAGCATCACTATAGATCTCGAACCCTTCGGTTCCACTTGGCGAACATAAAATGGGCGCCGTAGTCAACCGCCTCTTCAATTCTTCAAAAGCCTGTTCGCACTCCGGAGACCACACAAACTTTTGATCCTTTCTTGTCAACGTCGTGAGTGGTAGTGCTATCCGCGAGAAGTTCTCTACGAAGCGCCTGTAGTAGCCAGCAAGCCCCAGAAAACTCCGGACCTCTGCCACCGTAGTCAAAGTAGGCCACTCCCGTATCGCCACTATCTTCGCCGGATCCACAGCTATTCCTTCTCCACTGACAACATGACCAAGGAACGCTATCGAGGATAACCAGAACTCACACTTGGAGAACTTTGCATACAACTGATTTTTCCTCAATGTCTCCAACACCATGTGTAAATGCTTGTAATGATCCTCCTCGCACCGCGAATACACCAGGATATCATCGATGAATACTATCACAAACTGATCCAAGTATTCTCTGAACGTCCTATTCATCAGATCCATAAACACGGATGGCGCATTCGTCAACCCAAACGGCATAACCGTGAACTCGTAATGCCCAAACCGCGTACTGAATGCTGTCTTTGGGATGTCGCTCTCCCTTATCCTCAACTGATAGTAACCGGACTTCAAATCTAACTTCGAATATACAGTTGATCCAACCAGCTGATCAAATAGATCGTCAATCCTCGGGATTGGATATTTGTTCTTCTCCGTAAGTTTGTTCAATTCCCGATAATCGATACAAAGCCGCAAGCTCCCATCTTTCTTCTTAACAAAGAGAACTGGTGCGCTCCAAGGCGACGAACTTGGACGCACATAACCTTGCTCTAGCAACTCCTGCAGTTGCACCTTCAACTCTGCCATTTCTCTTGGGGCTATCCGATAGGGGGAGCGTGACACCGGTTTGGCACCCGGTACCAGCTCTATAGTAAAGTCTATCTCCCGCTGAGGAGGGGCTCCTGGGAGATCATCTGGAAACACATCAGGATACTCGGACACAACTGGGATGTTGCCCAAACTAGGTTTAGGCGTCGCAGTCTGCACTAGAGTGACATACAGTTCTGCCCCAGACCGAACTGCCTTGAACACCTGAAGGGCCGATATCAGAACTTTCCCTGACCCCTTCATGCCCGCAAAAGTAGCCTCTACACCAGTGTCCAGACCCAACTTGACTTCTTTACGGTTGCAATCAATACATGCACTCTGCTCCGAGAGCCAATCCATACCGAAAATTACGTCGAACTCCACTAATGGTAGAACCAACGCCCGCAAATCAAACTCCCGGTCTCCAATCTGAATCTTCACAACACAAATCCTATCCGCATGCATTGAGCACCCATTAGGCAACAACACATCCAACTTGTTTTCTGCCATCGAGAACGGAACTCCGATGCGCGATATAAACTTTTCAGACAAGAAGGAATGTGATGCTCCCGTATCAAAAAGGGCTCTCGCCGGAAACCCAAAGATCAACACAAAGCCTAGCATTAACAAACGTAAGCTAACAAATACAAAAGTAACAACTATAAAAGTTAAACCACTATAATTTAACTCATACCTGTCACCACGTCTGCTTGCTTTATGGCCTCCTGTAGACCAAGGTTGTAGACTCTAGGCTGGGCTGGAGCATGATGGGATGCGGTTGACTCCACCGCCTTCCCTTTCTCCTCATAAGTCGCTCCAGGTCTCCTCTCGGACTTTGGACGTCCGCTCCAACACTCCCGAGCAAAATGCCCCGTCTTCCCGCAGTTGTAGCAAGCCCCGGGGACTCGACTTGTAGTTGCCCCCGATGCATCAGCCGAAGGGGCTGAGTTTGAAGTCCTCCGCTTCTTGTTCCATCTGCGGAAACCTGTCTTGTTACTTGGCACCTTGAACTCGGTCTTCCTTTCTCCTGGGTCCCTCTTCTCTTGAACCTTCTTCGCAACCTTTTCCAACGATCGGGCTGAATTGACCAAGGCTAGGAAGCCCTGCGCCTTAGGCCCAGCAAGGAGTAACTGTAAATCGCCACGAAGACCCTCATAGAATCGGTTGGTCTTCCTCTCTTCTTCTGAAAACATAGCACCAGCATAACGACCCAACCGTGTGAACTCATGCAGATATTCGTCCACGCTTCTGGATCCCTGAGTCAACCCAAGAAATTGATTCTCCATCTCCAACCTCTGAGCAGAAGGTACAAATCTGGCTAGGAACAATCTTGAAAATTCTTCTATCGGCACATCCGCAAGTTGCCTTCCCACTAGAAGATGAAACTCCAACTCGTCCCACCACATCCTCGCTTCTCCTTCCAAAAGAAAAGTCGCTATGGTGGTCTTCTGCCACTCCTCAGTCATTGTGGCCGTCAACACCCTCTTTATGGAAGAGAGCCAGTCCTCAGCTTGAGTTGGTGTTCCAACCCCATTAAACCTCGGAGGATTAAAGCCCATCACATGCTTTAGCTGCCTCTCCGTAGTTCTCCTCGGCTCTACTAACTCAACTGCCGCGCGTTCCACCACTCTCGGCTCTGCCGCCCTAACCGGTTCTTGCTCATTCGCAGGAGGTGCGCGATGCATTTGCCCTGCAGGTTGGGCATTTATCATTGCGAACACGGCTTCAGCCACCATCCTGATGGTTTCCGCTGAAGGAGGTGTAGCAGGCACGTCCCTTGGTGCACTACTTTCCGCTGATTGCGGACGCTCTGACTGACCAGCACCGCTCCTAGCTGCCTATAATAGCAAAGACACACGATTAGACGACAAACAAATTGCTAAAAGCAATCATTGGAACACTCAGGTTCCACCAAACAAGTGTATTTTCATTCCTAAGTGGACATTCATGGGTTCTTTTTGATGTTATAATGATGACGCACACATGTGCTCACCACCCCTTAAAAGAATTCGCCCACGAATTCATTTAAGCTTGACCGTAACCTGCCTCTGATACCAAATTGTAACACCCCCATCTGTCGCATGGCATATAACAGAAGGTCCAGCTGGAACCCGACGCCATACACCACAGACAGTCGGAAGTGATACTAAATGAATAATCAAACCAACCAATTAAGACTACTCGTCCTAATCACAGAGCATTCTAGCGGAAGATTTTAAAGTTGAAAGAACCCAAAATTAATTCCATCAATATGAATGTCCACAGCTACAACAACAGGAATGAAACCCCAAATACACAGAAACAGGTACATGGCCTTAAGGCCTTACAAATGTTCACTTCATGAATAGTGTTTTACATACATCGGCTCGCAGGCCGGCCACACATGAAATATATAAATAAAACTATTCTACGGCCTTCTAGGGCCAGCACAGCAACATGGGCTCCAGCCCGCTATTTGGCGCTCGGCTCCGCAGCACCTGCAAGCACATACCACCGCACGGTGGCAAATAAAGCAACGGTCAGCTAAAAGCCGACCAAATTATAACGACCCCACCCCTTACTCGGGACGGCGGTGCTCTTTCCCTGCAAAACATTAGCCAACAATATATATATAGCGCAATTATAATTCGCCACAGGTGTAGGCTCGCACGGCCAAACACCCCGTGCACTCAGGGCACATTCATGGTGGACCCTGACCCATCAGTGCATCCACCACCACCCCCAGGATGGCAACAACATGTGAGCATTTAGCCTTTCTGACCACCGTCTAAGGCTCCGACTATGCCAACGGCCAGTCCCCGTCTTCGGGTCTCTCGCACCGAACCACTTAGCCTAGGTCCAATTCCACTTGCCCGTTGCTCACGCCGCATGTCCAATTTAAGGAACTTTGCGCGGGCCAAGCTTCTCTCGGATCCCAAATTTTCCAAAACAGTCTCATAACCCAGTTATGATCAAGGCCGGTTCCCAGACCGCCAAGTTAGCAGAACACGTTTCCGCTCAATTTTCCGGGTGCGCCTTGAAGCTAACCTTCAAGGATCCCTGCTGCAATCTACCGCGTAGAAACCCGAAAAATCCAAAGCACGGAGTCTTCTCCGGCAAAACCACATCAAATGCAACATCACCGATCCAGACAAAACACGTCCGGGTAGGCTTCACACACAATGCCTATGCCCGTACTTACGATTCCGGGCTCTACATGCAACACAAGGGGGACTATTCCCGTCAACCCCAAGGAACACCACGCACTCACCGCATACTCGCGGGAGCGGGATTCCCTATGCAGAAAGAAAGAGCTTCAAGCGCTCGAGTTGAGAATCGTTACCCTTGTAGTCCGTTTTGGCGCCATGGAAAAACTACGCGGTTAGAACTTTTCGCAATGACCTTCCCTCCACGGATCCGCTCTCCGATTTCGAAACGGCGCTCCGATGCTCCGCCGGCGGCCGGAAACCTCCTTCTTCTTCCTCTTCTCTCTCACTTTGGAAGGGGAGAACTTTGGAGAGAAAATGAGGGAATAACTCCCTATTCCCGGCCTTAACAGAGCATACTTTAATCTGGGCCGTCGGATCTAAATTAAAGGAAACGAATGGCTCGGATCTGCACAAAATTCCCCTGACCTGGGCCGCACACGGCTTGGCACACGGCCCTGTCCAAGGCCATGTGCCTCGATCCAGGCACGATCGTCGAACTGAGAAACGCACACGGGCCAAGACACGCCCGTGTCTGACCTGACACGCCCGTGTCGGGTTCCTCGACATGCCCGTGTTCGAGGGCGTGTCACGCATAACCGCCACGGCAACGGACACGACCCCTCAGGACACGGGTCTGGACACGGGTTGGCACACGCCCGTGTCGGATGACACGCCCGTGTCATCCGGCCGTGTTTCTGGCCGTGTCCTTCTCGGGTTGAAAACAGCCAAAAATCACCAGCCAGACACGGCCTTGGACACGCCCGTGTCCTAGGCTGTGTACCCCTACAGGCACCAAAAACTCTTTTTCCGCGACCGACTCGCACACAAAATTCGGGGCGTTACAAAATATACGTATTTTTATGCACATTAATTTAGTCTTTTTCATTTATTTTCGTCATTTTTACTTATTTTTGTTCAATAAAATGTTCCTATTCTTGTAAATTTGCTTCTAACTTGTTTTATTTTATTTTTCAGAAAAAGTTCAAAATCTGCCAAAATTGGGCAGTACACGCCCGTGACATATTTGTCACGCCCGTGACCAAGGCGTGACACTCAAATTCCATGAATAGGCAGATTTCTGAAGTAAAAAGCTCGACACGCCTGGCGACACGCCCGTGTCACCCGACACGGGGCGTGACCCAAGCTCGTGTCCTCTCCTCTCGACGAATTCATCTCGACGATCGTCGAGTGTCGACACCAACAGTCACGCCCAGTGTCACACCCGTGACCTGGGGCGTGACTCAATTTCCGCTCGACGATTTCGACTCGACACTTTCCGCTCGACATTCGTCGAGTGTCGACACCAACTGACATGCCCAGCGTCACGCCCGTGACCTGGGGCGTGACCTTTCCAGCTGGCCCGACAAGATGCTGACAAAGACTTTCGACGCAACCCGTGCCCGGTTCTACCTCCCCGACACGCCCAGAGTCACGCCCGTGACCTGGGGCGTGAATGCTGCGAACTCAGCCCAAGTCAACTTTCCTGTCCAATCGCCAGCCGCCTTCATGAATAGTACTGTCACGCCCCCCCTACACGCCCGTGACCGAGGGCGTGTACTTAGAAATTTTTTCCTATAAATAGCCCAGTTCTGTAAGGTCCAAGGGTTCAGATTTTTGGGCCAATTTAGTGTCTTTTTGTGGGCTGCATCCGTGATTTTCAAAGCTATGTAAGGAGATTTCTCCCTTTTTTTATTTCATTTCTTGTTTTGTCTTAGCTTTAGCCCTTATAATAGCTTGTAATAGTTCCTAAAAATCAATAAAATGTTAGTTTTTCTCTTCATATTTAGCTTTGGAATGAACACTTGTGCCCACTTTCCTTCTCATTTTTATCCTTGGTTTTATCTCTGTTCTTCATTTAGTTCTTCTTTTATGAAAAGTGTGTGTGTGTGTATGAGTGTAACTTATTTACTTTACATGTTTTTTTTAAATTGTTTTCATTCTTAGGGAAGATTAGTTTTCCTTTTTTCTCTCACCATGTCTTTTGCCTTTAACTTGTCTTCATGCTAAGAATTTTGATTTCATTCTTATGATTTTATAAAAGAGATTTAAAAAGTGATTTTGTTCTTTATTTTTTACTTAGTCTTTTTTTTAGGATTGTAAAACCTCTTTTGTTCTTTTCATCCTCTTTTTCACCTTTTTTATCACTTTCATAACATCATAACAATGAAAATGTTGAAATTTTAATTTTCCAAAAATTTTGTTTTTTAATTTGTTTTGAAAAACTTTTGACTTCTAAATTTGTAATTTCTTCTTTTTATTTGTTTTTGGCAAAACTTATGCTTGAAAAAGTTAAAGTTTTAATTTTCAGGTAATTTTGATTTTTCTTTGTTATTAGTGTGTGTGAGTGTGTGAGAATAAACTTTCTTTTGTTCTTCTTAAATTTTCATGTTGAGTGTATGAGTGTAGGTGTATAACTTTTATGCTTTGATTCAAATTGTGTAGAGTGTGTGAGTGTAGGTGTTAAATTTCTAATGCTTTCTTTTAATTGCTTTCTTTTAATGCTTTGTTCAAATTATGTAGAGTGTGTGAGTGTAGGTGTTAGCTTTATTGCTTTCTTGAATTTTTTATGGAGTGTGTATGTCTGTGTGTATTTATTTCCACCTACTCGTTAAGAGTTAAATGGCGCACCGTTTTCATTTTCAGTCCTACTCGTTCGAGTAGGACTTGTAATTTTTCTTTCTTTATTTTTCCGCCTACTCACTTGAGTTTAAATGGCCGGACTTTATTTCCCGCCTACTCGTTTGAGTAGGATTTGTAATTTTTCTTTCTTTATTTTTCCGCCTACTCACTTGAGTTAAATGGCCGGACTTTTTAGCCCTGTAATCGCATTTATTTTCTCCTACTCATTTGAGTAGGACTCGCTTTCATTTCAGTCCTACTCGTTTGAGTAGGACTTGCAATTTTCAGCCTTTATTTACCGCCCCCACTCGTTTGAGTGGGACTCGCAAATGTGAAAAATGCAAATTTCTTTTATGTGTAACTTAGTTCCTTTTTAATTTATAATTTGGAGTGTGCGTGAGTTCTTGTTTTAGCTAGTTTTTCAGTTTTCTAAATGTTGTTATTTTTCTTGTGTCCCCTTCTTATAAACGTTTAGTGTTTAATTTCGAACTCGCGCCTCACTAAATTATAAGCCGTCCCCATACCGATGTGTGGCTAATCGCTATTAGCCTCGGCATCGAAGAGCATTGGGACATTTAAAATGATTTATAATAATTGAAGCTCTTTATTTTCATTTTAATTTAAGCACTTAAGGTTTACCCCGGGTTTACGACGCGTAGGACCACATATCGATGTGTGGGCCCTATTTCCGTAGTCCATATGCTAGCTAGCTGAGAGGCCGTGCATATGGACCGATCACCCCTGGGTAAATAGAGTTGCGTGCATACCCTCGAAAGAGGACAAGCGTAATTCTACCGGATTGGGTTCCCCACCCAATAGCGGGGTTCTTAGCGTAAAGGGGCGTTAAGAGGAATCCTTCGTCGGACTAACGTTCGGTCGAATAGTCTTAACGTTTAGGTGAGCGATATCCCTATAGCTAGGTGAGCTCACATTTGTGGAACCTCCACGGCCAAGTTATCTTATTATTAATTTGAAATCTAAGCCTTTTTATTATTAAAAATTGTTTTAGTCTTAATCTGATTCGATGCCGAGCGTTAACCCTTCATCGAATATTTTCTAAATCGTTTTTTTTGCTCCTTTGCTTTTCTGTCTTTTATTAAGTAAAAAACAATCCACCTTACTTTCAGTAAAATAATAGTCCTCCCGGAGGAGTAAGAATAGTCAACACGACCCCGAGAACAATACGACCTCGGTATTCCCCCGAATATCGAGTACTACTTGCGATAGGTGCACTTGCCTCTAGTAGCACGCCCGCGGCGATCGACTCACCGAACCAACCACAGTAAGAGTTTGTTCGCGGGCGCATCAACATATATATCTGATGCATGTGTTAGTTATCTCTGCCAGATATACCTTTTTCCTGCTTTGTTTATTTTTATATTTTTATTTTGAGTCTATTAGTGAACTCACCCAAATTGGGGGAGATTGTTGGATCCCTAGTTGATTTGGGCTAGGTTCACTAACATAGGATGATTTGACCCAACTTGTATAGTCAGGGTCATAGTTGTGTCCTAGAGTCTAGGCCAAGAGTCAACATCACATGGATTTGCCTACAACAGCTTGTCAGAGACTCAAGCAGTTATGTCGACACACAGAAAGGCTGTGTCGACACACAGAAAGGCTGTGTTGACACCCAGAGGATTTGTGTCGACACAACAGACCATCAGTCAACACAAATAATATTAGTCGACACTAGCTCAGTCGACTCAAGAAGGATTTGAGTTGACACAGTTCACAGAAGCTGTTTCAGAAGGATAAGTCAAATTCTCAGCTCGACCATCTTAAGATATATCTCTGAGCTGAGCTCGACGATCTTCATTCTATGGTCGACGAAATATGGGATATTTATTCAACTATATAAAGTCAGGATAACTCCAAATTATTCTAAGTCCAACTTCAGACTTTGCTCGACGAACTGGATCCTGAGCTTGATGAACTTGGACCTCAACTTCACAAGAACCTTCAGTTAGAAGTTCTCCGGTCGACGAACTTTGTTCTTTGGTCGACGAATTCTGGATCCTTTACTTCAACAACTATATTCATGAATTATTCTAAGTCCAGAATAGTTGCTGAACTCCAGTCGACGAAGTTACAAACTCAGCTCGACGAACTTCAGACAGAAAAGGCAAAGGTTCTGAAGCATGCAGTTTTGTTATCAGCTCGACGATCTTGGAACTCAGCTCGATGAACAGAAGACGTCTGGTCGACGAATACAATATCTCAGCTCGACGAACTAGTAATTCAGTTCTACGGATTCTGCAAACTATTCGACAATTCCAGAATTAGCCATTTCCGACATTCTGCCCTCACTCAAATGCGATAATTCTTGAAATATTAATGCTCTAGCATTCTCTGATTATATCCGTTAGAGGGATCATTAATTACGGTCTTCCTCAGGATTATTACTTGCCGATTTTCCACAAGACAGTTGGGGAGATTAATAAATGTTGATTATTCTCAAGGCTGTCAACATTAATGACTGAGGCATTCAAAATTTTGAAAGATAGAGAAGAAGAAACACACGGATACAGATATGCAAAAACGAAGAGACAGAACAGAAGAAATATTACTCAGTAGCTTACAGTGACAAGTAGAGATTATTATTCAGTAGAAGAAGAACAATCATACAATAACAAGAATCATCTTCTTCCTTATACTCTCCAGGACTTCCAAGGACAACTACTATCAAATCAGTCAAGAAGTTCCTACATCTCTGCTAGTCAAGAACTCGGCTTGAAGGGCTATCACCCTGCAATAAAGCTCCAGATCTTTCCTGAACCATTCTACATCTCAGGGGGAGTTGTTTGCTAACATCAGTCTATATAAGTCTTCTCTTTGATTGTTGACAGAGAAGACATAATCAACTCTCTCACCCCCACCTCTGTAAAGGGTTGTCATCTCCCTTCAAAAGTTATTCCTGGTTGCAAGTCTCTTGATCAAAAGACTTGAGTTGGTTTTTGGGGACCTGATCAAAACCAATTGGTGTCAGGCACCTGATCAATAACCTGAGTGGATTCCTACCAGGGTGGAGAAGAGTGGACTACCCAGATTTGGGGAACCACTATAAATTTTTTGTGTCGTCTGGTTGCCTATTTTTCTTTTGTTCTTGCTGTGCTTGTGAATTAGGATTACTATCTGCTATCCTGCACTAGGACTAAATAATTTTTTAAGTATACTCTATTCACACCCCCTCTAGATTATTCTAGATCTAACTCTAACTTTCACTTTCCTATCTGCTTCTTACTCTTCTTTTGGCATAGATTATCAGATGTTTGCATGTTCCCCTCAGGTACTTGTAAGTAATATTTCTTTTATATCTACTTCTCACTCTTTTTTTGAAGATATTAGCAGATATCTACAATTTCCATTCAGGTACTTGCAAATTCCTTTTTATTTCCTATATGCTTCTTACTCTTCTTTTTTCAGAGATTAGCAGATGATTGCAAGTTCCCCTTGGGTACTTGCAAGTTATATTTCTTTCATATCTGCTTCTCACTCTTCTTTTTGCAGATATTAACAGATATCTGCAAGTTCCCTTCAGGTACTTGCTAGTTCCTTTTTTTCATATCTGCGTCTTACTCTCTCTTTTGTAGAGTTTTGCAGTTATTCGCAAGTTCCCTTCAGGTACTTGCAAGTTCCTTTTTCTTTCCTATCTGCTTCTTACTCTCTCTTTTGCGGACATTAGCAGATATTAGCAAGTTCCCTTCAGGTACTTGCAATTTCTTTTTATTTCCTATCTGTTTCTTACTATTCTTTTTGTAGGGATTAGCAGATATTTGCAAGTTCTCTTTAGGTACTTACAAGTTAATGATCTTCTATACCACCTCTCACCTTTGTTTTGCAGAGATCGGTGGAGAGCATTCACAAGTCTTCTTCACTTCCTCACAAGAACAATTCAGGCAAGCACAAGATACACATTTTTCACTTGCTCTAACTCTTATCCTTGTAGAAGAAAAGTAAGTGTTCTTAGACTCTCAGTAGGTGAGACATAAGGTACTTTCTCTCTCCTGTCTCTTTCTGACTAGCTTTCGAGGGGAGGATCACGATTTTTGTGGGTATCCTACTTTTTCAAAGTTCCCTTCGGAACTTAAAAAATGAGGGGATTATGTTAACCCAGAAATCGACGATCCCTCCCAAGGTAGCTAGCTCATAAGTCGCGGCCTGCTCCAAGTTCACCCTGGATGTCGTGTGCCGTCTTGGCCCTCTTTTTGGCTCGGGCGGATAGACTTCTCTATCTGCTCTAGCCGTACGGCTAGAGTGGTCTCCCTGGTCTGACCGCCTAGGTCATGAAGTAGCTGTGTTCTGCAGGGTGGCGGACTGCTTTCACAGTCAGACCTTGCAGGCCACGCAGTTAGTTTGGCTAACCATGTAGTAGTTATCTTTCTTCCATAGGTGCGGACAACATCCCAGTCTACTTTAGTCCGCGTTGATGTAGGAGGATACCCACTTCAGCCTTCCTGCGACAGGCGGCCTTGGATTCCAGTCCGCGGTAACCTTGTCAACAGAACGCTTGACAGTGGACTTCCTAAGCATGGGGAGAACTCCACCTTAGTCCGCTAGCAGTAGGCGCTCAATCCTAGTTCACCTAAATATGGCAGACTCAATCTCAGTCCGCCAACAAATGAAGGACAGTCAACTAGTAGCGGGAACTCGCTTCCAACATCAACAAGCAATATCCTCATCAATCCGCATAGCATGACGCAGACTCAGCTTCAATGTGCCTGAGGGTGGTGGACTTACTCAGCCGACCAACTGACAGACTCTTCAGCACACAGAACTGAACGGCGTGGACTTAACCTCAGCATGGCAGAAGGTGGCAGTTGTCGCGTCTAGCAGCAAAGGAGGACTCACCCTATCCTCCATGTACCAGGTGAACTCTTTATGCCATTCTCCAGAAGCACCAGCTTCCCAACATCATCTTCTCCCAGCAATAGGCGAGCTATTCATCAATATGCCGCATGTTGCGAACTCGATTACAGCTCACCCATATCATCGGGGTGACGACATGAAGCCCAGTTCTGGACGTCTCCTCCTCAAGCCTATAAATAGCCCCCATACCTCTCATTTGAGGGGGACGATAGTCGGGGACACGCATCGGGGAGAAATATTAGCAGCAAACCCTACAAAAACAACTTTTTATCCGCGAACCCTTCTCGCGGACTGATCTCCTATCCGCGTGGCCTCGGCGGCTAACCCTTGCAGCCTAGTCCCTAGGCTTGGCTCCAGCCAACCCTTCAGCGTCTACCCTGCCTGACCACGCAGTACACTCGGCCTAATGCAGCGAGCTGCGATATCAGCAACCCACCTGGTCTGCCGACCTGCTTGTTCAGTCTGCGCGGCCTCTGACAATCTCTTCCTTCTAGACTCTAGCTTCCCCCTTTGTACCCTTATATCTTTCCATGTAGAGGAGCAACTCAAGCAGTAATATTGTTTCATAATCAAAGGGAAGCCCATCGCAGGAGTGGAATTTAGGCCGCGAAACTTACATCGTTGATGAAGAAGGATACTACATTTGAATGGACGCCGCAGTGCGAGTCCGCCTTCCAGGAGCTGAAGGGCCGGCTTACCTTGGCTCCTATCCTTGCCCTTCACTGTATAAAAGAAGGATTCCAAGTCTACACTGACACATCCTACTAGGGAATGGATGTCGTCCTAATATAGCATGGAAATGTGATAGCGCATGCTTCCCTCCAATTGAAGAAGCACGAACAAAACTACCTAGTATATGTTCTGGAGATGGGGGCGGTAATTTTTGCGTTGAATATCTGCCGGCATTACCTCTATGGAGTCCATTGTGATATCTTCTCTGACCATAAAAATCTCAATTATGTGGAAATTCAGATGGAGTTAAACATGTGATACAGACGATGGGTGGGTTTTATTTTTGATTATCAGTACATGATGCACTACAACCCGGGGAAGGTGGACGTATTAGCAGATGCTCTTAGATGGTGAGCTACCACAGCAGGAGCAGGACTACAGATGATGGCCAGGAGCTAGTTCAGATGTTGGAGGATATGCAGATAACCTTGGTGTCCAAGGCAGATACCAAACGATATGAGTAGTACTTTGCATTGATGAGTATTACCAGTGATATACGGGATCACATCAAAGACGGGCAGAGGCAGGACACCAAACTAAATAAATATTCAATGCTTTGTAGGTCGGCACCGCTGGATAATACACGTTGAAGGATGGACTATTGTGCTTTAGAGGTAGAGTATATAGACCTATAGGAGGACAGATACGAGAAGCTATTTTGACGGATGCACACACTAGAAGGTACTCAGTGCATCTTGTGATCAAGAAGATGATGGCTGATCTGAAGAGGAACATGTACTGGCCAGGCATGAAGAAGGATATCACATACTTTATGATGCATTGCGAGATTTGTCAACTCATAAAGGTTGAATGTAAAAGCCCAACGGGATTGTTGCAGCAACTACCGGTGCCAGAGTGGAAGTTCGATGACTTAGCGATGGACTTCATACATGGACTTCCATGTTCTCATGCGAGAAATGATTCGATATGGGTTATTGTCGACAGGCTGACTAAGGTGTCCCGAATTATTACAGTCAGGAAGGATGCTCCTATCAGAGTTCTCATACGGAGATTTATGGAGCAGTTTGTTCGTTTTCATGGTATACCTCGGACGATTCTATCTGATCGGGATGCTCGGTTTACGTTTAAGGAGTGGAGAGCAGTCCAGACTTACCTGTGCTCTCGATTGACTTTCAACACTACATTCCACCCACAAACAGAAGGTCAAACAGAGCGAAACAACCGGACATTGGAGGACATCCTACGCCTATTTATCCTGGATCACGGGTAGTCTTGGGAAATGTTATTACCGATTATCGAGTTTTCTAAAAACAACAGTCATCAGTCTAATATAGGAATGTATCCCTATGAGGCATTATATGGAAGGAGATGCAGGACTCCGCTATCTTGGATCCGGGATGAGGATCTGAAGGCGCTTGGCTCGGAGTTTGTGGAGGATACATATGCCCAAATATGACTGAAAGAATTGGATTCAAGATGTCCTAAACACCTAGATGGGGGGAGGGGGTGAATAGGTTCAATTCTTTTTATTCTGGTAGATAATGTAAATTACTTTTTAGACAGCCTTAGCAATATTTATCACAACACAGATTATAGCAAACACAGGCAACACAACATACACACAGATTTATAGTGGTTACCCAAGTGATGGGTACATCTACTTTCCCCCTTCTCCTATATAGCAGTATACTAGATTCGGCCTAACTCCCTTCTTCCTTCTCAGATCCTCAGATCTTACAACTCAGAACCAAGAATGGTTCCTATAACTCAGACTTCAGCAAGTCCTACAACTCAGATTGTAACGCCCCAATTTCTATAAGAGGGACGATCAACGTTTTTGGCCAGGATTGGGTCTTGGTAAGGGGTGACACGGCCAAGGACACGGGCGTGTCCATGGCCGTGTCTCGGCCGGGTTCGGCAAAGAGCCCGGGAGGTTGTCGATTTGAAGTCGACGAAGTGTGGTTGAGTTTGTGCTCGACGATCCGTGTCGAATATGCGTTCGACGATTTTGGTTCGACGATGTCGCTAGAGATCGTCGATCTCGCCAGAGATCTTCGATCTCTCCAGCGATCGACGATCTCGCCAGTGATCGTCGATCCGACCAACGGTCGACGATCTTGGGTCGACGATCAGGCCAGTGATCGTCGATCTGGCCAGCACTCGATGTTCTGGCTAGTGCTCGATGATCTGCGCTCGATGATTTGCGCGGTCGACGATTTTGGTTCGACGATCAGGCCAGTGATCGTGGTTCTGGCCAGCGCTCGACGATCTGGCCAGCGATCGACGATCTAGCTTATGCTCGACGATTTTGCACTCGTCGATTTGTGTGGTCGACGATTTTGGTTCGACGATAGTCGACCGGTGATCTTGGCGGATTGGTTTGACGCAGAGTGTTCGACATTATGTTTTTCTAGGTCAGACCAGTATTGTAGCCGTGCATTCCTTTGTGTGGGATCCAAAGGCTGCGGGTTTTTCTGTTTGGGATATACGCGAGAGTAGGGTTTCAAAATCCGGATTGTTTCAGTCGCTGTTTCTCCGTCTAAGATCTAGAGATAAGGGAGAGCGCGGAGGACGGTGAAGGAGATCCGGCCATTAGAGAGGCTTCGGTGCTCCAAATCGCGAGCCGAGTTGGGATCCGTGGAGGCAAGATCGTTGCGAAGATTTTCATCTTGCTAAGTTTCCATGGCTAGGAAGAGGGGTAGGAAGGTAACGACACTTCACCTCTTGGTTTTAGGATGTGTGTCTTGAATCTCTTATTTCCATGGTTTTTGGGCACCAATCTCTCATATGAGAGGTGTTTTGGTCGCCAAGGTTCAAGAGAAACCTCCGGGTCGATTGAGTCCGTCCCCGGCATGATTTTGCAATAGAGATTCGCTATGTTAGTGGATTGGGCATGGTGGGTGAAGCCGTGGTCGCGACCGTTAGTCCGACCCGGTGATGTTGCATACGAGCTTTAGGGTTTTGGTAGATAATTGTTGCGGCAAGAGACCATTTATGATGTTTGTGATGCTTTCCTCGTTTTCTCGTGTGAGTACGTGTAGCCGGAACCGGACAAGGTTAGCTTCGCATTGGCAGTAGATGGTTTCCTTGGTCGACAAGGTTAGCTCCCCATTGGCGGTAGATGGTTTCCTTGGTGCGCGGGAACGCTGCAGTACGAATGAAGGATTATGGTGGAACAGACTTGTTTTGTGATGTGCCAAGGCGTGGCTGTGTCTCTGTGGTCGGCTGGCTATCCCATGACGTGCAAGTAATGTGTGGAAAGTGTCCCGGCGAGACTAGTCCCCTTTTTGTAAGACTGATGAGAATGCCAAGCATGGGGCAAGCCCGGGCAATGAGGCCATGACCGGGTGGGGTCCAACAAGGGTTCTTAGAATCGGTCAGTGTGTTGGACGGAATCCTGACATGAGAAGTCAGAGTTTGCCGGCAAGCCCGGGTCTACGACCGTGAGTGGGTGGGGCCTTGGCAAGAGTTCCGTGCGGCGGCTTGTATACCGTTGGGGGATTGTGGTTCCCCTTTGTTTGCGGCTTTATGCCAATGGGGAAATGATGAGTACCCAAATGATGTGATGTTGTGCAAGATGCATACACTATAGGGTGCCTTGGGTGAAGCCCGGGTGTTGCATTCATGTTGCATAGTAGGCCCTTTTATTATATGCTCAACAGTAGAGAACATGTATGATGTTTGAGACATCCAAGCCTGTTTCCTTAGTTGCTTTTCTTGCTTATAAATGTTGCATAAGAAGTGCTAACTTGCAGGTTGGAGGAGTACCCCGGGGTCTGTTAGGGGCAGCCGGGTGGAGATGTGTTTGTTACACAGTTTGAGGTTAGCCTTTGCTGACCCATGTTACCACCAATTTTTACAGGACAAAAAGGCCTAAGCCTCATGAAGAGTACCGCTTTGCTTTAGCTTTACTTATTTGACATTCTATGTTTGATGCTACTGTATTCCGGCTTGCATGCCGAGGTAGTTTAGGGGTGTTGATGCACGTTCTTGACTGTTTTTATTATTTGAGCTTCAGACTCACTTTTGTTGTAAGGCCTTAAGGCCATCTCTAATCTCCTATATGTGTGCATATCTTCTAGTCTCTTTGCTGTTTCCGCTATGTTGTGTCTTGAGTTTTGAGATTGGGTAGTTATATCATCTTATAATACTAAATCTGTGACGTCTGTATGTTGTGGGGCCCCGGCCGGTCCCATATTATACGGTCATTACAGGGGAGGTGTTACAATTTGGTATCAGAGGGAGGTTAGATCCAAGGTCAGTGCGTATAGAAGATATCCACATAGGAGTAATGCGGGACCATGAGTGTCCTTATGTTTTGAGTCTTGTGATTAAAGACTGATTCCTTGTTTTCTTGATTTTCTAAAGAGTGCAAGCAATGAGGTGGCTACGTCGAGACCAAGAGAAGAGCTTTCGGCGAGCAGTGCCACTGCTCCGAGTATTTTGGGCATGGGTATAAACCTGACAAATTTCTGTCACATGCTTGCAGAAGCAATGGTGGCAGCCTAAGATGCAACGACAGCTCAGGTAGTAACCCCTGCTACACCGGATATGGCGACGGCCGTGCCAGGCGAAGAAGCCAGGCAAGTGGAGCATTTGGCGGAAAGGGTGGTTGTCGGACATGGAGACCGGCACATGAAGTATTTTCTGAGCTTCCAACCCCCGACATTCCAGGGAGTCGGTAACCCGACTGATGCGGAGGATTGGTGGGCAAGGATGCAAGAACTTCTGAGGGTGGCAGAGATGCCAGAAGATAAGAAATCTGAGTTTGCGGCCTACATGTTAGAAGGAGACGCAAAGCTGTGGTGGGTGAGCCATAGCGACCTCCAATTTCTTGGACGCACCCCGTCCATAGAAGAGTTTGGGGATGCTTTTCTAAAGAAGTACATTCCCGTTTCAACGAGATTGGCCCTTCAGAGGCAGTTGCTGCACTTGGTGCAGCGAGATAAGATGGTGGACGAGTATGTGCAAGAGTTCACCCGTTTGGGTCATTATGCAGGAACGACGATGGCAGATGATGTTGAGAGGGATAACCTCTTCTACCAGGGGCTGTGGGAGAATCTGAGGCAACCCCTCATTTCCATGAAGAGAGCTGGTTTTAATGAGCTAGATGAGGCTGCCAGGACATTGGTGAGTGATCTGGAGCGAACCCAACGTCGTAAGGGTTTCACTCCCAAGCAAGGGGAAGGGAAGCCTTCCCAATCCCAGGGAAAGTCTGAAGGGAATAGGTGGAGGAAAAAGCCTCACACTTCCAGGTCCGATGAGAAGAGCAAGTGGACGTCTGGAGGTTCTCACTCTAGGGGACCGCCGACGTGCTACAACTACGGTAAGTTGGGGCACATCGCTCGTGTTTGTCCTCAAGGAGGAGTGGAGCAAGAGGCAAGGCAGGAGTTGAATGTGCTCTCCGGCCCAGTGCTGCAGAGAAAGGGAAGATGGCAGAGTTTAGTGCTTCTCGGTTCCAACCGGTGCAACCAAGGGCTGACAACCTTGGACAGCAGGAAGCGATCCGCCAAACCGATGTGGTGACAGGTATGAGGAAATTTAAGTTTAACTTTGTGCTTCATACTTTTAGACCTTTATGTGTGATGTTTATGTTATAGGATTCGTATTAGTTTCCGGATACCCCGCTAGGATAGTGTTCGATAAGGGAGCATCACACTCCTTTCTTGCGGAGAGCTTCATCCGGGGAATAGGAGTTGAGTCATTTTCGGCGGATGCGGAGCTGAAAGTGTGCATGCCCAATGGGTCATCCATGATCACCGGGGCCAAAGGTCGCATTTGTTAGGAGCTGGACGGAGTTGACTTCGTATTGGTAGCAGCGGTTTTACCATTGGTTGAGTTAGATGTGATTTTGGGCATGGACTAGCTTGCAGAGCAGTGAGCCAGTATTGATTGCCTATCCATGGTGGTGACCCTAAGGAGCCAGGGGCAGGCGAAAGTCAAGTTTGAGGGCCTTAGCGGAGTGTCCTGTTCCCTGATTTCGTCCTTGCAGTTGCGGCGGGTAGTTAACTCGGGTGGAATACCTCTTGTAGCGTTATTGGAGGTTCGCCTCTCCAAGTTATCAATTGGGGAAGTGCCAGTGGTGGCAGAATTCGAGGTCGTGTTTCCTGATGATCTTCCTGGAGCACCTCCTGTTCATGCCATGAGTGTAGTGTACGTGCTTCGGCCAAGACATACTGATGGCACCTCGGTGTGTGTATGCGATGATGCTTAGAAACACAAAATCAAAGGGAAAGTTTGCCCGACCAAATGTCAAGCAAACCTGCCTCTGATACCAACTGTCACAACCCGCATTTCCTCAACGAGCATATCGTATCAGAGCAAGAGGAACTACGGGTTATGATGCCACGTCGTGCAGGGGATAACTGCACACGCTCAGGCAACTCTTGACGCTGACTTTACAAGTTGAAATTCAATAGTTACATGCAGGAAAACTTTTGGATTCAATGGCCGTATCCCTCGGCCTTAGATAGTAAAATTGTCTTTGTACGCGGCGGAAATACTTTGTTTATTTATGATGAGCTCCTATATGCAGTCTAGAGTGATACTACTATAAGAACTCCTCTTTGTTTACGTCATTTGAAAAGTATGTGTTAGTTAAACAAAACATGTATGCATGATATACAATAGTACATATCATTAGTCAACATAGCTAATGCAACCTACTAGAAAACCATCCCAAAAGCAGGTACATATCGTTCCATCCAAATGAGTTACATTAGCAGTCTAGTTCATATTTACACAAAAGAAAACCACCAATGGGAGCAATAAGCTGACACGAACCCATTGGGGCACATGTATGTCTGTACAACAAAAAGAAGAACTACCTCGCTATGAATGCTCGGCTAGTTCCCAGGAAACGCCACCAACCAACCTAGCCGCTCAACCGGCTACAACCTGCACCTGAGGCATTCAAGAAAGAATACCTCAGCAATCAACCAAGCTATACAAAAAGAGAGCATAAATGTCATATATTTTAACGAAGGGGCTTACCGACCCCACAGTGATGTTTCATCAAGTAACATGAGTGAACAAAATAAGTGGAAAACGCACCACAATCCATGCCAAACGCACCAAGTGCATACAAGTTCATCATGTCCTGCTTAAACCGCAGGAGCAAAAGGCAAAACACATGCCCATTCCATCATTCATAAGCCAAGAAATTTCGATACTAGTGAAGCATAAGCAGCGGTTAAGTTTAATTTCGCAAGGGTCTTACCGGTGGCGGCCCTAAAGTGGAACGCACCAAACAAAACCAGCCCAAATCGGGGCCCAAGTGGTCTCTCTAACCACAAAAACAAAACCCGGTGGCCACAGGCTGAAACCACACCACCCCTTGCAAAATTCTCACACAAACGCTCCTGGCATGGTTCACAAATTCGCCTCGCAAAACACCCCATAACCCAAGGTAACACGCTCCTTTCATCGCCCTTACACACGACTACCAATTGCCAACGTAGCGTTTGATGCCTTCATCCCATAAAACTCACATGCTTTGTATCAAAATAAAATCACATGATAGAGTTTGAATTGACCAAGGAAAAATCACCTCTACTAGATAGGTTACATGAATATGAACCGAATTAGCTACATGAATTAATCTAGCATAGACTTGATACCAACAAAACTAAATATGGGAGAGCAAGGTCATTTAGCATAGGGACTTAGCATAGGGAATTAGCATAGGGAATTAGCATAACACAAGAGTATTGATCATGGGAAAACAAGAGTATTGATCATAATTTGAATCAAAAAGAACAAACTAAGGGGAATTGAAAGACTAAGGCTAATAAAGAAAAATTCAACACAAGATCTCAAGCTAGAAAAATGGAAAATTGAATCAAGTACGAAGATTGGCAAGGGTGGAGAACACCGCTTGCCTGAACCGAGACGATGCCGCGACGGCTGCTCTCCTCTTTCCTTGCCTTGCTTGCTCCCCTGCTCTCTTGCTTTCTCTTTGGGAATGAAGAAGAAGAAGATGAAGATGAAAAGAAGAAAATGAGACTTACAAAGCTCTGTGTCGGACTTATTTCCTCCAGAACAAAGCTGAACCATTCGATGCAGAATCAAGGAAATGAACGGCACAAAAAAACTGGAAAAAGTCGATTTTCGGGCCGGTCACGCCCTGTGTCACGCCCGTGACACAGGGCGTGTACCTATAGCGGCGCCGAAAGTCAGCAAATCAAAGTTTATCCACACGGTACATGGCTGGGTACACGCCCGTGATGGGTCGGTCACGCCCGTGACCTAGGGCGTGTAACCCATGTCTCGACACCTCGTCGACAAAAAGTGTCGACACTCGACCCAGCCTGACACGCCCTGTGACACGCCCGTGTCACAGGCCGTGTCTCCTCTCTCGACGACTCGACACTCGATACTCGACGCTCGATACTCGACGATCGACACTCGACACTCGACGAAGCGGGACACGGCCCGTGACACGCCCGTGTCACGGGGTGTGTACCCCATTCGTCGTGCTCAACTCGACGCAAGAAAAACTCGTCGAGTCAAGGTCACGCCCAGGTCACGGCCTGGGTCACGCCCGTGTCAAGTGGCCTGTCTAGCACAAAAACGACCATTTTTCCCTTTTGTGAAAAATGTTTCTGAGACGTCCTAGACCATTTTTTCCTCAAGCACTTTTTACTTTACTTTTTTTTTTGTTTCCGGAATCAACAACTTATTTTGAGCTACATTACCCGGGCGCAAAAAAGTGCAAGCATCCCCTAAGAGGCCTCACCGAGTTCCTCATATGGACTCCGGTTTGCTGGGGAATCGTGCAACTCGGCAAACAAAACAGCCACTCGTAAGCCCGCGGGAAAAACCATGCTCAAACTATAGTCAAAGCCAACGTAACGCCCATCATGCGTACGTAATCAAAAATCCGGGGCGTTACACCTCCTCGGCAGGAGATCGACTTCTCGATTGAGTTAGTGCCAGATGCTAGGCCGGTGTCATGACCTCCGTTTAGAATGGCACCAAACGTGTTGGCTGAGCTCAAACTGCAGTTGCAGGAACTGTTGGAACAGGGGTATATCCGACCCAGTTCTTCACCGTGGAGCGCGCCGGTGTTGTTTGTAAAGAAGAAAGATGGTAGTATGCGGCTGTGCATAAACTACCGAGAGCTGAATAAATTGACCGTTAAGAATAAGTATCTGATTCGTCGGATAGACGACCTGTTCGACCAGTTGGTAGGATCAGTGGTGTATTCAAAGTTGGACTTTAAGTCGAGATACTACCAATTGCGAATTCGGGACGAGGACATACCCAAGACAGCGTTTGGTATGAGCTATGGTCACTTCGAGTTCTCGGTGATGTCATTCGGGCTGACGAACACGCCATCTGTCTTCAAGGATCTTATGAATTGAGTATTTCGGGAATACTTGGATTCTTTTGTGGTTGTCTTCATTGACGACATCTTAATGTATTCCAAATCGTAAGTGGAGCATGAGACCCACTTGAGAGTGTTCTTCCAGGTGTTGAGTGAGAATCAGCTGTATGCAAAGTTCTCAAAGTGCGAGTTCTGGTTAGCGAAGGTGGCATTTTTGGGCCACGTGATTAGTGGGGATGGGGTGGTATTGGATACAACAAAAGTGGAAGCCATCATAGATTGGCCGGTTTTGAGGACCGTGGCGGATGTCCGAAGTTTTCTTGGACTAGCCGGGTACTATAGGAGATTCGTGGAGAATTTTTCACAGATAGTTCTACCCCTCACCTCACTCGCTCGTAAAGATCATAAGTTTGTGTGGACTCAAGAGTGCAGTCAAGCATTTGAGGCACTGAAGGAGAGACTGATGATGTCTCCAATCCTAAGTCTACCGCAAGGGACCAAGGGATTTCAGATCTTCAGTGACGCATCGTGATGCGGTTTGGGTTGCATTTTGGTGCAACATGGCAAGGTGATAGCTTTTGGGTTTAGGCAGCACAAGGATCATGAGAGGAATTACCCCGTCCATGACTTGGAGTTGGCGGCGGTAATTTTTGCGTTGAAAATATGGCGACACTATGTTTATGGTGCAAAGGTGGAGATCTTCACGGATCATAAAAGCCTGAAGTATCTCTTGGATCAAAAGGACTTGAACATGCAGCAACGCAGGTGGGTTGAGTTCCTTGGAGACTACGAGGTGGCGATTCAGTATACGCCAGGTAAGGCCAATGTGGTGGCGGATGCCTTGAGTAGAAAGTACTCGGTGCAAGGAAATTGGATCGAAGCTCATGATGAGCGGTTGGTACGGGACTGGGAGTCCCTTGGCATGGAATGCGTAGCGAGAGGCGAGTCTAGCATGGCTCGGTTGAACTGGATTGAAATCTAGAATGACTTCTCCGATCGTATTCGAGAAGTGACCCATTTGGATGTGGAGTTTCAACCATTCGTGGTGGAGGATCAAAAGGGAGAGAGCAGCGCCTGGGAGATAATTGATGGGATCTTGAGGAAGGGCGGGCGGATTTGTGTACCGCAGTTCGACAAGCTCCATGAGGAGTTGATGTTTGAGGCTCACTTCTCAAAGTACTCCGTTCACCCGGGTAGTACAAAGATGTACTTGGATATGAAGAAATCCTTTTGGTGGCCTGGGCTAAAGCGGGACGTAGCTTTGTATGTGAATCGATGCCAAACTTGTGACTTGGTGAAGGCCAAGTGTCAGAAGCCGGGCGGGTTCCTGAAGCCTCTTCCAATCCCCGAGTGGTAATTCGATGATATCTCCATGGATTTTGTGCATGGGTTACCTAGATCGCAGCAGGGTAATGACGCTATTTGGGTGATCGTGGATCACTTAACCAAGGTGGCCCACTTCATACCAAATCGGAGGGAGGACAGCATGGAGAAGCTGATGGACTTGTATGTTCGCAACATTGTGCAACTACATGGGATTCCTAAGAGCATAGTCAGCGATCGAGATGGACGGTTTACGTCCAAGGACTGGATATTGGTTCAAAAGAGTTTGGGCACGAAGCTCAAGTTCAGTACAGCTTTCCATCCCCAAACTGACAGGCAAACCGAAAGAACGAACCGTACTATGGAAGACATGCTAAGAATGTGCATTCTTGATTTCGGCAAGAAGTGGGAAGATCACCTCTTCATGGTGGAGTTTGCGTACAACAGCAGTTACCAAGCAAGTATAAAAATGGCGTCGTACGAAGCCTTGTATGGGAGACGGTGTCGAACACCGATGTCTTGGGCAGAGGCGGGAGACACCAAACTGTTGGGAAAAGAGGTGGTAGCTGACGCTTGTGAGATGGTGCGGACCATTCAAGATCGTATGAAGGTGGCGCAAGATCGGCAAGCAAAGTATTTTAATGCTCGCCATAGGAAGCTGGAGTTCGCGGTAGACGATTGGGTCTATTTAAAAATCAAGCCGTTCAAGGGCGTTTCACGGGTTCGCCGACTCAAGAAGTTGAGTACAAGGTTTTTGGGACCTTTCAAAGTTGTTGAACGGGTGGGAGAAGCAGCGTACCGGTTTGCATTGTTCGCAGAGCTAAGTGGATTACACGACGTCTTCCATGTCTCCATCTTAAGGAAAGCCTTGGTAGAGGCTAGTGTGGCGATCGATCCGGCATCGATGCCGATAGAGGAAGGCTTGAGGACGCGAGTACGTCCAGTTGACATAGAGGATTCAGAGATTCGGCAGTTGCGGAACAAAGAGGTGAAACTCATTAAAGTCTGATGGGACAACTGTGGTCGTGAGGAGCTCTCTTGGGAGCGAGAGCAAACCATGATGTAGGAGTATCCAGAGTTTTTCCGTTCAGGTACCATTTAAGCTTTTGTCCCCTTTTATTTTCTGTAATTTTGGGACGAAATTCTTTTAAGGGGGAGAGAGTTGTAACACCCTAATTTCCATAAGAGGGACGATCAACATTTTTGACCAGGATTGGGTCTTGGTAATGGGTGACACGGCCAAGGACACGGGCGTGTCGAAGGCTGTGTCTCGGTCGTGTTCGACAAAGAGCCCGGGAGGTCGTCGATTTGAAGTCGACGAAGTATGATCGAGTATGTGCTCGACATTCCGTGTCGAATCTGTGTTCGACGATTTTGGTTTGATGATCTCGCCAGAGATCGTCGATCTCGCTAGAGATCGTCGATCTCTCCAGAGATCATCGATCTCGCCAGCGATCGTCGATCCGGCCAGCAGTCGACGATCTTGGGTCTACGATCAGGCCAGCGATCGTCAATCTGTCCAGCTCTCAACGTTCTGGCAAGCACTCGACGATCTGCGCTCGACGATTTGCGCGGTCAACGATTTTGGATCGACGATCAGGCCAGTGATCGTGGTTCTGGCCAGCGCTCGACGATCTGTGTTCGACGATCTGGCTTGCGCTCGTCGATTTGTGCGTTTGACGATCTTGGTTCGACGATCGTCGAGCGATAATCTTGGCAGATTGGTTTGACGTAGAGTGTTCGACATTCTGTTTTCCAGGTCAGACCTGTATCGCAACCGTGCATTCCTTTGTGTGGGATCTGAAGGCTGGGGGTTTTTCTGTTTGGGATATACCCGAGAGTAGGGTTTCAAAATCCGGATTGTTTCAGTCGTTGTTTCTCCGTCTAAGATCTAGAGAGAAGGGAGAGCACGGAAGACGGTGAAGGAGATCCAGCCATTAGAGAGGCTCGGTGCTCCAAATCGCGAGCCGAGTTCGGATCCGTAGAGGCAAGATCGTTGCGAAGGTTTTCATCCATCTACGTTTCCATGGCTAGGAAGAGGGGTCGGAAGGTAACGACACTTCTCCTCTCGGTTTTAGGATGCGTGTCTTGCATCTCTTATTTCCATTGTTTTTGGGCACCAATCTCTCATATGAGAGGGGTTTTGGTCGCCAAGGTTCAAGAGAAACCTCCGGGTCGATTGAGTCCGTCCCCGCCATGATTTTGCATTAGAGATCCACTCCGTTAGTGGATTAGGCATGGTGCGTGAAGCCGTGGTCGCGACCGTTAATCCGAACCGGTGATGTTGCATACGAGCTTTAGGGTTTTGGTAGAAACCCGTTGCGGCAAGAGGCTGTTTATGATGTTTGTGATGCTTTCTCCGTTTTCTCGTGTGAGTACGTGTAGCCGAAACCGGACAAGGTTAGCTCCGCATTGGCGGTAGATGGTTTCCTTGGTGGACAAGGTTAGCTCCCCATTGGCGATAGATGGTTTCCTTGGTGCGCGGGAACACCGCAGTACGAATGAGGGATTATGGTGGAACTGGCTTGGTTTGTGATGTGCCAAGGCGTGGCTGTGTCTTTGTGGTTGGCTGGCTATCCCGTGACGTGCAAGTCATGCGTGGAAATTGTCCCGGCAAGACTAGTCCCCTTTTTGTGAGACTGATGAGAGCGCCGAGCATGGGGCAAGCCCGGGCAATGAGGCCATGAGCGGGTGGGGTCTAGCAAGGGTTCTTAGAATCGGTCAGTGTGTTGGACAGAATCCTGATTTGAGAAGACAGAGTTTGCCGGCAAGCCCGGGTCTACGACCGTGAGCGGGTGGGGCCTTGGCAAGAGTTCCGTGTGGCGGCTTATATGCCGTTGGGGGATTGTGGTTCCCCTTTGTTTGCGGCTTTATGCCAATGGGGAAATGATGAGTACCCAAATGATGTGATGTTGTGCTAGATGCATACGTTATAGGGTGCCTTGGGTGAAGCCCGGGTGTTGCATTCATGTTGCATAGTAGGCCCTTTTATTATATGCTCAACAATAGAGAACATGTATGATGTTTGAGACATCCAAGCCTGTTTCCTTAGTTGCTTTTCTTGCTTATGAATATTGCATATGAAGTGCTAACTTGCAGGTTGGAGGAGTACCCCGGGGTCCGTTAGGGGCGGCCGGGAGGAGATGTGTTTGTTACACAGTTTGAGGTCAGCCTTTGCTGACCCACGTTACCACCAATTTTTACAGGACAAGGATCGCAAGTAGGAGCTAGCTCGCTGGCCAAAAAGGCCTAAGCCTCATGAAGAGTACCGTTTTGTTTTAGATTTACTTATTTGACATTGTATGTTTGATGCTCCTATATTCCGGCTTGCATGCAGAGGTAGTTTAGGGGTGCTGATGCACATTCTTGACTGTTTTTATTATTTGAGCTTCAGACTCACTTTTGTTGTAAGGCCTTAAGGCCATCTCTAATCTCCTATATATGTGGATATCTTCTAGTCTCTTTATTGTTTCCACTGTGTTGTGTCTTGAGTTTTGAGATTGGGTAGTTATATCATCTTATAATACTAATGTTGTGGCGTATGTATGTTGTGGGCCCCGGCCGGACCCATATTATACAGTCATTATAGGGGAGGTGTTACACAGATCCTCTCAGAGAATCCTACCTCAGAGTGAGTCCACACTCCTATAACTCAGGCAATCAAGCCCTACCTCAGCCTCTTCAACAGGCCTACAACTCAGAGAAATTAATCCCCTACCTTAGACACTCAGCCCTACCCCAGCCATTATAGATTTACGCTTACAACTCTGAGAGATAACTCTCCTACACTCAGATCTATAAAAGATCATACAGAGACAATTGATTATAAAAAGAATAAAACCTTCACCCAGGAACATAGAGAATGGGTTGAAGGTTTCTTGATCAGTTCTTGATAGATCTGATTGCTTTAGATTCAACCTGTCTTAGCTTCTTCAAAGCTTCTTGAATTTGAACAAAGTAAGGTTAATATTCTTGTGAAGTTGGCGATGATCTTCAATACAACTTCCTTATGCTATTCGGATGTGGCTCTGAATTCTTCTTGCAGACTTGTTCAGGATCTGCCCTTAGAGACTTGTTGATTTCTGGATGAAGACTTCTCTTCTTCTTAGTTGTTCTTTCTCTCCTCTTTTGATGATAGAACATGTCTTTATATAGACTCCATCTGAGGTAACCGGCTGATCCGGTTCCTAACGGCCTTCTGACAGCTCTGACAGATGCAATTGCTTTGTTGGTTATAACATCTGTCAAGTCTCTAGTCATGACAGCTGATACTTCATTGAACTTCAAGTCGACAGCAAAGTGTCTAGATAATACTTCAAATGTGTCGACACAAATAGATCATTTGTCGACACAATCCTTGGTGATGTCAACACAGCTCACATAATGTCGACACGACTCTTCTTTTTCTTCTTGACACAGCTTCTGTGGAATGTGTCGACACAAGTCCTATTTGTCGACATAATAACCCCTAGTCTCGACAAAGTTGATGTCGACAGCATTCTGGTGTGTGTTGACAAATGTCCTGTCTGTCGACATAATTGTTGTCGACAAAATTTCTGTGTGTCGACACAATCTGGCTTCTGGTGTCAACAAAGCATTTCCCAAGTGTCGACACAATTCTTCTCAAGTGTCAACACTTATTCTTAGAAATTTTTTCTGCATTTCCTTAACCTGCACATTGAAACTCAACAAAACATCAAATACACATTGATGAATATCATTGAGTTAGGTGAGACTTCTCCAAATCTGGTACACATTTTCCAATGTACCCAACAATCTCCCCCTATTTGGAGAAGTCATAACCCTTAGTCAATGAAATACATCAATTTATAATAAAACACAGATTATGATGTATAAAGGATTATTTAGACAGGGTAACACCAGCATATTATATCATCACAAAACATGATAAAATATAGTGAACATGAATCGATGTTTTGTTGAAGTACAAGAAGTTTTTGAACAACAGATTACATAAATTTTAAAATAAAGGATTACATAGTTCTAAAGTCTAGTCAATATATTCTAGGACTGATCAGTCTCCTTAATGACAATGCTTTTGCCAGACTGAATCCTTGCTTGTACATTAGCTTCAGTGTCTTCAGCTGGCTTCTTTCCTTTAAGATCCTTCTTCTTCAGCCTGGACCTTTTGTCTTTCAAAGTAATGATAAGGCTTTAGAAAGTATTTGCTTGGCTCCACAGAGTTAGCGGGTATTTTTCCAGCTTTGATATCTCTTCTGAATTGTTAAATGGCATCTTGCCTCTTCTGATACTTGCTCCATTCTTGCTCAGAGTACCACTTGCCTCTATCATGCATGTTGTCTTTAACAGCTTGCCAGGAAGTGAGAATAATGTTTCTGGAGATGAGACTCCATCTTTCAAATTCAGGCTTTAATTCAGCCTGCTCTCTAAAGCTTTTCTTAGAAAGTTGAGCTTCTTGTTCTCTTTTCAAGACAGACATATCAACCTTCTCAATAATGACATTCTGTACCTCCTGTGGATGACTATACATCTGTTGAACAACATATTGAATTCTTCAAAATTAGCAGGGGATAAATAATTTGAGCTACTTCCTGCTGAACCGCTTCATGTGAAGCCGATTGAATGCCTGATCCAGCAGTGTTATCATCATCACACAGGGGTGGATAACCAAGAGTTGCTCTGATAGCATTATTTATCCATTTAGCATGTTCAGAGCCTGTATTGACTAACACTCTCTCCCCCTTTATGACTTCTCGTTCAACATGATCTCTTAGATCATCCTTTTGAAACCTTATCTGATCAGCTAAATAATTTGTGCCTTCTTTGTATAATGATCTGAACTTCAGCAGCTGATCAGTAATTACCTTTTGAGAAGCTTGGATAGCAGTGCTAACATCAGTCAAATTTGCTTTGAGTTGTTTATCAAACTCAGACTTTTCTTTAACAAGGTGTTCAGTCAAAGCAGTTGCTTTATTCTTTAGTTCTGTTACAATAACATTGTGTGATTCTGTCAGATTGTCATTCATTCTGATTTGGTTTTCCAGAACATAGCCTTGTTTCACTGTTATGTCATCTATTTGAGTTTTGGCTTCCACTTGTTGCTTAGTTAAATAGACTACAACATTACCTCCCTTATGGAAGCAATCTATCATTTCCTTTTTATGCAAATTCACTTCAAATCCGATAGATTTGATATCTTCGGCCAGCTGAAATTGCAATTCCTTGTTGCTCTCATCAACATATTTTTCAAGTGCATGTCTTTGTTCATCCATCTTTACTTGCAATTGCACTAGAAGTGAACTGAAGTCTACTGTTGGAGCTAGAATTTGTGGAACAGCCTGCAAGGCTTTCTTATAGCTTGAGCTCCTTTTCCTGAGCTCCACAATTTTTCTCTTCTTAGCCCTGGAGGCTTCTTCATGTTTAGAAGAATCAGATGAACTTGCTATGTCCACAGTGTCTTTTGGACTTGAGGCAATGATGGGCATCTCTTGCTCAATTCTTGAGTGCTCCCCCTCAGTACTTACTCCTATCAAATCAGGAAATAACCCTTCTAATGTTACTTCTTGGTTTATTTGAACTGGAGGAATAGCTTTCTCTTGCTCAGCAGATTGTCCTCCTTCAACTTCAAAAGGTTCTTCCCTAGTAAAGTCATCCTCAGGGATATTATCTTGGTTATTTTTATCAATATCAGTCATATGCACATCTAGTGCATCATTTTCAGTGTCTATAGAAGCATGATTTATATCTTATATCACCTCAAGTATAGATGTAGTGGCCGCTTCACTGTCCAATGTAGCTATGTGGACAGGTGGCTCTTGCTTATGAGCTCTGCCTGAAGGTAATGCCTCTTGTTGAGCTGAAGCTAGAGAAAGCTCATTTGCTCCCCCTTGATGAGGCTCTTCCTGTACCTGATCCAATGAGATGTTGGTGGCAAGAATCTGCTACCCCTGCACCTGACTATCAGTCACAGTTTCTTGAGCAGGGGATTTGCTAGTACTTCTGCTCCTTCTTCATCTGAGCTGAAAACAACCAATTCTTCTGAATCACTAGATGATTCAGCTGGCTTGTGTGGAGTTTTCTTCTTTATCTGAACCTGTTTCTGGGGAGTTGAAACATCCTTGGTTAATACTCTATCCCATCAGGATAGTATTCTTAAGTCTATTCTTCTCATGTGATTAATCTTAGAGCCTGTTGTTTGATTCTTCACTTCTGATATATTCCCAGCCAGATATAGGCTTAGTATTCTGCCCAGTTTAGGTTTCTTGATTCCTTCTTTGATCTTGTCAAAAACAACAGCATACCAATTTGTTTTCACCTTTAATATCACTCTGGTCATTAGATTGAACATATAGGCTGAAATCCTATCATGTCCGCCTGCTTTGCATAAAATAACTTTCCATATAATTTCAGAAAGAAACTTGCACTTGGAATTCATTCCCTTCCTGTCCATGGATGACCCAATCTAGGTAGCGGGATCCAGTCCACACCATTGGAGAGCATCTTTTGTCATGGAAGATGCTATTTCACCCTCTTCCTTAATCTTGGGAAGTTGAAGTGTTTTTCTTAAGCTTTTTGTATCAGTTTTACCATTGTTCCTTGAACTGACGACTTAAATTTCATGCCCTTTGAATCCAGTGATGCCTTTGTATAGAATTCAAGAACCTCCTTTTTCATATCCTTGTAGGTTCTGAGACTAAATTTTCCAATCCATTTTCTGTGATTAGGGTAATCACGGCTTTGATTTCTTGTGATGCACTTTCAAACGCATCGCGAACTAGTTCATAGCCCTCGTTGATGTTCTCTTCTAGCTTTGGCTCCATCTGGGATGAGAGAGTGAGGAGACGAGAGATGAAGGTTTGTCGACACAAAGGTTTGGTCTCGAGAATTTTGAGAGCGTAGTCGACAGGGTTTTGCTTGGACCTATTTAAATGTTTCTAAACAAAGAAGGTCAAAAGGCGGGTTGAAATAAGCTTATTGTGTCGACACTATTGGGATTGTGTCGACACAGACTATTAAAGTCTCGACATAGAATGTAAAGGTATTATAATACTATTTGTCGATAACATCTGAAATGTGTCGACACAGACAATCTTAAGAGACTACACTATTGTCTGCATGTCGACACAGACGACTGTATGTGTCGACACCAATATCTAAGTATCAGGAGAGCTATGTGTCGACACCAAATTCTAAGTGTCGACACAGACTTCTTGTTGTGTCGACAGAATTTTTCTTATGTGTTGAAACCAACTACTAAGTGTCGACACATATGTCTTTATGTGTCGACACAAATTTACTTAGTCAAATTTGTCATTCTTATTCCAAGTTTAGCATGCCTAATTCAATTTTAAAATAATTGAATTTAGTTTCATCCAGTGGTTTGGTGAACAAGTCAGCAATTTGAAAATTAGTAATGACAAATTCTAAACTTATATCTTCCTTTTCAACATGATCTCTAAGAAAATGAAATCTTATTTCTATGTGCTTAGTTCTACTATGAGAAATAGGATTTCTAGCAATAGAAATGAGACTAGTAGAATCACAAAATAATGGAGTTTTACTTACCTGGATGCCATAATCTTCAAGCTGATGTTGTATCCATAATAGCTAGGCATAGCAACTGCCTGCAGCTACATATTCAGACTCAGCAGTGGATATAGCCACACTTGTCCGCTTTTTGCTGCTCCATGACACCAATCTTCCACCTAGAAACTGACATGTGCCAGTTATACGTTTCCTATATTCTTTGCATCCTGCAAAGTCTGCATCTGAATAACCAGTTAGTAGAAAATCTCTATTTTAGGGTACCAAAGGCCAAGATTTGGTGTTCCCTTAAGATATCTCAAAATTCTTTTGACTGCAGTATAATGAGATTCTTTTGGGCTTGCTTGATACCTAGCACAGACACATGTAGCATACATGATGTCTGGTCTACTAGCAGTTAAGTATAAAAGGGAGCCAATTTTCCCTCTATACAAAGACTCATCTATAAGTTTCCCTGCATCATCTTTGCCTATATGCATACTTGACCCATTGGAGTTCTCATGGTGGAGGCTGACTCCATACCATATTTCTTAATCAACTCCTTGGTGAACTTAGATTGGGATATGGACAAGCAATCATCAGTCTGTCTAACTTGGAGTCCCAAGAAGAATTTCAGCTCACCTATGCTTCTCATCTCAAACTTCCCTTGCATAAGTTTAGTAAACTTTCTATAAAGGTTGTTTTCTGTTGATCCAAAGGTAATGTCATCAACATATATCTGGACAAGGATGATCTTGCCTTTTGATTCCCTTAGGAATAGAGTTTTGTCTATTTTCCCCCTTGAGAATATGTTCTCAATGAGGAATGTAGACAGAGTTTCATACCCTAGGGGTTTGTTTCAAACCATATAGTGCTTTCTTAAGCCTATACACATAATTAGGATAGAGATGATCTACAAAAACTGAGGGTTGTTCAACATAAACTTCCTCTTTTAAGTCATCATTCAAAAATGTTGACTTTACATCCATCTGAAATACCTTGAACCCTTGATAAGCTGCAAAGGCAAGGAATAGCATTATTGCTTCCAACCTTGCCACTGGAGCAAATATCTGGTCAAAATCTATTCCTTCTTCCTGTCTGTAGCCCTTTGCCACAAGTCTTGCATTGTTCTTAACTATAATGCCATTTTCATCTAGCTTTTTCCTGTAGATCCACTTAGTCCCTATGACATTGTGATTCTTTATTTTAAGAACCAACTTCCAGACTTTGCATCTTCTAAATTGATTCAGCTCTTCCTGCATGGCATCAAATCAATTTGGGTCTTGTATGGCTTCTTCAAATTTCTTGGGTTCCATCTAGGACAGGAAACTTGAGCAAAGGAGTGTGTTCATGTTCTTGCTCCTTGTCTGAACACCATGACTTGGATCAGCAATAATTTCGTGTGCTGGATGATCCTTTAGATGTCTTATTACTGGAAGAAATCTATCTACACCTTAATTTTCTCCAATCATCTCACCATGTTGTACTTCATTGTCCTCTTCATCAGCTTGTCGGTCTTGTACTCCCCCTGGACAGCATCCATCATTCTCTTCATCCTGCCTTGCAGGTTGGTCTTCACTAATGGTTAGCTTGTCCATCTTTTCCGTCAAACCTGTAGAGGTACAAGAAGTACTGGACATCTCACAGTTGATTAGTTTAGTTTCATCAAAAACTACATGGACAGATTCTTCTACAACTTGAGTAGTCAAGTTGTAGACTTTGTATGCCCTACTGCTGTTGTTGTACCCAACAAATATCTCTTCTTGGGATTTGGCAGCAAACTTAGTTAAATAGTGATTTCCATTATTAAGAACATAACACTTGCTACCAAAGATTCTAAAATAGGCTTAATTTGGTTTTCTGCCTTTCATAATCTCATAAGGTGTCTTCTCGTGGCTTTTGGTGATGGAAGCCCTATTGAGAACATGACATGCAGTATTTACTGCCTCAACCCAGAAATATTCTGGGAGAGAAGTGTCACTTAGTAGGGTTATTCCAGCCTCAATAAGAGTCCTATTCTTTCTTTCAGCAATACCATTTTGCTGGGGAGTTCTAGGTGAGGAGAACTCTTGATGAATCCCTAGTTCTTCACAAAATCTTGTCATGCATTCAGACTGAAATTCAGTCTCATGGTCACTTCTAATTTTGACCACTGAATTGTTAAGTTCATTCTGAATTTGCCTAACAAAATTGTGGAAGATAGTAGGGGTTTCAGATTTCTGTCTCAGGAAGAAAACTCATGTAAATTTAGAATAGTCATCGACAACCACAAATGTGTAGACATTCCTACCTAGACTATGAACTGGCATAGGACCAAATAGATCCATATGCAGGAGGTACAAACACCTCACTGAGTCTTTGGTATCAAGACTGTGGAAGGAGGTTTTAGTATGTTTGCCTTTTAGACAAGCTGAACATACACCCTCCTTAATGCACTTGACTTGAGGATCATTTCTCACTAACTCTTTACTAAAAAGCTGACCAATGGTCTTGTAGTTAAGGTGAGAAAGCCTCTTGAGACACTTGACACAATGAGAAGCTTTCTCATCTATAACTAGACAAATAGGAGAGTTCTTATTCTCACAATCAAAGTTGAGACAGTAAACATTTTCTTTTCTATAACCTGACAAGATGACCTCTTGATCACTTGTCCTTCTAATTTGACAGCCATTCCTAATAAAAGAGGTGTCATAACCAAGATCACTCAGTTGGCTTATGCATATTAAGTTATGTTTCAAACCTGTCACATAAGCTACTTGGGTGATAGTGATAGAACTATTGGAAATGTTACCAAACCTTTTGATGACCCCATTTTCAGATCCACCAAAGATCACTTTGGGTCCATTCTCTATGGGATAGTAGTCCTTCAGCATCCTTGTTGTTCCAGTCATGTGCCTGGAACATCCACTGTCCAAGTACCATATTGGGGTATGGCCACTTGGACTCACCTGCATCAAATAAAATTACTTAACCTTAGAACCCCAATAATTATTGGGTTCTAGGTTCAGGTTAGACTGAAACATGACATGCTTGCCTGCAGCTTTCCTGACAGGTAAGCTGGTATTCTTTCTGACAGTAGTGTTGTGCCAACAATCAATGGCATAATGACCCACTTTGCCATAACTCCAGGAGTCATTTCTATTGTATCTGCTTTTGAGTACAGTCTTAATAGCATTGCCGTTAGCAGTCCTTAAAGCTGTAGGTATAGTGGTCCTTTTATAAAGTGCTGGGGTTGGTGCAACAAACATTGATGATTCGTGAAGAATATGGCGTGTTTGTTCATGGGCAGCCCTATTGTCATTTACACCCTTGTCATTCAGATTACTAGGCTTACAGTGACCATGTGTAATGTCATGGTCGTACTTGTTAGTAGGCTCCATCACTTTCCTGAAAGCAATAGGGGGGTTGAAGACTAGTGGCTGAACTGGGGCTTTGCCTTTTCCTTTAGAATTAGCTGCCCTAGTTCTTCCCTTGAAGCCTAATCCTGTCTTACCCTTTTGGAGGATGAAGTCATCAATTAAGGTTAAGACTGATTTTGGCTTTGAGAATTTAGCCACAAGAACCTTCTCTCTCTTAAGTCAGACTTCGAGACTCTTGATTTGATCATTTTTGAATGTAATTGTACCCATCTGAATAAAAGTTATATTTTTCAGTTTGACAACTTCAATCATCTTCAAATCCAGCATTTTTGCTAAATCTGATGCAGTCAATTTAATAGATACAATTTCCTTAGCGTGTTCCTTGTTAAAAATTCTGCTTCTCTTAAGAGCTTGCAACAAATCACCATACTCATCAATTAGTTGTTGAACATCCCCTTCAGATTCATAACCATCCTCATCTCTTGATGTAGATGCTTTTGATTCTAATCCAGTGTAATAATCAGAAACTAAAGATAGGTTGTTTACCTTACTTGGACCAGGTAAATCCTGGCACTGATCTTTGTCAGATATAGCCATCAACCCTTTGCAATGAAGATCTTCACTCCCATTGATTGAGTCCAGCATTTGCAAGAACTCAGATTCTATTGAATCCACTTCAATAGAAAACAATCATATATAGGCTTCAGCTTTAGTCTCTTCTCCGGATTCTGATGATGATGAGTCAGTTCAACTCTTCTACTTTTTTGCAACAAAGGATCTCTCCATCTTGCCCTTATTTTGTTGCCTCTTTTTATCTTTAGATTCCTTTCTTTTATCAGGATAATCAGCTATGACTTGTCCTGGCCTGTTGCAATAATAACAAACAATTTTAGAAGAAGTTTGTTGACTGGGATTAGAGACCTACCTGTCATCCTTAGATGTTTTCTTTTTCTTATAATAGTCATCCTTGGAGAAAGATGAAGATGGCTTTGATCTCCATTTCTTCTTCTTCATGAACCTTTGAAAGTGCCTTGTGAAGGCAACAAAGTCTTCATCAGATTTGTGACTGTCTGAAGTGTTGGTGTCAGAATTTTCAGATTCAACTTCAGCCATTCTCTTGGGAGGAGAAGGTGACTTTCTCCTGCCCTTTCTTGTGGCTTCAGCCTTAAAAGCAACTGACTTATCTCCGTATTCAGACTTATTGCTTTTCTCCTCCTCCTTTCTAGCAGTGAGCTGCATCTCATAGGATAACAGTTTTCCAAATAAGGTTGGTGGAGGTGTATCTGCAAGCCTGGCCACCTCTCTGATGGAACATATTTTAGTATCTCAATCCTTGGTTAGAGATCTGAGAAACTTTTCATTTAATTCATAAGTGCTAAAGACTCTTCCATATATCATTAGCTCATTAACAATTCTAAAGAATTTCTTATAGCATTTAGCTATGCTATCTGTTTTAGCTTGTCTAAAGCTTTCATACTCTTGATTTAACATAGACTTCTTATCCTCTCTCACTTCTTCTGTTCCCTCCATGTAGACAATCAAGGTGTCCCACATCTCCTTGGAGGTTTTGCAATGGACCAGATTCTGGAATGTAAAGTCATCTATGACACTCACAATTATGTTCTGTTCCCTCTTGTCTAAGGTTGCTAGGATGATCTCTTCCTTAGACATTTTTGAATAACTTTTTGGATTCTTGAGGTTAGCATCAAGAACTGATATGTTCATAGGAATAAATGGCCCTTCTAGCACTGTGATGTAAATTCTTGGATCAGATGCTTCCATGAACAATCTGACCCTCTCTTTCTATATGCCAAAATTTTATTTCTTACAGACAGGAAGCTTTATGGATCCAAGTTCCTTCTAATTCTCACCTGAACCCATTCTGTTTAACTGATAACTTCCTTATAGATCAACTCAGACTGTTAAGTCTAATATTTAGTAACCTGGCTCTAATACCACTTGAAAGAATTGGATTTAAGATGTCCTAAACACCTACAAGGGGGGTGAATAGGTTCAATTCTTTTTATTCTAGCAGATAATGTAAATTACTTGTTAGACAGCCTTAACAATATCTATCACAGCAAAGATTATAGCAAACATAGGCAACATAGCATACACACAGATTTATAGTGGTTCCCCAAGTGATGGGTACATCCACTTTCCCCCTTTGCCTATCTAGCAGTATACTAGATTCGACCTAACTCCCTTCTTCCTTCTCAGATCCTCAGATCTTACAACTCAGAACCCAGAATGATTCCTACAACTCAGACTTCAGCAAGTCCTAGAGCTCAGATCCTCTCAGAGAATCCTACCTCAGAGTGAGTCCACACTCCTACAACTCAGGCAATCAAGCCCTACCTCAGCCTCTTCAACAGGCCTACAACTCTGAGAAATTAATCCCCTACCTCAGGCACTCAGCCCTACCTCAGCCTTTATAGATTTAGGCTTACAACTCAGAGAGATAACTCTCCTACACTCAGATCTATAAAAGATCCTACAGATAAAATTGATTATAAAAAGAATAAATCCTTTACCCAGGTAGAGAGAGAATGGGTTAAAGGTTTCTTGATAAGTTCTTGATAGATCTGATTGCTTTAGATTCAACCTGTCTTAGCTTATTCAAAGCTTCTTGAATTTGAACAAAGTAAGGTTGATCTTCTTATGATGTTGGCGATGATCTTCAATCCAGCTTCCTTCTTCAATTCAGATGTGCCTTTGAATTCTTCTTGCAGACTTGTCCAGGATCTGCCCTTAGAGACTTGTTGATTTCTAGATGAAGACTTCTCCTCTTCTTAGTTATTCGTTCTCTCCTCTTTTGATGATAGAACATGTCTTTATATAGACTCCATCCGAGGTTACCGGCTCATCCGGTTCCTAACGGCCTTCTAACAGCTCTGACAAATGCAACAGCTTTATTAATTGTGACATCTGCCAAGTCTCTAGTCATGACATCTGATACTTCATTGAACTCAACTCGACAGCAAAGTGTCGAGACAATACTTCAAATGTGTCGACACAAATAGATCATGTGTCGACACAATACTTGGTGATGTCAACATAGCTCACATAATGTCGACACAACTCTTCTTTTTCTTCTTGACACAGCTTCTTTGGAATGTGTCAACACAAGTCCTGTGTGTCGACGCAATAACTCCTAGTCTCGACAAACTTTATGTCGACAGAATTCTGGTGTATGTCGACACAAGTCCTGTGTGTCGACATAATTGCTGTCGACAGAATTTCTGTCTGTCGACACAAGTCCTGTACGTCGACACAATCATGCTTCTGCTGTCGACACAGCCTTTCCTAAGTGTCGACATAATTCTTCTCAAGTGTCGACACTTGTACTTAGAAACCTTTTCTGCATTTCCTTAACCTGCACATTAAAACTCAACACAACATCAAATACACATTGATGAATATCATTGAGTTAGGTGAGGCTTCTCCAAATCTGGTACACATTTTCCAATGTACCCAACAATGAATGAATTGAGACAGGATTCTGGAGGCACAGAGTAGACATGACAAATACTATGATGCGCAACATCATCTGGTGAAGTTTTGGGTTGGTGACCAGGTAGTCTTGAAGATACGGGCGATGTATGGAGTCTCAGTGGTGCGCAGGCGAAAGAAGCTTAGTCTAAGATACATGTGGTCCTGTATGATTCTGGAGAGAATCAGCCCCTTGGCCTATTGACTGGAACTACTGCCTGAGTTGATAGGCTTACATGATGTCTTCCATGTCTCATCTCTTAAGATTGCTCTCCTACGGCCAGAGCAGCAGAATTCCACTATGGCTGGCCCAGTACCATCTGACCAAATAGTATGCTTGAAGCCAGTCAGGATAGATGATACATAAGTATGAGTCTTGCGGCGAAAGAAGGTCCTGTTGGTCAAGGTCCTATGGTCGAATCACAGACAGGAAGATTGCACCTGGGAGCCTTTGGACCGTATGGAGCAGAAGTACCCAGAACTCTTCACGGCAGGTATAACCTTAAATACTTGAGAGTTTCATATTCTTTAATTTTTAGTGCAAACCCCGTAGGCCAAATCTTAATTTCGGGGATGAAATTTTTATTTTTATGTATTGGGATTTGTAACATCACACAAATAACCAGATCCCTGGGAAGTTGTTGTCATGACTAGATCATGACAAAGCTTTAAGAAGACCATGAGGACCATGGGTTCATATGTAAATAGGTGAAAGTGCCTTGGTCTACAAATAGTAATTTCTAGTCACCTAAGCTAGGGTTTGGCTTGTGGCTCCCAACATGACTACATGACCCCATCACACCACTTCCAATCTTACAGGGACCCTTTAGTGCCCTTACAACCCATTTGGGGTCAACCAAAGGGATCAGGTTAACTAGTGTAAACCCTAACCCTAGTTAGGTCAAATTGCATTAACATGACCCAAATTGATTGCACCTAGCCACAAATAGACTTTGGTGGAGGCAAGTGACTCAAGACACTTAGTTGACCAGTCAACCCACTCATTTGACCAAGTTAACACCTCCAAGTCAACCTTGGTCAGACCAAGCCCAAAATGGGGAAGGAAGTCAAAACGAACTTCAATCCAATTGGGCTAGGACCATTTAAAATGGCCCAATAACTATAAAACATGGAAATTACTTAAATAGCCACTCAAATCTGGAAATGGTGACTAGGAGTGAGAAGATGAAGTTTCGATTCAAGGGAGGAGAGAGAAAGAGGGAGGGGTTAATGGTGAATGCAAAGAGGCTTCCCCACTCCCCTTCTCTAAGCCGACTTTCAACTCCCTTGACCCTTGGGACGAGATTGCCAACAAATTCCAGACTGCCAGGCATAGGAGGAGGCACCAACTCACCATGGCCGAAAACCTCCTTCATGGCCATTAATGGCCTTTCAAGGATTGTCTCTCCCACTCCCCAAAACAACCACTCCATCAGCTTTAAAAGCTTACAAGCAATCAAAATGAACTTTTACATCACTGGTTTAGGTGGAGGATTGAGAATTCGATAAGGAAAAAGCTTGGGGTCATTGGCCATGGCACACCATCACCACAATCACCGCCAAGCCCGCTTGCAGGTCTAATCCTCTTCCTTCTCCTCTGTGCTAGTTATGTAGATCCTTAGGTTGAGAAATCAGGCACAATCGAGCCTGATCATTTTGGAGAAAATGAGCAATTTTTCAATGAAAATACAACACCTCGGGTTCACCGAAAATGGCCCCTCCGGCGGCCGTGCCACCGTTAGACTAGCCACCGCGTCAGCGAAGGTGGTGGTGGCAGTGGCCGACAAGGAAGGTGGCCGGGTGGCCAGGAATTGGAGTTTGAAAAGCTCCAAGAAGCTTTGATCCTGGCCCTTGACTCATCAGGGATGATGACGACGAGCAGTTGGATCGGCGTGATCAGATAAAGGCAGACCAAAATTTACAATATATATATATATATATTCATTCTATCACACATTATGAGCTACCTTGTTTTAATTATTTAAAATAGTTAGAGACATTTTCTGTAAATATGTTCAACATAGAAAACCTAGCTCTTGGTGTGTAGTTAAAAACAAAATTTGAATCAACTCATTTCGATTAATTTATTTCCCACAACACACTCATTGGTGCAAGGTGTCCAAAGGCTAACTAGAAATTAAAATGAGTGCCCCTAGTAGCCCACTGAGTCAATGGCATGAAATTTTTACCATAGGCTGCTCTGGCCATGTCCAACAACATATTCAAAAAACAAAATTTTTGGAGATGATTTTTCTGTAGTTTTTATAAAAATTTAATAATTCATACAAGTGATTAAATTTGGGTCTATGTACGTCATATTTCCCACAAACTCTGGTGGATGACAAGAGGGGTTATTATATTACTATGAAAAAAAAATATCAGCCCTATTGGAGCTGATTTGATTGTGTAACTTGGTGAGCAAAGTAGGCCACCTAGAGGGAATAGGCCTAGTTCTTCAATAGGGCACATGGTATTGTTGAGTGGTCAACCCCTCCACCAAACAAGGCGGAACCTTGGCCACTGACATATTATACTTTCAAACACCCCTTGAAGCAGTATTAGAAATATTTAGAGCTGGAATACCATGAAACCCTAGTTCAAGCCTTAAGGTTGCCAGTTAAGATTAATGAAGAACATAGGGCCATACCTCCAAGCCTTGGCTCAAATATTTGACGGTATTTTAATTGGGTGGAGAAATAGCTTGGACAATTTAATTGGAATTTTATGAGCACTTCTCCCACACAAATCACTTATTATTTAAAATATGAACCTTCATATCAAGTGCAAAATACTTGTCCATACAGTGTTGAATGGTCATGAAACTTGGATAATGGGTCTTTACTGGTGTTACTTATGTCTCCAAATTTTGTTGTAATTTTTGGTTGAAGAATTATAGTACTTTCTTCGTAATGCTAGAGATTGTTGAATAGAGAAATTCATTATTACAGGACAAACTGACTACTCAAAATTATGAAACTTGGCCAGTAAACATTTCAGATCAAAATGATGCCTTGTTAATTTTATTGCAATTTTTATAAATAAATATGGAGAGGTTGCTTCACAAATTTCCCTAGGTAAATTTCTCTTATTTAATCTATTTATGGGGATAAAAGAATTTGGAAGACTATGAAATTTGGGCAGTAAAATTTTCTGATCATTATAGGCCTCTGGTAATTTTAAGATAATTTTTGGATTATAAAAACTTGTACTCTCTTTGTTAATTGTCATTTTGATCAAAAGATTTGTACTTTGTTTTATGATAGAAGTCATTTTAGGAAAATCATGAAATTTATTCCTTACTGCTATATAGTCAATAGGAAGCTGTGGAAATTTTGGTGAGATCATTGTATGTCAGAATTTATACTTCATGTTCAAAGTCATAGGAGGCATGATTTTGGGAAAATTAAGAAAAGGCTGACTTAAATAGGAAAAATACCAAGTTCTGGAACTAGGCTCAACATGCCATGGTAGATCCCCAATAATAATCATAAAGCTGTTGACAAAGTTAATTGGGGTGTTCACTTTCATACACTTAGGGTAGTTCATTTGGTCTACATTCGACAAAATGAAGTATTCAGGGTAAAAATGTTGGCCTCACATGGGAGGAAAAAAGTGGGTGCACCTAGTTGGGTGGATTCTTGAAAAGGTCACCCTTAATGCCAAATGTCAGGAAGTCAGGGTGCCAATGAGATAGAGCTATGATTGGGGTCGACGAAGTATCGTCTTCACCCAGAGGATGGTAATCCACTTAGATTTAGCTAAAGAACAATGTGGGATAGGGTTGTTAAAGAAAAGTAGTTACCCTTAAAAATTAGGGCCTTGAGATAGGGTGCTTTGGGCTTCAACCCATCGTAGTTACTAGTGACCTCAAGAGTGTAACACCCCAGTTTTGAAAGAGGTTCGATTTGCGTTTCTGGAAATTTTTTTGGTTTCTGGCAGGGGGCACACAGCCTGCGACACGGGCATGTCACAAGGCGTGTCGAGCCCGTGTCGACACTCGGCCCAGGGTGTCGACACTTTCACTCAACAGTGTGTCAAGACAAGGCACACGGCCTAGGACACGGGTGTGTCCAAGGCCGTGTGGGTCTGTCGATGATCTTCAGTCGACGATGTTCACTCGATGAGTGTCGAGTGTCGAGTGTCGAGTCTGGGGCACACGGCCTGTGACACGGGCGTGTCACAGGGCGTGTCCCGCTTGGTCGAGGATCTTCGCTCGACGTTTTTCCGCGGTGTCGACACAAAGGCTGTCGACGAGTGTCGAGACTTGGCACACGGCTTGGGACACGGGCGTGTCCCAGGCCGTGTCACTTCTCGGGTTGGTATCAGGGCCGTGTCGATGGAGGCACACGGCCAGCCACACGGCCGTGTCATCGGGGACACGGGCGTGTCAGATCGAACATGGCCGTGTCGGATGCCCGTGTGCTGTTCCAGGTGCGTCGATTTGAGACGGCAAATGAGGCACACGGCCCTGGACACGGGCGTGTGCCAGGTCGTGTTCGGCCCAGGTCTTTTATTTTTCTGTCGGATCATGGCCTTTTCTTTCCCTGGTTTTAGGATCTGATGGTTCAGATCATTTCTTTAGGAGTTAAGTCCGAGAATAGGGTTGTAAACCCTCATTCTTCTCCGAGCATTCTCTTACTAAAGATTTAGAGAGAAGTGAGATCAAGGAAGAAGGAGAAGGAGAGTTTGGGCTATAGGAGAGGTTGCGGTGCTACAAATCGCGAGTAGAGTCCAGATCCGTGGAGGTTAGATCATTGCGAAGGCTTTCATCCGGCTATTTTTCCATGGCAAGGAAGAGGAGTCGGAAGGTAATGACACTTCTCCTCTCGGTCTTAGGATGCATGTCTTAGCATCATTTATTCTTCTTTCTAGACTTTGGGCACCAAACTCTCAAATGAGAGGGGTTTTGGTTTGCCAAGGTTCTAGAGGAACCTCCGGGTTGCATTAGAGATCCGCTCCGGTAGTGGATTATGCATGGTGGGTGAAGCCGTAGTCGCGACCGTTAGTCCGACTCGGTGATGTTGCATACGAACGTTAACGATTCGTAGAGATTCCGTCGCGGCAAGATGTCGATTGTGATGTGGTGATGTTTCACCCTTTTTCTCAAATGAGTACGTGTAGTCGGAACCGGGCAAGGTTAGCTCCTCGTGGCGGTAGATAGTTTCCTTGGTGGACAAGGTTAGCTCCGCACAAGTTGGAGATGGTTTCCTTGGTGCGCGGGAACGATGCAGTACAAATGAGGGATTAGGGTGGAATAGTCTTGGTTTGTGTTGTGCCAAGGCATGGCTATATCTCCGTGGTCGGCTGGCTATCCTGTGAAGTTCACGTCATGTGCGGACAGTGTCCCGGCGAGACTAGTCCCCTTCTGTGAGATTGACAAGAATGCCAAGCATGGGGACAAGCCCGGGCAATGAGGCTATGAGCGGGTGGGGTCCGGCAAGGCTTCTTAGAATCGATCAATTTTGTGTTTGTTGGAATCCTGCAGTACAAATGAGGGATTAGGGTGGAATAGTCTTGGTTTGTGTTGTGCCAAGGCGTGGCTATGTCTCCGTGGTCGGCTGGCTATCCCATGACGTTCAAGTCATGTGCGGAGAGTGTCCTGGCGAGACTAGTCCCCTTCTGTGAGACTGACAAGAATGTCAAGCATGGGGACAAGCCTGGGCAATGAGGCCATGAGCGGGTGGGGTCCGGCAAGGCTTCTTAGAATCGGCCAGTTTTGTGTTTGTTGGAATCCTGACTTGAGACGTCAGAGCTTGTAGGCAAGCCCGGGTCCAAGACCTTGAGCGGGTGGGGCCTTTGCAAGAGTTCCATGTGGCAGCCTGTGTGCCGATGGGGGGGAATGGTATTACCCCTTTTGTTTGCGGCTTTATGCCAATGGGGAATCGATGAGTACCCATATGATGTGATGATGTGCTAGATGCATACGGGTTAGGGTGCCTGGGGTGAAACCCAGGTTATTGCATACATGATTGCTTAAGTTGGCCCTTTTATTATATGCTCAACCAGTAGAGAACATGTATGATGTGTGTGACATCCAAGCCTGTTTCTGTAGTTGTTCTTCTTGCTTATGATTATTGCATACGAAGTGCTAACTTGCAGGTTGGAGGGGTACCCCGGGGTCCGTTAGGGGCGGCCGGGAGGAGATGTGTTGTTACACAGTTTGAGGTCAGGCTTTGCTGACCCACGTTACTAATAATTTTTACAGGGCAAGGATCGCATGCAGGAGCTAGCTCGCCGGCCAGAAAGGCCTAAGCTTCATGAAGTGCTTCCCTCTTTTGTAGCTTTACTTATATGATGTTGTATGTTTGAGACTCATGTTGTCCGGCTTGCATGCCGAGGTAGACTAGGAGTGCTAAGCACATTCATGACTGTTGTATTATTTGGTTTTGGACACTTGTTGTAAGGCCATAAGGCCATTTGTCTTACTCTTCTAGTGGTGGATAACTTCTTGTCTTTCTTGTGTTTCCGCTGTGTTTTGCAAAGTGTTTTCAGTGTGGGTAGTTATATCAACTTTTAATACTAAAGCTGTCGCATCCGTATGTTATGGGGCCCCGACCGGACCCATATTATATGTTCACTACAGGGGAGGTGTTAGAAATAGCCCTTCATCGGGCATGCCCCGGGCAGTCCAAGCTTAACCCTAAACTGTAATAATAAGCAGACTAAAAGAGAAACCAATAATAAACCACAGTCACATACACTCACCACGTCATTTCGGGAGGGTAGTTGGTTTAGATCCACGAGCGGTGTGTAATACCCCCTTTTGTTTTCTACGCTACCGGGTCTTATGCCCATAATCGTTGTTTCGCGGTGACACTATGGAACCCTAGTTCTGATTTGGGTAAGGATCACTATTAGGTTTGCTTAGACTGAACCAAAATGTATAGTCAGGGTCATAGGTTTATTTCATTAGTCTAGGCTAAGAGTCAACATCACATGGATCAGCCTACAACAGCCTGCCAGAGACTCAAGCAGTTGTGTCGAAACCCAGAAGAATTGTGTCGACACACAGAGAGGTTGTGTCGACACGCAGAAGAATTGTGTCGACACACAGAAAGGTTGTGTCAACACCCAGAAGAATTGTGTCGACACACAGAAAGGTTGTGTCGACACCCAGAAAAATTGTGTCGACACACAGAAAGGCTATGTCGACACCAAGAAGATTTGTGTCGACACACAGACTATCAGTCGACACAGGTAATATTAGTCGACACTAGCTCAGTCGACACAAGAAAGATTTGTGTCGACACAGTTCACAGATTATTATTTGACAGTATCATTCGACACCAGAAGGACTTGTGTCGACACCCAGAACCATCTGTCGACACAGTTCACAGAAGCTGTTTGAGAAGGATAAGTAAAATTCTCAGGTCGACGAACCAAGCTCTCAGGTCGACGATTTCTGGATTTTTCAGTATCTCATTCCAGAAAATATTATAAGTCCAGAAATGATTCTCAGCTCGACGATCGTCGATCTCCCATCGACGATCTCAGAGTCTTCTACTCTGAACTAAGCTCGACGATCTACGAGCTCAGGTCAACGATCTTGTGCTTCTCAGCAGTTATCTCAGATCTACGATTTTTTATTGCCTTCAGTTATCAGCTCTCTCAGTCCGATCAGAAGTATTTATTTTGGTTATGATAAATCATTTTAAGTCAAATATATTCTGATAATTAATGCTGACATTCTCAAAGCTGATAGTCGTATTGTAACAGCACGATTTTCTCAGCAGGCCAACTTTTCGGGTGACACGGCCTGGGACACAGGCGTGTCCCAGGGTGTGTCGAGCCCATGTCGACGATCGGCCTGGGAATCGACGTTTTTCGCTCGACGATGTGTCGAGAGAAGGAACACGGCCAAGGACACGAGAGTTTCCAAGGCCGTGTCGTGTGTTCGACGAAAATTGCTCGACGATCGTCGAGTGTCGAGATGTGGTCGTCGAGTGTCGAGATATGGGTGAACATGGCCTGTGACACGGGCATGTCACAGGGCGTGTCCCTTTGGTATGACGAACTCAGCCTGATGAATTTTGCGCTGGGGCGTGTCTTAGTGCCGTGTATGGGCACACGGCCTGGGACACGGGCGTGTCATAGGCCGTGTGAGTCTCAGGTGATTTTGGGATTTTTCAAGTGAGAGAAAGAGAGAGGAAGAAGGAGGAGGAGGAAAGGGGGGCTGATCACCGGTGGTGCTGTGGTTTACCGACTAGAGATCCGAAGTCGGAGTTGCGGAGGAAAAGCTCTTGTGATTCGTTCAAGCCAGCTTAGAGTTCATGGCACCAAAGAGGGCTTCAAGGGTAACAACTTTTCTTCCTAGCCATGTGAAGGCTTTCTTTTGGCATATGTTTGTGATTCCCCCACCAAGAGGTGGCTATTTTTGGGAGTCTTTGGGTGATTCATGAAATCCCCTTTTGTTGGCATATAGATCCGGAAATGGAGTATGGAATAGGCATGTTGTGTGAAGCCCATCTGGACAGGTTGGTCTGGATTGGTGATGTTGCATACGAAGCGGAAAAGACTCCGTGATAAACGTGTAGTTTAAGGAGTCAACGGGTTATACATGTGAAGAGTAGTAGCAGGAAGTACTTGAGTGGTTGTCCAGGAAAATATCCATGTTATGCTTGTGCTATTGGGTCGTACCTGTGAATGAGTAACAGAAAGTACTGGTGTGACCAGGAAAGGCCCTTTGTGATGTTTGATGTCGTAGGGTGTCCACCTGTGAAGAGAGTAACAGGAAGTTCTGGTTTGTCCAGGAAAGACCCCTGACATTTGTGATATTGCGGTGTCGTACCTGTGAACGAGTAACAGGAAGTACTGGGGTGCCCAGGAAAGACCCGCTGATATTGTGAGGTGCGAATGGGTGTAAGGAAATACCCAGGCTTGAATGCAAGAACATGATCGGTGATATCTACCTGCGCCTTTATATAGCCGCGAGTATGCCGTGCTCGGTGATGGCAAGTCTAATTGAGAAACAAGGGTGGAGGATCCGACCTGCGTTATGTCCGTCCGACGTGAGACCAGAAGGTGCGGTCTGTTGGAGCGCATAGCAGGAGTCTTAGGCCTGTGAGCCATGACATAATGGGGGGCGAAGGGCCATCCCGTGTTGTAAGACTATGCAAGAGTCTTAGGCCTGTGTGCCGTGAGACTATGGGGGGCTAAGGGCCAATCTCGGTTCACTAAGACTTAAAACTCCAGCTGCACGCCATGGAGTAAATGCTCAAGAGAGTTACCGTTGGGTTGTGACCCTGATACGGTGGTGGGCAAGTGCTTTGCCAGAATACCAAGAATGTGCCCTGAGTTCAAGGACCGTAGGGCCGGGTGGCGAACGATTGTGATGGCATGTGTGCGTGAAAGCACATTATATGCATATATTGCCATGCTTGTGATATGATATGCCTGCAGGGAAGATTACCGCTGCCCCGAGAAAAGGGGTAGGGCCGTTATATTTGGGTCAGCTGAATGCTGACCGTTGCTTCTGTTTGCCACCGTTGGGTGGATTGTCCCTGTACAGGTACTGGAGAGCCAAGCGGGACGCATAAAGGTTGAGGTCCTTGCTGTTGTTGCTGCTGCTACTGCTAGCCCTCGAAGGCTATTTGGCCACTGTTTGAAAGCCTTGTAAGGCCATAAGGCCAATGATGTTTACATGTTGTAAGACATTCCTATATGCTATAAAATATGGTGTTTTATGTGTTTGACATTCAAGAGAGGAGTTCAAGTGGTAGGATAGGCTTCCGCTAGAATGCTTTATAATAGGTGTACTGCAGTACTCTGGTATCATCCCGTACCTTCACAGCCTATTTTGTGATATATGCTGTGGGGCCCCGGCCAGATCTTCTAGGATATACCATCTGAATGGATGGGGTTGTTACACGTATCTCATGAAGCATTGATTATGGTAGTCACAGAATATTTTGTTAAGACAGTTATGGAAGTGCATTTATGATTGCCAGCCATTCTACCCGTTTGGGCTCCTAAATTCTTGCAGAGAATTAAGTACTGTCTGGGAATTCAAATTCAGGCTGTTAGTCATTCCAAACATATACAGAGAACTTCAGAAGACAGAGACAATAAGAATAAAAAAAAGAAATAAGTCAGAAAATCAATCTTTCTTTTGCTCTGAAGGTCTCTTGTCTTTGCAAAAATACAAGGAACAAGAAGAACTTGTTGAACAAAAATCTCTCTAGTCTTCTTCCTTCATCAGGCTTCAACAATCTATATAGAACTTGAATCAACATCAATCTGAATACCTACACCCTGGAAAAAGCTTCCTTCTTCCTGAAACTACTCAATATCTCAGGGGGAGCTTTGGCATCATCAAATCCACATAGTATTCTCATTGTGTTTGAGAAAGAGAAGACTGTCATCTATTTTTCTTTAACCTCTCTTGTACAGGGTTCTTACTCCCTTCAAAAGTAAACTCCTTGGTGATAGGGCACCTGGTCAAAAACCTATTGGTTTTTAGGCACCTGATCAAAAGCCTGAAGGGTTTCTAGATCTACCTGAAGCAGATCTTGTGGTGATAGGGCACCTGATCAAAAACGTAAGTGGATTCCTACCAGGGTGGTAGAAGAGTGGATGCACCCAGATTTGGGGAACCACTATAAAATTTCTTGTGTCGTCTGGATTGCCTTGTGTTTTATTTGTGCATTGTGCTGTGATAGTTTCTTGCTTTTACCTTTTTCATATAAGTACCTATATATTAATTCCGCAATATATCTAAACAAATTTTTTATTATACTCTATTCACCCCCCCCCCCCCTCTAGAGTAAACTTTATCTATCCCTCACTTTCAATTGGTATCAGAGGGTGTGTTTTTAAGGTTGTACATGCTAACACCTGAACCTAAGATCTCTGATAGATATCTGTTTACTCTATTCTTTGTTATACCATGACGCAGTACAAGGAATTTGCAAGCACCAGACCTCCAGTTTGCAACTTGCAAAAGTATGGAATCTGGAAGGCAAGAATCAGGCTTTATATGAATTCTATTGATGAAGATATTTTTTCTTCTATCTTAACAGTAGTACCTCCACCACCAGCTGCCCCTGCAAGTACTTCCTCAAACATGACTGCGGTACCTCCTGCAGACTACAATGATGCATACAAGAAAGCAAAGATTGCTGATGTAAGAGCCATGAACATACTGGCACAAACAATGTCTGATGACATATTTCAGAAAGTAGCTGAATGTGAATCAGCCAAGGCCATCTGGGATTCCTTAAACCAGATGGTTGCAGGATCAGCAGATGAAAGAAAGGACAGGAAAGCTCATCTCATCTCCAGTATGAGAATTTTAAAAGGAAGAAACTGAGCAAGTTTTTGAGATGTACAATAGACTCAGTCTCATTGTTAATGAGCTGAAAACTCTTGATAAAGACATCTCAGTCACAGAAATAAATGACAAGATTCTCATGTGCTTCCCCAGCTCATGGGACTCTAGAATTTGGCCTATCAGAGAGACAAAAAACACACATGAGATGACTACAGAATCAGTCTTAGGAAAGCTAAAATCCTATGAAAAGCTGCTGAAGACAAGAGAAGCTAAGCAACAAAAGACTACTACACCAACTAGGAAGGAGCAGAATATAGTCTTCAAAGCTTCAGAAGAATCAAAAACTTCTCCATCAAATGAAGAGTTGATGAGTCTCTTTGCAAAGAGATTCTTCAAGATGGGGAGAAAAGAATTCAGAAGGAAATCATCAAGGAGTGATGATAAACTAAGGTATGATAAAACTCCTTCTAAAGAGATTATCTGTTTTGGTTGCAAGAAACCTAGACATATTCTTCTAGAATGTCCAGAAAAAAGTATAAGGAAAGGAGAAAGGAGAAAGACTCCAAGAAGCACTCGAGCAAACCATCTTTCTACAAGCACAAGAAGAAGAAGAGAGGGTTTGTTGAAGAAACATGGATTGACACTGAAGAATCATCTTCCTCCAGCTCCAGTGAAGATGAAGAAGAAGCAAAGGCCAAAGAAATCTGCTTAATGGCCATCAATGCTTCAGGGCATGTCTCAGAAGAAGAAGAATCTGAAGAATGTTCAGATTGTGATCAGGTATTGGAAGAATTTGACTTTACCTCTGAAGATTTTAAAAATGACTTTAAATCTATGTGTAGTGATCTGATTAGATCTGAGAAGGAAATCAAACTTCTCAGAGATAAACAATTTAATTATGATAGCTTAGTATCAGAAAACATTAAATTGAAAAATGAAATAGACATGTATAGTGAACAAATCACCTTTCTGAAAATTGAATTAAGTAAAGCAAAACAACTAGAGGAATCACTGAATGGAAGAAGCAAACAGCTAGTTGAAATTACCAGTACACTTAATGCTAGACTTAATAGGAGTAAGTTAGGATTTGGTGCATCATCTAGTGAACCACCAATTATTAAGAAAAACCACCTTTCACAAACTATAAAGTTTATTTCAGATAAAGGTAAGAAGAATACAGAACAAATTAAAATAGTTAATAAAGTTTTAAAACAAGTTGAGATAAAAACAAAAAGCTAAGTCTAAACAAAAATCGTCGAACCAAGATAGGCGATCTCAGCATTATGCGTCGAACGACGATCGACGATCTCAGAACCCAGAGCTTGAGCCTAAACACACTGCAAACGGGGATCGACGATATCATTATGTATCATCGAACAGGGATCGACGATCGTGGAACCCAGATAATAGCCACTATTATTCTGAGAACCAAGATCGACGATATCAATTCTGGTCGTCGAACGCAGATCGACGATCTGAACTAAAATCGTCGAACTCAAAACAGTTATATCAAAACTATAATTTCAACAGAAATTTCAATAAGAATTCTAACCCTAAACCTTTTAATCCCTTAACTAACTGGATAATCCCACCTAGGAGATTTCATCCCTTAGGTTATAAAAGTCAAACTGTATATTCTTATATTTCAAGTTTTAAGCATGAAAAGAAGCCAGGACCCAAGGTTACCTGGGTCCAAAATATATAAGTTTTCTTTGCAGATAAAGACCTATCCTACCATACAGGATAAGTGGTATTTGGATAGTGGGTGTTCCAAGCACATGACAGGAAACAAAGCCAATCTAAGTAACGATAAGGCAAAGCTGGGTCCAAAGGTTATATTTGGAGACTCAAGCTTTGGTCAGACAGAAGGCTATGGAGAATTTACACTTGGAGCTGTCACCTTCAGGAAAGTGGCATATGTATGTGGGCTGAGACATAACTTGATATCCATAGGACAGCTATGTGATGCAGGTTATGAGGTATGTTTTACTGAATCTAAATGCAATATTTCTCTAAACAGCAATACTGTGTTATCAGGTATTAGGTTAGGCAACATCTATTTAGTTGATTTTAATTCTGCTTGTTCAAAAATCTGTTTATTTAATCAGGTTAGCAATAATAATACTTTGTGGCATAAAAGGCTAGGACATGTAAATCTAAGAAACATTGCTAGGTTATCTAGGGACAACCTTGTTAGAGGATTGCCCTCTTGCCCCTACAAGAAGGAAATCCTTTGCAAGGCTTGTCAAGTAGGCAAGCAAACTAAAAATAGTTTTAAATCAGTTAATAAGAGTGATTCACCTAGGATTTTGTATCTGCTTCATTTGGACCTTTTTGGACCAATTATTGTAAAAAGCCTGGGAGGGAAGTCCTATACTTTAGTTATTATAGATGACTTCTCTAGGTTATCTTGGGTTTTCTTCCTGAGAAACAAGTCTGATAATTTCAAAGTTCTTACAGCCTTTCTAAAATGCATAAAGATTGAGTACTCTACTCCAGTTACATTGATCATAAGTGATCATGGCATTGAGTTTGAATCTCTTCCTATGCAAGAATTCTGTGAGAAGTAAGGTATCAGACACTGCTTCTCTGCTCCAAGAACTCCTCAACAAAATGGGTTAGTTGAAAGTAAAAACAGAACACTTATTGAAACTGCAGGCACATTGCTTGTTGATGCTCACATGCCTCTATCCTACTGGGCAGAAGCTGTAAGCATAGTAAATTATGTCCTGAATAGAAGTTTGATACACAAACTTAAAGGCAAGACCCCCTATGAATTTCTAAAGGGAAGAAACCTAAAATAGACTACTTTAGAATTTTTGGTTGTATCAGTTATATACATAATAATAATAAAGATTATCTTAGAAAGTTTGAAGCCAAAGCTACAATGGAAATCTTTCTAGGATATTCCCAAGTTAGCAAGGCATATATGGTTCTCAATAAATCATCCTTGAAAATTGAAGAGTCAATACATGTTACATTTGATGAAGCTAATATGTTTTACAAGGAGAAGGAAGCTTCTACCAGTGATCATCTGCAGGTACCAAGTCTATGTAAAAAGCTGGATGACTTAAATCTCACCCAGAAGGTGACATCTCATGCCTCACCATAAGTAAATGAAGTCAGTGAAGATGACTCTATGGAAGAAACTGAATTTCCTCCAACAGCAGAAGTAATTCCACAAGAGGAATTCACTCCAATTGCTGTTGCTGAACCAACTCCACCATCTAATTTTGTCACACTTAGGGATCACCCTAGATCTCAAGTAATTGGAGACATATCAACAGGTGTACAGACAAGGCATCAACTCAACGAAGATGTGATGCATGCCTATTTTCTCTCTCAAATTGAACCTCAATCCATAGCTGATGCTGAGCAAGATCCCCATTGGATCATTGCAATGCAAGAGGAACTAAATCAATTTGAAAGATGTAGAGTTTGGGACTTGGTTCCAAGGCCTAAAGGCTATCCAGTAGTTGGAACTAAGTGATTTTTCAGGAATAAGCTTGATGCCCAAGGTGTGATTGTGAGGAACAAGGCTAGGCTTGTTGCTGAAGGATATATGCAAGAGGAAGGAATTGACTATGATCAGACCTTTGCTCCACTTGCCAGGCTAGAAGCTATAAGGATTTCTCTGTCCTATGCTGCTTTCAAAAAGTTCACAGTTTATCAGATGGATGTCAAAAGTGTTTTTATAAATGGAGTACTACAAGAAGAGGTTTATGTAGAATAACCTCCAGGTTTTGTTTCTCCAACTTCCCCCTCTCATGTTTTTAAACTGCATAAGGCTCTCTATGGTTTAAAACAAGCTCCAAGAGCTTGGTATGAGACCTTAGCCAGCTTTCTTTTAGGGCATGGTTTTTCTAGAGGCATGGTAGGTAAAACCCTTTTTACAAAATTGCATCATGATAAAATCTTATTAGTACAAATATATGTTGATGATATTATATTTGGTTCTACTGATCCCAAATTATGCAAGAGATTTTCTAATCTAATGCATTCTAAATATGAGATGAGCAGCATGGGAGAGTTATCTTATTTCCTTGGTCTCCAAGTGAAACAATCTCCTGATGGTATCTTCATTTCCCAATTTAAATATACTAATGAGCTTATTAAGAAGTTTGGGATGGCTGATGCATCTTCTATGAAGACTCCTATGGCTGACAATGTTGTATTAGACACTGATGAACATGAAAAACCTGTTAATCAGACCAGGTATAGGGCCATTGTTGGATCCCTACTATATCTAACAGCAAGCAGACTAGATATCATGTTTGCTACATGTTTATGTGCTAGGTTTCAGGTGAACCCTAAAGAATCTCATCTTATTTTCATAAAAAGGATTTTAAGATATATAAAGGTTTTTCTTAATCTAGGACTCTGGTATCCAACAGAGTCAGCATTTGAGTTGACTGGATTTTCAGATGCTGACTATGCTGGATGCAGAGTGGACAGAAAGAGCACTTCAGGAACTTGCCAGTTCTTGGGTGATAGACTTGTGTCCTGGTTTTGCAAGAAGAAACCTCTGTATCAACATCTACTGCTGAAGCTGAATATATGGCTTCTAGCAGTTGCTGTTCACAGATTTTGTGGATACAAAACCAACTCTTAGATTATGGTTTCAATCTAAATAATTCAACCATCTTCTGTGATAATACTAGTGCTATATCTATAGCACATAATCCAGTGCATCATTCTAAAACAAAGCATATAGACATAAGACATCATTTCATTAGAGATAATGTAGACAAAAAGAAAATTAATCTAGACTTTATCTCCACTGATTTTCAGAGAGCAGATATTTTCACCAAACCCCTTGATGAAAAGAAGCACTTGTTCTTCCTGAATCAGCTTGGAATGATCAATGGGAAGGATTAATTTAATTTTTGTCTTTTATTTTTGGATCTGTTCCTAAATCGTCGAACGAAGATCAACGATCTTCGAACAGCTCTTGAGCTAAATAGTCGAACTATGTTTGACGACAACTCTATGTGAAGACAAAAATCGTTGACCAGAGATCGACGACTTTGCTTTAGTTAATTTATCGTCAAGCTATGCTCAACTATCAATTTCCAACTGAGATCAGAGACTAAAGATATTATTTGATTATAAATTAATCTTTGACATAAGATCGACGTTTTTGTTTTTATCATTGAACATAGATCGTCTTTTCTATTCCAAAAAACTATATGTAGGTTTCTCTTCAATATCTGTTCCGCATTTTCATATTCTATTTTCCCTTTGCCCTTGATCTCTTCTCTCTTGAGTCTACAGATCTTCCATGGCTATTTCTACGGCGGCTCTTTCAAAGATGAAGTTTGACACTGGTTTCCACATCGACTTCGAATCGATCTGTCACTGTGATCCTATCTTTCTATTGGGTCTGAAGAAGTTCATGTCTACACGGATCAAACTATCTGTTGCTGAGATCAAAGAATGGTTGTACTCTTCCTCTAAAAATGACTACTACCTTTCTGCTTCCTCTGTCCCTTCTTCATCTAGGGTCCTGCATCCAGTTTTCACTAAAACTAGGTAGGGGGAGGTGTCCAATGAAGATGCAGCAGGTTCAGCCTTAGCAGACCTTCAAGCTCAGTCTCCTCCAGCAGTACAGGAAGAAGAAGTGTTTCAGAAATTTTGTGCAGATATAGATGACCAATGAAGCTGCAGCAGTTCCAACAGCAATATCAATTCCAGAAATAGCAGAAGCACATTATGATGATACAGATTGTAATGACACAGGTTTGGGCAATGTTCAACATCAACAACAACATCAGCAATAGCAACATTAGAAGCAAATGCTCCAGTTTATTGCTTTTTATTTTCTTTGTGTTATGTAAATAGTATCCTCACCCAAATAGGGGGAGATTATTGGAACCCTAGTTCTAATTTGGGTGAGGATCACTATTAGGTTTGCTTAGACTGACCCAAAATATATAGTCAGGGTCATATGTTTATTTCTTTAGTCTAGGACAAGAGTCAACATCACATGGATCATCCTACAATAGCCTGTCAGAGACTCAAGCAGTTGTGTCGACACCCAGAAGAATTGTGTCGACACACAGAGAGGTTGTGTCGACACCCAGAAGAATTGTGTCGACACACAGAAAGGTTATGTCGACACCCAGAAGAATTGTGTCGACACACAGAAAGGTTGTGTCGACACCCAGAAGAATTGTGTCGAAACACAGAAAGGTTGTGTCGACACCCAGAAAAATTGTGTCGACACACAGAAAGGCTGTTTTGACACCCAGAAGATTTGTGTCGACACATAGACTATCACTCGACACAGGTAATATTAGTCCACACTAGCTCAGTCGACACAAGAAGGATTTGTGTCGACACAGTTCACTGATTATTAGTCAACAGTATCAGTCGACAACAAGAACTTATGTCAATACCCAGAACCATCTGTCGACACAGTTCACAGAAGCTGTTACAGAAGGATAAGTAAAATTCTCAGGTCGACGAACCAAGCTCTCTGGTCGACAATTTCTGGCTTTTTCAGTATGTCATTCCAGAAAATATTCTAAGTCCAGAAACAATTCTCAGCTCGACGATCGTCGATCTCCCATCGACGTTCTCAGAGTCTTCTACTATGAACTGAGCTCGATGATCTATGAGCTCAGGTCGACGATCTTTTGCTTCTCAGCAGTTATCTCAGATCTACGATTTTTTACTGCCTTCAGTTATTAGTTCTCTTAGTCTGATCAGAAGTATTTATTATGGTTATGATAAATCAATTTAAGGAAAATATATTCTGATAATTAATGCTGACATTCTCAAGGCTGATAGTCGTATCTCATGAAGAATTGATTATGGTATTCATAGAATATTTTGTCAAGATAGTTATGGAAGTGCATTTGTGATTGCCAGCCATTCTACCCGTTTGGGCTCCTAAATTCTTACAGAGAATTAAGTACTGTCTGGGAATTCAAATTCAGGCCGTTTGTCATTCCAAACATATACAGAGAACTTAAAAAGACAGAGACAACAAGAATAAAAAAATGAAATAAGTCAGAAAATCAATCTTTCTTTTGCTCTGAAGGTCTCTTGTCTTTGCAAAAATACAAGGAAGAAGAAGAACTTGCTGAACAAAAATCTCTCTAGCCTTCTTCCTACATCAGGCTTCAACAATCTATAGAGAACTTGAATCAACATCAATCTGAAGACCTACACCCTGGACAAAGCTTCCTTCTTCCTGAAACTACTCAATATCTCATGGGGAGCTTTGGCATCATCAAATCTACATAGTCTTCTCATTGTGTTTGAGAAAGAGAAGACTGTCATCTATTTTTCTTTAACCTATCGTGTACAGGGTTCTTACTCCCTTCAAAAGTAAACTCCTTGGTGATAGGGCACCTGATAAAAAACCTATTGGTTTTTAGGCACCTGATCAAAAGCCTGAAGGGTTTCTAGATCTACCTGAAGTAGATCTTGTGGTGATAGGGCACCTGATCAAAAACCTAAGTGGATTCCTACCAGGGTGGTAAAAGAGTGGATGTACCCAGATTTGGGGAACCACTATAAAATTTCTTGTGTCGTCTGGATTGCCTTGTGTTTTCTTTGTGTATTGTGCTGTGATAGTTTGTTGATTTTACCTTTTTCATATAAGTACCTATATTTTAATTCCGCAATATATCTAAACAAATTTTTTATTATACTCTATTCACCCCCACCCCCCCCCCCCTCTAGAGTAAACTGTATCTATCTCTCACTTTCAGACACCTTGGCTCGGAAAGTCGACACTATGAAAAGCCAAACCTGTCGGCACAAAGAATCACCAAAGATGCGGAAGCTTAGAAGAGAAGACAGTAAATGCCAAGTCCACAAAACATATCACATATAAATATATAACATGAATCACAGCATGTCCAAGATTAAAAGGGTATAGAAAAGACGGACAGAAAGTTAAATTGACTTATACCCAGTACATAAGAATCCTCACTGCAAGGTCACTCGCGGAGGCTAACAAGACTAAAACTGGCGGAGCCAGAAGTAGGTGCTTCCTAGCTAGACTGGCCCACCTCCATATGCACCGTGCCCTGCTGGTGCTACCTCTCTGACTGCTGCCTATCTCCCATCCGGAGCTACTGAAAAATAACGGTCCACCAACCGTTAGTCAAATGACTAAGCTAACTATCATCCCCGCCTCCCGCGCGACGCCTAGGAACCGTGTGGGAAGGAGGATAGGGAAGATATTGAGGTGTAGAAGTGTCAAACAAGATGGCGGCGGACATATCTAGTAGTGATATACAGAACTATAAAGGTGTACAATAGTAATATGAAAACACTAAAATAAGGCAGTAAAGAAAGAAAGTAAGAGAGCAAAGTATAATGAAGAATAACCTTAACTTATATGAATGCCCATACAAACTTATAAGTTAAGGCGTCTTTAGAAAGGCACCCATCGTATAAGCTATCCCATACTAAGTTTTACGATGGGGTGTCAGGTTTTATACAAATATGAGTGTAGTGAAATGTTATGGGAATAAAATACTATGTTCACACAAGTGTAACTCACGCACACGACTCTATGCACACAGACCTTTAGTTCTCCCATTTTGGAGTTAGCTAAACTCTCAGGTACCTCACGTTGTGGGAAACAGAGGCAGTGGGTCAGGCTACCCCACTACTAGGACGACATTCATGCCATCCAACCTAGACCCTTGTACGCCTCAACGTGAAGAACACACCACAGAGCCTCTGCGTACCATGCTTGGAAATCCACCAGTCTTTCCTTGGCTATGTGTGAACCACACTCGCTGAGTCATCGTACCAACATCGGCGTGAACGACCGTCAAGTACACAGACCAACCACCTTAAGTTATGCACATACAAACCTGAACTTCTGAGCCATAGGCACCTCGGACTAACCCATCCGTCAAACCACCTACCGAGCCATTGGCTCGCCGGGCTAACCTTCCCACATCTAAAACAATCGAGCATACCGCTTGATTGACCAAGATAAATTATCAACCCTGAAACTAAAGGTGAGTGTAAGTGGAGTTTCAGTAAAGACTAATTATCCTTATAATCAATTTTACTCTTATATTTTACTTAATCTAACCCTAGTGCCTTTGACTCTTGAACTATTCCTAAGTGTAGTTGGACTCTCTTAGTAGGGAAAGACGACTACTCGTCGCTCCCAGGTACGACCTTAACCTAGCCCACCGGACTCTCACAACTTGACCCACGTTGATGAACTCAATGATACTCTACGGGTTAAGTATACCACATACCCCTTTACCCCATATCCAAAGTTCTCAAGATTCCCTGATATTGCTGTTTTACTATGTGCCGACCTAGTGAGCTAAATGATATGCAGGAATGGTGACCCCCATAATTACTCATTCGAATGTGCAAAGAAAATTACTGGGCATCTGTAGTGACAAGATTAGACGAAGTACAAAACACTGTAATTTTTCTAATTTAATTGGCATTCCTTTAATTTTTCCCAAATCAAGGCCATAGGTGATTTTGAACATCATGTACTAGATTTACAGGAGTTATGAACAACCAAAAATTATGAACTCGATATGATGCCAAGAAATCAAAGAATACTAAGTTTCATAATTTTGCATAAATGTTTTAACCATTAATTAATTAATCCACAATAGATCTGATAATTATGGGTAAAGAAGGAAGTACTAAAATACATCTTCAGAAAATTATGGAAAAATTATTGAATCTTAAGGGTGTCCATAAAGGTCCTCTGACCAAAGATCATAATTTTCCAAGCTGTTAGGCACCAAAATAAAATCAATTAATTTTGCTTATAAACAAGCATCTTGAGAAGAAACCCCTGTAAATAGACTTCCAAAAATTCCATAAAAATTTACAAATCTTTATAATGTGATAAAGGTCCTCTGACTAAATTTCATGAGTTTCCAGAAAGAGGTTAATTCATAAGAAATTTTTAAATAGGAAGAGCAACTTGATGGGTTGTGAATGATGTACTGTAAGTATTGATCTAAAAATTCATACTAAAACTTCTAGAGATTTGTTATAGTCTTACATTATAACTGACTAAATCTCATGCAATTTCAATGTTAGAAAGTCATATACAAAAATTCTTCAAGAAAACTCATGTTAGTGCATTTTACGAAAAACCTACTTGTAAACTCATCCCAACAACATGTAAAATATTCCTGAGGTTAAATATCAGTATAAAAACGACTCCTACCATCATCTCATGGAAATCAAAGGTCATAGGACACCTAAACTTATTCCATAATGTGTTGGGGCCTAATTAAGCATAAAGTTATTTTAAGTGGGGTGGAAGAGTCCAACTACCACCTTCAACATCCCTAGGGCATTACTCCACCCTATAACCAATGGGGTAAACGCCAAGTCCAAACAAGGACTAAACAACCTAAGTCCTTCACAAACCCTAAAAAGCTCAGTCTAAGGCCTGATACAGGGTACTAGAGCTAAACAACCCAAACCCACCGCAAACTCCAAGAGAGGGTAACCATACTAACCTTGGGACTTTGGCCAAGGCACCAACCCTTTTGGATGAGGATTTACCCCTCCATGCCCCAAGAATCCTAAACCCTAAACTCACCCTTAGGGGCCTAAACTTTAGTCACTTCAAAACCCACTCAAAATATGTCCAAATGCGTTGAGATTATAACCAGTGACTCTTGATGACCCCTAAGACCATCCACGAATGTTTTGGTGCTTGGTGAGGTAATTAGAACCCTTAATTAAGCTACAATAGGATTATAAAGTTTTTACCAAAACTATAGAAAAGGTTTTCCTCGTTTTTGGATATGTCCTAGACATGGATAAGAATAACCACCTGTCCAAATTTTAGGTCATTTGGACATGTGGTTAGGTGGGGGAACTCATTTTAATATTTGACTAGCCATAGGTATAGACTGCACAATTTAGGGTGCTGAGGTCAGACCACTGACCCAAATCAGTTAAAAGAAATTTTAAACTAAAGTAGAGCTCAAGCGCTACAACTTTGATATTTACCACTTTTTCATGAGATGCCTCTAGGTATTTCCAAAAAATACAAACATTAATTGTAAACTATGTGACAGAAAATCAAATGAAATGAAATAATTAATCCTAAGATTAAATCTATGCGGCACGAATCTTGGCGGATAAAGGATGGCATCTGGTTGTCTTCTCCACCGTGCAAACGACCCGGATTTATTCTTCCTGGAGCCACTTCCTAACGATGTCGTCGACCACCCGACCATCTTCCCGGGCGGCCACCGCGACCACCACCTCCGTTGAGGTGGTGGCTATCATCAAGCAGCGGCACAGCCACTAGAGAGGCCTTTTCTGGCTAACCCGAGAGGTGCAAAAACCTCAAAAAATCCAGAAATTTTCTCACTTGATCGGGCTCGTTTGAGACCGATGTCTCTCCTAATTGATCTGTTATCCTAGCACAGAGGGAGAGGGGGAGAAATCGACCTTCTGGGCGGAGCACAGCCGTGTCGATTGCCGGGTCACCATTTGCGGTGGAGGATTCGCTGGATTTCTGCAACAACACTGTGGAAGGACTGAATTTCATCAAGGGAATAGTGTAAATGACTCCTCTGGGTCTGGGGAGTCTCTATAAAGAGTCAGAATGGGGAGGGGAGGGGTCTTTCTTCATGGCACCATTAATGGCTAATGAAGAGGTTTACGCCATGGTTGGTTACACTGTTCCGGCCATTGAACAACAACAAAAATGACCCCTGGCCTTCTCTACACTGAATGGGGAATAGGATCAAAGCTTTGGAAATGGAGAGAGGGGCCCTTGGTCTCCCTAGGTCGTGAATGCTCTCCTCCCAATTTCTCTTCTCAATAAAGGGGCAAGAGGAGCTTTTCTCTCTCCTCTAAATGCTAATTCCAGAAGTTTTGTCCGACGAATTTATCTCATTTATCGAACTCCGCACGATTATCCTGCTTTATTCATCGAACTCCGCTCAGCTTGCTCGTGGCTTTCGTCGAGCTCTGCTTGAGGCTTTTTGTCGAGCTCTACTCGAGGCTTTCCTTTGAGGTCTGCTCGAGGCTTTCCATCGAGCTCTGCTCGAGGCTTTCCGTCGAGCTTTGCTCGACAATTTCTGTCGAGCTTTGCAAGAAGATTTCCGTCGAGCTCTGCACGATAATTTCCATCGAGCTCTGCTCGATGATTTCCATTCAGCTCTCCTCGACAATTTCTGTCGAGCTCTAATCGACGATTTCCATCGAGCTCTGCTCGATGATTTCCTTCGAGCTCTGCTCCACGATTTCCATCGAGCTCTGCTCCATGATTTTGGTCGAGCTCTGCTCCACTCTTAGCCTGTACTTTGGGGTGTTATATTAGATGTCACTTGACCCTTTAGTACCTCCTAGGGGTTTGTCATGACCTAGTCATGACAAAGCCATCCTAGGGGTCGATAAGTCTTAGTGATGTTACACGATGGACTCGGTGTTTGATAGGATTGATGGCTTAGATTGGTGAGCTGATGGCTTAGAATCTCCTTATAACATGTGTGCATGTGCATTAAGTAGTGGGTCCTCGTTATTGGACGATCACCCGGTTTACCAGTGGATGGAAAACTCCGAGAACTTTCTGAAATGGTATTGTGCGCGAAAATCGGACTGTCTGATCAAAAGTTATGGACATTTGAAATGTCTTGAATTTGGAAACTAAGACGCATCTTTCTTTTGATTTCATGCTCATCGCCAGCACATGATGTTAATACCATGTGCCCATTCCGTTGATTTCGAAAATTCCACACAACCCGCATGGGCAGTACCCTCAAGCCCACAAACGTAGAAAGAGCGCATTTGCCGCAGGTAAAAATGGGTGTTCATGCAGCCGAGCGGCAAAAAATGAGTGTGACAGCAGGGCTTCCCAGGATATCACCCATCCCAGAACTACACTCACCCAAGCACTCTTAACTGCATGGTTCTAATGGTATCTGGAGCTCTAGTGCTAGTATGGTCGCACATGTTGGAATAGTCCGACACATTTTTTTAATCCATGCTCCCGACAAGCGATCTTTCAGTTTGCGGGCTCCGTTTCCCATTGGATTAGGCAATTTTGGCTGCTTAAATTTTTACGCATGGCACCGGCCGGGTCTCCACGCCACCGTCCATATGAGGGATCTCTGAAATGGGGAAGTGGATGCGATTTTGTTGTTTGAGCGGGAAGTTATGTCGCGGTCATTACTTTGTTCTTGGAGGTCTTTCCTGAATCCTTCGCCGTCATATCCATTAGGACGAAATTGACGAAAGGAACCCACTAGAACAACCTATAAATAGAGTTTAATATGCATAATCTGAGGTCGCGAAATGAGCTCAAATGGGTTCACCAAGTTTGCCAGTGGATGGAAAACTCCGAGATCATTCCGAAATGGTATTGTGTGCGAACATCGGACGGTCTGATCAAAAGTTATGGCTGTTTGAGGTGCCTTGCATTTGGAAACAAAGACGTGCATTTCTTTTGATTACATGCTCATCGCCAGTGTAGGATGTTAAGACCGTGTGACCATTCTGTTGATTCCAAAAATTCTACCCTGCCCGCGTGGGCGGTACCCTCCAGCCCGTATTCATAGAGAGAGCACATTTGTCGCAGGTAAAAATGGGCGATCATGCAGCCGAGCGGCGAAAAATGGGTGCAACACAAGGATTTCCCAGGAGGTCACCCATCCCAGTACTACTCTCACCCAAGCGTGTTTAACTACGGAGTTCTGATGGGATCCGGAGCTCTAGTGCTTGTATGGTCGCACACGTTGGAATACTCCGACACATTTTTTTAAGCCAAGCTCCACGACACGCGATCTTTCGTCTTGCGGGCTCTGTTTCCATTCGGATTAAGCAATTTTGGCAACTCAAATTTTCACACACGACAACTGCCTGGTCTCCATGCCGCTGCCCCTACGAGGGATCTCAAAAATGGGGAAGTGACGACAATTTCGTTGCGTGAGCGCGAAGTTATGTCACAGACATTAGTGTATTTTTGGCAGCATTTCCCAAAGCCTTCGCCATCATATCCATTAGGATGAAATTGACGAAAGGAAACCACTAGAATAACCTATAAACAGAGCTGAATATGCACGATCTGAGGTTGCGAAACGAGCTCGAATGGGTTCACCTGGTGTGCCAGTGGATGAAAAACTGTGAGAGTATTCGGAAATGGTATTGTGCATGAAAATCAAAAAATCTGATCAAAAGTTATGGTTATTTGAAATGCCTTGCATTTGGAAACTAAGACGTGCCTTTCTTTTGATTTTATGCTCATCTCCTACGCAGGATGTTAAGACCGCGTGCCCATACTATTGATTTCGAAAATTCCACCCAGACTGTGTGGGCGGAACCCTTGAGCCCGCATTCGTATACAGAGCGCGTTTGTCGTAGGTAAAAATGGGCATTTATGATGCCGAGCGGCAAATAATGGGTGCAACACGAGGACTTCCCAGTAGGTCACCCATCCTAGTACTACTCTCCCCAAGTACGCTTAATTGTGGAGTTCTGATGGGATCTGATGCCCTAGTGCTGGTATGGCCACACACAATAGAATAGTCTGGCACATTTTATTAAAGCTAAGCACCATGCTGTGAGATCCTTTGGGTTGCGGGCTCCATTTCTACTCGGAATAATCAATTTTGGCGGCTCAAATTTTACACGCGACAACGACCGCGTCTCCACGTTGCCACCTTTATGTGGGATCTCCGAAATGGGGAAGTGTCGACGATTTTGCTGTGTGAGCGCGATGTTATGACGTGGTCATTACTGTATTCTTGGAAATTTTTCCCGAAGCCTTCGCCGGCATACCTTTAGGATGAAATTGATCAAAGGAAAACACTGGGATAACCTTTAAATTGAATTCACTATGCGCTATCTGTTGTAACGCCTCTGATTTTTCCGTATTTATTTTTATTCCTATAGTGGAGTAATCTTGACGTTAGGGCGTTATGTTAAGGCATGTTTGGCTTGTACCGTGGTTAGAGCGTGGTTTTTCTCTTTGATTTTTCAGCGTAGTTGGGTTTAGCCTATTAGCAAGATTCTCTTGCGAGCCGGGTCTGTTTTGGTGACTCGGGGGAGCCTTTTTGGGAATGCTTGTGTTTTGGGTTCGGGAGGTTTTTGCCCGAGTTTGGTTTGTCAGATTTGAGTTTTGACTTTGCCGTTGGATTCGTAGCATCAGTATTTAGCTACGGTGCAAATTTCGTAGAAATTCGAGTTATTTTGGATTACGGCTTGTTTTGGGAATTATTAATATTGTATTGTAAATAGATTAATTATTATTATATTATTTACATATATATACGCGCAATAACGAAACCCTGGTGTTACTATTCACCTTCTTCCCAACCCGACGGCGACAGATTTCGCGAAACCAGGATTTCGGCGGACAGACAGAGCTTTCGACCGGTGAAATCGGGTGTTCGGGTGGTCGGTTTTCACGTTTGAGTCGAGATTTCGAAAGCTCTTGGCGAGGGCTTCGCGATCGGTGTAAGATCTTCCCGTTTCCCCGATTTTTGTGAGTTAGGGTTTAAGGTTTTGACCTCCTTTCTCCTCCAAAATTTTCAGTAAATGTTGCTTAGGGCATTTTATGGCGAAATACTTGAAGTGGCGCAAGCGGACGACGTTTCTCCGGAGTATCGAGGCAATTGGATCTCTTCCCTTGCTTATTTTGATTTCGGTCCTTATTTACCTCTTCTCATCGTCCCTTAGAGATTAGGAGTAGTATAGCATCAGTATAGAAGAACCTCTCGGTTAGATATTAATTTTTGGCCAAACCATAGAAACCAGGAAATTGAGTCAAGTAAAATCCTGTGTATATCAAGTTGAATTTCGTCGAGTATCATCGTGTTTTGGTAAGTTATTTTCGTCGAGTAACGGTCCGTAGCCTAAGTAGATTTCGGCGGGTATCAGGTAGCTATTCGATGAGTATCGCCGAATTAAGTCAAGTCATTTTCGGCGTGTATCATGTGTCGTCACCGAAAACTAAATATTAGCTTAAGGAAGATTCGTCGAATATCGCAAGGCGAATTCAGCGAGTATCGCCGAATTAGTTAAGACATTTTCGGCTAAAATCATAGGTTAGCTTAACGCAGTTCGACGAACGTCGTGTGTCCATTCGTCGAGTATCGATAAGAAAATCGTCGAGTATCGCCGAACGCCGCAAGGCATTCTCACCGAGTATGGAGAGATTCGCCTAGTATCGACTAGAATTCATCGAGTATGCAGGTGTTTCGTAGGGTATACTCGCCAAATTTGCTAGGACTTAGAAATAATTCGCTGTTTTTGTCCAATTCAGCGGGTTTGGTGTAAGACCCCCCTCCCCCTTACCAAGGAGGGCAACCAGATCTTATGCCCAGAACCGCCGTCTTACGGTGGCACTAACTCACGGGTTAGTCGACACCGCAATACGCCGATTCTGCCGGCTAGTACGATCATTAACCTGTAGGCCATTATGAGAAATAAGAAGTAAAACTGAGTATAAAATGCCATCAGTCCACAAGTCACAGTACAATCATATAAAAGAAATGAGTAGTACAATAGTCCACAGAATAGTACAAAAGAAAGAGTAAAAAGGGCTTATGCCCAGAACATCAAAATCTCTCTCTCACAAAATCATAAATGCGGAAGCTATGCTAGAACATCGCTCTCGTCCCACCTGAGGACGCATAGTAGTGGTAGTAGCCTGCTGAAGCGGTATCTGCTCCTGCTCGCGTCTCCTGCCATGATATCCCCGGCCTCGGCCTCGTCCTCGGCCTCGTCCTCGGCCCTGCTGTACTGGGGCCACTGGAGGTGGAGGAGGAGGAGGGGGATGGAAACGATGCGGGCACTCCGACCTGATGTGCCCAGGCTGGCGGCATCCGTAACAAACCACTTGTCGGTGGCCTCGGTCATCCTGTCTCCTCGGATCATGTATCTGTAGAGGTGGGGGAGCCAATGCTGGAGGAGGCCCCTGCTCCTGCCTGAAGTTGGGACGACGACGTCCCCCACCCCTCCTGTATCCAATGGTCCTGCCTCTCTGAGAGCCCCTATTGCTCTCACCTGATGTCGATCCGTCAAATGGTCTCTTCCCTCCGGCTCGCACCATCAGCTGGTCAGCCTCCAGCTTCTTCGCCATCTCGATGATCTGCCTGGATGTGCCATGAGAAATGAATAACAGAGCCTGCCTCAGGTCATCCCTGAGGCCCCGGTAGAACCTCTTCGCATACCTCCTATCGTCGGTGTCCTGAATCCCCGCGAACCTGGCCAAGTGGGAGAACTCTCTCTGGTACTCTATCACTGATCTAGTCCCCTGCTTGAGGTTCAAAAACCTCTCCTCCAAAGCATCCCTGTCCGTAGCAGAGACGAAGTGTTCCAGGAACACATCGCCAAACTCCTCCCAAGAAATCTCTGACAGCTCAAAGTCCGCATAGGTAGTCTCCCGAACTGATTTCCACCATCTCTTTGCATGAGCCTCCAGCACAGAGGTGGCTAGAGGTACTGCCTGGCCGACTGGGCAGCTGATGCCCGCTAAGATCTCGTGTATGGCCTCCAGCCATTCTTCCGTCTTCACCGCGTCCTCTGTCCCACGGTACGTCGGAGGGGACAGGCTCTTGAATGCGCTCAGCCAGCTCGACCCCGGATTTGGCTGTGGAGCCGGGACTTGCTGGGCTCTAAAGGCATCCAAAATCGCTGTCAGGGTCTGCCCCATCTCCGTATGTAGGAATGGAGTGGCAGCTGGAGGGGGAGGAGCCACGTTTTGCGGCGCTGCGACCTGTGGAGGTTGCATAAAGGTAAGGTTAAAGCAAAGTTGGCCTAAAATATTGTACTTTGTGGACCATTTATATGACTTTACACATGGGCACACCACTGCTTCCGCTGCATAGTTTGTCCGCAAACTAATGCTTGGGCGAGGGTGGTCCCATGTTGTGGACTTCTTTCTCATATGATCGTTGTGCCCATGTGTAAAGTCATATAAATGGTCCACAAAGTACAATATTTTAGGCCAACTTTGCTTTAACCTTACCTTTATGCAACCTCCACAGGTCGCAGCGCCGCAAAACGTGGCTCCTCCCCCTCCAGCTGCCACTCCATTCCTACATACGGAGATGGGGCAGACCCTGACAGCGATTTTGGATGCCTTTAGAGCCCAGCAAGTCCCGGCTCCACAGCCAAATCCGGGGTTGAGCTGGCTGAGCGCATTCAAGAGCCTGTCCCCTCCGACGTACCGTGGGACAGAGGACGCGGTGAAGACGGAAGAATGGCTGGAGGCCATACACGAGATCTTAGCGGGCATCAGCTGCCCAGTCGGCCAGGCAGTACCTCTAGCCACCTCTGTGCTGGAGGCTCATGCAAAGAGATGGTGGAAATCAGTCCGGGAGACTACCTATGCGGACTTTGAGCTGTCAGAGATTTCTTGGGAGGAGTTTGGCGATGTGTTCCTGGAACACTTCGTCTCTGCTACGGACAGGGATGCTTTGGAGGAGAGGTTTTTGAACCTCAAGCAGGGGACTAGATCAGTGATAGAGTACCAGAGAGAGTTCTCCCACTTGGCCAGGTTCGCGGGGATTCAGGACACCGACGATAGGAGGTATGCGAAGAGGTTCTACCGGGGCCTCAGGGATGACCTGAGGCAGGCTCTGTTATTCATTTCTCATGGCACATCCAGGCAGATCATCGAGATGGCGAAGAAGCTGGAGGCTGACCAGCTGATGGTGCGAGCCGGAGGGAAGAGACCATTTGACGGATCGACATCAGGTGAGAGCAATAGGGGCTCTCAGAGAGGCAGGACCATTGGATACAGGAGGGGTGGGGGACGTCGTCGTCCCAACTTCAGGCAGGAGCAGGGGCCTCCTCCAGCATTGGCTCCCCCACCTCTACAGATACATGATCCGAGGAGACAGGATGACCGAGGCCACCGACAAGTGGTTTGTTACGGATGCCGCCAGCCTGGGCACATCAGGTCGGAGTGCTCGCATCGTTTCCATCCCCCTCCTCCTCCTCCACCTCTAGTGGCCCCAGTACAGCAGGGCCGAGGCCGGGGATATCATGGCAGGAGACGCGAGCAGGAGCAGATACCGCTTCAGCAGGCTACTACCACTACTATGCGTCCTCAGGTGGGACGAGAGCGATGTTCTAGCATAGCTTCCGCATTTATGATTTTGTGAGAGAGAGATTTTGATGTTCTGGGCATAAGCCCTTTTTACTCTTTCTTCTGTACTATTCTGTGGACTATTGTACTACTCATTTCTTTTATATGATTGTACTGTGACTTGTGGACTGATGGCATTTTATACTCAGTTTTACTTCTTATTTCTCATAATGGCCTACAGGTTAATGATCGTACTAGCCGGCAGAATCGGCGTATTGCGGTGTCGACTAACCCGTGAGTTAGTGCCACCGTAAGACGACGGTTCTGGGCATAAGATCCGGTTGCCCTCCTTGGTAAGGGGGAGGGGGGTCTTACAAACTGGTATCAGAGCCAGGTTTCGATCCTGGGACCTGTTTGTGTTATATGCAGACCATGACCTATGACTACCCTAGAAATGTGATCTTCCAAAACTTAAGGCATCTTGCCTCTAAATATTTATCCTAAGGTAATATGGACTAAGGGAACTACCCTAAGGATTCTCACAATTTTTCTTGGCCAAATAGTCATTTAATTAATTCTTCTAATTTAAATGCTAGGTCACTTTACACATGAAGTAGTTTGATTAAGTATCCACTGACCTAGGGAATTTTTCCTGAAATGTATATTTACAAAATATTACTGCCTACAGAATTTCATAATTTTCCTGAAATTATTTATCATCATTTTCTATTTAATATCAATTCCACATAAATTCCATTTTCCAAATGAAGTATAGGCATCATGTACTCCAAAATTCCAGAAAAATTACAGAGCTTGTAGGACACTAATTTAAGACTATTGGCAGAGAATCATCAACATTTAATGTAAGATGGCCTATAGGATTCCATTATAACATATTTACCAAAATGCCATTGAACTAATTTAACACAAGTAATGCATCCATTAAATTCTGAGAAATTTATGCAAACATAATAATAACATTTTATAACAGTAGAATAATTTCCAAATTTTTCAGAGGTATAATTCCATCATTTCAAGAATTAACAAGATAAGGGTAAAATGAGAAATATAGGGTATCTACTCCAAATATTCTTCAAAACAGAGAAATCATATTTTTCCTAAGTCAAATGTGATGTTATCTATGCCTTAGCAAAGTTGGTTGGATTTGTACTTGAATAAATCATATTTTCCAATTTTATTCCCAAAATAGCTATATTTAAAATAAATTCCAATAAATGAAATTTTGATTCCAAAAATTCCATCATTAATTTGAGGGGTGAAATTTACCCTAATGAACCACTGGAAATAATTTCATGACACTTGCATGTCACCATTAGGCTAAATACACAAATTTGCATTTTTGCTATTTGCACACCAAGGCTTAACATAGGCTAGCACATGCAAGTGGATTCTCCCACATGCAATGAACCCAAGGTGCTGAAAATTTTATCATGCACCAAGGATGACCCCATTGACCCACCACCAAAATTTGGGGCCATGGGGAGGAGTAGAACTCCATATATGTCATTTATTTAAATTTTGATATTTTACCAAAAACTATAGGAAAATATTTTCCAAAAATTCCTATATTTTGGCAGGAGCTAAGTATGCCCTAATAATGCATGTGGCCAAAATGTGGGGCCATGGTGAATAATATTGTGACCTGGGCACCCAATTTAATTTCTGCCCTACTCTAGGACCAGTCCTAGGAGAAATGTCCTACAGGACTGTACACTACACCATAATGTAAGTTTAGGGTGGCATATTAAAGGTAAGACCCTAGGCTACATTTTTCATTAAGGTCCTAAGTTCTGAAAATGCTGCTAAGAGGCCTAAATGTAACATGCAAGTGACAGCCAAAACAGGGACAGAAAATTAAATTTTGATGTAGCACGAATCTTGAAGCAGGATGGAGGGCATCCGTTCATCTTCCTCCTCCAGCCAATGGCCGAGATTTGCCCGACCTGGAGCACCTTCAAACCTCATTTCCCGGCCACCCCTTAGCCTCCACGGCCGGCTACCACCACCACCACCTCCGTTGAGGTGGTGGCCAACGTTTGGCGGTGAAATGGTGGCCGGAGGCGGCGGTTTCCGGCGAACTTGCACTCCATCAAAATTCCAAAATCCATGAAAAAGCTCACCTTGGATCTGGCTCATTTGAGCCCGATGTCTCGCCTAATAGATCTAGGAAACTAGTACGGGTAGAGGTGAGGTGAAACGGACCTCGATTGGGGCTTGGCGGCGGGTTTGGCGGCGGTTGGCCATGAAAAATTTCCTCTCCGGCGAGCTTGCTCCCGAACTCGATTCTCCACCAAAAGCTTCGATCCAGGTATCGAATTCCACTCCTTTGGACCTTCTGAAGCTAATGGGATGGTTGGTTTTGGCTGATATGGCTTGTATACAGAGATGCCATGATGGGAATTTCGGCCATGAGCTTTGGTTTCTCCTCCTTGGCTCCAAGTGGCATGAAATTGGGTTGGAAAGGATGATAATTGATGTGTGGGTTCAGATTTGTGCTTGGAAAGAGAGGAGGAGGGCCACATGGCCTTCATCCCCATTTTCCCTCTCTTCTCTCTCCTCTTTTTCCCCCAATTTCCAAAACTACCCCCTTGCATGCAATCTCTCTCCACTTTCAGGAGGGTAGGGGCTGTCATTAACCATTAAGGCTGGTCATGGGCCAATTTGGTGGGCTTGGTCCAAGGGGAAATGGCTTGGCCTTCATTTCACTCTTTAGGTCAATTTGTTGACCAAATTGACTTTTAGGGTTGACTGGTCAACCATGGTGGGTGGACTGACCCCACTTGGTGGAAATGGGTCTAGTGGCACCACCCAACTTGGTTTGGGTCAAGGGGGTGCCCCACTTAGGTTAATTAGGCCTATGGGTGTGGGTTTGACCAAATTAAGCCCAAGGTTGACCTTGGTCAACTGGGGTCAAAATGTTGACCCAGCGACATACCCTAGGGTCCACTTAGATTGTTTTTAGGGTTAGGGCAATGTGGTGGGGTCATGGTGTGGCTAGGGTCCCTAATTAGGCTAGTTTGACCTAGTTTGACTTGGTCCTATAGTGGGCTCCACATGGCTACCACCCACTACCTAGGGTCAAACCTAGTTGATCTCCTTAGGTCTCACCCCATGTCTAACCCAATCTAAGTTGAGGGGTCCAGAAGTAACATGGGATGTTACATTTGGTCCTTAGGATGTTTTCAGGATTGGTTTAAGTTTTCTTAAGGTTTAGACTTGGGATTTGGGTAGCATCTTATGTTTCTTTGGCTATGAAGGTTGACAGTGGATAAAGGACCACCAACTGGACGTCAGTTTATGGATCGTTGCACTTGGCGGATGTTTGGTCTCTAATTTTTGAGGATTGTTGGTTGGTTTTGGACAATTGGTCACCATCGCATGACCTTCTTTTTTTTTGAGACATTTAGGCTTGGGAGCCTGGTATGGGAATATTGGTCACCGACTCCGCCGAGTTATTTTTGCCAAGTGTTAATGATTCACGTTTTATTCGAGCTGTTTTATGCTCAGTTTGTTTCTTAGATCAGTCTATGCTTTTATGCAAATCCTTGCAGATATTGTCGAAGCGTGGCTTTGTTCTGCACTTGGTGCAATAATCCAATTGACACATTTACTTCAGATTTTAGTGTACTTTGATTTATTTTGCTAACCAGTTGTGGTCTTCAACATTTTTGTAGTTGGGTTTGGTAAACCCATCTCTTACATTGCACTTATTACCTTATTATTTTCCATTGCCACTTGTATTTTCTTGCTGAGGTATTCTTCTTTTGAATGCCGGCAGTAGCCGGTTGAGCGGCTATGTTGGTCTTTATAGTGCTGCTATGTTGCATAGGTCTTCCTCACCATTGTGAGGTAGTTTTCGGTTGTTCTCTTGTTAGTACAGACATACATGCTCACCAGTTGGTTCGTGTCAGGTTGTTGACACCGACTAGTGGTTTTCTTTCCAAATGACTAATTACTTTGCTAAGTTGCTAAGTATGCATGTTTTCTGTGGTTGTTTATACTTGCTCATTGGGAAGGCTTTATGCTAGGTTGCATGTTAGATTTTTTAACTTATAAAAACATTATTATTAGTATTTCATACTTTCCATCACTTTCAAAAATAAAACACTACTTTCTAGTTAGCGCAAAGAAATTTCCAATACTTATTATAAATCTAGAGTCTTGTATAGCATGAGTTGTCCGGCGGGGACGTTTATACTCATGTAGGATGTTAAAATCAACTAAATCAAAGTATTTTCCACAACGTATAACTATATTTTTACTCGTGGACTAGGTTGTCCACTCAGCCAAGGGATACAAATAACTGCTTAACTTAAAACAGGATTTTTCTTAAATAACTAATAAATCTTTTAAAAGGTGTTTAGTTGCAGTCTCGTCTGAACATCTGCAGTTATCCCCTACCGACGTGGTATCATGACGTGTGTTTTCTCCTTACTCTGATATATCCTTTAATGCGGAGAAAATGCGAGTTGTGACAGTTGGTATTAGAGGGATGGGTTGTTAGACAATTGGTCGAGCGACCGTCTCTAGTTAGTGTTAGTTATCTTCTGTCATTTCATACACACACCGATGCATCATTAGTATGTCTTTGCTGAAGCATGAACACTACTCTCAAAGCATGATAAGAAGTATATGAGACATATTATGTAGTATGGGATGCATAATATGTATTTGTATATGGATCCACCATAGGTGGCAACATGTGACGGTTATATAGTACGGGATGCATAACCATCATCACATGGGTTCCCATTAGCACGTTTTCTTTTTTCGTTGCATGCGATGTTATGTAGTATGGGATGCAAAACATTTCATGTGTACGCCGCTCATAACATGCATTAAGGCCTTTTTAGATTGCATAGCATTGCATCTGCAGACATGCCAAGCTAAAGATTTACATGATGGCATATGTACACACATGGTTTTGAGTCAAAAAAATAAGAAATTCATGCATTCATGGTTTAAGAACATTAGTCAGTAGGATGACGGTTTATCATCCTAAGTATAGGCATGACATCATTATTGAAAATCGCAAAACAAGTTAGTAACTTTAGCAAGTACTTACGTATGTTTGGACTATGTTGTTTGGGTGCTAGCGGTTGGGCTAGGTTTTGATTAGTATTCATTATTTTATTAGAATGGCACCTAAGCGAGTGGCGAATAGGTCGACTCCCCAGACGAAGGGCGAGTCTTCAGGTGCACAGAGAGAAGCGATGATTGAAAGTCTGTGGCAGAGTAATGAGACGTTTTCTAGACATATGGTGGAGATGCAGTCGCAGATCCAAGTGTTGTTAATGGTTGTGTCAGGACAGTTATCGCGAGTGCAGGACCCGGTTTTGGGTCAGGTTGTTCCTGTTCCCCCTGCTCCTCTGGTGCCTCCGATGTTTTTGCCACTAGAGATGACGTTTATCTCGCACTTCCAGTGACTAGGACCCCCTTCTTATGATGGTAGGGTAGACTTTATGGCCTTGGATGATTGGATAATAGCCATCAAGGAGATGTTTGCTTACTCGGGAATTTCAGCGGACCAGAGGGTGATGGTCACTGCGTATCAACTCAAGGGACTTGCTAAGAGTTAGTTTTTGAGGGAGAAGGAGAATCTTAAGGATGGATGCGCATAAGAATCCTTCAAGGAGTTGCTGATGAAGACGTTTCTGCCATCAGTCGAGAGAGATCACCCAAGGAATGATTTTCTGTATTTAAAGCAAAGGCAGCTTATTGTTACCGAGAACGAGGTGAAGTTCAGCAAACTGAGATGTTTTGCCCCGGACAAGGTGTCTTCAGAGTTTAACCGAGTTAAACGATTTTAGGTGGTCTTAGGAATGACATCCAATAGCTAGCTTGTGCTAATGGATCTGAAAGCTATGCTGAAGTTGTTGAGGTTGCTCTGAAGGTTGAGGCGATTGACAATGCCAAGAGTCGAGGTCAACAAATGAGAAAGGATAAGAGGAAGATCGATGAGGGTAAGAGTTCCCAATAATCTTATATCGCTTCATGGAAAAGAAGCAAAGAGATGCAATTTTTGTGGCCGGCTAGGCCATCCGTTTGAGAGATGTTACTTGAGAATAGGAGCCTAGAAGAAAGAGCAGGTGCATGCGATTCAGGGTGCTCCTAAATGAGATTTGGTTTGTTCAACATGTAAGCGGAGGGGGCATGACACTACTCTTTGTTGGCATAAGGACAGTACCTTCTTCCATTGTAGGCAGAAGGGACATATTAAGTCAAAGTGGCCGCAGGAACAGCCCCTTGTTGCAACTAGTTCCACTTCAAGCGTTGCCGACGCATGATGAGTCCGATATTTGTAGGGTTTTTCCGACTCATCTGGGCTTGTTTTCTCACTCGTGCACCGCATTTCAACCGGTATTCGGTTATGTTTGCATCAGCCGGTCTATGACCATTTTGTGCACTGTTTTAGCCTGAGGGTGTGCGATTGCGCATTCTGTTGTTTGGGGTATGCACATGGTGCTCCCTATGGCTCTTTTCGGCTATTCTTTGTTCTATGTTTGGTGCAGGGAGCTTTTGCTCCAGCTTTGGTTTTGATGTGCAGGTAGTGCATTTTCCCCAATGCAGGAATTCTGATTTGTGGAAAACGCATGGTCGTGCGTTTCTTTCACGCACGGTTTGTGCCTGATCGTGTGTTTTGTTGAGCTAGAAAAATGTCGAGTTGAGGTCGATGAATTTCGTCGAGCTGTGCTCGACGATCTTCACGCACGGTTAACACACGGTTTCTTCGGAACCGTGCGCGAAGAAAACACACGGTTTTCTTGTACCTTTCTTATTTGTACCAATTTGTGGTTAATCGTGCACTTTTTTCAGGAACGGGCGGAAGCGCCCGTGCGCGTGTAAAACTCACGGTTCCCCCGTGTTTTCCGGATTTCCTGCGCTCTGTGTTTACCCATGCGATTATCTTCACGCACGGGCGGAAGCGGCCGTGCGCGAGTAAAACACATGAGTCAACGCATCTTCATCCACAAGCTTGGCCTGGAAGTTAATAACGCACGGTTAGCACACGGTCGTGCACTAGACCGTACGTGACTATTTTTCTGACCTGCTTCTATTTAAGCGCAGATTTTCCTCCATTTGAGAAGAGCGGATTTCAGACATTCCAGCCACCTTTTTAGGGAAAAGTTCCGCCGTTTCCCTTCATTCTCCATCGTGGAGAGGTTTCCTGGCAAGCTTCCAACGCCAAATTTAAGCAGGAGCTTCCTCTCGGCCTCCTCCTTCATCCTTGAGCTTCAAGAAGAGTTTGATCTAGCTTTCTCCATCAAGCTAGGAGAAGTTTTCCCATTCTCCACCGGATTGTAACACGAAGAAGACGGGCCCATTGGGAGTGAGTGACAGCCACCTCTACCGCAGACGCAGTTGAGGACCGAGCTAGGACGCGAATGGACAACCCGACAAATCCTTCCATGAATCCTCAACAAGACTTCAGATTCGGTCGATCTCGCACTCACGTCTTCTCTTGTTGATTGATAGTGTAGTTGATCTATTTGTATGTGATGAAGTATGTTTAATTTGATATGTGTTTGTATACAATCATGTCTATGTGAGTTTGTATTTATGTTATTTGCTTGAGGTGCGCCATTTTCATCCTCCACCAACATTGTCGCACTAGCAATTGCTAATGGCGTGCGTAGCGAAGAGGTGCTCTCGACCCTCATTCTGATATTCTAACCACCTCATCCATAAGCTCACTCGTCCATCTGCCCAGTGATTCAGTGCATAGCGGCCCGTGTAGTCTTCCATCCAGCCTGGCGAAGCATCGCATAACGGCGTTGCTTTGGAGTAGTTTATTAGTTTTTACTTTCTTTTTCCGCAACAATTAAAACCCCCTTCGTTAACTCTGACCTAAGGACTTCAAACTCAAGACCTCCTCAAAATTAACTCCACCTTATTGTGTTCCTTGAGAGATTGATACTTGGTGACATTCGCCCATTTTATATTACTTGTGCGACCTGTACACTTGCCATTCAACGACAAGTGTACCGGTCGCACAAGTAATATAAAATGGGCGAATGTCCCCCAGTATCGATCTCTCAAGGAACACAATAAGGTGGAGTTAATTTTGAGGAGGACTTGAGCTTGAAGTCCTTAGGTCGGAGTTAACGAAGGGGGTTTTGATTGTTGCCGAAAAAAAAAGTAAAACACTAATAAACTACTCCTAAGCAATGCCGCTATATGATGCTTCACCAAGCGGGATGGAAGACTACATGGGCCACTATACACTGAATTGCTAGGCGGATGGATGAGTAGGCTAATGGTTGCAGTGGTTAGAACGACGGAATAATGGTCGAGACCACCTCTATTCTTTGCACACAACTAGCAATTGCTAGTGCGGCAATGTGTGGTGGAGGATGAAATTGACGCACCTCAAGCAAATAATGTAAATACAAACTCACATAGACATGATTGTATACAAACACATATCAAATTAAACATACTTCATCGCATACAGAGAGATCTACTACACTATCAATCAACAATAGAAGAAGAGAGTGCGAGATTGACCAAATCTGAAGTCTTGCTGCGGATTCACGGAAGGATTCGCCGGGTTATCAATCCGCATGCTAGGTCGGTTCTCAACTGCGTCCGGGGTAGAGGAGGATGTCACTCACTCCCAATAGACCAGTCTTCTTTGTGTCACGATCCGGTGGAGAATGGCACAAACTTCTTCAAGCTTGAGGAGAAAGCTAGATCAAACTCTTCTTGAGGCTCAAGGATGAAGGCGGAGGTCGAGAGGAAGCTCCAGATTAAATTTGGCATTGAAAGCTTGCCTGGAACCCTCTTCACGATGCACAATGAAGGGAAACGCCGGAACTTTTCCCTAAAAAGGCGGCTGGGATGGCTGAAATCCGCTCTAATTAAATGGAGGAAAATCTGCTCTCAAATAGAAGCAGGTCAGAAAAATAGTCACGCACTGTATGGAGAACGACCGTGTTCTAACCGTGCATTATTAACTTCCTATCCAAGCTTGTGGATCAAGATGTGTTGACCCGTGCGTTTTACTCGTGCACGGGCGCTTCCTCCCGTGCATAAAGGAAATCGTACGGGTAAACGCAGAGCGCAGGAAATCAGGAAAACATAGGGGAACAGTGCATTTTACACGTGCACTGGTGCTTCCACCCGTGCGTGAACAAAGCGCACGATTAACCATAGATTGGTACAAACAAGAAAGCTACAGGAAAATAGTGCATTTCCTTCGCACACGGTTCTGAGGAAACCGTGCGTTAACCGTGCATGAAGATCGTCGAGCACAGCTCGACGAAATACGTCGACCTCAACTAGACGTTTCTCCAGCCCAACAAAACGCACGATCGAGCAAAATTCGTGTGTGAATGAAACGCACGACCGTGCATTTTTCGCAAATCAGAATTCCAGGTTTGGGGAAAACGCACTACCTACACATCAAAACCAAAGCTGGAGCAAAAGCTCCCAGCACCAAACAAACAACAAAGAATAGCCAGAAAGAACAATGGGGAGCACCATGTGCATACCCCCAACAACAGAATGCGCAATCGCACACCCTCGGACCAAAATAGTGCACAAAATGGTCATAGACCGGCCGATGCAAATATAATCGAATACCGGTTGAAATGTGTTGCACGAGTGAGAAAACTAGACCAGATGAGTCCGAAAAACCTTATAAAAATCGGACTCATCACACCAACAAACTTAATCATTTGCTCGTCCCGAGCAAATCATCTCTCCGTGAACTAGAAAACAGCAAGTTGGCTTAGAAATTTCCAAATAAAGTAAAGCAAGAAATCAAAAACAGCATGGGCATAAAAAATATAATAGATACAATTTGTAATTATGCTATGAAGTTTATAAATTTCGACAGACGTAAATAAGTATTGTAAGAACTCAAAAATAAAATCCTAGAGAATCGTTCGGTCATGCGTAGGAAGAAAGTAAGCAGGCCACTCAGTTGAACATTGCCAAAGACCGGGGCTCGGGATCACCTCCAAAGAAATCCATCAATGTCGGGGACCATACGCTTGCCCGTTCACACTCTATACACAACGCTAGTTTGACTCAGGCGTGAGTCGTAGGACTTTAGGAAAATATAGGGGCTTGGGTATATACATAGGTGAGGATGCAAATGGATAAAAACGATGTCTACGCACAACCCAAATGAGCTCATACAAATGAAATCCTCTTGCCAACAAAACCTGCAGGTGCACTACACCACCAGATTTGAACATGATAACACGGTTTTGTGCACCGCCTATCACCACAACAATAACATAAATAGACTCTTCATTTTCACTTTCTTATTTTATATCAATCAGCACATATTTTTTTTTCTTCTCTTTTTCTAGATTTTTATAATACACTTTCAGCCAAATTTTCAATAAAACTTCACCGCACAACCACATAACAACACCACAGCAACAACACCACTGGAAGAATTAACATACTAATACATCGAGATTTGGGGTATGCAACTGGGAAAAGCTTTTAGGCTCTGGTGATCGCAAAATGGGGCTAAATCAACAGGAGGGGTAGGATCAAAATAGGCTAATAAGGATAAGACTTTAGGAATGGTACAAGCTCAACCGGGCCAAAAAGACGGCCTCCATCACGCTCACGCTAGACTAACCATGCACCAATGCTTCAAGAGTAGCTTGGGGGCAAGTTCTTATCCACCGAGAAAAATGATCCTTCCTCCCAACTCGAGCAACACGAGGCAAGTGACAGCTACACACATTCCTACACCACCGTTCGATTACCCCTGATTGAACACTTTTGAATAGTACAAACAATATTTACAAATGCAGAAAAGTATAAATCTACGAGCATAAAAAAATTAAATCTATACTATTTCTACACACCATGAGTACTCGATTAGGAGCACTGTATGAGTTTCGAACTAATCTATCCTAAAATCCTAAGCTAGCACCACTATTTTAAAGTTGACACAAAATAAATAAATTTGACTTGAGCCGAGTGCGTGCTTAAGATCGTGCTCATGTCGATGTAGGTGCATGATGCGGACTTGATAATATAGAAATAGAAAATGAAAATATACTGTTGGTATGAAAGTGCTAATAGTGCATGTGCATAGATAACCTGCATAACTCTCGCCCACCAGACTTAAACTAAACAATCTATCAAAGATTTGTAATAAAAATAGAGAAATAAAAGTTGGGGGAGAGATTACCCCATGCTCAGCAAATGTGCATACCAGAAGCTTGCAATAAAGCATGAGGTCAAACTTGCAACAAATATACTCCTCTGCCGCACAAGGGAAAAGCACCCAACAAAATAGATCCAGAAAAAAAATTGTATACACAAAACCATAACAACTTTAATCTAAGCAATGCTTGCGAGTTATTAAAGTAAACACAATCATCACGTATATAAAACGAAACTAAACACAGTAACAAAAGAATGAAAGGTACTGCAACAATATATCTACTAACCACCTGGGGACGAAGCACCAGCTGAATAAAGTAAAGTACATAATCAGTCAAATCAACAAAAACACAAACAATGAAGAAAAACAACAAACAACCCCATCTGAGGGGAAAAGCAGCATTCACTCAGGCTGATCTATAAAAGATGGAGGCAGAGGCGGAGTACGGGCACGAGAATTAGAAACTCGAGCAGGGGAAGCAGGGGCACCTGAAGAAACTCAACAATGCATGTCGTCATGTCGTGTTGCTTGCGCAACAGCTCCTCCATCTGCATATGTCACGCGTAGAAGTCAGAATAATCCTCCGTGAAACTCCTACGATGTGAGGCATGGGCAAAAGAAGGCGTTGGTGCCAAGGGTACGGGGTGGAACAGAGTGACATAATCGAGCCGACGGGACTCCAAATAGTATCTCGCATTTGTAGAAGAAGCCCTAGCTGGCTGCTCATGCTCCATAGTATGAATAACGTAGTGCCACGTGCTGCTAGAGGAAACACGATGTACCAATTTGAAGGTGGTCATCATGGTGGCTGAAATAAAATCGCCACGGGAAATGGGAGTCATGGTGGGCAAAGTGTCAAAAACTCCTAATCCCTTGGCGATTCGCATAATAAAGTGCGAACCACCGTTGGCCTTCAGAGGCACGTACATGGCCTGTGAATGAAGTAATCCGCAAGAAACCGGCTGAGGTGGAGAGGGATGCAATGATGCTTGATGTAGAGGAAGAGAAGATCTGACCACCCTGCTATATTCCGACTCATCGAGCGGGCGTTGATGTTGTGTCTGATCAAGTGCTGAACATAGCGGAGCGCGGGCAAGATGATATGGGATGACTTGGCTGACAATGCCTCGTACTGCTGTGACAGCCTGGTGATCTACTGCCAGAATATGTGGGGAGAAGCACCGGTCGGGAACTCAAAGGGTCGGGCAAGAATGTCCGACTCTGTGAGTTTTTCAACCATATATACTCCCGTATAAACAGCAAGCACACCGACACTAAAAGTGTAAGGACGTAAGTTCAACAGGAATGTCACCGCAGTGGACTCACCGGTAGCTCCATCACGTCGTTCCAGAATACGGAAGGTGGAGAGGAATTCGATCGTGAGTTCGTGAAATCCGGTCTCCTCAATGGAGAAGACATGACGCCACGAACCCACGTCGAGTAAACGGTCCACCTGCAGCTTTTGACCATTGGCCAGGAGCTCCTCGTCCGAAACGAAACGAAAATCCAAAAATGGTTTTTGGACCAAATGACCAAACCTTGTGATCATCTCAGGTCTCCTAAAATGAAGCATCCGCTCTACATCTTCAGTATTCACAGGAGCATCCGTAGCATCTTTCGGCTTCGTCAGAACCGCAGACCGCGTAGAGGAGGAGGAGGCATAACCGAAGCTGCGTAACTTGCTAATCACCTTCTTATATCCCATGGCAATGAGGAGAGAGAGAGAAAGCGAAATAGGTGAGGAATAAGGGAGGATTTGGAGGACGAGAACAAGATCTTGACAGAGAAGATGGAGGAGAAGTGGGCGATTGTAGCAGACCCACGGGAATTAGGGCCAGCGGACGTCAAAATCGCTCGGCCGACCTTTTTATAAATAAAAAATGGACGGTCGTGCATTTTTGCTGCGTACGTTTTCACCAAACCATGTGTTTTGCAAAAACAGCCCGATTCACCTCATTTTCTTCGGGATGTCTCATCCAGCAACAACAGCGAGAAAAACAAAAACAAATGGAACAAAGAACCTCCTGAGCAACTAGGCAATCTTCTTGAATTAGGCGCATGCACACAAAAATCTCGCAAGCGTGCATTAAGACAAAACCACAATAAAAAACACGCAAAACTATTTCTAAAACAGTAAAAAATAACTAACTAATCCTACTCCTAGATAAGTACTGGGGTTATTGTCATCCCAGCACGACCTATTCGAAAGACGAAAAGTCCAAGCTAATGGGCCTATGAAATGAAAAATGCACAGGTAACATGCTTAATTTCCGTTGTGGTAGCTAGTATCGATACGACGATAAAACAGTTACCCCTCTACCTAAATAATAATACCTGGCCAACACAGGTAGATGAAATAGGAAGTAAGAAGAGGAAGAGCATTAGTCCTTCCTTAACTCACTACAAAATAAATACTTGCCCAGCAAGGTATCGTCTACAGGGAGGTGGCAGGAGGAGAGAGCAATAAATGGAGCTTCCTCAACAGAGGAGAAATCAACCTCCTCGCGAAAGAGGATGTTATCATCCATGACTCGAGCTAAAAGCTCCAAATCCTCTTGAAGCACCTAAGAAGACTCCACCCGCACAGGCTCAGATACAGAAAGGGGATCAAGAAATAAAAGAGATGAAAAACTAAAATAATCAGAAATATGGGGAGTGGTCCCAGTCTCACTCCCAGAAGGATCTAAGCATAGATCACTGTCGTTGTCATACGAGTTATATTGTGGGGAATCCGAGAACTCGAGGTCCAAGGTGGTAAGGGGGACGACCTCGTCCAATAAGGAGGTGCAAACCTCCGCATCAGAAAGAGGATATTCCTCATCCCACCGGGTTGCGTAAAAGTGTTTCGAAGATCCACATTCTCCATCGGAGATAGCAGAATCCTCATCCCACCTCGACGCAACCTCGGGCAATGAATTGTTGAAAATTATGAAGTGAAATTTGGTGATTGGATGTCTTGGGCAACCTATCCGCGCGGAATACGTGGACAGGGTTGGCGGATAGCCAGGTCGGCAATGTTGTTGCAGATGGTTGTTCTGTGGTAGCCTGAGCGGCCTGTTCGCGCGAACTAAGCGAACATCAGTGGCGGTTCGCCAGGCCGGCATATGCTCATCAAGCAGTTGAATCCTAGAAGGTAACCGGTCAGATTGTGAATCTATCCACGGAGTCCGACAAGAAGAGTACTAAAGAACTGGAGTTCGGTAGACCGACTAGGTAGAAGCCTTGGTCTTGCTCTGGTGAAGCGACATGTGGAAGCCGCGGAGATCACCAGTTAGCGCGGATAGGTGCTGGAGTTCGCCATGGTAGGTGGACTAAATCCAGTGTCCGCCAGTAAGTGGGTACTGGCATTTGTGGCCAGTGGTGTGTACTTGGTTGGTTCTTAACCAAGTCTAGGTTTGACTCAGTCCGGGGAGATCGCGTAGTGAAGCGCGAACTGCTTCTCAGTCCGCCGAGCTCGGCAGAAGTGTTGTGTTCCTTGATTGAGAGCTTGGAAATTACGGACTGGAGATTGCATCTACAAGGGCATGCAGACTGGAGCTGGGTCCGCTGAGTCCGACAGCTTCCTTGCTGGCATGGTCGTGAACTCAGGATATGCGGACTGGAGCAGTCTACGGGATATGCAGACTGGAGGTATCCGTTGTAACACCCCCTATCCGTCGCATAGCATATAGCAGTAGGTCCGGCTGGGGGCCGACGCCGTATGCCACAGATAGACCGGGTGGTTACGCATGGAAACCATCCAACCAATCATAACGTCCTACACAGAGCATTCTAGCGGAAGGAGTTTATATAAGTTGCAATAAATAACCCAGCACTAAAGCATGAATGTCCACTAATACCAAATAGGAATGTTGTACATACACAAGTACAGGCCTTAAGGCCTTACAAAATTGTTCACTTCATATTACATGTTTTACAAACCACGGCACGCATGCCGGTCATACATGAATAAAACAGTAAACACTCCAATTAGGCCTTCGAGGGCCGGCTTCGCAAATTGGGCTTTAGCCCGCTATTGACCGCTTGGTCCAGCAGCACCTGCAAGCAACAAGAGACCGCACGATGGCAAAACAAGGCAACAGTCAGCAATGCTGACCAAATTATAACGATCCCGGCCCCAACTCGGGGCGGCGATGCTCCTTCCCTGCATTTCATTAGCATAAGCGAGCATTATAATAATATTCATTTCATCACAGGCGTAGGCTCACACAGCCACACACCCCATGCACTCAGGGCACATTCTCGGTGAACCGGTCGATGTCACGTCAGCTAAAGCCATAGACATTCTAGACCCACCACCGCCACTTTGACGGCCAAACACATGAGCAATTTGTCTTCCCGTCATGGGTCACGTCAATTTAAGCCATAAACCGCCGAAGACCCTCATCTATGCCAAAGGCAAGTGCCACGTAACTTTAGGTCTCTTTAACCCGAACGACATAGAAGTGGGTACGGTTCCATCTAACCCGTGCTCACGTCGCAACGACAATTTAAGCCATATCCGCAGGTAAAACTTCTCCCAAGTCCCACTTTCGTCACACAATTTCACATAACTCGGTTATGTTCAAGTTGGCTCTCAGGCCTCCATGTTGGCAAGATCACGCATCAGCCCAGTTTTCCGGGTGCACCTTAGGGTTAGTCCCCAAGGCTCTCTGTTGCAATCTACCGTGTAGAAAACCCAAAAAACAATCAATAGCACGGAGTCTTCTCCGGCATTTATGCAATGCAACATCACCGATCCAGACCAACATGTCCGGGTAGGCTTCACACATCATGCCTATGTCCGTTCTCGCTTACGGACTCTAAACAACGGGGACTTCACATATATACCAGAAGGAATGCCTCCAACTCACCGCAAACTCGCGAGAGCGGGCTTCCTATGCAAAGAAGGAGAGCTACTCATGCTCAAGAAGAGAATCGTTACCCTTGCATTGTTCTTTGGCGCCATGGAAAAGTAAGCGGATGAAAAGCACCGCACTAGCTTGGCCTCCGTGGATCCGGAGTCGGCTCGTGATTTGGAGCTTCGAAGCTCCTCCAATGGCCGGATCTAGCTTCTTCTTCCTTCCTTGGCTCTCCTCTCTCTCTAAGCTTTTAGAAAGATAACCACTCATGAAAAGTGAGGGTTTCTAAGTCCAATCCTGGGTATATCTCATCAGGAACAACCCCCAGCCGTTGGATCCCAAAATACAGAAACGAACAGCTTTGATTCGGGACTGAAATGTCCAATCTGGGCCGCACACGGCCTGGCACATGCCCGTGTCCAGGGCCGTGTGCCTCATTCGCCGTCAAAATCGACGCGCCTGGAACAACACACGGGCTTCGAACACGCCCGTGTTCGAGCTGACATGCCTGTGTTCCACCTGACACGGCCGTGTGGCCAGCCGTGTACCCCCATCGATTTATCCCGAAAATATCCCGAGCACTGCACGGGTTATAGGACACGCCCGTGTCCTTGCCCATGTCTACCATAACATGCCTGGGCTCCAGGCTGTGTACACGGTCTCGACACTCGACACTTCTTCGAGCGAAGATCGTCGACCTGAAGACACGGCCTTAGACACGCTCGTGTCCTAGGCCGTGTGCCTTGTCTCCACACATAGTCGAGAGCAAAATGTCGACTCCACGGGACGAGTGTCGATACGGGTCGACATGCCCTGCGACACGCCCATGTCGCAGGCCATGTGCCATGTCTCGACACTTCGTCAAGCGCAGTGTCGACTTCGCGGGCTGAGTGTCGACACGGGTCGACACGGCCTACGGCACGCCCGTGTCGCAGGCCGTGTGCCCTTTCTCGACACAACGTCGAGCGAAATTCATCGACACCCTGGGCTGATCATCGACACGGCCTTGACACGCCCTGCGACACGCCCGTGTCGTAGGCCGTGTTATCTACTCGACGATCGTCGACTCCAAAATCGTCGACCTGTCGACCAGCTCGACGACACAAGCCTGACACGCCCTGGGACACGCCCGTATCCAAGGCCGTGTGCCTCCTGCCAGAAACCAAAACTGGCCCAAAACGTCACCCATCGCTCCGTTGAGTTTCGGGGCATTACAACTCTCCCCCACTTAAAATAATTTCGTCCACGAAATTATTTAAAGGAAAGACATGTACAAAACCAAAATTTGTACCTGAGCGGAACAACTCCGGATACTCGTCAAGCATAGTCTGATCTCGCTCCCAAGAGAGCTCCTCACGACCGCAATTGTCCCACCGGACCTTGACCATCCTGATCTCTTTATTGCATAGCCGCTTGACCTCCGAGTCCTCAATCCGCACGGGCTTGACCTTTATCTTCAGCCCATTATCCACCAGTACTTGATCAACGCGATCACTTGCGTAGGCTCTTGCACAGCCTTCCGAAGCACCGAAATATGGAATACATCGTGTAAACCACTAAGCTCCACTGAAAGCTTCAACTGATAGGCCGCTTCACCAACTCACTCCAGAACCTCAAACGGCCCAAGGTACCTCGGGATTAGCTTTTTCAATCACCGCACCCGCGAGACACCCTTGAACGGCTTGATCTTTAAGTACACATAGTCGCCCACAGCGAACTCCACGTTCCTGTGCTTGGCATTATAGTACTTCGCTTGCCGGTCCTGAGCGATAAGTAACCTCTCCCGAATGGTTCTCACCAAAGAAGTAGAATCCTCCACTTCTAATCGCTTATACAACTTGACTCACCTGTTTCCAGCCAGGACAACGGCGTGCGACATCTTCTACCATATAAAGATGGTCTTCCCATTGCTTTCCAAAGTCCAAGACACGCATGCTGAGCATGCTTTCCATAGATCTATTGACGCTCTCGGTCTGCCCATCCGTTTGCGGATGAAAGGCTGTGCTGAATTTTAACTTTGTCCCCAACATTTGCTGATCAAATTCCCAATTCGTTGTGGAGGACAGATTGCTTTGGAAAGACGGTCGTCTGTGCATCCCCAGTGTGGGCAATTTGCAGGTGGAATTGTTGTACGAGGCACACCATACCAAGTACTCGATTCACCCGGGGAGCACAAATATGTACCGCGATGTGAAGAAACTATTTTGGTGGCCTGGTTTGAAGAAAGATGTGGCGCTCTACGTAGCGAAGTGCCAAACTTGCGCCTTGGTGAAGGCGGAGTGCCAAAAGCCGGGAGGATTTCTCAAGTCCTTGCCTATTCCGGAGTGGAAATTCGACGACATCTCTATGGACTTTGTGCCTGCCGAATCCGATCAGCCAGGTCATATTGGACTTCAGTCCAATTCAGAACTGCTTCAGCACTTGATTGCATATCCACACAAACAATCCCCAACGCCTCCAACTGCCGCACCAACCGCTCATCATGCACCGATAGCCACTTGGCATGAGCTGGGGCTCGGCGACTCAATGCGTCCGCAACCGCATTCCCTTTACCAGGCACGTAGTGGATCTTGAATGTATAGTCTCCCAAGAACTCCATCCATCTACGCTGCCGCATATTCAGATCTTTCTGATCAATCAGATACTTCAGGCTCTTAAGATCGGTGTAGATAACAATCTTCACACCATACAAATAGTGTCTCCAAAGCTTTAAGGCAAAAATCACGGCCGCTAACTCCAAGTCATGGACCGGATAGTTCCTTTCATGCACTTTTAGCTGTCTCGAGCCATAGGCTAATACACTTCCGTGTTGCAGTAGCACGCAACCCAAACCGCTGCCTGAAGCATCACTATAAATCTCAAAGCCTTCGGTCCCACATGGCGAACTCAGCACAGGCGCCGTGGTTAACCGACACTTCACTCCTCAAAAGCTCGCGCGCACTCCGGCGTCCAAATGAACTTCTGCTCCTTCCTCATCAAAGTATTGAGGGGTAACGCTATCCGCGAGAAGTTCTCTACGAAGCGCCTGTAATAGCCGGCAAGCCCCAGAAAGCTCCGGACTCCCGCTACCGTAGAAAGCTCAGGCCACTCCCGTATCGCAACAATCTTCACCGTATCCACTGCAATACCTTCCTCACTCACTATAAGACCGAGGACGCCACTAAGGATCACCAAAACTCGCACTTCGAGAACTTGGCATACAACTGATTCCTCCTTAGCGTCTCCAAAACCAAAAGAAGATGCTTGAAGTGATCTTCCTCACTCTGCAAGTACACCAAAATGTCGTTGATGAAGACAATCACAAAATGGTCCAAGTACTCACTGAAGGTCCTGTTCATCAAATCCATGAACACTGACGGCGCATTGGTCAGCCCAAACGGCATGACCGTAAACTCGTAATGCCCGTATCTTGTACTGAACATTTTCTTAGGGATACCACTCTCCCTTAACCTCCACTGATAGTACCCAGACTTGAGATCCAACTTCGAGTAAACCGTCGACCAGACCAACTGATCAAAAAGATCATCAATCCTTGGGATTGGGTACTTGTTCTTTTCTGTTAAATTGTTGAGCTCCCGATAATCCATACATAGCCTCAAGCTTCCGTCCTTATTCTTAATAAAGAGGGTCGGTGCGCTCCAAGGCGAAGGACTTGGACGCACATACCCTTGCTCCAACAACTTTTAGCAGTTGCACCTTCAACCCCGCCATTTACTTAGGCGTTAGCCAATATGGAGAGCGTGACACAGGCTTTGCACCTGGTACTAGCTCAATCATGAAATCTATCTCCCGTTGAGGCGGGGCTCCAGGAAGATCTCTAGGGAACACATCAGGGAACTCCGATACCACTGAGATATTAACCAACGCGGGCTTCGGCTTTGCAACCGCCACTAGTGTACATGACAGCTCTGCACCAGCACGAACCTCCTTCACCACCTGAAGAGCAGACACCAACGTCTTGCTCGCCCTTTTCGAGCCCGTAAAGGTCATCTCACGGCTTGCTCCCAGCTTGACTTCCTTGCTATCGCAATCTATATAGGCTTGCTGCTCCGAGAGCCAGTCCATGCCAAATATAACGTCGAACTCCACCAACGGAAGTAACGATGCTTGTAGATCGAACTCCTGATTCCCAATCCAAAACTAAGCGGAACAAATTCTACCCGTGCACAGTGAGCACCATTGGACTATAACGCATCCAATTTGTCTCTTACCATCGAAGGAGGTACTCCGAAGCACAATTAAATTCCTAATAAAGGAATGCGAAGCTCCCTAAATGAACAGTGCTCTCGCAGATAAAGTAAAGCCATAATAAAGCTTAGCACCAGTAGTTCTAAGCTAACATGCACAAGGGCGACAAGTATTTAAGGCAAAACTATATTTAAACCATACCCGCCCTTACGACGGCATGATTCTTCTCGGACTTGGGACGCCCGCTCCAGCAGTCTCGGGCAAAGTGCCCCAGTTTTCCATAAGTGAAACATGCGCTCGGGGTTCGACCCGTAGTCACCCCAGAAGCACCAGCACAGGGGGCTGGACCCGAAGTCCAAGCCTTCTTATACCGCCTACGGTAACCAGCCTTTGAGATGTTCGGCATTTTGAATGCCGTCTCCTTTGCACTAAAGTCCTTCACTACTCCTGACATAGCTTTATTGGCCTTTTGAGCACCTTTCCAACAGTCTCGGGCAAAGTGCCCTTTCTTACCACAAGTAAAACATGTGTAAGTAGCTTTGCTAGTCGATGTCATAGCCCCTTTCTCCAGCATTCCAACGGATGCAACCCTTATGGGGCTTGCATAGTTCGATACCATGGTCGCTGGCATCGGGAGGGTCTTCCTCAAATCTGCCTCCAAAGATCTAGCTGATTCCTCGAAGGATCGGAATCCCAATAACTTTGGTCCTAGCAGTAGAACTCGTAACTCGGCGCGCAGGCCATTATAAAATCTATCGACTGTAGCTTGCTCATTATCCAACTCGAAGCATGGGTAGCGACTTATCATAAGAAATGCTTGCAAATATTCCTCAACTGTGTGTGCTACATGCACTAAATGCATATTCAGCTGCTGCCCCGATGGTCTACCAAAGCTCATCTGCTATATCACGCCCACCGACGTTGAAGCCACAACAGGGGCGCAGGGTTGTACATTTCCTCCAAGCTGTGCACCCGTCACAGCGAACACTGCTTCGACGATCCTTCTAACGGTTTCATACGAAGGAGGAGTCTCAAACACCTCACCGGGTGCACTATGCTCCTCAGAAACCGGACATTCTGGCGGTCCAGCACCACTTCCGGGCACCTATAGTGCTACTAAACACCGTTAAGCGACCAAATAAAATTGCGAACAGCAATTATAGGAACATGCAGGTTCCTCAAACACGTGTATTTTAATTCCTAAGTGGTCATTCATGGGTTCTTTTACCGTTATTAATGATGACGCACACAATGTGCTCACCACCCCTTAAAAAGAATTCACCCACGAATTCATTTTAAGCCCGACCAAAACCAGTAGTCTGATACCAAATTGTAACACCCCCTATCCATCGCATAGCATATAACAGTAGGTCCGGCCGGGGCCCGACGCCGTATGCCACAGACAGACCGAGTGGTTACGCATGGAAACCATCCAACCAATCATAACGTCCTACATAGAGCATTCTAGCAGAAGAAGTTTATATAAGTTGCAATAAAGAACCCAGCACTAAAGCATGAATGTCAACTAGTACCAAATAGGAATGTTAAACATACACCAGTACAAGACTTAAGGCCTTACAAAATTGTTCACTTCATATTACATGTTTTACAAACCACGACACACAAGCCGGTCATACATGAATAAAACAGTAAACCCTCAAATTAGGTCTTCGAGGGCCGGCTTCGCAAATTGGGCTTTAGCTCGCTATTGACCTCTTGGTGCAGCAGCACCTGCAAGCAACAAACCACAGCACGGTGGCAAAACAAGGCAACGGTCAGCAATGCTGACCAAATTATAACGATCCCGCCCCCAACTCGGGGCGGCGATGCTCCTTCCCTGCATTTCATTAGCATAAGCGAGCATTATAATAATATTCATTTCATCACATGCGTAGGATCACACGGCCACACACCCCGTGCACTCAGGGCACATTCTGGGTTAACCGGTCGATGTCACGTCAGTTAAAGCCATAGACATTCCGGACCCACCACCGCCACTTTGACGGCCAAACACATGAGCAATTTGTCTTCCCGACATGGGTCACGTCAATTTAAGCCATATACCGTCGAAGACCCTCATCTATGCCAACGACAAGTGCCACGTAACTTTAGGTCTCTTTAAACCGAATGACATAGAAGTGGGTACGGTTCCATCTAACCCGTGCTCATGTCGCAACGAGAATTTAAGCCATATGCGCAGGTCAAACTTCTCCCGAGTCCCTTTTTCATCACACAATTTCACATAACTCGGTTATGTTCAAGTTGGCTCTTAGGCCTCCATGTTGGCAAGATCACGCATCGGCCCAGTTTTCCGGGTGCACCTTAGGGTTAGTCCCCAAGGCTCCCTATTGCAATCTACCGTGTAGAAAACCTGAAAACAATCAATAGCACAGAGTCTTCTCCGGCATTTATGCAATGCAACATCACCGATCCAGACCAACATGTCCTGGTAGGCTTCACACATCATGCCTATCTCCGTTCTCACTTACAGACTCTAAATAACGGGGACTTCACATATCTACCCGAAGGAACGCCTCCAACTCACTGAAAACTCGTGAGAGCGGGCTTCCTATGCAAAGAAGGAGAGCTACTCATGCTCAAGAAGAGAATCGTTACCCTTGAGTTTTTCTTTTGCGCCATGGAAAAGTAAGCGGATGAAAATCACCACACTAGCTTTGCCTCCGTGGATCCGGAGTCGGCTCGCGATTTGGAGCTTCGAAGCTCCAATGGTCGGATCTAGCTTCCTCTTCCTTCCTTGGCTCTCCTCTCTCTCTAAGCTTTTAGAAAGATAACCACTCATGAAAAGTGAGGGTTTTTAAGTCCAATCCCGGGTATATCTCATCAGGAACAACCCTCAGCCGTTGGATCCCAAAATACAGAAATGAACGGCTTTGATTCGGGACTGAAATTTCCAATCTGGGTCGCACACGGCCTGGCACACGCCCGTGTCCAGGGCCGTATGCCTCATTCGCCGTCAAAATCGACGTGCATGGAACAACACACGGGTATCGAACACGCCCGTGTTCGAGCTGACACGCCTGTGTTCCACCTGACACGGCTGTGTGGCCAGCCGTGTACCCCCATCGATTTATCCCGAAAACAACCCGAGCACTGCACGGGTTATAGGACACGCCCGTGTCCTTGCCCGTGTCTACCTCAACATGACTGGGCTCCAGGCCGTGTACATGGTCTCGACACTCGACACTTCGTCGAGCGAAGATCGTCGACCTGATGACACGGCCTTGGACACGCCCGTGTCCTAGGCCGTGTGCCTTGTCTCTACACATCGTCGAGAGCAAAATGTCGTCTCCCCGGGACGAGTGTCGACACGGGTCGACACATCCTGCGACACGCCCGTGTCGCAGGCCGTGTGCCATGTCTCGACACTTCATCGAGCGCAGTTTTGACTTCGCGGGCTGAGTGTCGACACGAGTTGACACGCCCTGCGACACGCCCGTGTCGCAGGCCGTGTGCCCTGTCTCGACACAACATCGAGTGAAATTCGTCGACACCCTGGGTCGATCATCGACACGGCCTTGACACGCCCTGCGACACGCCCATGTCGCAGGCCGTGTTCTCTACTCGACGATCGTCGACTTCAAAATCATCGACCTTTCGACCAGCTCAACGACACAAGCCTGACACGCCCTGGGACACGCCCGTGTCCCAGGCCGTGTGCCTCCTGCCAGAACCCAAAACTGGCCCAAAACGTCACCCGTCGCTCCTTTGAGTTTCGGGGCGTTACATCCGTAGTACAAGCAGACTGGAGCTGTGTCCGCTGAGTCCGGCAGTTTCCTTGGTGGCGAGGCTGTGGGCTCGATATAAGCGGACTGGAGCTGTGTCCGCAGATAAGCGGATAGTTGTTGCAGAGTTTGGCTGTGGCAGTCTTGGTGAAGTCTAGGCGGACTGGCTATACTCTACAGGTCGCGGCAGACTAGAATATATCCGTGGTTTGCGGAGACTTGTTCTTGCTACGGGATGTGGCGATGATCCTATCGGCTAGGGCAGTGACCATAATCCTCACCGTGCCTATAAATAGGACACATGTCACATCAGGAATAAAAAAATGAATGAACAGTAAGTGAGCCCGCCAATAGTTATTGCGGATTGGATTTTAGTATCTGCGCGGTTTGATAGAGTTGACCGGTTTGTGCTGTGTAGGTTGTGCGAATAGCGCTAGAAAGCCAGGACAGTGCAGACTCTGCGGTTAAGAAACTAGCGGCAAATAGTAGGTCGCGGAAAGTAACTAGACAGTTTTCTCTTTGGCAACTTGTGTTCAGGGTTCAATAAGTCTCCAGCGTCAGGCGGCCTGTTCAGTTCAGCTTCACAGCTTGTGTGCTCTGGCGTCTAGGCGATCTCGCGGTCAGACGGCTTGCAGATCAGCGGTTAGAGCTTAGCATTGGAATAACGGGTAGTCCATACGGCTGGGGTTGCGGTCTGGAAAACTGCGGATTGTGCGAACTCCATAGCAGTAGATCAGAGGCTTCGTGTTTGAATCCGTGCGGCTTGTGTTGACTTGTCTTTATAATTGTCTCTGCTTTAGCTGTGATAGTTTTGGTGAATCATGTCTCGCCATGTATGTCTCGCCTTGAAAAGAAGTTAGTTGTTAATCAATAAATACTCTTGTTGCTGCATGTGTTTCTGGTTGTAACTAACTTAGTTGAGATAACCCTTGCTCACTCCAAGATCAGAAAAATTCAACAAGGTATTAGAGGGTGTTTCGAGTGGATTAGAAGTGATCAACTGAAGTGATTGTTGCTCTTGTGAAGAGGGAACAAGTGGTAGATCCATGGCAGTGGAAGATGCAAGTAGTCTTCGAATTGAACTCCTTATAGAAACAAACTTTGAGAGGTGGAAGTATTATATGGGAGCTTTCTTCTTGGCGAGGACCTTTGGGACGTGGTATGCGGAGCAGAAAGACAAGAGGTTATTGCTGGCAATCCTGAGAGATGAGATCTTGGAAGGAGACAAATGCGAAAGCAGAGTCTATTCTCAATCAGGTGATCTCATCGGAGCTCTTGGACCACATTAGTGGATGTCAGTCAGCTGCTTAGGCTTGGACTTCCCTTGATGGGTTGTTCAATAAGAAGGTGAAGGTTGCTGCAGAGGATGGTCCTTCTACTTCATATCAGAAAGAAAGGAGTAGTTCTCCTAGGCGTGATATGAATAGTAAGGAAGGACCAAGGTGCTATAGATGCAAGCAGCATGGTCACCTCAGGAAGGAGTGCAAGGTTGTCATGCTCTCGGGGAACGTATCTCATGTTGGAGGTAAGGAGAAGGACTTAGTTGGGTCATCGACAAGTTCAGGTGCAGATCGAATGAAGGTCAGTGATAGTGTGGCTATCTGGCATGAAAGACTAGAGCATGTATGGATTGACAAGCTGAAAGAAGTGGCGGTAAGAAGACTCGTACGAGGCTTGCCTAGATTGTCATCCTATGGCGATGGTCAGGGATGCGCGAGATGTCAGCATGGTGAAGCTTATCGCTTTACGGTTGATAAGGCGCAGTCTGGATGTAAAGCACATTTGGAGGTTGTCCATTGTGCTCTGATTGGACCGACCGTCACCGCCAGTCTTGGAGATAGTAGGTACATGCTGATATTGGTTCATGACTATTTGAAGTATACTTGGGTATACTTCATGAAGGAGAAGTCGAACATGTTCCACTTGTTTGTGGAGTTCAAGAAGCTTGTGGAAGGCCAGCTTGGCCTGCAGATCAAGAAGTTGAGGACAAGCATCGGTGGTGAGTTCGTCTCCACCGAGTTCTCGAACTTTTGTAGAAAGCATGGGATCCGAAGGGAGCTTTCTCGTGGAAATACTTCACAGCAAGGTGATGTTGTAGTTCGGATGATCCGTCTGTTGACGAAGACCTGCAAGTGTTCGCTTCAGTGCAAAGGCATTCCTAAGGCTTTTTGGGCAGAAGGGATGGACTGTGTGGCACAAGTCATCAATCAGATGCCTCTTAGTCCGATCAATGTGACGAGTACATATGAGGTATTTTTTGAGGTGAAGCCCAGTATAAAGCACCTATGGGTGTTTGGATCTACATGATACGTACACGCTCCAGATGCTCTCAAGACGACGCTAGTCTTTGTTGGGTATGATGATTAGAAGAGATGATGGAGGTGTATGGATCCTGCGATGAGTAGGTTCATCGTGTCGAGAGACGTTTTCTTCGATGAGCTGGCGTCATATTGGGATAGCTCATGTGTGGAGCTAGAGATGAGCAGGTCAGATGGTGGGCTGAAGGAGGCTGCTACTAAGGATCAGTTGGAGCTGCCTGAGTCACCAGGAGCTCCAGGTTATTCTAGCTCCGGGGCAAAGGCATCAGGGTTGGGAAGTAGGCGGAGCATTTCTCCAGGTGCTTATGTCTCGAAGACGGAGGCTTCTGGTTCGAGAAGTAGGGGGAGAGATGTTCCACGTAGTTCTTGTTCGAGAGCGGAGTCTTCTAGTTTAGGTAGCAGGGGGAGCATTGCTCCAGGTGCTCCTGGTTCTATTGTGGTGGCTTCTTATTCAGGAAGCAGTGGGAGCATTGTTCCAGGTTTGCCCGGGAATGGAACAGGATCTGGAGGAGCAATGGAGGTGGTTAGCCGTGATCAGGTTCTTCGGAGATCGAAGAGAATCAGCAACCCACCAGCTCGATATAGCGAAGAGAACACAGCGAGCTTGGTCTCATGTTTCCTTGTAAGCCCTCAGGTCGAGCGAGTACCTTCTAGCTATGATGACACCACTAGAGTTAAGGAGGTGGATGACGCTAAGGCTGAGGAGGTGACTACTATCAGAGGTGACGAGGCTTGGGACCTTGTGCCCAAGGTCGTTGGTGATACTCCTGTGACGCACGAGTGGAGGTCAAAGCTGAAAAAGAAGGCAGAGGGAAGCATGGATCCATTTGGGAGATGCCGGAGGGATCCCTCATGGTCCAGGATATGCAGTACGAGGACTATATCTTGGACATCTCCTCGAAGGCACTATCGGAGGGACTATGTGCAAGGTTACGGGAGTTGCTGGAGCTGTTCACCACTTCTCACTTCAAGGAGGAGTGTTGAAAATTGTGAAGTGAAAGTGGGTGATTGGATGTCTTCGGAAACCTATCCGCGCGGACTACGCAGACAGGGTTGGCGGACAGCAAGGTCGGCAATGCTATTGCAGACGGCTTGTTATGTGGCGGCATGGGCGGCCTGTTCGCACAGACTAAGTGAACAGCAGTGGCGGTTCGCCAGGCCGGCGTATGCTAAGCAAGCAGTTTGATCCCAGAAGGTAACCGAGCGGATTGTAACTCTATCCGCGGTGTCCGATAAGAATCGGAATGAAGAATTGGAGATTGGCAGACCGACTTGGCAGAAGCCTTGGTCTTGCTCTGGTGGAGCGGCAAGTGGAATTCGCGGAGATCGCCAGTTAGAGCGGACAGGTGCTGGTGTTCGCCAATGAAGGTGGACTGAATCCAGTGTCCACCAATAAGTGCAGACTGACCTTTGTGGCCAATGGTGTGGACTTGCTTGGTTCTGAACCAAGTCCAGGTTTGGCTTAGTCCAGGGAGATCGCGCAGTGAAGCGCAAACTGCTTCTCAGTCCGCCGAGCTTGGCAGAAGTATCATGTGCCTTGATTGTGAGCTTGGAGAATGTAGACTGGAGATTTCATCCGCAAGGTCGTGCGGACTAGAGCTGGGTACGCTAAGTCCGACAGCTATCTTGCTGGCATGGTCGTGAACTCAGGATATTCATACTGGAGCATTCTGCGAGATATGCAGACTGGAGGTATCCGCTGTATAAGCAAACCGGAGCTGTGTCCGCTGAGTCCGCCATTTGCCTTGGTGGCGAGGCTGTGGTCTTGGTATAAGTGGACTGTAGCTGTGTCGGTGGATAGACATACAGTTTGTGTAGAGTTCGGTTGTGGCAGTCTTAGCTTGGCCTTCGGCGACGAGGCGGACTGGCGTTCTGTCCGGCATTGGTGAAGTCTAGGCAGACTGGCTATCTTGCACAGGCCGCGGCAGACTGGAATGTATCTGCGGTTTGCGAAGACTTATTGTTGCTGCGGGATGTGGTGGTGATCCGATTGGCTAGGGCGGTGACCACACTTCTCATCGTGACTATAATTAGGACCCATGTCACATCAGGAATAAAAAAATGAATGAACAGTAAGTGAGCCCGCCAACAGTTGCTGCGGACTGGATTTTAGTATCCATTCGATTTGATAGAGTTGACTGGTTTGTGCTGTGCAGGTTGTGCGGATAGAGCTGGAAAGCCAAGACTTGGCAATGATTGCGGTCAAGGGTATTGCGGACTCTACGGATAAGCAATAGTCGGTAAATAGCAGGTCACGGACAGTGACCAGACGGTTTTCTCTTTGACAACTTTTGTTCAGGGTTCAATAAGTCGCGTGCTTCAGGCGGCCTGTTCAGTTCAGCTTTGCAGCTTGTGTTGTCTGGCGGCTAAGCGACCTCGTTGTCAGGTGGCTTGCAGATTGACGGCTAGAGCTTAGCAATTGAATAACGGGCAGTCCGCGCGGCTGGAGTTGTGTTCTGGCGACCTGGCGGATTGTGCGGACTCCATAGCAGTAGATCGGCGGCTTCGGGTTTGATTCTGCACGGCTTGTGTTGATATGTCTTTGTAATTGTCACTACTTTTCCTGTGGTGGTTTTGGCGAATCATGTCTCGCCATGTATGTCTTGCCTTGTAAAGAAGTTAGTTGGTAATCAATAAATACTCTTGTTGCTGCATGTGTTTCTGGTTGTAACTGACTTAGTTGAGATAACCCCAGCTCACTCCAAGATCCAGAAAATTCAACACGAATCACCCATGAATATGACATCATCAGCCGACTCACAAGAAAAAGGAGTAGCAAACTCAGGCAAAAATTGCGGAGGGGCATAACTGCTCTCAAAATCAAGCACTGAATGAGCAGGCCCCATCGCAAAATCATTCGCTGACGCCACCCCGTCGACAGGAACAATCTCTACATCCCATACAAGAGCGCTCATGTGTTCTTGATCCTCTTTTTGCTGTCTAACACCAGAGTGATCTTCATCGCTCAAGGAAAACTCGTAAAAAGGGAGCGAGGGACCCACAAAGGCTCTGAATGCAGTGAGAGATTCTTCGATAATCTCAACAGGTAAAGAATGATCTAGATGAGCGATGTTAGTGTATGGGCCAGACAATACTTTGGTAGGCCTATCCACAACAGTCTTCTACGAATGGGATGTTGCTGTGCACACGCCCTCAGAGGGAGAAGGCTCGCACAAGCGCGGGCAATCCTTCACCATATGGCCTATACCACGACATAGCAAACATCGAATACAATGCTCGACATTCATAACAGCCATGACGTCGATGTATTGGTGCAAAGTGTCATAGAGATGGCACTCGGCTACGGGATACATTGCGAACACAAATATTTACCGAAAGGATGTTACACACTAGAATAAAAATAGCACGGACCCGCTTTCTACCAAAAATCAGAAAATGGAAAAAAAATAAGTAACAAATTCTAAAAATTAAAGCAAAGAAGAAACATACAACGTACAAATGGAAAAGGGCCTCTATCTCCTATCTCCCTCTCCAAAAACTCACACGACTGTGTTCCCCGGCAACGGTGCCAAAACCTTGATGCGTTGAATGACAAGTGTACCGGTCGCACAAGTAATACAAAATGGGCGAATGTCCCCAAGTATCGATCTCTCAAGGAACACAATAAGGTGGAGTTAATTTTGAGGAGGACTTGAGATTGAAGTCCTTAGGTCGGAGTTAACGAAGGGGGTTTTGATTGTTGCGGAAAAAGAAAGTAAAATACTAATACACTACTCCTAAGCAACGCCGCTATTCGATGCTTCGCCAGGCGGGATGGAAGACCACACATTGATGCACTAGCAATTTCTAGTGGCGTGCGTAGCGAAGAGGTGCTCTCGACCATCATTGCTCCATTCTAACCACCTCATCCGTAAGCCTACTCGTCCATCTGCCTAGCGATTCGGTGTATAGCTGCCGGAGTAGTCTTCCATACCGCCTGGCGAAGCATCGCATAGTGGCGTTGCTTAGGAGTAGTTTATTGGTGTTTTACTTTCTTTTTCCGCAAGAATCAAAACCCCCTTCATTAACTCCAACCGAAGGAGTTCAATCTCAAGTCCTCCTCAAAATTAACTCCACCTTATTGTGTCCTTGAGAGATTGATACTTGGGGACATTCGACCATTTTATATTACTTGTGCGACCGGTACACTTGTCGTTCAATGCATCACTGCCACAACTATTGGACAAGGGGAAGAGCAAGCTGAACGTGGTTTCGTTGGAGGAAGTCCAGACATATTCACATGTTATTTCAAGTTAGATTATAACCTGTTCATTGTTTTCCATTTGTAGCTATAATTCTACGTTTATTTCCTTAGTTGCGTAAACAAATTTATATACTAAATTTTAAGGTAAAGAACCACTGGGCGTGTGTTCTGTTCGATTTCGGTGCTACCCACTCATTTGTGCTAGGACTTTCGTAGCGCGTCACGGTTTGATCCTTTATCTTATTGGTGATGCATTTAGTGTCAAGTTTCCTTCTGGAGATTTTGTTGTATCTGACCAAGGAATTCAGAGTTGTCTGATTCTATTATGTGATTTTCAAGCGGTTGCGGATTTGAAGATGATAGACTTGGAAGATTTCGATGTGATTCTGGGCATGGATTGTTTGTCCAAGTATGATGTGGTTATCTAGTGCAAGGTCAAGCGTTTGGACTTCAAGATGGACAACGGTCAACCTAGGAGCATTTATTGCTTCCCTCGCCAAGTTTCTCTGATTATCTCTGCGGTACGTGCTCGGAAGTTGGTAAATTCCGGATGTTTTGCTTGTTTGGTTTCGGTATTGGCGACCGATGGTAGTTTGCCGCGAGTCGAGGAGATTGCAGTTGTGTTCGAGTTTTCGGATGTATTTCATGATAATCTTCCTGGTCTTCCGCCCGAGAAAGACATGGAGTTCGTCATATATCTAGGGCCGGGTACTCGTCCTATTGCTAAGGCTCCATAGCGTATAGCCCCACGTGAGCTGGAGGCGATGCGTTCCCAATTGGATGAGTTACATCACAATGGTTATATTAGGCCTAGTACTTTTCCGTTGGGTGCTCCTGTATTATTTTTAAAGAAAAAGGATGGATCGATGAGGCTTTGCATCGATTATAGGAAGTTGAATAAGGTGACCATCAAAAATAGATATCCCCTGCTAAGGATTGATGACCTGTTTGATCAGTTGCATGGTAGCTCTGTGTTTTCAAAGATTGATCTTAGTTTAAGCTGCCACCAGTTGAGGATTCGTGAGATAGATATTCCTCGGACTACTTTCCATTCGCGGTATGGGCATTTTGAGTTTTTGGTAATCTATTTCAGATTGACTAATGCACCCTCTGCCATTATGGATATGATGAACATGGTATTTAAGGATTTCCTGGATCGTTTCGTGGTTGAATACATAGATAATGTCCTGGTATACTCCTGTAGTGCAGAATAGCATGCCCAGTACTTGCATCTAGTTTTGCCTACCTAGAGAGAGCATAAGTTGTATGCCAAGCTAAGTAAATGCGAGTTTTTCTTCCTCAGGTTTCGTTTCTGGGTCATTTGGTTAATAAGGATGTAATATCTGTGGACCCTAAAAATATAGCTGCTGTCATGGATTGGATTAAGCCTACCACTCCCAAGGAGATAAAGAGTTTCCTAGGCCTGGCATGCTATTATAGAAGGTTTGTTGAGGGTTTCTCTACGCTGTCTGCACGATTGGATAAACTGACGCAGAAGAATGCAACTTTTGTATGAAGCGGTAAATGCGAGGAAGCTTTTCTAGAATTGAACCGGAGATTGTGCAGTACTCCGATTTTGACCTTTCTACTGAAGGGATAGAGTATGCTGTGTATGTGGACGCATCACACGTGAGACTTGGTTCTGTGTTGATGTAATAGGGCAAAGTTATAGAGTGGGGGTCGAGGCAGATAAAGACTCATGAAAGGAATTACCCTACGCATGATCTATAATTTGCAGCTGTGATTTACGTCTTAAAGTTATGGAGACGTCTTTTATATGACTCTTTGTGCAAAATTTACACCGGTCATAAGATTTTAAAGTATGTGTTCACTCAAAAGGAGTTGAATTTGATCTAATGGAGGTGGTTGGAGTATGTTGCAGACTATGATGTTGAGATTCAGTATCATCCAGGCAAAGGTAATGTGGTTGTCGACACCCTGAGTAGGAAGTCAGCGAAGATTTTTAATCTTTCTGTGGATTCGCTGGTGGAAGAATTCCTTCTGATGTATATATCGGTGGGGAGTAGCGACTCACATGGTAGTTTGGAAGTGTTAGAGACTTCATGGATTTCACTGACGAGGCTACATCAAAGAGATGATCTTGATTTGATGCACCTTTATAATATAACTGCGAAAGCGGAATTGCCAGACTTTTCGATTGATAACGCGGGTACTTTGAAGTACCGCGACAATTTTTATGTCCCAAATGTTGAAGATATCTGAGTTAAATTATGCAATGAGATGCATGGTTCCAGTGTTGCCTACCACCCTGGTTCTACTAAGATGTATCGAGATCTGAATCTGATTTCCTGGTGGTATGAAATGAAGGACGATATAGTTAAGTTTGTATCAGAATGTTTTACTTGCAAGCGCGTGAAGGCCGATCATTGTTGGCCTGGGGGAAGTTAATTCCCTTAAAGATTCCAAATTGCAAGTGAGTGAGCATTTCGATGGATTTTATTACTTTATTGCCGAGATCTCCCCAAGGACACGATTTAGTTTGGGTTATTGTGGATAGAGTAACGAAGTGTGCTCGCTTTGTGCCATTTAAGATCGACTACTCCATGAAGAAAATAGCTAAATCATACTTGGATGAAGTCATCAGATTACAAGGAGTGCCTGTCAGTATTATATCTAATCGAGACTCCCGGTTTATGTCTCTCTTTTAGAAGAGTTTACAGGAAGGATTGGATACTGATCTGCGGTATTCCAACATTTATCATCCGCAGACTAATGGTCAAATAGAAAGATTTAATCGGATCGTTGAAGATATGATCAGATGTTTTGTTTTGGACCACAGAGGAGCGTGGGATGATCGTTTGATACTGATGGAATTCGATTATAATAACAGTTATTAGGAAAGTCTGCAGATGGCCCCATTTGAGGTATTGTATGGGAGGCATTGCAGAACTCGCTTGTTTTGGGCCGAGGTAGTTGAGAGACCTTTGTTGGGTCCTTAAGCATTAAAAGAGATGGATGTTTCAACAAAGAATATTGGAGAGAAGTTTCAAATAGCTCAAGAGCGATTTGAGAAGAATGCCAATCAGTGTAGATCCGATTTGGAGTTTGTTGTAGGGGATATGGTGTTTCTTAAAGTTTCCCCGATGTCTAGAGTTAAAAGGTTTGGTAAGAACCATAAGTTGAACCCTAGGTATGTGGGACCTCTTAAAATTGTTGAGCGGATTGGTGTGTCAGCTTATAGGATGGATTTACCCGCATGTTTTCCTGGTGTGAATGATGTTTTTCACGTGAGCCAATTGCAGAAGTATGTGCTAAGCGTTTTCCAAGTTATTGATTCTATGCCCCAGTTGGAGCCTAACCTTTCATATGTGGAAGTGCCTGTTCGTATTTTGGATGCTCAAGATCGGGAATTGCGAAGGAAGACAATACCGATGGTTAAGGTTTTGTGGAGGAACCAAGATGTGGAAAGCGTGACTTGGGAGTGGGAGTCAGCTATGATGGAGGCTCATCCTCATTTTTTCTCCAGATATTTTGGTAATTGTCTTCTTTGTAGCCTATGATTGCTTTTATTCTGATTGGGATTTGATCCTGTTTATGTTAAGTTTCAGGACAAAACTTTTTTTAGGAGGGGTGGCTGTAACGCTACTTATTTTTCGGTATTTATTTTTTATTATTATAGTGGCGTAATCTTTACTTCAGGGTGTTATGTAAACATATGTTTGTCTTGTACCAAGGTTAGAGCATGGTTTTGTTCTTTGAGTTTTCAGTGTGGCTGGGTTTAGCATGTTTGCAAGATTCCCTTGCGAGCTGGGTCTGTTCTGGTGACTCGGTGAAGCCTTTTTGAGAATGCTTGTGTTTTGGCTTCGGGAGGTATTTTCCATAGTTTGGTTTGTCGATTTGCGTTTTGACATCGTCGTTGGATTTGTAGCGTCGGTATTTAGCTATGGGGCGAATTTCGTAGAAATTCGGCTTGTTTTGGATTTCAGATTAATTTGGGAATTATTAATATTGTATTGTAAATAAATTAATTATTATTATAATATTTACATATATATACGTGCAATAACTGAACTCTAGTGCTACTATTCACCTTCTACCCAACCCGACTGCGACATATTTCGTGAAACAAGGAGTTCGGCAGACGTGCGGAGCTTTCGGCCGGTGAAATCGGGTATTTGGGTGGTCGGTTTTGACGTTTGTGTATAGATTTGGAAAGCTCTTGGCAAGGGCTTCGCGATCGTGGTAAGATCTTCCCATTTCCCCTATTTTTGTGAGTTTGGGTTTGAGGTTTTTGTTGGGTACATTGGAATATGTGTACCAGATTTGAAGAAGCCTCACCCTACTCAATGATATACATCAAGGTGTATTAGATGTGCTTTGAGTTTATTTGTGCAGGTTAAGTAATTGCAGGAAATGAAGAAAAGTTTCTAAGTCCATGTGTCGACACCTAGAGGTGAAATGTCGACACTTATGAATGCTTGTGTCGACACTTAGAGAAGTTGTGTCAATAATTGGAGTAATTGTGTCGACACCAGGAAAGGCAGAATCGACACCAGAAGAAAAGTGTCGACACATACAGGTAGTGTCGACACACTATGAAGAATTGTCAACATAATCTGTGTCGACACTTAGAGGCAGTGTCGACACCCAGAGAAACTTTGTCGACATCAAAAGTGTCGACACCAGGAGGCTGTGTCGACACTCAGCAAACTTCAACAAAGTTAAAGTACATGTGTCGACAGTAAGGAGATGTGTCGACACTCAGCAAGTTTCAACACATGAAGGCATGTGTCGACACAAAGAAGATGTGTCGACACTCAACAAGCATCATGAAAGGGGAAACTAGATCTGATATACTCTAGAGGGGGGTGAATAGAGTATGTGGTGCTTTTTAAAACACAAAGAAAAACTTTTGCAAAGCTTTACAACAATTATTGTAATGAGTGTAAGCAGGGAAGCAGAAATAAAACTAATCACAAACTAAGCTATGCAGAAACTAAGCACAAGAAAATCTAGGCCAGAAACAGAAAGAAAACATGCAAAACCAGATGACACAAGGAATTATAGTGGTTCCCCAACTTGGGTACATCCACTCTTCTACCACCCTAGGTAGGAATCCACTGCAGGATGAGTTGATCAGGTGTCCTGGGCACCAATGAGCTTTTGATAAGGTGCTCAAAAACCAAAACAGATTTTTTGATCAGGTGTCTTGCCACCAATGAGCTTTTGACAAGGTGCTCAAAAACCAGATTCAAACTTTTGAAGGGAGTTTGAAAAACCCTTTACAGAGTGGGGGTGAGAGAGTGATGGCAGTCTTATCTTTTCTCAAACAACTGAGAAGACTAAGTGGATGGATTTCAAAGCTCCCCCTGAGTCCTTGATCTTCAGGAAGATGAGCTTTGCTGAGGATGATAGGCCTTCAAAGATAGATCTCCAGCAAAAGATGATTTCAGTAAGCTGAAATGTTGAGTGTCTGGAGTCTTGAAATGATGTTGGCCTTGAACACTTGGAGAGCTGAAGAGATCTGAAGATTTGTTTGAAAGCTTGATCTCTTTGATGAGTGTTCTTCAGAATTCTTGTTGACAGAATATTTTCAAAAGGGGTCTCTGTATATTGAGTTGTGTGTCCTCTCCTTGTCAATCTTTGTATTTCTTCTTTATTTCATTCAAAAACATTCTCTTTTATTCTCTGTGTCTGAATAGGATATTACTCTGTCAAAGATAGCCGTTGGTCTGCATTGATTACAGCCTTAATTGCATAATTTGTTATAAAGGAAAGTCCACTGATTTGTTCCTTGAAAAATCCCTTGAAACTTGCTCCAGAAGTAAATGAAAACGGCTGGCAGATCTTCTGAATTAAATGCAGAATAACTTCTATCTGATTTGAATTTGAATTCTGAAAGATAACTGAAATCGTCGAACTGAGCTCTGCTATCGTCGAGCTGAGCTCAGCGACCTGGAAAATGCAAGCAGCAAAGAAATCGTCGATCTGAGCTCAAAGATCGTCGAACTGAGCTCAGAGATAAGGATCCAGTGCAGAGTCAAAATCGTCGACCTGAGCTCACCGATCGTCGAATGGAGTTCGACGATATTGCAAAGTTGAGCTCAGCGATCGTCGAATGGAGCTCGACGATCTGCAGAAGTTGAGCTAGACGATCGTCGACCGGAGTTCGACGAAACGTCGTGCTGAGCTCGACGATTTGACTTAGTTCCCAGAAAAACTTTGGTCTTCAAGGCAGCTTCCAAACCTAGACTCCTGATCCCTTAGACTCAATTCTAATTGACCTATTAAGCTATACAGAAGGTCAAACACAGATTCCTAGAGACATAGTGATCCTGACCCAAATTAGTAATAGGGTGTTCCAACAATCTCCCCCTATTTGGGTTAGGAAAACTATTTACAGACTTTGGAAAATCAAACAACATCATACAATCAGAAAAACACAAAAACAATAGCAGCTAGACATTACAGAACCATCACAGAGATATATATATATGACATCCAGATATCAGTCAGAAAAACCAAGAATTGTCACCTTACAGAGTTAGTTTTTCTCTTTGCCTTTTACCATCTTGATTTCTCTGTTAGGATCTAAAGCTTGTTGTTTGGATCTGGTATCATCAGCTGCACCCAAATAAATTTGCTTTGATGTCCTGGAAACCACTGCAGCTGGATGCAACTCCATGTACCTGTCTGCATCAAAAAACTTACTGGAGGCATATCTTTCTAGTTCTTTCTGTCTTTGTTCTGACATTGTAGATATATTGGTGGTGTCCAGGCCTTGCTCTTTGGCTTTCTTGATCTGGTCTAAAGCAGCCAACTCTTTCATTCTAGCAGTCCAAGCAACAGGATTCCTCTCAGGGTCCTCAAATGGAACAGGTGGCTCATACCTGTTGGAAGAAGTATCTTGAGGAGTCCTGGCAGTCACAATTTCTCTGAGCTTATAGGGGAATGGACCTGAAGTTGTATCAGAAGGAACATGTCCTCCCCTGGAATAAGGATGCTGCCTGGAATGCCCTTTGGAGTAAACCTGAGTCTCTCTTTGATTTCCCCTATATCCTCCCCTTCTAGAGTAAGATCCCCTAGACTGGCTTTCCCTTTGATATGTTCTAGCATGAGGTTGGTAGGGAGCCTGGCTTCTAGCTGGGCCTGATCTTGCAGAGCTACCACCTGCACCTGCATCAGGTGGAGGTGGTGGAGGAGGATGAGGGTGCTTGAACTGGGAGGAGTCCTTATCAAACTTTCTTTTCTTCTTCATAGCCTTTAGCTGATTCTTAGAGAACTGCATCCAATGCTCAGTAATTGGACAGTTGTGCAGAATATAGTAAGGAACATCATTATCATCTCTAACTTTGGCAGGAGGAACCCTCTTCAATGCCTTACTTCTTGCCTTCCTTTTCCTTGCAATGGTGGCAGAGGAATCATCAGAAGCAGTGTTGTAATCCTCAGATTCAGAACTCTGTGCATCATATAAGGCATCAATCCTTTTCATCAAATTTTCTTTCAGTTGCATTACAGCAGATGGGGCAGAAGCAGAAGCAGAAGCAGAAGGTATAGCAGCAGATACAGGAACAGATTCAGCAGATACAGTACTAGTTACTTCAGGGATTTTGGCAGCAGCAGGTTCAGAAAAAACAAAAATATCTACAGCAGGCTCAAAAACAACAGCCTCTGTCATCAGAGAATCCGGGGAAATGAGCTCATCAGCAGCAGTTGGAACATTGTCTTCTTCAGCAGCAACAACAATTTCAGAAGTAGATACAGCCTTGTCTTCAGCAGCAGCAGCAGTAACATCATCAGAAGCAACAGTTACTGAATGAATAAAAGCAGAAATGATACTGGGGTCACAGCATGAGAAGGGCACCATAGCCTTGGACAGATCTTCAGGGGGCTGGACAGCATTGGGCTCTGGGAGGTAGCTGAAGTGTGCAGTATCAAATGCAGAGAGCAAAGACCCTAGGTCAATTGCTAAGACTGCAGTAGGCACAGCAACTGGAGCAGAAGATACAAGCACAACAGCAGCAACAGCAGCAGGAGCAGAAGCAGAAGCAGCAGCAACAGCAGCATGAACGCTGGCTTCATAAGGCATCTCCCCCTGCCTGGATGCAGATACCTCTGTATCAAGGCACACTGCTGGTGGGGCTGCATGAGGAATGAGGGAGGAAAGCCTGGCAGACAGGGCTGCCACTGACTGTTGTAGAGGAGCTAAGGAGGCCTCCATGAGAAGAGAGAGCCTGGGGGCCAATAGCTCATACAACTTGTCAGCTAGGGCTGGCAGATCTACATGCTCAATGGCAGGAGCAGAGGTAGAGGGTATTGGGATGGCTGAGGATGCTGGAGGTGGAGTGCTGGATGGTGAAGGGATAGAGTGCTGAGGTGTTGGAATTGTGGAGATGGAGGACAAGGGTAGAGATATGGATGGAGTGAATGATGGTTGGTCAAGGATGTGGTGGAGGAGATCTTGGAAAGATGTTGAGGAGGAGGGGAAGTCTGGAGGAGAAGAGGGGGAATCATCCATGTAGGATTCATCCAGAAGGGTGAAGGATGGTATGGATGGGGATGAGGTGACATCTGGTGGTGGATATGAAAATAATGGGTGGAAGTGGTCAACTGGAGGTGATGAAGTGGTTGCTGGGGATGGAATTGAGGTTGGAGATGGGCTGGAGATGGTAATGGGGGATGAGGCTGGAATGGTGGATGGAGATGGAGGTAGGGTTGAACTTGGAGGAGGAGGAGAAGCAGCACTAGAAGCAGGCAGGTCTTCTGCAGGTGCAGAGACCTGGGGGGAGTAACTCTGTGAGTCCTGGTGCCTGAAGGGGCAGCTGAAGAGGGCCTGCTGGGCTTGCTAATCTGCCTGTCCCATTTGCCAAAAAGGGCACAGGTGAGTCTCTTGGAGGCATTGATGTGCACTCCAGAGGAGACCAGCAGAGTAGGGCACTTAGCCTGAAGGAAAACTCCAAGGATTCTTCCAAAGTTTACAAAGCTTTTATTGATTTTCTTCTTTATCAGGTCAAAGAAGACCTCTCCCCAATTCAGATTTTTCTTATCTACCAGAGCTCCCATGAGGCAGAGCTGATGTCTGGAGATGGTGTCATGAGCAGAGTGTTTGGCCAACAGGACCTTGCCTACAACATCTGCCAGGAACCTGTATTCAACTGACAGGTTCCTCTTAAATAATTTGCTAGGGTTTCCCTTAGGATGACCCATCCTGGCAAGTATATCAGTAAACTCTTCTCCAGAAAGTTCAGCAGAGTCATCTCCATTTCTAAAACCAAAAACTTCTGTTAAGACTGTTGGGGTCAGAGGTACCTGGGTGCCACCAATAGATCCAACTATGGTGTTGTTGTCAAGGTTGTGTGCAGTATATACCCATTCCTTTATTTCATCTGAGGCAAGTTTGATTCTTGTGGTCATGAGGGCAGATAAATGCTGATCTTTGAATAAATTCAGGATGTCCTGGAAGACTTGATCAGTGGTGTTGAAGGAGTCCAAATCAATGTCAAACCCTGCATCAAACTTCATGGCGGTGAGGACAGCAACTGAGACGGCCATGGTACCTGCAAAAACTTAACAAACAAAACGACCAAGGTAGAACTGTTTGGAGGGAAGAAAATTTCTGCAGAGAAATTGAAAGCGCAAGAGAGAACGACGGCGAAAAATGAGTTTTATATTAGGGTTCGACGCAGAAATGGAAAGATCGTTGAACTCAGTTCGACGATCGAGGCTTCTAAAGGAATCTGAAGAGACTCCAACATCGTCGATCTCCGTTCGACGATCTGGAAAGGCGTCGAGCTCTGTTCGACGATCGTTCAGGGAACAAGATCGTCGAGCGCCGTTCGACGATCGTTGACCGCAGGAGACAGTTCATGCTGTCTGAGGGGCGCTGAACTCAGTTCGACGATTCTGGAAATCGTCGATCTCCGTTCGACGATCTTTGGGGAAATCGTCGAGCGCCGTTCAGAGATCAGAAAATTCTAGACACTAAGGAAAATCAGAATTTTTGCCTAGTCTTGGTCAATTTTTAGCTTTCAAAATCTTGGGGATTATTTAAGACTTCCTCCATCTAACATTCCTAACTGATTTAGGAAGAAAGTGTGTTTCTTTTCATCCAAAGGCTTGGTGAAAATATCTCCCCTTTGTAAATCAGTTGGGATATACTGCAGTTCAATTTTGTTCTTTTCAACATTGTCCCTTAAGAAATGATGTCTAATCTCTATGTGTTTTGTCCTACTATGGAGGACTGGATTTTGAGCTATGGAAATAGCACTTGTATTGTCACAAAAGATTTTGGACTTCTCTAAGTTGTAACCATAGTCTAGGAGTTGATTTTGAATCCACAATATTTGTGAACAACAACTGCCTGCAGCCATATATTCAGCTTCAGCAGTTGAAGTTGACACAGATGTTTGTTTCTTACAAAACAAGGAGACAAGTCTATCACAAAGGAACTGACAAGTTCCACTGGTGCTTTTCCTGTCAATTCTGCATCCAGCATAATCAGCATCAGAGAATCCAGTTAACTCAAATGCTGAATCTTTTGGATACCAGAGACCTAAATTTGGACAACTTTTAACATACTTAAGAATCCTCTTTACTAATGTGAGGTGTGACTCTCTAGGGCTAACTTGGAATCTAGCACATATACATGTAGCAAACATTATATCTGGTCTACTAGCTGTAAGATACAGTAAAGAGCCAATCATTGCTCTATATGTTGTCTGATCAACAGGTTTCCCATGTTCATCAGCATCTAATACAGCATTGGTAGGCATGGGTGTTTTCATACAAGATGCCTCAGACATGCCAAATTTCTTAACCAGCTCATTAGCATATTTGGTTTGAGAAATAAAGATGCCTTCAGCATGTTGTTTGACTTGCAATCCTAGGAAGAAGGATAGCTCACCCATGCTACTCATCTCAAATTTAGAATGCATTAGGTTAGAAAACCTTCTGCACAATTTTGAGTCAGTAGAACCAAAGATGATATCGTCTACATAAATTTGTACTAGTAGGGTATGGGACTTATGGGTTCTAATAAAAAGAGTTTGGTCTACTCTACCCCTTATAAAACCATTTTCCAAGAGAAAGCATGCTAGGGTCTCATACCATGCTCTAGGAGCTTGCTTGAGACCATATAATGCTTTATGTAGTTTGAATACATAATCAGGGTAAGTTGGAGAGATAAAACCTGGAGGTTGTCTGACATAGACTTCCTCTTTGATGTCTCCATTTAAAAAGGCACTCTTGACATCCATCTGATAAACCTTGAAGCCTTTGTGAGCTGCATAAGCTAGAAAAATTCTGATGGCTTCCAATCTTGCAACAGGTGCAAAAGTCTGGTCGTAGTCAATTCCTTCTTCTTGAGAATATCCTTGGGCAACTAGCCTTGCCTTGTTCCTTATTATTACTCCTTGATCATCCAGTTTGTTTCTGAATACCCATTTTGTTCCAACAATGGAATGATCCTTTGGCTTTGGCACTAGTTCCCATACTTTGTTCCTCTCAAATTGATGCAACTCCTCTTGCATGGCAATGATCCAGTGTGGATCTTGCTCTGCATCTTGAATGGACTGAGGTTCAATTTGAGAAAGGAAGCAGGTGTGCAACAGGTTTTGGTTGACCTGATTTTGGTTTGCACACCAGCTGAGAGTTCTCCAATTATTTGGGTAATTGGATGGTCTCTTGATGTTACTAAATCAACAGGGGTGTTGATTGTTCACCAACCTGTGTTGTTGTTTCCTCTTGTGGTACAACAACTGGCTCTTCAAGTTGGGCTTCAATGTGTTGAGCATTCCCTTCATCTTCACTGCTTTCATTCTCTTGAGCAACCTGCAACTTGTTCATGTCTTCAACTAGAGAGTGTTCCTGCAAAGGTTCTATGGTAGAAGAAATCTTCTCCTTGAAAGACATGTTAGTTTCATCAAAAGAAACATGAACAGATTCCTCAATTTTCAATGATGATTTATTATATACCCTATAGGCCTTGCTGATCATGGAGTATCCCAGAAACACTCCTTCATCAGCTTTGGCTTGAAATTTTGCTAAATATTTCTTATCATTATTGTGAATATAGCAAGTGCAGCCAAAAATTTTGAAATAGTCAACTTTAGGTTTCTTCCCTTTGAGCAATTCATAGGGAGTCTTTCCCTTCAGTTTATGTATCAGACTTCTGTTCAGTACATAGTTGGAGGTGTTCACTGCCTCTGCCCAGAAGGATAGAGGTAGATGAGCATCTGACAACAATGTAGTGGCAGATTCAATATGGGTTCTATTTTTCCTTTCAGCTACCCCATTTTGTTGAGGAGTTCTAGGAGCTGAGAAAGTATGTCTGATCCCTTCACTCTGACAGAACTCTTGCATAAGAAGAGAATCAAACTCTGTCCCATGATCACTTCTGATCAGGGCAATGTGAGTATTGAACTCAATCTTTATACATTTGAGAAACTCTATTAGACACTTAAAGTTATCAGACTTCTTCCTTAGAAAGAACACCCAAGTGAATCTAGAGAAGTCATCTACAATCACTAAAGTGTAGGATTTCCCTCCTAGGCTTTGTACTGTGATGGGTCCAAATAGATCCATGTGTAACAGATACAATATCCTAGGTGAATCACTCTTATTAAGTGACTTGAAACTGTTTTTAGTTTGCTTGCCTAATTGACAAGCCTTGCAGAGTCCTTCCTTCTTGTAGGGGCCAGAAGGTAGTCCTCTAACAAGGTTGTCCTTGGATAGCCTAGCAATAGTTCTAAGGTTTAGGTGTCCTAGTCTCTTATGCCATAAAACATTTGGTCTACAGACTGAGTTAAATAAACAGATATCTATAGTAGTTGAAAGAAAATCTACTAGGTAGATGTTACCTTTCCTTTTACCTGTCAACACAGTTGTGTTGTCCTCTGACTTGATTTTGCATAAGGTTTTGCTGAAGGTCACCTGGTAGCCTTCATCACATAGCTGACTGATGCTGATTAGGTTGTGCTTCAGTCCTTCCACATATGCTACCTTCTTGAAGGTTACAGAACCAATCTGGACTGCTCCATAACCTTTAGTTTGTCCAAAGTTGGAGTCACCAAAGATAACCTTGGGTCCAAGCTTGGCTCTAAAGGAATTGAGGTTGTCCTTGTTCCCTGTCATGTGCTTAGAGCACCCACTATCCAAATACCATTGCTGGTTAGATGTTGGATAGGTCTTCACCTGCACATAAAACAATTCACTTGTTTTTGACCCAGTTTACCTTGGGCCTAGGTTGATAACCTTTAAATTCAGAGATGAAAGATATCCCTGGCTGACTCTTATATCCTTCAGGATGATATCTCCTTGGAGGTAAAATCCATTCAGTATAAGGGTTGAAGGTTTGGGATGAAAAACCCTCAGGATTCAATTTTGACTTGCCATTGAAAAAATTTCCAGAGCTCTGACCTCTGTTCGACGATCTTGGAGCTGAGTTCGACGATCTTGGGTCAGATCGTCGAGCTCCATTCGACGGTCGACTATGGCTGAGGTCAGGTATATGGGATCATCGACCAGCGTTCGACGATCTTGGCTTAGATCGTCGATCAGCGTTCGACGATTTGTCCTGAGATCGTCGAGCTGCGTTCGGCGATCGGCGATCTTCATTCGGCGATCGTCGATCTCCGTTCGACGATTTGTGCTGGATTTTAGTTTTTTGAGGCAGATCAGAATTTTTCCTGGCAACCTCTACAACTCCCTTTCCCTTGTCAGAAATGAACTTGATAGGGGTTGTTAGAACAATAGGTTGGCTGGATGAGGCACCCAAGCCCAGTGTACTGTTGAATCTTGAGTTCACTGTGCTTGTGATGTCCATCAGCTTGATGCTTCTCCCATTGAGAGATTCTTCAAGCTTCTTGGCCTCAGAGAGTTCACTCTTCAGTGAAGCTATCTGTTCCCTATAGTTCTCCAACTCCTGAGAGAGTTTGAGGTTTTCTGATTTTAAACCACTTTGTTCAGATAATTGATTTCTGAGAGAGATGATCTCTTTCTCAGACTTTAGCTGGTCTAAACATAGTGCTTTAAATTCAAGTTTAAAATCTTCTGAAGTAAAATCAAAAGAGCTGATTACCTGATCTTATTCAGGTTGACTCTCTGAGTCTGACTCTGACTCCTCTTCCTCTGAGTTCTGTTGTGAGGCATTGATTGCCATCATGCAGAACTCCTTTTCCTCTACATCATCCTCATCATCACTTGAGCTGGAAGAGGCTTCTGACTCCTCTTCAGTCTCACTCCAGGATTCAGCAACAAATCCTTTCCTTGTGTGCTTATTTCTGCTGGAGGAAGGTTTGCTACTTCCATTCCTTTTGGAGTCCTTCTCCTTTCTTCTTTCTTTTCTGTCCCTTCTGTCCTTGTTCTTGTTCTCTGGACAGTCAGGAACCATATGCCCTGGTTTCCTGCAACCAAAGCAAATGATGTCTTTGCTATTGCCAATGGACTTGTCATACCTTGGCTTATCCTGCTCCTTGTATGATCTTCTTCTGAAGTCCTTTCTGGCCATCTTATAGAATCTTTTGGCCAACAAGCTGAGAAGTTCATCATTGGTTGTTCCTTTTTCTTCAGGCAGATCCTCAGTTGCCTTGAATGCTATAGTCTTCTCCTTTCTTGTGGCTGGTGGAGCAGCCTTCTGTTCTTCCTCTCTGTTCTTGATGAGTAGCTCATAAGATTTGAGCTTACCCAACAAGGCTTCAGTGGTGATCTCATTCAGACTTCTGGCATCTTTAATTAGCCAGATTCTTGAATCCCAAGTGCTGGGGAAGCACATTAGGATCTTGTCATTGAGTTCTGTCGGTGAGATCTCTTTGTCTAATGTCCTCAGTTCACTGACAATTAGACTCAGTCTGTTGTACATGTCTCCCACAGACTCTGTTTCTCCCTTCTTGAAGTTCTCATATTGGGAGATGAGATGGGATCTTCTGTCCTTTCTCTCATCAGCTGAGCCAGAGACAATTTCTGAGAGCTTGTCCCAAATTTCCTTGGCTGAATTGCATTCAGCTACTTTTTGAAAGATGTCATCTGACATTGTCTGAGCTAAAATGTTCATTGCCTTGGCATCAGCTACTTTCCACTTTTTGATGTCAGCATCTGTTCCTGATGGAGGTGGAACAACATTTGTGCTTGTGCCCTCTGGAGGTCTTGGACACACTGTCAAAACAGAATTAAAAATATCTTCGTCAATAGAATTCATGTAGAGTCTAATCCTTGCTTTCCAAAGTGCAAACTTTGACAGATTGCACACTGGAGGTCTGGTGCTAGCATAATCTTTGTTTTGGGCCATGATTTGTGCAAGCTAAATCTAATAATGAAATATAAAAGAAGGATCTAGATTGGGATCTTGGGGTTCAGGTGTTAGCCTGTACAACCAAACAGATATGGTATGTTTAACCAACCTGCCTCTGATACCAATTGAAAGGGGAAACTAGATCTGATATACTCTAGAGGGGGGTGAATAGAGTATGTGGTGCTTTTTAAAACACAAAGAAAAACTTTTGCAAAGCTTTACAACAATTGTTGTAATGAGTGTAAGCAGGGAAGCAGAAATAAAACTAATCACAAACTAAGCTATGCAGAAACTAAGCACAAGAAAATCTAGGCCAGAAACAGAAAGAAAACATGCAAAACCAGATGACACAAGGAATTATAGTGGTTCCCCAACTTGGGTACATCCACTCTTCTACCACCCTAGGTAGGAATCCACTGCAGGATGAGTTGATCAGGTGTCCTGGGCACCAATGAGCTTTTGATAAGGTGCTCAAAAACCAAAACAGATTTTTTGATCAGGTGTCTTGCCACCAATGAGCTTTTGACAAGGAGCTCAAAAACCAGATTCAAACTTTGAAGGGAGTTTGAAAAACCCTTTATATAGTGGGGGTGAGAGAGTGATGGCAGTCTTCTCTTTTCTCAAACAATTGAGAAGACTAAGTGGATGGATTTCAAAGCTCCCCCTGAGTCCTTGATCTTCAGGAAGATGAGCTTTGCTGAGGATGATAGGCCTTCAAAGATAGATCTCCAGCAAAAGATGATTTCAGCAAGCTGAAATGTTGAGTGTCTGGAGTCTTGAAATGATGTTGGCCTTGAACACTTGGAGAGCTGAAGAGATCTGAAGATTTGTTTGAAAGCTTGATCTCTTTGATGAGTGTTCTTCAGAATTCTTGTTGACAGAATATTTTCAAAAGGGGTCTCTGTATATTGAGTTGTGTGTCCTCTACTTGTCAATCTCTGTATTTCTTCTTTATTTCATTCAAAAACATTCTCTTTTATTCTCTGTGTCTGAATAGGATATTACTCTGTCAAAGATAGCCGTTGGTCTGCATTGATTACAGCCTTAATTGCATAATTTGTTCTAAAGGAAAGTCCACTGATTTGTTCCTTGAAAAATCCCTTGAAACTTGCTCCAGAAGTAAATGAAAACGGCTGGCAGATCTTCTGAATTAAATGCAGAATAACTTCTATCTGATTTGAATTTGAATTCTGAAAGATAACTGAAATCGTTGAACTGAGCTCTGCTATCGTCGAGCTGAGCTCAGCGACCTGGAAAATGCAAGCAGCAAAGAAATCGTCGATCTGAGCTCAAAGATCGTCGAACTGAGCTCAGAGATAAGGATCCAGTACAGAGTCAAAATCGTCGACCTGAGCTCACCGATCGTCGAATGGAGTTCGACGATATTGCGAAGTTGAGCTCAGCGATCGTCGAATGGAGCTCGACGATCTGCAGAAGTTGAGCTAGACGATCGTCGACCGGAGTTCGACGAAACGTCGTGCTGAGCTCGACGATTTGACTTAGTTCCCAGAAAAACTTTGGTCTTCAAGGCAGCTTCCAAACCTAGACTCCTGATCCCTTAGACTCAATTCTAATTGACCTATTAAGCTATACAGAAGGTCAAACACAGATTCCTAGAGACATAGTGATCCTGACCCAAATTAGTAATAGGGTGTTCCAACACATCAACAACAAAAGAAGATCTGTCGACACAAAGGAGATGTGTCGACACACGACAGAATTCAACTAAGTATTAAAAGGAGAATTATTTGTGTCGACACACTCAACCAGTGTCGACACATTCTACAGAAGGCTTGTGTCGACACACAGAATCAGTGTCAACACATTCTGAAGAAGCAGTGTCGAGAAGCTGTTACAACAACACAAGGAGTTGTGTCGACACCATCATGGCTAGTGTCGACACTTAGTCTATTTGTGTTGACACATAATGACTATCTGTCTTGACACTTTGAGACAGTGACAGTGATTTCAAGAAGTGACTGGATGACTTGACAGCTTCCATTTCAACCGGTCAACTGCAACTGTCAGAGCCGTCAGAAGATTGTTAGAAATCGGATCAGCCGGTTACCTTGGAGGAAGACTATATAAACACCTTTATCTTTCAACAGAAGATTTATTCATTGACAACAATTAATCAAGAGATCTAACAACACAAAAGAAGAAGATCTTCAAGAGAAGATATAAGATGTTGGAGAGAGAGAGCTCCTTCAAAGAAGAACAGCTGCTGCACCAGGCTGCAAAGTAAGATTCAGATTGAGATCTGAAACTCAAGATAGAAGGTGATTGAAGATCATCTTCACAGGAGAATCAACCCTACTGTGTTCTAATTCAAAAAGCTTTGAAGAAAGCCAAGGGAGGTTGATCTCTGCCAATTTCTTCTAAGAACTCATCAAGAAGCCAGTCAACTCATCTCTCTCTTTCAGAGTTGTGGTTAATTACTTTGTATAATCAAAATATCTGTAGGATCTTGTATAGATCTGAGCTGTAAGCCTATTTTATAAAGACTGAGTGTAGGAGACTGTGTGCTCTGAGTGTAGGTCTTGTTGAAGACTGAGGTAGGGCCTTGTGCCTGAGTTGTAGGAGACTTTGTTCTCTGAGTGTAGGTCTTGTTGAAGACTGAGTGGTAGGGCTTTGTGCCTGAGTTGTAGGAGTGGGTACACTCTGATTTGTAGGAACCTATTTGGGGTTTTGAGTTGTAAGATCTGAGGATCTGAGGAGAAGTGCTGAAGTTAGGCTGAATCTAGTACACTACTAGATAGGCGAAGGGGGAAAGTGGATGTACCCAGACCTTGGGGAACCACTATAAAAATCTGTGTGCACTATGTGTTGGTTTATTTCTGTGATTGCTGAGCTAGCTGTGCTGAATTGCTATAGACAATTGCATATACAGGGTTATTTGTTCAAGTGTTTCTGCCTTGAATTTAAAAAGTTAAAGTTCACCTATTCACCCCCCTCTAGGTGATTAGGCACTATTTCTTTCAAGTGGTATCAAAGCGAGGTTGCTCAAAAAGGACATAACAGTCTGAGTAAGATCCTGTATGCAGAATCAGAAGAAACAAGAATCAAGAAAATGGGTTCTAGTGAGAATCACAAAGAGCTGGGGTCCATGAAATTGCCAATCTGTAGAAAAGAGATTTTTGGTATATGGAAAGAGAGGGTTAGACTCTTTATGGAAGCATCTGACCCAAGAATATACATTACAGTCAATGAAGGGCCATATGTGCCAATGAAGATATCCATTCTAGATGCAAATCAGAAAACTCCCAAGGATTATTCAGAAATGACCATAGATGAAATCATTCTGGCTACTATGGACAAGAGGGACCAGAATATTATTGTTAGTGTAATTGATGATGTAACATTTTAGAACTTAATACATTGTAAAACCTCTAAAGAAATGTGGGACACATTAATAGTTTACATGGAGGGATCAGAAGAAGTAAGACAAGACAGGAAGTCTTTGTTAAATCAGGAATATGAAAGCTTCAGACAAGGAAAGTCTGATAGCATTACTGAATGTTACAAGAAGTTCTATAGGATAGTCAATGAATTGATGTCCTATGGAAGAGAATTCAGCAACTATGAGCTGAATGATAAGTTCTTAAGATCCCTGACTAAAGACTGGGACAACAAGAATTATGCCATTAGGGAAGTGGCCAAACTAGCTGACATACCTCCTCCAACTTTGTTTAGAAAACTGTTATCTTATGAGATGCAGTTATTGGCAAGAAAGGAGGAAGAGAAGACTACTAGAGTGGAGCACAAGGAAAGAGTTGTGGCCTTCAAGACTGAAGCCACTACGAAGTATAGAAGCAAGTCTCCATCTCCACCTCAAATAGTTGCTGAGGCTGTGACAGAAAATTCAGATAGCAAGAATTCAGATAGCAGTGAAAGTGATGAAGACTTTGCAGCTTTCACTAGGCATTTTCAAAAGTTTCTGAAGAAGAAGCAGTGGAGGTCTAAGCCTACCACTTCTCAGATAAAAGATGATTACTATCAGAAAAGAAAGTCATCAAGGAATGACAGAAGCAGATCCAAGCCAAGCAAAGCTACATCATCAAAAATTGTGTGCTATTATTATAATAGACAGGGACATATATTAGCTGAATGTCCAGAAAAGAGGAATGAGTCAACTGACAAAAAGAAGACTCAGTTTAAGGGCAAAAAGGAAAAGTCCTTTGTTGCTAAGAAAGACAAAAGTTTAACTGATCAGTCATCTTCAGAAACAGAATTAGAAGCTGAAGCCTATATTGGCTTGTTTGCTGAAGAGGAAGAAGATTAGTTCATGCAGCTAATTAATTCAATTTATGAGCATGAGTACAATCAGTGCAAAGGGCTATTGGCTTTATCTGAAGGAGACAAAATCCAGGATTCGCCTGGACCAAGTAAGGTACAAAGTTGTTCTTCTAGTTCAATTTCTTATACTGAGTTAGAATCAGATACATCTGCATCAAGTAATGTGGGTGGGTCTGAATCTGAAGGAGATATTCATCAGTTAATTGATGAATATAAGGACTTGTTGCAGGCCTTGAAGAAAAGCAAAACTTTGGCCAAAACTCAGGCAAAGGAGATTGTTAGTCTTAAATTGGTTGCTGCTGATTCAGATAAGTTGTTTGATCAGAAACTGAATGAAATAGGCAGGCTGAAGAACATTACTGTTATTACTATTACATTTAAGAATGATCAAATTTGAAATCTGGAGGCTAGAATTCAGAAGGAGAGAGAGATTGTAGTAAGTTTTTATAAACCTAAATCTATTTTACCTTTGATAGATGAGTTTGTACCTCAAAAGGGTAAGACTGGATTGGGGTTTACAAAACCTGCCTAGACAGCTAAGTCCAAATCTAAGGGCAAAGCCCCAGCACTAAACACGAAGCCTGCAGTGGATAATCCAGCCAGGGTTGTACCTAAACAAAGGTACAACAGGTTTGAGTGCTGGTGTTGTGGCAAGATAGGCCACTTTGCCATAGATTGTTGGCACAATTCAAGTGTCAAGGAGAGTAGCAAACTGCCTGCTATAAGAGCTACAAGTAGTTTTGTTAAAGGTCAGACTAAACTGCACCAAGGACCCAAGAGTTATTTGTGTTCTAAGGTTAAGTAATCTGTTTTGCAGGTGAGTCCAAGTGGCCATGCCCCTATATGGTACTTGGACAGTGGATGTTCCAGGCACATGACTGGAACTAGGGGGTTGATGAAGGAGTATACACCTATCAAGGATGGCCCTAAAGTTACCTTTGGTGGTTCAAAAAAAGGAATCATCAAAGGCTTTGGTAATATTTCTAGTAACCAAATTATAATTACTCAAGTGGCTTATGTAAAGGGTTTGAAACATAACCTCATTAGCATAAGTCAGCTGAGTGACTTAGGATATGACATCTCAATTGTCAAGGATGGTTGTCATATCAGTAGGTCAAGTGATCAAAAGATCATTCTGACAGGATATAGGAAGAGAAATGTCTATTGTCTTGACTTTGTATGTGAGAACAATGTTTTTCCTATTTGTCTTTTAGCTGGTGAGAAAGTCTCACATTGTGTTAAATAGCACAAGAGGTTATCTCATCTTAACTATAAGACAATTGGCCAACTCTTTAGCAAAGAGATTGTGAGGAATGGTCCACAGGTTAAGTGTATAAAGGATGAGATATGCTCAGCTTGTCAAAAAGGAAAGCAGACCAAATCCAACTTTCATAGCCTTGAGAACAAGGATTCTGTGAGGTGTCTATACCTCTTACATATTGATCTTTTTGGTCTCATGCCAGTTGACAGCCTAGGTAGGAAGGTCTACACATTTGTGGTTGTAGATGACTATTCAAGGTATTCCTGTGTGTTCTTCCTAAGGCAAAAATCTGAAACTCCAAGTATCTTATATAGTTTTGTTAAACAAATTCAGAATGAATTGCACAGTACAGTGGTCAAAATCAAAAGTGACCATGGTACTGAATTTCTGTCTGAAAGTATGACAAAACTGTGTGAAGAATTTGGAATTGTTCAGGAATTTTCCTCACCAAGAACACCGCAGCAAAATGGTATTGTTGAAAGGAAAAATAGAACCTTGATAGAGGCTGGTAGAACCCTATTGAGTGACACTTCTCTCCCAGAATATTTCTGGGCTGAGGCAGTAAATACTGCTTGTCATGTGATCAATAGGGCTACTATCACCAAGAGCCACAAGAAGACACCCTATGAGATTGTGAAGGGCAGAAAACCAAATTTATCCTATTTCAAGATCTTTGGTTGCAAGTGCTATATACTTAACAATGGAAAGTCTTATCTAACCAAGTTTGCTGCCAAATCCTAAGAGGGGATCTTTGTTGGGTATAGCAACAATAGTAAGGCTTATAGGGTCTACAACTTGATTACTCAAGTTGTAGAAGAGTCTGTTCATGTAGTTTTTGATGAAGCAAGGCTCATTAACAATAATTGCCATGTAGTGTTTGCAGCTCTACAGGTGTAACTGAAAAGATGAACAAGCTTACCTTAACAGAAGGTTCTTCTGCAAGTCAGCAAGTGGAAGATGGTGGCTGATGTCCAGGGGAGTACAAGATACTCCAGGTGCTAAAGAACACCAAGAGGTGCAGCTAATTGAAGAGACTAAGGGTATACATCCTGAAGACAGGCTGCCTCCAGCAAATAGACACTTAAATGATCACCCACCCAATCAAATAATTGGAGATCCCAGATGATGGCGACGACCACCACGACGGCCAATTGGGTGATGAAGACGACGACCATGGCGGTGTTACCGTGACAGAAGATGACGACCATGGTGGTGTTACTGTGACAAAAGATGACGACGATGCTCCACCATCAAGAGACTTGCGGCGCCGTAGAGGGCACGGCTACAATATTCGCCCACGCAACAAAAAGTAAGTTTTGAATTTATTTTATTATTTGTTCTACCTTTATCTGGTTATATGTGGTATTTGACACTATGTTATTTTGTCATTTCATTTTCTGCAACATTTTTATTTTGGGCTGCTAATAGCCACATGGTTGTAAGCCTTATATAAGGCCAAGTTATCATTTGTTATGGAGACAATTATTGAAATAAAAAAAAAGAACTTTGCTTGCCAACCCTAATCTCCTCTCCTCCTCCTCTTAGCCGCCGCCCCCCTTTCTACTCCCCTCTCCCTCTAGCAATCCATCATCCCCATCTCCCTACCTTCCATCCACCAAGCCATTTTCAACCTCTTAACAATTTCGGCCACCTTGGAGGGGAAGATCTCATGCAAGGAAGAATCAAGGTTGGGGTAATCAACCACGGCGAGAAGCGAAGGAGGCGAACAAGATCTTCATCCGTGGCTCGTTTCCCGTGGATTCCAAAAAGGGAAGAGCTATCGTTCTTTATGGATCCAACATCTCGGATCTACGTTCCGAGTGGGGTAACGAAATTCCTACCTAAGAGATTCTCTTCTTTGATTAATTCTTGTGGTGGACGGATTTTGCGTGATTTCTCGAATTGCTAAAGTTTCGCGGTGTTCCTACAATAGATCTGAGATTTTCAGTTGGTTTTTCGAAAAGATCTCGTGCGAGGATTGGCGCTCCTCGCTTTTTTTTTATTGGGATAGATCCTACCATTTTTTTGAATCGTGATTTTTTTTTGGTGGATCTATTTTGGTACAACTCCAAAGCTCGATCGGAATTAATATTATTCCATTTAGCCGGAAAGGATTTTGGCCTATAGCCATTCTCCGTTCCACTTGCGGATCGGCTATCCGTATGTTAACACGAACGATAAAAAACAATCATTGTGGTCACTGCATTGCGTTTGTGTGCCGGTTAGGGAGCGTTAACGTTGCCAAGGTCGTATTCACGCCCTCCGTGTAGGATCTCAAAGGCCTAGCCTACATCAACAGACAAGGAGTGCAAACAAGGAGCGGGAATCTGAGTACAGTCCTTTACTCCAGTTTCCTATCCCAAGTAGAGCCAAAGAAATTTGAAGAAGCAATCCTAGACCCTCATTGGATTGAGGCCATGCAAGAGGAGCTGAATCAATTCAAAAGATGCAAGGTCTGGGAGCTAGTTCCTAAACCGAAGGACAACAACATTATTGGAACTAAGTGGATCTTTAGAAACAAGTTGGATGAGAATGGAATCATCATAAAGAATAAAACTAGACTTGTTGCAAAGAGATATAGGCAGGAAGAAGGTATTGATTTTGATCAAACCTTTGCTCCAGTAGCAAGACTGGAGGCAATCAGAATGTTCCTTGCCTATGCAACATACCAAGGGTTCAAGGTATATCAAATGGATGTTAAGTCAGCTTTTCTGAATGGAAATCTGAAGGAAGAAGTCTATGTAGAGCAGCCATCAGGTTTTGTTGATTCTCTTAAACTTGATTATGTATATAGACTTAGGAGGGCTTTGTATGGGTTAAAATAAGGCCCTAGGGCTTGGTATGAAACCCTGTCTAGTTTCCTCATTGAGAACAAATTCTCAAGGGAGAAAATATACAAGACTATATTCCTTAGGGAATTCAGAGGCAAGATTATCTTAGTCCAAATATATGTAGATGACATAATATTTAGGTCTACAGAAAGTAGTCTTTGCAGAAAGTTTGCAAAACTTATGCAAGGAAAATTTGAAATGAGCAGTATGGGGGAACTTAAGTTCTTCTTGGGTCTCCAAGTTAGACAGACTGAAGATGGATTATCCATATACCACTCTAAGTTCACCCTAGAGTTGATAAAGAAGTGTGGTATGGAATCATCCACTACCATGAAAACTCCTATGGGGTCAAGCATGTCTCTAAGCAAAGATGATGCAGGGAAACCTATAGATGAGACTTTGTATAGAGGGATAGTTGTCTCCCTACTATATTTGACTGCTAGTAGACCAGATATCATGTATGCTACATGTGTCTATGCTAGGTACCAAGCGTGCCCAAAAGAATCTCATCTGACTGCAGTCAAAAAGATTTTGAGATATCTTAAGGGCACACCTTATCTAGGCCTTTGGTACCCTAGGAATGGAGATTTTGTACTGACAGGTTATTCAGATGCAGATTTTGCATGCCGCAAGGAAGATAGGAAGAGTACTACAGTAACCTGTCAATTTCTAGGTGGAAGGCGGTGTCATGGAGCAGTAAGAAGCAGACCAGTGTGCCCATCTCCACAGCTGAGTCAGAGTATATGGCTGCAGGAAGCTGTTGTGCACAACTTCTATGGATTCAACATCAGCTAGAAGATTATGTTATTCAAGTAAGTAGAACACCTTTATTTTTTGATTCTACAAGTGCCATTTCTATTGTAAATAATCCTGTCTCTCATAGTAGGAGTAAGCACATAGAAATTAAATACCATTTTCTTAGAGAACATGTAGAAAAAGGAGACATTTCCCTAGAGTATGTTAAGACAGATAATCAGTTAGCTGATTTGTTTACTAAGCCCCTAGATGAAACCAAATTCAATAAGTTTAAAATTGAATTAGGAATGATAAACTTAGAATAGTTTAAAAAATTGGCTAAGTAAAATAGTGTCGACACACAGAGTTGTCTTTGTCGACACATAGAAGTGGTGTCGACATTTCAGAGAAATGGTGTCGACACATCTAGACAGTAAGTTTCGACACTTCAGAGAATTAGTGTCGACACATCCAGAGTAGGTGTCGACACATCCAGGGTGTTGTCGACACTTAGAATTTACAAAGAATTCGTCAAGTAGATTCTCGACTAATCGTCGAGCTAAGATGTATAAGTGTCGACACATATTCTGTCGACTATATTTGTGTCGACACATGGTTGTCGAGACATTAGAAGTAAGTGTCGACACTTTTCCACAGTGTCGACACATTTCAAGTATTTTGACGCGCCCTTTCACCTTCAATTCTAGAAAGGTATAAATAGGTCTTCACCTTTGTTTGTCGACACGCTCACCAAAGTTTCGAGACCAAACTTGTGTGTCGACATCTCTCTTCTCTAAATTCAAAATTTCTCCAAACCCTAATGGCGCCCAAGCTAGAAGAGAACATCAATGAAGGTTATGAGCTCGTGCGACACGCCTTTGATGACACGGAACCAGAAATCCAAGGTGTGGTAACCCTAGTTGCAGAGACTGGGTTAGAGTATCTAGTTTCAGAACCAATTAAGATCTGGAAGAAGGAAGTCCTTGAGTTTTTTAGTGCAGCTGTCCTAGATGAAACTGGACTCAAGATTAAGTCCAAAGTCCATGGGGCAAAAGTCAAGGTCTCTCAAAAAAGTCTAAGAAAGGTTCTACATCAACCTAGAACTACAGAAGAGGAAGATGTACCTGCATCAAAGACAAGGGAGGCACTGGAATGGTGTGGACTTGATTCAATCCTGAAGATTGGATCAGTTTTCAACAGGAAAGGAATGAACATACAAGGAAAGTTTTTTCTGAAATAGTGGGCAAGGTGATACTGAGCAAGACTGGTGGGCATGATATGATATCATCTCACATGTTCAGTTTGATGACAAGGATAATTTTCAAGCTTAAAACTGATTGGTAAGCAGTAATGTTTGATAAGATAAAGGAAAGTCTGAAAAAGCCCAATCTGGGTAGGATTCTGAGTTTATACTTAGCTGGAAGTATCCCTGAAGCGATGAACCAAGCTGTAGGTTCTAAGATAAACCATATGAGTAGAATGGATGTAAGAATTATCTCCAGGTGGGATAGAGTGTTAACCAAGGAAATGCATACTCCTGAAAAGGAAGTTCCTCATCAGAAGAAGAAGAAGAAAGCCATTGTGGCTTTAGAATCCTCTAGTAGCTCAGAAGAACAAGTAGTGTTTAGTTCAGATGATGGAGAGGATGGCCATGCTGGACAGTCACCAGCAAGACAAGAAGATGCCCAGAGGCAGGGGGAGCTACCATCAGCTAGCCATATTCACCTGGATTCATTCCAGGGGGAGCCTCAATATGTGGATGAGTCCACTCACTTGCATAGTGAAAGGTCTACCCAAACAATTCTTGAGGTAATCAATGAAGTTAATCAATCTATTTTAAATATTGAGGATGAAGTATTGACTGAATCATTACTTGATGTTGATCAGCCAACTCAGATACATAGTCAACCACAAGATGTTGTCATGGAAGACACATCAGTTGCTGATAATGCTATAGAGATCAGATATTTTTCAGTCCAACCTCAACATGAGTTTACACTAAAAGAGCTGTTCCCTGATCTTTTACAGACTGATTTTTAGGGAGAGAACGCAGCTGTTGAGGGGGATAGGTAGACCTTGAGGGGGAGTATGTAGAGGAAACTGCAAGAAAAGAGACTGAGGAGCAAAGGAATGCTGAGGAACTACCAAGGACTGAGAAGGATTTACCTCCTAGTCCTAAGGGCAGGGTAGACATTACCAGTACTTCTGCTTTAGAGGATGAAGAGGCTGCTAGAGCCAAGAAAAGAAAGTTACAGGTTTTCACAAGGAGAAGCCAGACATACAAGAAAACACTGCAAACCATTGCTCCACAATAAGCCCCAACTACTGACTACAGTTCTTTGTTGGTGGCTTTGCAAATCAAGATGGATGAGCAAAGGAAAGCTATAGAAAAGTATATGGATGAAGGCCATAAATCACTCCAATTTGATCTGGCTCAAGATATCAAATCTATTAGATTTGTGGTAAATCAAAATAAAAAGGAAATGACTGACTGTTTTCATAAAAGGAGGCAATGTAGTGGTATATCTGGCTACACATCAAGAGCAGATAAAGACACAAGTTGATGACATGGTAGTCAAACAAGGATATGTCCTGGAAAACCAGATAAGAATGAATGACAATTTTACTGAATCACATAATGTGATAGTCACTGAAATGCAGAATCTTGCAGCTGCTCAGACTGCAGCAAGGACTACTGCCAAGGCTGAATTTCACAAGCAATTACAAGAGAGCCTAACTGCTGTAAAAACTGCAATTGAAGATTCTCAAAAGGCAAATACTGACAAGCTACAAAGGTTAAAACCTTTTTATAGAGATGGAGTTAACTATTTGAATGCTCAGATCAGATTTCAGAAGGATGATCTTAGGGATCATATAGAAAGAGAAGTCATAAAGGGGGAGAGGGTACTTGTCAAAGCAGGCTCTGACTATGCTAAATGGATTTCGAACAGGATCAGAGCTACCCTTGGATATCCACCTTTATGTGATGATGATAATGTAGCAGAATCTGGGGTAAATCCTGCCTATTTTGGAGGAGAACAAGCTGAAGTAGCTCAGGTGATCTACCCTCCTGCAGATTTTGATATGATACATCAGGAGGTACAATCTATGTATAGCCCTCCTGATGGTAATCAGAATATTATCTTTGAGAAAGTAGTACAACCTATGCCAGAGGCAATACTAAAAGAGCAAGAGGCAGTATTAAAAGAGCAGGAAGCCCAATTATCTAAGAAGAGGTTCAGAGAGCAGGCTGAATTAAGGCCAGATTTTGAGCAATGGAGCCCAACTTCCAGAAATATTATTTGACTACTTGGAAGGCTGCAAAGGATAATTTCATAGAAAGGGGTAAATGATACTCTGAATCAAGAGTGGAGAAAACATGAAGATAGGCAAGAGGCCATAGTACAATACAGAAGGAAGGCTAAATTAGGGAAGCTACCTCCTAATGCACATGAGCCTAGCAAGTATTTCCCTAAGCCTTATCATTATTTTGAGAGACAGAAAATAAGGGCTGAAGAACAGAAAAAGAAAGATCTTAAGGCCAAAAAGCCTGCTGATGATAATGATGCTCCAGTTCAAGCAAAGTTTCAATCTGGAAAGGGCATTGTTATCAAGGAGCCAGGGTAGCCATAGGATAGAATTTTCTTAAGTTTACAACCTTGTAATCATTTGCATTAAACTTCATGTAAAATTTGATTAATTAAACTTTTGGAAGTTGTAAAAACAATGTTTAAGTTCAATCTATTACATTGTTATTCTGAGATAATTATTTATACATGTTTCGTTTATACATGTTTAGTATTTACTCTGTCATATAATATTGTTATACATCATACTGAGTATTTGTTATGAATGGTGTATATCATTGACTAAGGGTTATGACTTATCCAAATAGGGGAAGATTGTTGTGTACATTGGAATATGTATACCAGATTTGAAGAAGCCTCACCTTACTCAATGATATACATCAAGGTGTATTTGATGTGCTTTGAGTTTATTTGTGCAGGTTAAATAATTGCAGGAAATGCAGAAAAGTTTCTAAGTCCATGTGTAGACACCTAGAGGTGAAGTGTCGACACTTATGAAGGCTTTTGTCGACAACTAGAGAAGTTGTGTCGACACTTGGAGTAATTGTGTCGACACCAAGAAAGACAGAGTCGACACTAGAAGAAAAGTGTCGACACATACAGGCAGTGTCGACACACTGTGAAGAATTGTCAACATAATCTATGTCGACACTTAGCGGCAGTGTCGACACCTAGAGAAACTTGGTTGACATCAAAAGTGTCGACACCAGGAGGCTGTGTCGACACTCAGCAAACTTCAACAAAGTTGAAGTACATGTGTCGACACTAAGGAGATGTGTCGACACTAAGGAGATGTGTCGACACTCAACAAATTTCAACACATGAAGGCATGTGTCGACACAAAGGAGATGTGTCGACACTCAGCAAGCATCAACAACAAAAGAAGATCTGTCGACACAAAAGAGATGTGTCGACACACAGCATAATTCAACTAAGTATTAAAAGGAGAAGTATTTGTGTCGACACACCCAACTAGTGTCGACACATTCTACAGAAGGCTTGTGTCGACACACAGAATCAGTGTCGACACATTCTGAAGAAGCAGTGTCGAGAAGCTGTTACAACAACACAAGGAGTTGCATCGACACCAACATGGCTAGTGTCGACACTTAGTCTATTTGTGTCGACACATAATGACTATCTGTCTCGACACTTTCAGGCAGTGACAGTGATTTCAAGAAGTGACTGGATGACTTGACAGCTGCCATTTCAACCGGTCAACTGCAACTGTCAGAGCCGTCAGAAGGTTGTTAGAAACCGGATCAGCCGGTTACCTTGGAGGAAGACTATATAAAAACCTTTCTCTTTCAACATAAGATTTATTCATTGACAACAATTAATCAAGATATAACAACACAAAAGAAGAAGATCTTCAACAGAAGATCTAAGAAGTTGGAGAGAGAGATCTCCTTCTAAGAAGAATAGCTGCTGAACCAGGCTGCAAAGTAAGATTCAGATTGAGATCTGAATCTCAAGATAGAAGGTGATCGAAGATCATCTTCACAGGAGATTCAACCCTACAGTGTTCTAATTCAAGAAGCTTTGAAGAAAGCCAAGGGAGGTTGATCTCTGCCAAGTTCTTCCAAGAACTCATCAAGAAGCCAGTCAACTCATCTCTCTCTTTCAGAGTTGTGGTTAATTACTTTGTATAATCAAAATATCTGTAGGATCTTGTATAGATCTGAGCTATAAGCCTATTTTATAAAGGCTGAGTGTAGGAGACTGTGTGCTCTGAGTGTAGGTCTTGTTGAAGACTAAGGTAGGGCCTTGTGCCTGAGTTGTAGGAGACTTTGTTCTCTGAGTGTAGGTCTTGTTGAAGACTGAGTGGTATGGCTTTGTGCCTGAGTTGTAGGAGTGGGGACACTTTGAGTTGTAGGAACCTATTTGGGGTTTTGAGTTGTAAGATCTGAGGATCTGAGAAGAAGTGCTAAAGTTAGGCTGAATCTAGTACACTACTAGATAGGCGAAGGGGGAAAGTGGATGTACCCAAACCTTGGGGAACCACTATAAAAATCTGTGTGCACTCTGTGTTGGTTTATTTCTGTGATTGCTGAGCTAGCTGTGCTGAATTGCTATAGATAATTGCATATACAGGGTTATTTGTTCAAGTGTTTCTGCCTTAAATTTAAAAAGTTAAAGTTCACCTATTCACCCCCCTCTAGGTGATTAGGCACTATTTCTTTCAGTTTTAACCTCCTTTCTCCTAAAAACATTTCAGGAAACGATGCTTAGGGCATTTTAGGGCCAAATCCTTGAAGTGGCGCGAGTGGACGATGTTTCTCCAAAGTATCGAGGCAAGTGGATCTCTTTCCTTGCTTGTTTTGATTTCGGTCCTTATCTACCACTTTTCTTCCTCCCATAGAGATTAGGAGTAGTGTAGGATGAGTATGGAAGAACCTCGAGGTTAGATCTTGATTTTTGGCCAAACCATAGAAACCAAGAAATTGATTCAAGTAAAATTTGGCGTATATCAAGTTGAATTTTGTCGAGTATCGTCGGGTTTAGGTATGGAATTTTCGCCGCGTAACAGTACATAGCCTAAGTAGATTTCGGCGAGTATCGGGTAAGAATTCAGTTAGTATCGCCGAATTAGGTTAAGTGATTTTCAGCGTTTATCATTTGTTGTCGCCGAAAACCAAATGTTAGCTTAAGATTGATTCAGCAAGTATCGCCAGCCCAATTCGACGAGTATCGCCGAATTTGATAAGTCATTTTCGGCGAGAATCATAGGTTAGCTTAATGCAGTTCGACAAACATCGTGTGTCCATTCGTCGAGTATCGACAGGAAAATCGTTGAGTATCGCCGGACGTCGCAAGGTATTCTCGTCGAGTATGGAGAGATTCGTCCAGTATCGCCTAGAATTTCTCGAGTATGCATGTGTTTCGTCGGGTATAGTCGCCGAGTTTGCTAGGACGTAGAAATTTTTCATTGTTTTTATCTAATTCGGCGTGTTTGGTCCTTAGGTTGTTTTTAGGATTGCTTTAAGTTTTCTTAAGGTTTAGACTTGGGATTTTGGTAGGATCTGATGTTTCTTCGGCTATGAAGGTTGGCAGTGGACAAATGATCACCAACTGGTTGTTGGTTTGTTGATCGTTGCACTTGGTGGATGTTTGGCCTCTGTTTTCTGAGAATGTTTGGTTGGGTTTGGACATTGGTCACCACCGCAGTGCCTTTTTTGAGACATTTGGGCTTAGGAGATTGGTATGGGACAATTGGTCACAGACTCCGCCCGGTTGTTTTTGCCATGTGTTAATGATTCACGTTTTATTCAAGTTGTTTTTTGCTCAGTTTGCTTGTTAGATCAGCCTATGCTTTAATGTTAATCCTTGAAGATATTGTCGAAGCGTGGCTTCGTTCCGCACTTTGTGTAATTATCCAATTGACTCATTTACTTCGAATTTTACAGTACTTAAATTTATTTGGCTAAGCAGTTGTGGTATTCAATATTTTTGTACTCGGGTTTAGTAAACCCATCTCTTACTTTGCACTTATTACATGATTATTTTCCTTTGCCACTTTTATTTTCTTGTTGAGGTGTTCTTCTTTTGAATGGCTCAGGTTCAGGGCAATAGCCGGTTGAGCAGTTATGTTGGTGTTGTTATTGGACTGTTATGTTGCAGAGGTCTTCCTCACCGTTGTGAGGTAGTTTTCGGTTGTTCTCTTGTTAGTAGAGACATACATGCTCACTAGTGGTTTCGTGTCAGGTTGTTGACAACCACTGGCAGTTTTCTTTCGAAATGTCTAATTACATTGCTAAGCTGCTGAGTATGCCTGTCTTCTATGGCTGTTTATACTTGATCTATGGGATGGCTTTATTCTAGGTTGCATGTTAGATATTTTAACTTATACAAACATTATTATTAGTATTTCATACTTGCCACCTCTTTCAAAACTAAAACACTACTTTCTAGTTAGCGCAAAGACATTTCCTATACTTATTATAAATCTAGATTCTAGCATAACATGAGTTGTCTGTCGGGGATGTTTATGTGACACCTCCACTGTAATGACCATATAATATGGTCTGACCGGGGCCCCACAACATATAGACGCCACATCTTAAGCATTAAAAGATGATATAAGTTTACCCATCTCAAAACTCAGAATAAAATTGCGGAAACAAAAAAAAAGTAGAAGCTATCCACCACTACAGAAGTATCATAAATGGCCTTAAGGCCTTATAATATCCAATTGTCCAGAAGATTGAAACAACATTACACAAAAGCAACGTACACAAGCACTCCTAGGCTACCTCGACATGCAAGCCAGAATCATAGAACATAAAGCATCACATTCCACAAAACAGAGCTATAACACATCTTGTAACACTTCATGAAGGTTTAGGCCTTTTTGTCCGGCGAGCTTGCTCGTGCATGCGATCATTACCCTGTAAAAATTAGGTTGTAATGTGGGTCAGCAAAGGCTGACCTAAACTGTGTAACCAACATATCTCCTCCCAACCGTCACTAGCGGACACCGGGGCACGATATCACCCTGCAGGTCAGCACTTCGTATGGAAAATACAATAACATGTAAAGCTATAAAAATAGATTTGGATGTCTCATATAGCAAACACGTTTTTATGTTGAGCATATAATAAAAGGGGCCTACAATGCAACATTAATGCAATCCCGAGTTTCACCCAAGGCACCCTAAAGCATATGCTTCTAGCACATCATCATATTGGGTACTTCTAATTTACCCATAGGCGTTCAAGCTGCAAACATAAGGATACTGTAAATTCCCCCAAACGGCAAATAAACCGCAAACACTATGGTACTCTAGATTTCCCCAAACGGCTTACAAGCTGCCACACAAACAAACTGATAAGAAACCTTGCTAGACCCCACCCGTTTGCAACGACCCAGGCCCGGTTCCAATATCGTGATCAAGTCCACTAAAGGAGACCCAGCGGGACCCAGCTGGAATCGTCTGGGCTTGCCCAAAGCTCAACATTCTCTTCAGTTCCATAGAAGGGGGACTTGTCTCGCTGGGACACACTCCACACATGACTTTGCAATGTCACAGGCTAGCTAGCAGACTATACACAAAAATCACGCCTTAGCACATCACAATCCCAAACCTTTCCCACCCAAATCTAACGTGCGTATTGTAACGTTCCCGTGCCCAAAGGAAGACATCTACCGTCGCAATGGAGGTAACCTTGTCCGATGTGGTGCCCCAAGGAAACCATCTCCCGTCACAATGGAGCTAACGTTTTCCGGTCCCGTGCCATAAGGAAACCATCTGCCGTCACAGCGGAGCTAACCTTGTCCGGTCCCGCACTCCAAGCAAATCATCTACCATCATTGCAGAGGTTACCTTGTCCGGTTCCGATTACGCATAATCGAGCAGAATAAGGGGGGCATACAACATCATCATAGATGGCATCTTGCCGCTAACGGATTTCTACAAAATCATTAAGGCTCGCAATGCAACATCACTGAGTCGGACTAATGGTCACGACTGCGGCTTCACCGACAATGCCTTATCCACTAATGAATCAGATTTCTAGTGCAATAACATGCCGGGGACAGACACAATCGACCCGATGGCTCTTCTTGAACCATGGCAACCCTAATCCCTCGCATTTGAGAGATCTGATGCTTAGAATGCTTAAAGGAAAAAAAGAATAGAGTCGATGCCACACACGCATCCTAAAACTGAGAGAAGAAGTGTTGTTACCTTATGACTCCTCTTCATAGCCATGAAACCCTTGTCTTGCACGGATGAAAACAAGCGCCTTCGTGTCCTCTACCCGGATCTGTCCTCGGAATGACGATCGGAGGTGTGAAGCTCCGTCAATGGCGGAAGAAAGCTCTCTTCTTCCTCCTCCCACCATTCTCTTCCAAACCCTAACTCTCACTTCCTAAATGAGAAAATGAAGAGAAACAACCGTTCAGCCCTATATAAGCACTCTGGAGGAGAGTTTAGGGTCTTAGAATCAAACACTAAATGAAATCAGACGGCTATAAAGACAAACAATGGAATTTCTTCCGTCCACTACCGCCGGGCGGTAACTACCTACTGTCGAGGGGTAGGTTCCCGAGCGCTCGGCCAGAAAATAATGTCGCGCTACGCCGACGATATTGCTATCGCCGCGCGGAAGAGTTTTTCTCAAGAAGTTTGACGTTCGACGAAACAGGGCTATCCCCGGGCGATAGCTACTATCGTCGGGCGGTAATCATCCAGCGCTTGACGAACAGATCTTTCGATCGACGCTCGACGAAACAGAGCTATCGCCGAGCGGTACCTAGCAATTGTCCGCGCTAGAACTCAACGCTCCCAGCGCCTGGCCACTCAATGCTCTCAGCACCTGGGCACTCAATGCTAAGCTACCACCGGGCGATAACTACTACCGCTGGGCGATAGCTTCTAGAGACCTGTTCTTAAAATTGGGGTGTTACAACTCCTACCCCCTTAAAAGAATTTTGTCCCCGAAATTAATCTTCATGCAGAAAGATAGCAAGAAAATTGTTGCAACAAATTTAAATATTATTACAACTTTACACACTCATTTACATTCAATATTATACAAACAACTCGGGATACTCTTCACGCATGGTTTGTTCTTGCCCCAAAGAGAACTCATTTTGCCCGCAGTTGTCCCAGTGCACCTTTATGAGTTTCACCTATTTGTTTCGTAACCGCCAAACTTCTAAATTCTCTAAGCCCACCGGACAGACTTTCATCCTCAAGTACTCTTCTATCGGCAATGTTGTCGGTTCGATCACCTCATTAGCCTCCACCAAGGCTTTCCTCAAGACGGAGACATGGAAGACATCGTGTAATCAACTCAATTCTATGGACAACGCCAACCGGTAAGCTGTTCTCTGATGCATTCTATAACCTCGAACAGTCCAAAAAACCTCAGACTCAACTTTTTGAGTCGGTGAATTCGCGAAACGCCTTTGAATGGTTTGATCTTTAGATAGACCCAGTCGCCTACCGCAAACTCCACATTCCTATGGTGAGCATTAAAATACTTTGCTTGTTGCACTCAGGCAACCTTCATTCGCTCCTGAATGGTTCGCACCAACTCGCATGCATTGGCCACCACTTCTTTTCCGAACAGTTTAGTGTCTCCCGCCTCTATCCATGACATTGGCGTTCGACACCACCTTCCATACAAAGTTTCGTATGGCACCATCTTTATACTTGCTTGGTAACTGTTGTTATAGGCGAACTCTACCATGAAGAGGTGATCTTCCCACTTCTTCCCAAAGTCAAGAGTACACATCCTTAACATATCCTCCATTATACGGTTCGTTCTTTATGTTTGCCCATCAGTTTGAGGATGGAACGTCGTACTGAACTTAAGCTTTGTTCCCAGACTTATCTGAACGAACCTCCAGTTTTTGGACGTGAATCGTCTGTCGCGATCAATAATTATACTCTTAGGAATCCTTTGAAGTCGCATAATGTTGTGAACATACAACTCTACCAGCTTCTCCACGTTGTCCTCTTTCCGGTTTGGGATGAAATGGGACACTTTGGTCAAGCGGTCCACAATCACCAAAATCACGTCGTTTCCCTGCCGCGATCGAGCTAAGCCATGCACAAAATCCATGGAGATGTCATCAAACTTCCATTCGGGAATCAGAAGAGGCTTCAAGAACCCGCTCGGCTTGTGACACTAGGCCATCACTAAGGCAGAGGTTTGACACCGGCTCACATACAGAGCTATATCACGCTTCAAACAAGGCCACCAAATGGATTTCTTCATATCCAAGTACATCTTCATACTGCCCGGGTGAATGGAGTACTTTTTAAAGTGAGCCTCCAACATCAACTTCTCGCGGAGCTTGCCGAACTGCGGAACACAAATCCTTTCATCCTTCTTCAAGATCCCGTTAATGATCTCCTAAGCTCTACCCTCGCCCGTTTGGGCTTCCACCACGAATGGCTGCAACTCTTCATCCAAACTAGTCGCTTCCCGTATATGATCGGATAAGTCATTCTGTAACTCGATCCAGTTAAATCGAGCCATGCTTAACTCACCTCTTGCTACGCACTTAATGCGAAGGGACTAACAATCCCGCATCAACCGCTCATCATGAACTTCGATCCAACTCCCTTGACTAGTGTATTTCCTACTTAAGGCAACCGCCACCACGTTGGCTTTGCCTGACATATACAGAATTGGCACTTCATAGTCACCAAGAAATTCAACACATTTGCGCTGCCGCATATTCAAGTCCTTTTGGTCTAGAAGATAGTTCAGGCTTTTGTGGTCCGTGAAGATCTCCAACTTCGCACCATAAACATAGTGCCGCCACAACTTTAGTGCAAAAATTACCGCAGCCAATTCTAAGTCATGGACGGGATAATTCCTCTCATAAGGCTTCAACTGCCTAGACACAAAAACTATGACACTACCATGTTACACCTCCACGCAACCCAGACCACATCCTGATGGGTCACTGGAAATCTAAAATCCTTTAGTCCCTTTAGGCAGACTTAGGATTGGAGTTGTCATCATTTTTTCCTTTAGGGGGTCAAACGCCCGATTGCACTCTTGAGTCCACACAAACATCTGATCCTTACGTGTTAGAGAAGTAAGGGGATGAGCTGTCCGCGAAAAGTATTCCACAGACCTTATATAGTACCTGGCTAGTCCAAGCATACTTCGGACTTCTGCCACGGTCCTCAAAACTGGCCAATCTCTGATGGCCTCCACTTTTTCAGGATCAACTGCCACCCCATCACCACTAATCACATGTCCCAGAAATGCCACCTTTTCCAACCAAAACTCACACTTTGAGAACTTTGCATAAAACTGGTTCACTCTCAACACTTGCAACACCAATCGCAAATGAGTCTCATGTTCCGCCTCCGATTTGGAGTATACCAAGAAATCGTAAATAAAGACGATTACAAAAGAGTTCAAGTACTCACAAAATACTTGATTCATCAGACTCATGGATACTGATGGTGCGTTCGTCAGCCTGAACGACATCACCGAGAACTCGAAATGACCATACCTCGTTTCAAAATCCTTCTTGGGTATGTCCTCATGTCGAAACCGCAACTGATAGTATCCGGACTTCAAGTCCAACTTAGAATACAACACAGATCCCACTAACTGGTCGAACAGGTCATCTATCTGAGGAATTAGATACTTATTCTTAACAATCAGTTTATTCAACTGTCGGTAGTCTATGCACAACCGTATACTACCGTCTTTCTTCTTCATAAACAACACTGGCGCGCTCCAAGGTGAAGAACTGGGTCTAATATTCCCCTGCTCTAACAGTTCCTACAACAGTACTTTGAGTTTGACCAACTCTTTTGGTGTCGTCCTAAAAGGAGGACGTGACACCGACCTAGGCTCTGGCACTAACTCAATCAAGAAATCGATCTCCCGTCGAGGAGGTGCTCCAGGACGCTCCTCGGGAAACACATCCTCGAACTCTGCCACTACCGGCACATCTCCAAGTGATAGCTTGGAAAGGCAAACGTTCAACAATGCTACAAGAGCTACTCCTCCCTGGTTAACTGCATGCACCAGCTACATGGCCGAAATCAGGGAGCAGTCCACTCCACTAAGGCACTCAAACGTAATTTCTGCCTCCCCTTCACTTCTCAACGTCACCACCTTAGATTGGTAGTCAATACTGACACGCTACTCTACAATCTAGTCCATTCCCAATATTAAATCGAACTCAACCAACGGTAGAACCGCCGCAACCAACGTGAAGTCAACTCCATCCAAACTCCAACAATTGCGCCCCTTCGCCCCGGTAGTCATGGATGACCCATTGGGCATGCGCAACTTCAACTTTGTGTCCGCCGGGAACGGCTCAACTCCAATACTCCGGATAAAGCTTTCCCCAAGTAAGGAGTGCGATGCTCCCGTATCAAACAATACCCTAGCGGGGAACCCAAAAACTAACACAAAGCCTAAAACATAGACAACATACATAAATGATCTTGAAAGTCTAAGATAAAAAAAGATTAACTCAAACTTTCAGACCAGTCACCACATCGGGTTGGCGGATCGCTTACTGCTGCCCAAGGTTATACGCCCTTGGCTGTATGGGTTGGAAATTGATGAGTTGTAAATATACGTGTTTTTATATACATTAAATAAGATGTATTAGTTTCTTTTTGTTATTTTTTGTTGTTTTTCCTTAATAAATTGCTTCCTTTTTGTAAATATTTTCTAACTTAGAGTTATTTTTGTTTCCTGAATTTTTCAGGAAAAATTGTCAAAAAATCAGAGTACATGCCCGTATACTGTTGGTCATTCCCGTGACCAGGGCGTGATACGTCAAAATCCTGAGAAATGAACAATTTTTGAAGAAATAGCGTGACACGCCCATGTCACGCCCGTGTCGCCCGAGTCAAGCCCGTGACCCATGGCCGTGACCATCTAGATCGACGAAATCGCGCTCAACGATCGTCGACCCAGCTGACACGCCCAGCGACACGCCCTTGTCATTTGACACGGGGCGTGACCCAAGCCCGTGACCATCCACTTGATGTTTTTCGCTCGACGTTTGTCGAGCCAACCCGACACGCCTAGAGTCATGCCCGTGACCTAGGGCGTGACCCCGCCACATACCCCGACAAACAGCCGCCGACGACTTTTGACGCAAATGGCGCCCAGTTCAACCTCCCTGACACGCCCACCATCACGCCCGTGACCTAGGGCGTGACCGCCGCGATTTCCGCCGCAACATCAAAACACCGTCAGATCACCGAAATCAACTGTGAATAGTGCTGACATGCCCCCTGACACGCCCGTGTCGGAGGGCGTGTCCGATGAATGTTTTTGTCTATAAATTGCAGCCTTCTGTTTGAGCTGCTGTTCCACTTTTTGGCACAATTTTGTATAGGGGCCGGCTGTTAGATTCATTTCCAAGCTAAGTAAAGTTACTTTCTCCCCCTCTCTTATATTTATTTTTTGCCTTCTGTAACTTTCGTTTTAGCTTAATAAATGTTTTGATTTTTGTCTCTTTATGTGGTTTTGGAATGGATCTAAGCCTCTCTTATGCAATCTTATTTCTTTTATTTTGTTTTAACATTATTTTTGTTGTCTTCCGCGTGTGTGTGTGTGTATGAGATTAATTTTCATGTTATTATACTTAGTTATTTCTTACTTAGTTTTGGTTAGACTTAGGCTTTTTCTAGCTTTTTATTCATTCCTATAAACCTGTAAAAGCATTTTCAAAGTTGTTTTGATTTTTCACTAACTTAGATTTTCCTTTTAGGTCGTAAAACTTTTTGTCCTTTTTACTTAATTTTCACCTTTTCACCACTTTTACGGAGTTATAGGAACGTATATATAGTCGTTTTAATTTTTCAAACACTTCATTTTCGCTTTTATTTTCAAAAACTTTTTGCCCGTTTAAATTTTATTTCTTCATTTTACGCATTTCTACTGCATTCTATCGGTAGAAATGTATTCATTTCAATTTATCGAGCACTTGTACTTTTCATTTATGTGCAAAAAATTTTGCCCTTTTAAATTTTATTTTTACTTTTTATTCAATTCTACTGCATTCTAGCGGTAGAAATGTAGTTGTTTTAATTTTTCAGTCACGTTGTTTTTCCTATTTTTTTGCAAGTGTGCGTGCGTGTATGAGTTAGTTTAAATTGCTTTCTTTCAATTGTATAGAGTGCGTGCGTGTGTTGCATCTATTTTCGCCTACTCGTTAAAAGTTAAATGTCGTGCTTTTATTTCCCGCCTACTCATTTGAGTAGGACTTGTACGTGTGCGTTTTTATTTCTGTCGTGTGTGTGCGTATTTCAATTCCAGAAGAGTGTGTTTACTTTCTGTACAGTGGGTGTGTTTTAATTTTATCTCGACTGCGTGAGTGTTAGCTTTTATTTTCCGCCTACTCGCTAGGAGTTAACTGGCTGTATTTTATTTACCGCCTACTCACTTGAGTTAAATGGTCGGTCTTTATTATAATAATTGGAATGGACTTGTAATTGCATTTATTTTCTCCTACTCGTTTGAGTAGGACTTGCTTTATTTTTCCCGCCCACTCATTTGAGCTGGGACTTGCACTTTTACAGCTTTCATTTCAGTCCTACTCGTTTGAGTAGCACTTGCAATTTACTGCTTTCCATTTACTGCTGTCATTTTCCTACTTTATTTTACTACTTTAATTTTCTGCTTTTTCATCGCTGCCGTCCCCATTCTGATGAGTGGCTAACGTTCTTAGCACTCAGTATCGAAGAGCATTGGGACAGATAAAATAGCTTAAAATAATTAAAGGTCCTTATTTTCTAATTAATTAAAATCACTTAAGGTTTGCCTAGGGTTTATGACGCGTAGGACCACATAATCGATGTGTGGGCCCTATTTCCGTAGTCCATACGCTAGCTAGCCGAGAGGCCGTACGTATGGACCGATCACCCCTTGGTAAATGAAGTTCTGCACTAACCCTCGAGAAAGGAGGCGCGCCAACTCTACTAGATTGGGTTCCCCACCCAATAGCGGGGTTCTTAGCGTAATGCGGGCATTAAGAGAAATCTTTCGTCGGATGAGAGCCCGGTCGAATAGTCTTAGCGTTCAGGTGAGCGATAGTCCTATAGATAGGTGAGCTCATTTTAGTGGAACCTCCACGGCCAAGTCTCCACCTTAATTAATTAGAAATTTAGAATATCTTTTTATTTAAAGTATATTTTAGTTCAATTTTATTCGGTGCCATCGAGCTAAGCTCTTAATCGGCTCCACCTTTTTTGCTTTCATTTTTATTGCCCTTTTTATTATATATATATATATATATATATATATATATATATATATATATATATATATATATATATATATTACCCGACAAGTAATTATCGTTAAAATAATATTCTCCTCTAGGGAAGATTAGAAATAAACGAACCGACCCCGAGAACAATACGACCTCGATATTCCACCCGAAATATCTTGTACTACTCATGATAGGTGCACTTGCCTCCTTTCGTTAAAACTCGATCACATCGTTTTATATCCAAATAAATAAATATGCGTGACCCGTTTTCTAAATAAAAACCAAATCCGCTTTTCTACTTAAATAAAATCGCCCGGGGCGCCACGCATCCTAACCTATTTTTGGAGTTTTAACCGCATTAAGTTTTCGGACTTGATGTGAATACCAATCAATTTTTTGGCGCCGTTGCCGGGGAAAATTTCGAGTCGTTATTTGAAACTTTAGCGAATTATTAATTTTAGTTTTTTCAAAATATTTATGACCAAAATTAAACAAAAAAAATTTTCCAAAAAAAAAACAACTAAAAAAAGAGTAATTTATTTTCTACTAATTATTTCATATATATTTAGATATATAAAAAAACAACTGAAATGGCGTTGTTTCCAAAAAAAATAAAAAAAACCTATCAAACTAAAAACTTGAAACACCTATAAAACCAAAAAAAATCTAAAAACGAAAAACTTTTTTTAAAAAAAAATTTCATTATTTTTATGACAAAAAAATTCCAACACTAAAAAAAACCTCAAAATAAAAAAAAAACTTAAGAATCTAAAAACTTAAAAAAAATGAAAAAAAAAACACACAAAAACATATTAATAATAATAATAATAATAATAAAAACTATAAAAAAAACTTTAAAACTTAAAAACTTTTAAAAAAACCCACAAAACCAAAAAAAATAAAAATTTACGTCTATATGTTTTGTTTTTAACTTCTTCCTTTTCAAAAAAGCAAAAACATTTTACCAAAAAAAAACAATAATAATAAATACCTTCAATAAAAAAAACCTTTTTATTCTAAAACTTATATATTTATTTGCATCGGCACGTTTCGCACACTAGGGGCTCGCTTATCTGTTCCACTCAACAACTAATACGTTAGCTTACGCGTCACTTACACATTTGCCCCTACCGCCCGCACAATTTAGGCCGAGTTTATCTTTTTCGTTTTATTTTTCTTTTATGTTTTTGCTACTTCTTCTAAAATAATGCAGAGTTTCAACCCGGGCCTCCCCGAACTCGTGTAAGGGTGGTTCTGACCCCCCTCCCCTTTATTTTGCCCATATTATATTTTGTATATTAATCGTTTCGTATACTTAGATTGTAACATTGGGGACAATGTTGAGTTTAAGTATGGGGGTGTATTCTTAGTTTCCTATTTTCTACATCTTTATTTTCTGCACCTAAAAAAATATTAAAAACCCAAAAAAATTTTTTCCTTGTTTTTATAATCTAAAAACTCAAAAAAATTTATAAAACAAAAACTAAAAAATATATTATAAAACAAAAACTAAAAAAATTTATTAAACAAAAACTCAAAAACAAATTTTTTTTTCTTTTCCTTTGTAAATATTTTTTGTAAAAATAATTCTCTTTCTTCCCCGCCTCTTCTTATTTGTAAACCTCGCTTTTTAGCATGCCCGCGACGTTTGACTCATCGAACCAACCACCAAAAGAGTCTGTTCGCGGGCCACCATCGAGTTTTTACAAAAACTCGATAATAATAATAATAATAATAATAATAATAATAATAATAACCCCAAAAATCCAAAAACAATTTGTAACAAATAAATCGAATTTCTCAATTCTTAACCCTTTTCGCTCTCCAACAATCTAGTTGCGAGATAATTTATAAGCGACTTATTTTAATTCTTTTCTTACTATCCGTTTATTAATGGAGAACGATAAATTTAGATATCTGGGGTTAAGTTTTAAAAATTTTCGTATGCTTTTTTTATTTAAATAATGTACCTGTTTTCAGCACCACTTCTAATCTATCTAAATAGTTTCATATTTATTTTGTTAAAAAAACAATCTTAGATTTCAAGTTATGATAACTCCCAGTTTCTTTTGAAATTTAGGAATGTTTAATTTATAAAAGTTGCTCTCAAAAGTTTTTTATTAAACCTAGTTTTATTTTTGAAAAAACTCTATCACCTTTTTTTTCATGTCATACTTGACATGATTTCGATTCTTAAAAGATCCTATGTCAATGAGAATAAGATTTCGTTCCATAAACATAGGCATCCAATATTTGAAAAGATTATATGTTATGGAGTAAGAGGATAAAATTCATTACTCCTACACATATACATTGGATTATTATGAAGATGTTAAAAAAAATATTACGTTATGGAAAATAAGATTTCGTTTTCCTAACATCCACATTCAAACCAAAAAATTTCATTAGATGTTCGAGCGAAAAAATATACCCTCGCCTCTAATTCAAAGCTTTCTTCATATACCACGATATTCCCCTCCGCAAAATTCAAAAAAATTCTAGATTTATTTTTAAAATCTTTTTGAGAGTATAATTTGTAAATTAAATTATTTCCTTTAATTCTTCGAAGCTACAGTATCCTAAATCCAATCTATTTTTGTTAGCCTAACAAATAAAATTTTTTGCTATCTATTTGATTTTATGGAGAAGTTTTTAGCTGAAACTTTTCCTTTATTTAAATTTTTGGCATAATTTAGTATTTAACTCTTATACCCCGGATATTTATTTAGATCATTCTTTCAATTAAGTCAAGCGGTAGATAAACTTAGGATTTCCTTAATTTATTATAAGTTCATCTCCAACTTTTGCTCTGAAATAGCAAAAGCTTAAGTATGAGGGTATTTGATGAGTTATAAATATACGTGTTTTTATATACATTAAATAAGACGTATTAGTTTCTTTTAGTTATTTTTAGTTGTTTTTCCTTAATAAATTGCTTCCTTTTTTTAAATATTTTCTAACTTAGAGTTATTTTTGTTTCCTGATTTTTTCAGGAAAAATTGTCAAACAATCGGAGTACACACCCGCGTACTGTTGGTCATGCCCGTGACCAGGGTGTGATACGTCAAAATCCTGAGAAATGAACAATTTTTGAAGAAATAGAGTGACACGCCCGTGTCGCCCGAGTCACGCCCGTGACCCATGCCCGTGACCATTCAGATCGACGAAATAGCGCTCAACGATTGTCGACCCAGCTGACACACCCAGTGACATGCCCGTGTCATTTGACAAGGGGCGTGACCCAAGCTCGTGACCATCAGCTCGACGTTTTTCGCTCGACGTTCGTCGAGCCAACCCGACACGCCTATAGTCACGCCCATGACCTAGGGCGTGACCCCGCCACCTGGCCCGACAAACAGCCGTCGATGACTTTCGACGCAAACGGCGCCCAATTCAACCTCCCCGACACGCCCACCGTCACGCCCATGACCTGGGGCGTGACCGCCGCTATTTCCTCCGCAACATCAAATCGTCGTCAGATCACCGAAATCAACTATGAATAGTGCTGACACGCCCCCTGACACGCCCGTGTCGGAGGGCGTACCCGATGAATTTTTTTTCTATAAATTACAGCCTTCTGTTTGAGCTACTGTTCCACTTTTTGGCACCATTTTGCATAGGGGCCGGCTGTTAGATTCATTTCCAAGCTATGTAAAGTTACTTTCTCCCCCTCTCTTATATTTTTTTAGCCTTCTGATTTTTGTTTTAGCTTAATAAATGTTTAGATTTTTGTCTCTTTATGTGGTTTTGGAATGGATCTAAGCCTCCCTTATGCAATCTTATTTCTTTTATTTTGTTTTAACATTATTTTTGTTCTCTTCCGCGCGTGCGCGTGTGTGTATGAGATCAATTTTCATGTTATTATACTTAATTATTTCTTACTTAGTTTTTGTTAGACTTAGGCTTTTTCTAGCTTTTTATGCATTCCTATAAACCTATAAAAGCATTTTCAAAGTGGTTTTGATTTTTCACTAACTTAGATTTTCCTTTTAGGTCGTAAAACTTTGTGTCCTTTTTACTTAATTTTCACTTTTTAACCACTTTTGCGGAGTTATAGGAACGTATATATAGTTGTTTTAATTTTTCAAACACTTTATTTTCGCTTTTATTTTCAAAAACTTTTTTCCCGTTTAAATTTTATTTCTTCATTTTATGCATTTCTACCGCATTCTATCGGTAGAAATATATTCATTTCAATTTTTCGAGCACTTACACTTTTCGTTTATTTGCAAAAACTTTTGTTCTTTTAAATTTTATTTTTACTTTTTATTCAATTCTACTGCATTCTAGCGGTAGAAATGTAGTTGTTTTAATTTTTCAGTCACTTTGTTTTTCCTATTTTTTTGTACTTGTGCGTGCGTGTATGAGTTAGTTTAAACTGCTTTCTTTCAATTCTATAGACTGCGTGCGTGTGTTGCATCTATTTTCGCATACTCGTTAAAAGTTAAATGGCGTGCTTTTATTTCCCGCCTACTCATTTGAATAGGACTTGTACGTGTGCATTTTCATTTCTGTCGTGTGTGTGCGTATTTTAATTCTAGTAGAGTGTGTTTACTTTCTGTAGAGTGGGTGTGTTTTAATTTTATGTCGAGTGCGTGAGTGTTAGCTTTTATTTTCCGCCTACTCGCTAGGAGTTAAATGGCTGGATTTTATTTACCGCCTACTCACTTGAGTTAAATGGTCGGTCTTTATTGTAATAATTGGAATGGACTTGTAATTGCATTTATTTTCTCTTACTCGTTTGAGTAGAACTTGCTTTCTTTTTCCCGCCCACTCATTTGAGCCGGGACTTGCACTTTTACAGCTTTTATTTCAGTCCTACTCGTTTGAGTAGGACTTGCAATTTACTGCTTTCCATTTACTGCTTTTATTTTCCTGCTTTATTTTATTGCTTTAATTTTCTGCTTTTTCATCGCTGCCATCCCCATTCCGATGAGTGGCTAACATTCTTAGCCCTCAGTATTGAAGAGCATTGGGACAGATAAAATAGCTCAAAATAATTAAAGGTCCTTATTTTCTAATTAATTAAAATCACTTAAGGTTTGCCTAGGGTTTACGACGCGTAGGACCTCATAATCGATGTGTGGGCCCTATTTTCGTAGTCCATACGCTAGCTAGCCGAGAGGCCGTACATATGGACCGATCACCACTTGGTAAATGGAGTTCCGCACTAACCCTCGAGAGAGGAGGCACGCCAACTGTACCAGATCGGGTTCCCCACCCAATAGCGGGGTTCTTACCGTAATGCGGACATTAAGCGGAATTCTTCGTCGGACGAGAGCCCGGTCAAATAGTCTTAGCGTTCAGGTGAGCGATAGTCCTAGAGATAGGTGAGCTCATTTTAGTGGAACCTCCACGGCCAAGTCTCCGCCTTAATTAATTAGAAACTTAGAATCTCTTTTTATTTAAAGTATATTTTAGTTCAATTATATTCGGTGCCATAGAGCTAAGCTCTTCATCGGCTCCACCTTTTTTATGCTTTCATTTTTATTGCCCCTTTTTATTATATATATATATATATTACCCGACAAGTAATTATCCGTAAAATAATAGTCCCCACCAGGGAAGAGTAGAAATAAACGAACCGACCCCGAGAACAATACGACCTCGATATTCCACCCGGAATATCCTGTACTACTCACGATAGGTGCACTTGCCTCCTTTCGTTAAAACTCGATCACATCATTTTATATCTAAATAAATAAATACGCGCGCCCCGTTTTCTAAATAAAAACCAAATCCGCTTTTCTACTTAAATAAAATCGCCCGGGGCGTCGCGCATCCTCACCAATTTTTGGAGTTTTAACCGCATTAAGGTTTCGGACTTGATGCGAAAAATACCAATCAGAAATAAGAAGTGCTGGGCTCCAACATCTTTCCTTTCTCCGTTGCGCTGGGCCTCGAGAGCACCGACTGTTCTTTTTTTTCCTCCTGCTCCGTGTAACAGCCCAAAAATCGTAATCGAACGGGTCGTGTCCTAATGAATTTTTGGTGCCTTAATAAGGGTACAAGGCCTGGGACACTGGCGTGTCCAAGGCTGTGTCTTCCTCTGTGTTGGCCGGCTGTGTCCATAAAAGGACATGACAGGAAACATGGCAGAGACACGGGCGTGTCAAGCATGACACGGGCGTGTGCATGCCCATGTCACCACCCGTGTTCGCAAGGGACATGACAGTTGGTGTGGTGGTTATCTGTGACATGCCCCTACGTCACGGGCATGTCAGGACACGACACAAGCGTGTCAGTTAGAGACACGTGCGTGTCTTGACCTGTGTCCTTTTCTATGCTCGATGATCGTGCCTGTATCAGGGCACACAGCCTGGGAAACGGCCGTGTGCAACGTCGTGTTCGGCCCAGGATTGAGGAATTTTGGGCAGATCTGAGCCGTTTGTTTTCTTTAAATAAGATCTGACGGACCAGGTGTGTTCCTGCTTTATTAAGGCTGGGAATTGAGGATTAATTCCTCATTTTCTCTTAATCTTTCTCTTTCTAAGGAGTTAGAGAGAGGGGAGAGCAAGGAGGAAGGAAGAGGAGGATTCCGGCCACCGGCGGAGCATCAGAGCACTGAATCGAGAACCGAGATCGGATCTGCGGAGGAAATTCCCCTGCGAAGCTTTCCATCCGGATAAATTCCCATGTCGCAAAAGAGAATTACAAGGGTAACAATCCTCTACTTGAGCATATGAAGCTCTCTTTATTTTGCATAAGGAAACCAGCTCCCGCGAGTGTGTGGTGATTGTGCAATGTTCCTTGGGGTTGACGTGATTAGTCCCCTTTGTGTTGCATATAGAGTCCGGAACCGAAGTACGGATATATGCATTGTGTGTGAAACCTACCCGGACGTGTTGGTATGGATCGGTGATGTTGCATATTGTATGGTTTACCGGAGAAGACTCAGTGCTTTGTGTTTTCGGGTTTCTACACGGTAGATTGCAGCAGGGATCCTTGGGGATTAACTCCAAGGCGCACCCGGAAAACTGAGCGGAAATGTAGTTCTGCTAACTTGGCAGTCGGGGAGCCAGCCTTGAACATAACTGGGTTATGTGATGTTTGGAAATGTTTTCGGATTCGAGAGAAGCTTGGCCCGTGCGTACGTCTTAAAGTGTTTATGCAGAGTGAGCAACGGCAAGTGGAATCGGACCTGTGCTATATGGTTTGGTGCTAGAGACCCAAAAGAGGGACTGGTCGTTGGCATAGTCCGGAGTCTTAGACTGTGGTCAAAAAGACTAAAATGCTCATGATGTTGCCATCCCGGGGATGGTGGTGAAGCCACAGAATTGACCGGATTCACCGATAATGTGCCCTGAGTGCACGGGGTGTTTGGCCGTGCGAGCCGACACCTGTGGCGAAGTATGTTTGTACTTTATTATTTAGCTGGGCTAATGAAATGCAGGGAAGGAGCACCGCCGTCCCGAGTAAGGGGCGGGGTCGTTATAATTTCGTCGGCTTTGGCTGACCGTTACTTTGTTTGCTACCGTGCGGTGGAATGTTGCTCGCAGGTGCCGCGGAGCCAAGTACCAAATAGCGGGCTGAAGCCCATGTTGCTGAGCTGGCACTCGAAGGCCAAAGCAAATTGTTGTTTTTTTTATTTTTGTCATGTATGGCCGGCATGCGAGCCGATGTATGTAAATCATTAATTTGTTAATAAACTCTTGTAAGTCCATAAGGTCAAGTACTTTCAGTGTATTTGTTATTTCATTCCTATGGTAGTTTGTGGACATTCATGATAGTTGTTATTCAATTATGGGTTCTTTCCGACTGTTTAAAAGCTTCTGCTAGAATGCTCTGTGTTAGGGCGAGTAGTTATAGTTGGATTTTTGATATTCTTATATAACACTTCCGACTGTCCGTGGTATATGGCGTTGGGTTCCAGCTGGACCTTCTGTTGTATGCCATTCGATAGATGGCGGTGTTACAATTTGGTATCAGACTTCGGTGTCGGTCCTTTTTATTTGAATTTGTGGGCGAATTCTTTTAAGGGGTGGTGAGCACATGTATGTGCGTCATCGTTATAACATAAAAGAAACCATGAATGTCCACATAGGAATGAAAAATACACTTGTTTTGAGAAACCTGATTGTTCCAATGATTACTTTTAGCAATCTGTTTGTTGCCTAATCAAGGGTTTATGCTATTATAGGCAGCTAGGAGCATTACTGGGCAATCGGAACGTCCGCGATTTGCGGAAAGTAGTGCACTGAATGACGTGCCTACAACACCTCCTTCAGCCGAAACCATCAGATTGGTGGCTGAAGCAGTCTTTGCTCTGATAAATGCCCAACCTATAGGGCAAATACAACATGCACCACCTATTAATGAGCAAGAACCGATTAGGGTGGCAGAGCCGGGAGTGGTAGAACGCGTGGTAGTTGATCAAGTAGCACCAAGGAGAGCTACAGAGAAGCAGCTCAAGCACATAATGAGCTTTAATCCTACGATGTTCGACAGGATTGGAACGCCAACTCAAGCTGAGGATTGGCTCTTTACGATAAAGAGAGTCTTGATGGCCACGTTAACTGAGGAGTGGCAGAAGACCACCATAGCGACCTTCCTATTGGCTGGTGAGGCGAGGCTGTGGTGGAAAGAGTTGGAGGTTCACCTCTTAGTGGGAAGGCAACTTGCAGATGTGCATATGGAGGAATTCTCAAGGTTGTTCTTGGCCAGATATCTATCATTTGCTGGGAAGCTTGAGATGGAGAATCAGTACCTTGGCTTGACTCAGGGAGATAGAAGCGTGGATGAGTATCTCCACGGGTTTACACGGTTGGGTCGTTATTCCGGTGCTACGTTTACTGAGGAGGTGCGGAAGACCAACCGATTTTATGAGGGTCTAGATGGCGACCTACATCTACTCCTTGCTGGGCCTAAGGCGCAGGGCTTCCTAGCCTTGGTCAATTCGGCCCGGTCATTGGAAAAGGTCGTGAAGAAAGTGCAAGAGAAGAAGGACCCAGGGGAAAAGAAGTCAGTGTTCAAAGTGTTGAATACAAAGTTGAGTTTCCGCAAATGGAACAAGAAGCCGAAGACTTCGATCTCAGTCCCTTCGTCTGGTGTGACGGGGGCAACCATAAGTCGAGTCCCAGGAGCTTGCTACAACTGTGGAAGGATGGGGCATTTTGCTCGTGAATGTTGGAGCGGACGTGAAAAGACCGAGAGGAAGCTTGCAGCAACATATGAAGAAAAAGAGAAGGTGGTGGAGTCAACCACATCCCATCATGCTCTAGCCCAGCCTAGAGTATATAATCTTGGTCTGCAAGAGGCCATAAAACAAGCTGACATGGTGACAGGTATGAGTTATGTTATAGTAGTTTAACTTTATATAGTTGTTAACTTTTTATATGTTAACTTTTAAATGTTGGTGCTAGGCTTTGTGTTTATATTTGATTGTCCGGCGAGAGACATGTTTGATACGGGAGCTTCACATTCCATCTAGTCCGAAAGATTCGTATCGCGCATCAGAGTCCCTTCCTCGATGGTAAAAGACAAGTTGGATGTGTTGTTACCCAATGGGTGCTCAATGCGCTCGGATAGAATCCTTGTGGTAAAGATACGGATTGCGGACCAGGAGTTTGATTTGCGAGCGTCAGTACTGCCGTTAGTAGAGTTCGACATAATCTTTGGTATGTACTGGCTCTCGGAGCAGTGAGCATGCATTGATTGCAACCGGAAGGAGGTTAAGTTGGGGCTGAATACTGATTGGGAGAGTATGTTTGCGGGTATGAATGGGTCGAGTAAGAATTTGATGTCGGCCCTTCTAGTGATCAAGGCAGTTCGGTCTTGGGCAGAGCTGTTTGTCGCATTAGTGCAGGCTTCAACGCATAAGCCATGTCTGGGCAGTATTCTGGTTGTGTCCAAGAATCCTGATGTGTTCCCAGATGATCTCCCAGGAGACCCTCCTCAGCGGGAGATTGATTTTACAATTGAGCTTATGTCGGGTGCCAAACCGGTATCACGCTCTCCATATCGGATAGCGCCAATAGAGATGGCGGAGCTGAAGGTGTAACTGCAAGAGTTGTTGGAGCAAGGGTATGTGCGTCCAAGTTCATCGCCTAGGAGGGCACCGGTCCGCTTCGTTAAGAAGAAGGATGGGAGCTTGCGACTCTGTATCGACTATTGGGAATTGAACAATCTTACGGAAAAGAATAAGTATCTGATCACAAGGATTGACGATCTATTTGATCAGATGGTCGGGTCAACAGTATATTCGAAGTTAGATCTGAAATTCGGCTACTACCAATTAAGGATAAGGGAAAGCGACATCCAAAAGACAGCGTTCAGCACGCAGTTTGGGCATTACAAGTTCACGGTAATGCTGTTTGGGTTGACCAATGCGCCATCCGTGTTTATGGATCTGATGAACAGGACGTTCAGAGAGTATCTGGACCGTTTCGTGATAGTATTTATCGATGATATCTTGGTGTACTCATAGTGTGAGGATGATCACTACAAGCATCTACATATGGTGTTGGAGACGTTGAGAAGGAATCAGTTGTATGCTGAGTTCTCCAAGTGTGAGTTCTGGTTATCCTCGGTAGCATTCCTTGGTTATATTGTTAGTGGAGAAGGGATAGCGGTGGATCCGGCAAAGATAGTGGCGATACGGGAGTGGCCTGTTGTTGGAACCATCTTTCTGGTCCCTCCTAAAGTTCGAAACAGGATGCAGCCCGCACGTACTCTTCCTGAGCTACTACCCTGACCAGAGTCGGAGACCTAAAAAACAGACCGAGGGGTCTCAGCTCGGAGGTCCCACCTAAATGTTGGAACCAGCTTTTTGGTCCCTCCTAAAGTTCGAAACAGGATGCAGCCCCCAAGTACTCTTCCTGAGCTACTACCCTGACGAGAGTCGGAGACCTAAAAAATAGACTGAGGGGTCTCAGCTCGGAGGTCCCACCTCTTTCCTGGAAGAACTAAAGATATTCCCCTCCCTAGCCAATGTTGAGCTAGGTGCCTGTGAGGAAAATAGTGGAAAGGTTCAACAACCATCCCAAGCACTTTATCGGTCTATTTATAGGCCTCTGAATCTGATCTGCAAAAAACACTTTTGAATCATCCTGAAAAGACCAAAACACCCTAGGTTGGGTCTGCCAACAGCCAAACTCCGTTTTTCTGGAGAGTTATACGCAGACCTCCCGGGGTAGAAGTGTAAAATAACCTGGGGCACAAAGGTAAAATCCCCCTTTGGGGTAAAAGTGTAAAGGCATCTTTTCTCCCATGCGGCGAGTGGGGAAGGCACTGCCGGGCGAGACGACCACCATGTCCGTCTCGCCGCCCTTTCGGCCTATGGGCTCTCTCGCCTCCTAGAATGATTTCGCCCACTAGGAGGTCTCTCCCACTTCAGAGGATCCCCCATCTCGCCTCCTATAGGTGGGCATCCTATCATCTCGCCAATCTCCCCTTCTCGCCCGCTGGACCACCTCTCGCGAGCCAAGGTTGTACACAATCCCCGCTCTTTTCGAGGTTGCCCTAACCTCAGAAAGATAAGTCCAACTGCGGCTTACGATGCTAGGATTCACTCATGAGAATCTTTGGTGGGCCCCCTCCCCCCCATGGGTCCTATAAATATGAGATCCCAGCCTTCATTAGGGTCCCTTTTGTCTTTCTTTATTTCCTCCTCCTTTAGGATGTCTCATAGCCAAAGTTTTCGCGAGCGCCTCGCGATGGTGCGAAGGCGAAATAAAACCAACACGGATGCCCTATTCCCGGACCTGGGGCGTATTTCTCCCTCGGCCCCTCCGTCTTCTCGCCTGAAAAAGATGAAGCCCGCCTGCCCTCTCCTCTCGGCGGGCGCGGCCTCCTCTGCCACATCAACAGACAATCCTTTCGCCTCTCCCGGAGAGAAACGGGTAATTTCTCATTCTTCTCTCTCTTCTTTCGTCCCGCCTATTGACCACGCTTTTTCAGGGAAGCTTTGCTGATTCCCCAATGCCCGCCAATCCTCCTGATAATATTGACCAAGCTCATAAGCACACCGACTCGCCTGAGGCATCCTACCCACCCATCTCGCGGAAAGAAAACATCTCGCGGGTTGTTGGGAACCCTCGCATTCCAAGTAAGAATTTACCCTTCTCGCTTTTCCTCCCATTCACCTTCTTTTATCCAACCCATGCGAGCTCATCCTTGTTTATGATTTCTCGCTCCCTGTGCAGGCATCCAATTTGATTCCGACACTGAAGATGCTCCCGCGTCTCCCCCCTCTCACCTCTTCCTCATCCCGGCGAGATCGAGGACTACTTGGGTGACCCCATGGATAACCTGGAGTTGAACCGGAGGACGGCTAGGATGTTCCGCAAATACACGCATATAATCCGCGAGATGGAGATGGAGAAGCAGGCCTCTGACTGGCGCATGGACTGGCTATAAACAGAGTGTCACCGCCCTTCTGTCGAGATAGAAGCTGGTGGTGTAATGAACGGGACAGACGCCCAAGCCATCTTGAACGAGACGGACAAACATCTACATCTCGCGCGCCGCGGCGTGGTCTCCGCTCGCGCCTTTCATCTTCTCAGCCGCCCTCCATTTGCGGGAGGTCAAGATGGCCGCTGGAAATGGGTGTGGAACTAAGCTGACGCAGTCCCATCTCGCCTTCTCCAGGCCCTCCTATATTATCATTGCCAATTTAATTATGTTTAATTATTGATGCATTGTATAAACGTTTTTGGGCGGGATGCCCCCTTCCGGGGGATGAACTATTTTATCCTTACGGTACTGTGATTGTCATATCATGCTGTTTTTTCATCATTACTATGATTAGCTCCTTTTTAAATTAGTTGGTTTATAATGATGGCTTTTACCTCAAAAGAACCGCTACGACGCCTCCACCCCTTGGGTTCTAGAGAGAGAGAGAGAGAGAGAGAGAGAGAGAGAGAGAGAGACGAAGCGCCGGGTGCCTCTTCATTTCCCGCCGCTAGATTTTCCTGCTCAATCTACTCTCTCCCTCATTCATTATAAATACCTTAAATCCAGATACACCCCTACTTCTGTTATTCTTGGCCGTCTTTTTTGTTGGAGCTTCCGCCTACCTCTCCTCTTGTGCACTCATCTCGCGTCCCGCTCTCCTAAGACGTTCTCTTCCCCTTTGCTGCCTTCTCGCCTGTTATGGGAAAGAAGAAGGTGGAAGAAAGTGAGGGCCGCAGCCGCTGCGGAAAGCTGTTTGTGGACCACGACTTTCCTCTCGGCAGTCTGCCAGAGGAAGAATATGCTCGCTTCGCCAGTGAGTACCTCGCTGATGGTTACTTATCTCGCCTGCCCAAAGTTGGCGAATGCATCAACACTTTCTACCCCAACAAACTGGACTTCCCCGTCTCGCACTTCGAGGCGGGGCTGCGACTTCCCCTTTGGCCGGAGGTCAAGTTAGTTCTTAAGTACTTCAGGGTCGCCCCTGCCCAATTCAACCCCAATGCCATCTCCATGCTGATCGCTTTCGCCTGCTACCTGCGGCGAGAGCGCATCGAATTTAGCTTTACCGCCTTTCTCAAGCTGTTCGTCTACCACGCAAAAGATGACGGCGTCTCTTACTTCACAGGCCAAGGCCTAAAGGTGTGCGAGACACCGAATAAAATCACCATTGGCTGACCAGCTTCGTCTTCATTCGCGGGGATTTGGGAGGCATTCCTCTCGCCCCGGTGTCTCCTGCCGAATTCTTCTATGAAACCCCCAAGGTTGGGGGTGCCGAGAAGGATCTTTGCGACTTCTTCGCAGGGAAGAATTTTGAGGTTAATTACCTCAGGCAAGACCTCTACTCGCTTCCAGCCGTCTTCCCCGGCGAAGGTATACTCCTGTCCCCCCTTAGCCTTGTAAATTCTGGTTCTCTGCTGATTGTTATTCCCCCTAGGAGAGAGAACCATCCCTGTTCATCCCCCTTACCAGAGTAACTGGGCTCTCGCCTTAGCGAGTATGGAGGTGGAGGCCGCGAAGGACACGCTGACCCCCACCCCAAAGAAGAGGCCCGAGGATGAGGGCACTTCTTGGCACAGCCCAAAGAAGAAGGTGAAGAAATCCGTGTCTTTCAAAAAGGAGAAAAGGTCTGCCAAAGAAAGTAAAGAGCCATCGGGATCCCTGTCCCCCATCTCTTTATCGTCTCCCTCACCTCCCCGACTACCCGTCACGCCTGCCCGCGAGATGTTCTTGTCAGAGCCAGCTGCCACCACCAATGTTCAGCCTGCTAAGTTCCCTTCCGGCGAGGCTGGATCCTCCAGTCGCCTGGCTCCCACCTCGCACCCCAATTACAACATGGGGCCTGTGACCGATGATGATGACGGCGAGCCGGTGCTCCTATGGGACAAGGATGCTAACCGCGTGTCGGTGTCCACTCTCCTTCCTTCTTGGAAAGATCAGGACCCCCACCAGTCACGCCTTCTCCCTAGGGTTTGGGCTATATGGTGGCCTTGGCACTGAGCCCGAAGACAATGAGGCATCGCGAGATCTCATTCTGAAGTGTGCCCACTCTCAATTTCGCTCCCTGGAACTCGCGCACCGGGTCTCGCGCTGCCTGGTTTTCAACAATAGAAAGTGGAAGGAAATGGAGGCTGGTCTCGCCGCGGAACGGGAGAAATCCAGTGACCTGGAGAAGCGGTTGGTTGTTGCCGACAACTTCCTCGCGCAGAGCCAGGGTGGTGTGGTAAGTTTTCTTACCATTGCTTTACTAGTCTTACTCGCCGCTCAATATGGTCCTTTACTTGTTCTCTTCCTACAGGATGCCGAGACAGCCGACAGGATTCGCTAGCACATTGAGGAGTTGGAGGGAGAAAACAAGAAATTGAAAGCTGAAACTCTCCGCCCTCAGAACAGCGCGGCACCCCCCTCAGACAAATTTCCCATTCCTTCCCGCTACTCTGTAGACGAGGTGCATGCCCTCTGCCGAGACTCCAATATCAAGATAGCGGTCCTTGTTCTTAAAATGATGAAGGAGCTGGGGGTGGTGCTCAATGATGCCGAGACGGTTACTGCCCACGACCTGGTCCCCCACTTATACGGTGAGACGGATGACAACTCTTCTTCTGGCAGCGAGTAAATAATCACCAGCTCCAGTGGCTTCTCTCCCCCTTTTTCTTTTTATTTTTTCTGGTACTTGTAATTTTGGGAGACAATTCCTCGAAAATAGCGAGGTGTTCTTCTTCTTGTCCCAAGGAAATTCTGTTTAAACCTTTTATATATTACTTAATTGCTGCTTTCATCTTCGGCCGTCTCGCTTAATAGCTAGCCAAAAATGCGAGACCTTAAACCTTTTATATGTTACTTAATCGCTGTTTTTTTCTTCGGCCGTCTAGCTTAATAGCTAACCAAAAATGTGAGACCTTAAACCTTTTATACGTTACTTAATCGCTGCTTTTATCTTCGGCCGTCTCGCTTAATAGCTAGCCAAAAACACGAGACCTTGGACCTCTCTTCGCTTATACTACCCGCGAGATCAGCTGACCCTTAGCGCTCGTCTCACCGTAAGATTAACCTGCGTTGAAGTCCCTGGAGACCAGCCACCCTACTTGATAGGCCCCACCTTCTTACACCCGGCTTGCGCCTTGAACAAGGAAGGCCCACTCGCTATCGGCGAGACCGCCCATGCCGAGTGTCGGCCGGAGACCCTCCTCCCTGGCCTGATCCCCGATCCTTCCTTTTTCTAGAGATTTTCCACCAATCTCCTGATAAATCTGAACATTTCTCCCCGTGAACTCTCGCCGCTTGACTTTCCCTCGAGTGAGCCTACAGCCCTACCATCTAGATGAGAGCCTGGTCAGCGGGTCTGCTTGGGGTCTCCTCTCCAAACCACCTCCAACCACCGAGTGAGCCTACAGTCCTGCCAGCTAGGTGAAAGCCTATTCAGTGGGTCTGCTCGGGGTCTCCTCTCCAAACCATCTCCAACCACCGAGTGAGCCTACAGCCCTGCCAGCTAGATGAGAGCCTGGTTAGCGGGTCTGCTCGGGGTCTCTTATCCAATCCATCTCCAACCACCGAGTGAGCCTACAGCCCTGCCAGCTAGGTGAAAGCCTAGTCAGCGGGTCTGCTCGGGGTCTCCTCTCCAAACCATATCCGACCACCGAATGAGCCTACAGCCCTGCAAGCTAGATGAGAGCCTGGTCAGCGGGTCTGCTCGGGGTCTCTTCTACAATCCATCTTCAACCATCGAGTGAGCCTACAACCCTGCCAGCTAGGTGAAAGCCTGGTCATCGGGTCTACTCGGGGTCTCCTCTCCAAACCATCTCCGACCACCGAGTGAACCTACAGCCCTGCCAGCTAGGTTAAAGCCTGATCAGCGGGTCTGCTCGGGGTCTCCTCTCCAAACCATCTCCAACCACCGAGTGAGCCTACAGCCCTGCCAGCTAGAAGAGATCCTGGTCAGCGGGTCTGCTCGGGGTCTATTCTCAAATCCATCTCCAACCACCGAGTGAGCCTACAGCCCTGCCAGCTAGGTGAAAGCCTGGTCAGTGGGTCTGCTCGGGGTCTCCTCTCGAAACCATCTCCGACCACCGAGTGAGCCTACAGCCCTGCCAGCTAGGTTAAAGCCTGGTCAGCGGGTCTGCTCGGGGTCTCCTCTCCAAACCATCTCCGACCACCGAGTGAGCCTACATCCCTGCCAGCTAGGTGAAAGCCTCGTCAGCGGGTCTGCTTGGGGTCTCCTCTCCAAACCATCTCCAACCACCGAGTGAGCCTACAACCCTGCCAGCTAGATGAGAGCCTGGTCAGCGGGTCTGCTCGGGGTCTCCTCTCCAATCCACCTCCAACCACCGAGTGAGCCTACAGCCCTGCCAGCTAGTTGAAGGCCTGGTCAGCGGGTCTGCTCGGGGTCTCCTCTCCAAACCATCTCCGACCACCGAGTGAGCCTATAACACTACCAGCTAGATGAGAGCTTGGTCAGCGGGTCTGCTCGGGGTCTCTTCTCCAATCCATCTCCAACCACCGAGTGAGCCTACAACCCTGTCAGCTAGGTGAAAGCTTGGTAAGCGGGTCTGCTCGGTGTCTCCTCTCCAAACCATCTCCGACCACCGAGTGTGCCTACAGCCCTGCCTGCTAGGTGAAAGCCTGGGCAGCGGGTCTGCTCGGGGTCTCCTCTCCAAACCATCTCCAACCACCGAGTGATCCTACAGCCCTGCCAGCTAGTTGAGAGCCTGGTCAGCGGGTCTGCTCGGGGTCTCTTCTCCAATCCATCTCCGACCACCGAGTGAGCCTACAGCCCTGCCAGCTAGGTGTAACGCCCCCGGTTTTTTCTGCGTTTTGTTTGATTTTGGATTGGCGTTATGATGACGCATTTCCGACCCTTCGCCGTTGTAGAGCGCGGTCCTAGCTCTGTAGGTTCCTTGTGTAGCCTGGTTGTAGCCAGTTGGCAAGTTTCCCCAGCTAGCCGGAGTCTGTTTTGGTGACTCGGTTGGGCCTCTTAGGGAAATGCTTGCGTTTTGGCTTCGGGAGGTGTTATCCCGAGTGTTCGATCGTCGGATGTTGTTTTCGACCTCGTCGTTGTTTTTGTGGCTTGGTTGTTTAGCTACGGTGCGAGTTTTGGTCGAAATCCGAGATCGTTTGCCTTCGCGTCATTTCGGCGTTGTTTTGTTAGCTGCATGTTTGTAATGTTTGCTGTGCTGTGCGTGTCCTGTTGTGGCTGAGCTTGTAGGCTGGTGCCTTGTCTCTTGTTTGCTAGGTTCTGGCAGGTTTCTTTTCTGTGTAAGTTTGGGTGACACGGCCTGGGTCACGCCCGTGACCCAGGGCGTGTCGTGCTCGGGTAGAGCTCCCGTTTCTCCGGTCGACGAATTTTTGGTCGACAGGGTTTTTGTAGGAACACGGCCGTGACACGGGCGTGTCACGGGCGTGTCCCCCTTCGGTTCGTCGAGCTGCGCTCGATGGTCGTCAGGCGGTGTTTAGTGAGAACACGGCCCTGTCACGCGCGTGTCGTGTCGAACACGGGGGTGACATTGGGGCGTGTCTCTCTGTTCGACGATCGGTGCTCCATGATCGTCGGGCGGTGTTCGAGTTGGTACACGGCCTGTGACACGGGCGTGTCACAGGGCGTGTCCCTTGCTTTGTCGAGCGGAGATCGACTTTCGTCGAGTGGGTAGGTGCGTGAGTACACGCCCCGTGACACGGGCGTGTCGGGCCGTGTCACGGGCGTGTCTAGGGGGCGTGTCCCGTGTTTTCGTCGAGTAAAGATCGACGTTCGTCGAGTGTGTGAGTACACGCCCCGTGACACGGGCGTGTCGGGCCGTGTCACGGGCGTGTCTTGGGCGTGTTCCGTACCTTTTTCCTGAAATCATCTTTTGTTGCCGTGAACTATTTTTCCTCCTCATTTTTCATCATTCCCGAGTCTGGAGAGCTTCCAGCGGAAGGGTTTTGAAAGGAGGCGGTGGTTGTTTTGGCCGGCGATTTCGGGAAGGTTAGAGCCCGTTTTTCTCGTGTGATAGCTGATTCGGTTTGCTCTCGGCTAGATCTTCCCTTCCATGTAAGTTTTTCTTGATTTAGGGTTTGATTCCAGGAATTTCTAAATATCTGATTTCTTTCTTCCCTCAAGTTTCAGCTTTGGTCTTCTAGGTGGCCGACCTTGCCGCCGGAGCCGAGCCGTGGTGCGGCTGTTGTTTGTTTTTCCGAAGAGGTAGAGGCAAGTGGCCCCTTTCCCTTGCCAATTTATTTTCTAACCCATGATCTTTTTTATTTCTTGTGCATAAGCTCTGTTCTCCTTGTTTTTCCTCCCTAGGGCAGCAGGTTGAATTATTTCATCAAGCTTTTAATCAAGTGTTGATTATTCATTTCTTTTTCTGGAATTTTAATCAATGTTCTCTTTTTTGTCAGAGGTTTAGTGTCCAGTGGGTGGCTAGAGTTAGGGTGAGGTTGCTGTTAGTTACAGCTTAGGGTTAGTTGCGGTAGCTCCGAGTAGTTAGGACGGAACGGTGGGTTGGGATTAAATCTCCAACTCTCTGTCTTCGCGTATGAGAGGGCTTAGGCTGCGATTTTAGCAAGACTTATGTTTACCCTAAGTCGAAAGCGCTAACAGCGTCGAGTGAGCCGAGCTCACTCAACGCCGTCACCCAGTGTAGGACTTGCGGCTAAGTATTTTTAGGCGTCAGGTGAGTGGAGTTTACTCAACGCTGCGTCGAGTGGGCTCGACATTTCTGTCTTGAGTTCATGTGTACCTTAGGATTGTTAGTGTGACTTTTCCCTTCCTTTAGGGGGTGGTATTGGGTGTTCGGCAAATTTTTGCTTGCCGACTCTTGGGTTGTGGCAGGTGGTGGAGTTTTAGTGGCCTCTCGAGGGGTGGATTTTGACGTGGAGAGCTGTGGCCACCGCCTGTTTGCCCTGGTTTGGGTTGGTGTGTGGGACCCTAAAGCTGCCACTGGCGACCCCTTAGCCCTTTTTGTTGGATCTGATTTTGGTTATGTATTCAGATCCATGATTTTGACCACTGCCACTTACCCACGTATTAGGAATGTTAGACTCTTTTGTTGAGCTCGTTGCTTTTATTGCTCGCACTTGGCGTGCCTTGCTATACTTTAGACAGTGCTCTTTTCTTACTGTCATGCTCTTTTTTTTGGCTTATAGCAGCTTGTTGTCGGGTTGGTAAACCCTTCTTTTTGCTCTTAACTCTAATGCTTTATTTACACTTTTGATTACTTCCTTGCTGAGGTGTTCTTTTCTTGAATGCCTCAGGTCCAGGTTGTAGCCGGTTCAGCGGCTAGTTCTTTTGGAGGGGCTGGTTTGTGGCCTCTTGGATAGCTGAGACAGCTGATCCTGATTTTGTGAGGTAGTTCTTTACTTTTCTGTATAGACATACATACTCACCAGTGGGTTCGTGTCAGGTTGTTGGCGCCCACTAGTGGCTTCTTGCGATGCTGGGTATGAACTTAAACTGCTGTTTTTGCCTTTTAGTGGTTGTTTACTTGCTTCTGGGAAGGATTTTTGCTAGGTTGCATGTTAGATATTTTAAACCCTAAAAGCAGTATTATATGTATATCATGCATAGCATAATTATAAAACAAAGTCACTATATTTCCTTAGCGTAAAAAGACTACCTTTTTATATCTATTATATTCACTTAGAGTCGTGCATAGCATGAGTTGTCCCTCGGGGACACTTATGCTCACTAAGGTGTCAACTTAATTGAACCAAACTATTTTTCTGCTGCGTATACTTATACTTTTAATTGTGGACTAGCTGATCCACCGTGCCGAGGGATACGGCCAATCAACATAACTGCATCCTATCATAATTAATCAACGATTTTCCTTAAAATTTAAGGTGTGGAGTTTTGCCTGAGCGTGTGCAGTTATCCCCTGCACGACGTGGCATCACGGCACGCGTTTTCTCTAGCTCTGATATGATTTTATCGTTGTGAAAATGCGGGTTGTGACAGTTGGTATCAGAGGGAGGTTGCTTGACAAATGGTCGGGCAACCTTTCCCCTTGTTTGCATTAGTGGTTAGCGTCATACCATACACACACCGATATGTCATCAGCACGTCTTAGCTAAAGCACGAACACTACACTCATGAGCATAAAGAAGTATACGGGGCATATTATGTAGTATGGGATGCATAATATGTGTTTGTATATGGATCCACCATAGGAGGCAACATGTGAGGGTTATGTAGTATGGGATGCATAACCTCACCACATGAATGCGACTAGCACGTTTTCTTTTTTCGTTGCATGGGAATGTTATGTAGTATGGGATGCATAACATTTTCATGTGTACGCCGCCCATGGCATGCATTAAGGCCTTTTTTTTAGAATGCATAGCACATCATGCATAGCATAACATTTCATAAGCACAACGTGTTAAGCTAAAGATTTGCAAGATGACATATGTACACCCATGGTTTTGAGTCAAAAAGAATACAAATACATGCATTCATGGTTTAGGCACATGAGTTAGTGTGATGGTGGTGAACCATCTTAGGTTAAGCATAACATCATCATGATAAAACAACTCCCAGAGCAAGTTTTGCAGTTGAAGTTCATATTTAAGTGTGTTTGTCTGTACCGGGTAGTTTTGTTCTAGTTGTTGGGCTATGTTTCGTCTAAAGCTTGTGTGATTATAGGATGGCGAGACGTCCTGCAACGAGGTCGACCCCCCAATCCTAGGGTGAGACGTCAGGAGCGCAGAGCGAGGCGTTGGTAGAAAATCTGCGGCAGAGTAATGAGACCCTATCGAGGCAGGTGGTGGCTATGCAGGCTCAGATTCAGACCCTTGTGGCAGTGGTGGCGGGACAGGCCCCGAGAGTTCCGGACCCCGCTGTGGGGGTAGCTGTTCCTGCCCCTCCTGCTCCTCCCGTGCCTTTGGTTGTGGTGCCTCCGGAGATGGCGTTTATATCCCAGTTTGAGCGACTAAGACCCCCTACTTATGATGGGCAAGCAGATTTCATGATTTTGGATGACTGGCTGATTACTATTGAGGAGATGTTCTCTTATTCGGGGATTACGGATGATCAGAGAGTGATGCTCGCTGCCTACCAGCTCAAGGGCTTGGCAAAGAATTGGTGGTTGAGGGAGAAGGAGTGCTTGGTGACAGGATGCTCTTGGGAGTCATTTAAAGGGATGTTGTTGAGTAAGTTTTTGCCTTCAGTCGAGAGGGACCGGCTGATGAATGACTTTCTCCATTTGAAGCAGAGGAAACTCACGGTCAGTGAGTATGAGATTGAGTTCAGTAAGTTGAGTCGGTTTGCTCCTGGTCTGGTGAGCGTTGAAGCAGACCGAGTTAAGCGATTTCTGGGTGGACTGAGAAGTGACATTCAGCAGTTAGCGAATGCCTACGGTACAGTCAGTTATGCCAGCATGGTCGAAGCTGCCTTGAGGGTTGAGGCCATTGAGAATGCCAAGAATAGAGGTCAGCAGTTGTGGAAGGATAAGCGAAAGTCCGGTGGAGGGAAGAGCCCTCAGGAACCTGATGCGGTCTCGAGAAAGAGGAGCAAAGAGGTTTGTAGTTTCTGTGGCCGACCAGGCCACCCCTTTGAGAAGTGTTTCAAAAGGTTTGGAGCGCAGAAGAAGGATCAGGTACACGCAATTCAGGTGCTCCCAGAGGAGACTTGGTGTGTGCCTTGTGTGGAAGGAAGGGGCATGAGGCTGCCCGTTGCTGGTCGAGAGATAAAGTCTGTTTTCAGTGTGGGCAGAAGGGTCATCTCAAGACAAGGTGCCCACAGTCCCAGCCTATTCTGCAGCCAGTACCCCTCCAGGCTTTGCCACCGCCTCAGCAATTGGATAGAGGAAAGGGGAAGCTGAATGTGCTTTCGGCAGACGAAGCGCAGACTTCGACCCAGGTTATCTCAGGTTTGACTTCTCCTCAGTCGTTTCGTTATGATCCCTTTATGGTTGTAGTTTTCGTTTTAGCGTTTGTTTCCTTAGATGCGTGCACTATTTGTAGGACGATTTAAGGTAAAGAACCGCTGGGCGCGCGTTCTCTTCGATTCAGGCGCTACCCACTCGTTTGTGGCTAGAGCCTTCGTGGAGCGGTTCAGTTTGGGCCTAGATCGTGTTGGTGGTGCCTTTTGCGTTAAGTTCCCCTCCGGTGACTCTGTGGTTACGGACCTGAGTGTCCTTGATTGTCCGATTTTGTTGGGGGATTTTCTAGCCAAGGCAGATCTGGAGGTGATTGACCTGGAGAACTTCGATGTTATCTTGGGCATGGACTGGTTGTCAAGGTACGATGCTGTGATCCAGTGCAAGGGTAAGCGCTTGGACTTCGTCAAGGACAACGGTCAGCCAGGGAGCGTTTATGGGTATTCTCTCCAGGAGTCTCCAGTCATTTCTGTGGTGCGTGCTCGGAAGTTGCTTGATTCTGGTTGTTCTGCCTGTGTGGTCTCTCTGGTAGGGGCTGTTGTTAGAGTGCCGGGTTTGCAAGAGATCCCTGTGGTGTGTGACTTCTCCGATGTGTTTCCTGATGATCTTCCCGGTCTTCCACCCGATCGAGATGTCGAGTTTGCTATAGATTTGGAGCCAGGCACGCGTCCTATTGCCAAGGCGCCGTACCGGATGGCCCCGCGAGAGCTGGAAGAGTTGCGAATTCATCTGGATGAGATGTTGGCAAAAGGGTTCATTAGGCCGAGTTCCTCACCATGGGGTGCTCCAGTGCTATTCGTTAAAAAGAAGGATGGGTCGATGAGGCTATGCATCGACTATAGAGAACTGAACAAGGTTACTATTAAGAACAGGTACCCTTTGCCTCGGATTGACGATCTGTTTGACCAACTGCGTGATAGTGCCGTGTTCTCCAAGATAGATCTTCGATCGGGCTATCACCAGTTGAGGATTCGGGAGTCAGATGTTCCGCGGACGGCGTTCCGCTCTCGTCATGGGCATTTTGAGTTTTTAGTTATGTCATTTGGTTTGACTAATGCGCCCTCAGCTTTTATGGATCTGATGAACAGAGTTTTCAAGGACTTCCTGGATAAGTTTGTGATTGTCTATATCGACGATGTTTTGGTGTATTCTAAAGATGCGGAGGAGCATGATCGGCATTTGCGACTTGTCTTGGCGACTCTGAGAGACCATAAGCTTTACGCCAAGCTGAACAAGTGCGAATTTTGGTTGCCTCAAGTTTCTTTTCTCGGCCACGTGGTGAATAAGGAGGGAATATCGGTGGACCCAGAAAAGATCGCTGCTGTTATGGAATGGGCGAGGCCTGTTACTCCCAAAGAGATCAGAAGCTTCTTGGGCTTGGCTGGATATTATAGGAGATTCGTAGAGGGATTCTCTACTTTGTCTGCGCCGTTGACCAGGTTGACGCAGAAGAATGCAGCCTTCATATGGGATAGCAAGTGTGAGGAGGCTTTTGAGGAATTAAAAAGAAGGTTATGTTCAGCTCCAGTTTTGTCTTTGCCTACTGAAGATAGTGAGTATGTTATATATGTGGACGCGTCGCACGTCGGACTGGGCTGCATTTTGATGCAGGGCGGGAAGGTGATTGCGTACGGGTCAAGGCAGCTAAAGACTCATGAGAGGAATTACCCTACGCATGACCTGGAGTTTGCAGCTGTGATCTATGCGTTGAAATTGTGGAGGCATTTGCTGTATGGCGCGCAGTGCAAGATTTTCACGGATGAGGTTATTAGATTGCATGGTGTACCCGTGAGTATCATATCAGATCGAGACTCCAGGTTTACGTCTCATTTTTGGAAGAGCCTTCAAGAAGGGTTGGGTACAGATTTGAGATATTTCACGGCTTATCATCCCCAAACCAATGGTCAGACGGAGCGAGTAAATCAGATTGTGGAAGATATGATCCGATGCTATATTCTGGACCACGGAGGAGCGTGGGATGAGCGCTTGCGGCTTATGGAATTTGTGTATAATAACAGTTATCAAGAAAGCTTGCAAATGGCTCCTTTTGATGCTTTATATGGGAGGCGCTGCAGGACTCCCTTGTTTTGGGCTGAGGTTGGCGAGAGGCCTTTGTTGGGTCCAGAAGCACTCGAGGAGATGGAAACTGCTGTGAAGCTTATTCGGGAAAAGCTTCGGATAGCCCAGGAGAGATATGAGAAAAATGCCAATCGGCGTAGATCGGATATGGAATTTTTGGTGGGGGACTCGGTGTTCTTAAAGGTCTCCCCGTTGATCGGAGTCAAGCGTTTTGGCAAGAACAGGAAGTTGGACCCGAGGTTAGTGGGGCCGTTTCCGATTGTTCAGCGGATTGGGATATCAGCTTATAGGCTGGCGTTGCCCGCAAATTTCCCTGCCGTGCATAATGTCTTCCACGTCAGTCAGTTGCGGAAATGTGTATCGAATGGCAGGTAGGTTTTGGATTCTGTGCCGCAGTTGGAGCCGAATCTTTCTTATGTGGAGGTGCCTATCCGCATTCTGGATTCTCAGGTTCGTGTGCTGCGGAAGAAGTCTATTCCGATGGTTAAAGTTTTATGGAGGAATCAGGATGTAGAAAGCGCGACTTGGGAGTTGGAGTCGGCTATGAGGGAGGCTTACCCTCATCTGTTTCCCTGAGCTTGTGCCTGGTATGTCTTGTTTTATTTATGATTTTATAGTCCTTTCCTGGCTCTTTCTCTCTCCTTCTTCATAGGAGTGTTGTGAGTAAAGTTTCGAGGCGAAACTTTCTTTTAGGGGGAGTGGCTCTAACGCCCCTGGTTTTTTCTGTGTTTTGTTTGATTTTGGATTGGCGTTACGATGACGCATTTCCGGCCCTTCGCCATTGTAGAGCGCGGTCCTAGCTCTGTAGGTTCCTTGTGTAGCCTGGTTGTAGCCAGTTGGCAAGTTTCCCCAGCTAGCCGGAGTCTGTTTTGGTGACTCGGTTGGGCCTCTTAGGGAAATGCTCGCGTTTTGGCTTCGAGAGGTGTTAGCCCGAGTGTTCGATCGTCGGATGTTATTTTCGACCTCGTCGTTGTTTTCGTGGCTTGGTTGTTTAGCTACGGTGCGAGTTTTGGTCGAAATCCGAGATCGTTTGCCTTCGCGTCGTTTCGGCGTTGTTTTGTTAGCTGCATGTTTGTAATGTTTGTTGTGCTGTGCGTGGCCTGTTGTGGCTGAGCTTGTAGGCTGGTGCCTTGTCTCTTGTTTGCTAGGTGCTGGCAGGTTTCTTTTCTGTGTAAGTTTGGGTGACACGGCCTGGGTCACGCCCGTGACCCAGGGCGTGTCGTGCTCGGGTAGAGCTCCCGTTTCTCCGGTCGACGAATTTTTGGTCGACAGGGTTTTTGTAGGAACACGGCCGTGACACGGGCGTGTCACGGGCGTGTCCCCCTTCGGTTCGTCGAGCTGCGCTCGATGGTCGTCAGGCGGTGTTTAGTGAGAACACGGCCCTGTCACGGGCGTGTCGTGTCGAACACGGGCGTGACATTGGGGCGTGTCTCTCTGTTCGATGATCGGTGCTCCACGATCGTCGGGCGGTGTTCGAGTTGGTACACGGCCTGTGACACGGGCGTGTCACAGGGCGTGTCCCTTGCTTCGTCGAGCGGAGATCGACTTTCGTCGAGTGGGTAGGTGCGTGAGTACACGCCCCGTGACACGGGCGTGTTGGGCCGTGTCACGGGCGTGTCTAGGGGGCGTGTCCCGTGTTTTCGTCGAGTAAAGATCGACGTTCGTCGAGTGTGTGAGTACACGCCCCGTGACACGGGCGTGTCGGGCCGTGTCACGGGCGTGTCTTGGGCGTGTTCCGTACCTTTTTCCTGAAATCATCTTTTGTTGCCGTGAACTATTTTTCCTCCTCATTTTTCATCATTCCCGAGTCTGGAGAGCTTCCAGCGGAAGGGTTTTGAAAGGAGGCGGTGGTTGTTTTGGCCGGCGATTTCGGGAAGGTTAGAGCCCGTTTTTCTCGTGTGATAGCTGATTCAGTTTGCTCTCGGCTAGATCTTCCCTTCCATGTAAGTTTTTCTTGATTTAGGGTTCGATTCCAGGAATTTCTAAATATCTGATTTCTTTCTTCCCTCAAGTTTCAGCTTTGGTCTTCTAGGTGGCCGACCTTGCCGCCGGAGCCGAGCCGTGGTGCGGCTGTTGTTTGTTTTTCCGAAGAGGTAGAGGCAAGTGGCCCCTTTCCCTTGCCAATTTATTTTCTAACCCATGATCTTTTTTATTTCTTGTGCATAAGCTCTGTTCTCCTTGTTTTTCCTCCCTAGGGCAGCAGGTTGAATTATTTCATCAAGCTTTTAATCAAGTGTTGATTATTCATTTCTTTTTCTGGAATTTTAATCAATGTTCTCTTTTTTGTCGGAGGTTTAGTGTCCAGTGGGTAGCTAGAGTTAGGGTGAGGTTGCTGTTAGTTACAGCTTAGGGTTAGTTGCGGTAGCTCCGAGTAGTTAGGACGGAACGGTGGGTTGGGATTAAATCTCCAACTCTCTATCTTCGCGTATGAGAGGGCTTAGGCTGCGATTTTAGCAAGACTTACGTTTACCCTAAGTGGAAAGCGCTGACAGCGTCGAGTGAGCCCGTCGAGTGAGCCGAGCTCATTCAACGCCGTCACCCAGCGTAGGACTTGCGGCTAAGTATTTTTAGGCGTCAGGTGAGTGGAGTTTACTCAACGCTGCGTCGAGTGGGCTCGACATTTCTGTCTTGAGTTCATGTGTACCTTAGGATTGTTAGTGTGACTTTTCCCTTCCTTTAGGCGGTGGTATTGGGTGTTCGGCAAATTTTTGCTTGCCGACTCTTGGGTTGTGGCAGGTGGTGGAGTTTTAGTGGCCTCTCGAGGGGTGGATTTTGACGTGGAGAGTTGTGGCCACCGCCTGTTTGCCCTGGTTTGGGTTGGTGTGTGGGACCCTAAAGCTGCCACTGGCGACCCCTTAGCCCTTTTTGTTGGATCTGATTTTGGTTATGTATTCAGATCCATGATTTTGACCACTGCCACTTACCCACGTATTAGGAATGTTAGACTCTTTTGTTGAGCTCGTTGCTTTTATTGCTCGCACTTGGCGTGCCTTGCTATACTTTAGACAGTGCTCTTTTCTTACTGTCATGCTCTTTTTTTTGGCTTATAGCAGTTTGTTGTCGGGTTGGTAAACCATTCTTTTTGCTCTTAACTCTAATGCTTTATTTACACTTTTGATTACTTCCTTGCTGAGGTGTTCTTTTCTTGAATGCCTCAGGTCCAGGTTGTAGCCGGTTCAGCGGCTAGTTCTTTTGGAGGGGCTGGTTTGTGGCCTCTTGGGTAGCTGAGACAGCTGATCCTGATTTTGTGAGGTAGTTCTTTACTTTTCTGTATAGACATACATACTCACCAGTGGGATCGTGTCAGGTTGTTGGCGCCCACTGGTGGCTTCTTGCGATGCTGGGTATGAACTTAAACTGCTGTTTTTGCCTTTTAGTGGTTGTTTACTTGCTTCTGGGAAGGATTTTTGCTAGGTTGCATGTTAGATATTTTAAACCCTAAAAGCAGTATTATATGTATATCATGCATAGCATAATTATAAAACAAAGTCACTATATTTCCTTAGCGTAAAAAGACTACCTTTTTATATCTATTATATTCACTTAGAGTCGTGCATAGCATGAGTTGTCCCTCGGGGACACTTATGCTCACTAAGGTGTCAACTTAATTGAACCAAACTATTTTTCTGCTGCGTATACTTATACTTTTAATTGTGGACTAGCTGATGCACCGTGCCGAGGGATACGGCCAATCAACATAATTGCTTTCCTATCATAATTAATCAACGATTTTCCTTAAAATTTAAGGTGTGGAGTTTTGCCTGAGCGTGTGCAGTTATCCCCTGCACGACGTGGCATCACGGCACGCGTTTTCTCTAGCTCTGATACGATTTTATCGTTGTGAAAATGCGGGTTGTGACAGTTGGTATCAGAGGGAGGTTGCTTGACAAATGGTCGGGCAACCTTTCCCCTTGTTTGCATTAGTGGTTAGCGTCATACCATACACACACCGATATGTCATCAACACGTCTTGGCTAAAGCACGAACACTACACTCATGAGCATAAAGAAGTATACGGGGCATATTATGTAGTATGGGATGCATAATATGTGTTTGTATATGGATCCACCATAGGAGGCAACATGAGAGGGTTATGTAGTATGGGATGCATAACCTCACCACATGAATGCGGCTAGCACGTTTTCTTTTTTCGTTGCATGGGAATGTTATGTAGTATGGGATGCATAACATTTTCATGTGTACGCCGCCCATGACATGCATTAAGGCCTTTTTTTTAGAATGCATAGCACATCATGCATAGCATAACATTTCATAAGCACAACGTGTTAAGCTAAAGATTTGCAAGATGACATATGTACACCCATGGTTTTGAGTCAAAAAGAATACAAATACATGCATTCATGGTTTAGGCACATGAGTTAGTGTGATGGTGGTGAACCATCTTAGGTTAAGCATAACATCATCATGATAAAACAACTCCCAGAGCAAGTTTTGCAGTTGAAGTTCATATTTAAGTGTGTTTGTCTGTACCGGGTAGTTTTGTTCTAGCTGTTGGGCTATGTTTCGTCTAAAGCTTGTGCGATTATAGGATGGCGAGACGTCCTGCAACGAGGTCGACCCCCCAATCCGAGGGTGAGACGTCAGGAGCGCAGAGTGAGGCGTTGGTAGAAAATCTGCGGCAGAGTAATGAGACCCTATCGAGGCAGGTGGTGGCTATGCAGGCTCAAATTCAGTCCCTTGTGGCAGTGGTGGCGGGACAGGCCCCGAGAGTTCCGGACCCCGCTGTGGGGGTAGCTGTTCCTGCCCCTCCTGCTCCTCCCGTGCCTTTGGTTGTGGTGCCTCCGGAGATGGCGTTTATATCCCAGTTTCAGCGACTGAGACCCCCTACTTATGATGGGCAAGCAGATTTCATGATTTTGGATGACTGGCTGATTACTATTGAGGAGATGTTCTCTTATTCGGGGATTACGGATGATCAGAGAGTGATGCTCGCTGCCTACCAGCTCAAGGGCTTGGCAAAGAATTGGTGGTTGAGGGAGAAGGAGAGCTTGGTGACAGGATGCTCTTGGGAGTCATTTAAAGGGATGCTGTTGAGTAAGTTTTTGCCTTCAGTCGAGAGGGACCGGCTGATGAATGACTTTCTCCATTTGAAGCAGAGGAAACTCACGGTCAGTGAGTATGAGATTGAGTTCAGTAAGTTGAGTCGGTTTGCTCCTGGTCTGGTGAGCGTTGAAGCAGACTGAGTTAAGCGATTTCTGGGTGGACTGAGAAGTGACATTCAGCAGTTAGCGAATGCCTATGGTGCAGTCAGTTATGCCAGCGTGGTCGAAGCTGCCTTGAGGGTTGAGGCCATTGAGAATGCCAAGAATAGAGGTCAGCAGTTGTGGAAGGATAAGCGAAAGTCCGGTGGAGGGAAGAGCCCTCAGGAACCTGATGCGGTCTCGAGAAAGAGGAGCAAAGAGGTTTGTAGTTTCTGTGGCCGACCAAGCCACCCCTTTGAGAAGTGTTTCGAAAGGTTTGGAGCGCAGAAGAAGGATCATGTACACGCAATTCAGGGTGCTCCCAGAGGAGACTTGGTGTGTGCCTTGTGTGGAAGGAAGGGGCATGAGGCTGCCCGTTGCTGGTCGAGAGATAAAGTCTGTTTTCAGTGTGGGCAGAAGGGTCATCTCAAGACAAGGTGCCCACAGTCCCAGCCTATTCTGCAGCCAGTACCCCTCCAGGCTTTGCCACCGCCTCAGCAATTGGATAGAGGAAAGGGGAAGTTGAATGTGCTTTCGGCAGACGAAGCGCAGACTTCGACCCAGGTTATCTCAGGTTTGACTTCTCCTCAGTCGTTTCGTTATGATCCCTTTATGGTTGTAGTTTTCGTTTTAGCGTTTGTTTCCTTAGATGCGTGCGCTATTTGTAGGACGATTTAAGGTAAAGAACCGCTGGGCGCGCGTTCTCTTCGATTCAGGCGCTACCCACTCGTTTGTAGCTAGAGCCTTCGTGGAGCGGTTCAGTTTGGGCCTAGATCGTGTTGGTGGTGCCTTTTGCGTTAAGTTCCCCTCCGGTGACTCTGTGGTTACGGACCTGGGTGTCCTTGATTGTCCGATTTTGTTGGGGGATTTTCTAGCCAAGGCAGATCTGAAGGTGATTGACCTGGAGGACTTCGATGTTATCTTGGGCATGGACTGGTTGTCAAGGTACGATGCTGTGATCCAGTGCAAGGGTAAGCGCTTGGACTTCGTCAAGGACAACGGTCAGCTAGGGAGCGTTTATGAGTATTCTCTCCAGGAGTCTCCAGTCATTTCTGCGGTGCGTGCTCGGAAGTTGCTTGATTCTGGTTGTTCTGCCTGTGTGGTCTCTCTGGTAGGGGCTGTTGTTAGAGTGTCGGGTTTGCAAGAGATCCCTGTGGTGTGTGACTTCTCCGATGTGTTTCCTGATGATCTTCCCGGTCTTCCACCCGATCGAGATGTCGAGTTTGCTATAGATTTGGAGCCAGGCACGCGTCCTATTGCCAAGGCGCCGTACCGGATGGCCCCGCGAGAGCTGGAAGAGTTGCGAATTCAGCTGGATGAGATGTTGGCAAAAGGGTTCATTAGGCCGAGTTCCTCACCATGGGGTGCTCCAGTGCTGTTCGTTAAAAAGAAGGATGGGTCGATGAGGCTATGCATCGACTATAGAGAACTGAACAAGGTTACTATTAAGAACAGGTACCCTTTACCTCGGATTGACGATCTGTTTGACCAACTGCGTGGTAGTGTCGTGTTCTCCAAGATAGATCTTCGATCGGGCTATCACCAGTTTAGGATTCGGGAGTCAGATGTTCCGCGGACGGCGTTCCGCTCTCGTCATGGGCATTTTGAGTTTTTAGTTATGTCATTTGGTTTGACTAATGCGCCCTCAGCTTTTATGGATCTGATGAACAGAGTTTTCAAGGACTTCCTGGATAAGTTTGTGATTGTCTTTATCGACGATGTTTTGGTGTATTCTAAAGATGCGGAGGAGCATGATCGGCATTTGCGACTGGTCTTGGTGACTCTGAGAGACCATAAGCTTTACGCCAAGCTGAACAAGTGCGAATTTTGGTTGCCTCAAGTTTCTTTTCTCGGCCACGTGGTGAATAAGGAGGGAATATCGGTGGACCCAGAAAAGATCGCTGCTGTTATGGAATGGGAGAGGCCTGTTACTCCCAAAGAGATCAGAAGCTTCTTGGGCTTGGCTGGATATTATAGGAGATTCGTAGAGGGATTCTCTACTTTGTCTGCGCCGTTGACCAGGTTGACGCAGAAGAATGCAGCCTTCATATGGGATAGCAAGTGTGAGGAGGCTTTTGAGGAATTAAAAAGAAGGTTATGTTCAGCTCCAGTTTTGTCTTTGCCTACTGAAGATAGTGAGTATGTTATATATGTGGACGCGTCGCACGTCGGACTGGGCTGCGTTTTGATGCAGGGCGGGAAGGTGATTGCGTACGGGTCGAGGCAGCTAAAGACTCATGAGAGGAATTACCCTACGCATGACCTGGAGTTTGTAGCTGTGATCTATGCGTTGAAATTGTGGAGGCATTTGCTATATGGCGCGCAGTACAAGATTTTCACGGATGAGGTTATTAGATTGCATGGTGTACCCGTGAGTATCATATCAGATCGAGACTCCAGGTTTACGTCTCATTTTTGGAAGAGCCTTCAAGAAGGGTTGGGTACAGATTTGAGATATTCCACGGCTTATCATCCCCAGACCAATGGTCAGACGGAGCGAGTAAATCAGATTGTGGAGGATATGATCCGATGCTATATTCTGGACCACGGAGGAGCGTGGGATGAGCGCTTGCGGCTTATGGAATTTGCGTATAATAACAGTTATCAAGAAAGCTTGCAAATGGCTCCTTTTGAAGCTTTATATGGGAGGCGCTGTAGGACTCATTTGTTTTGGGCTGAGGTTGGCGAGAGGCCTTTGTTGGGTCCAGAAGCACTCGAGGAGATGGAAACTGCTGTGAAGCTTATTCGGGAAAAGCTTCGGATAGCCCAGGAGAGATATGAGAAAAATGCCAATCGGCGTAGATCGGATTTGGAATTTTTGGTGGGGGACTCGGTGTTCTTAAAGGTCTCCCCGTTGATCGGAGTCAAGCATTTTGGCAAGAACAGGAAGTTGGACCCGAGGTTCGTGGGGCCGTTTCCGATTGTTGAGCGGATTGGGATATCAGCTTATAGGCTGGCGTTGCCCGCAAATTTCCCTGCCGTGCATAATGTCTTCCACGTCAGTCAGCTGCGGAAATGTGTATCGAATGGCAGGCAGGTTTTGGATTCTGTGCCGCAGTTGGAGCCGAATCTTTCTTATGTGGAGGTGCCTGTCCGCATTCTGGATTCTCAGGTTCGTGCGCTGCGGAAGAAGTCTATTCCGATGGTTAAAGTTTTATGGAGGAATCAGGATGTAGAAAGCGCGACTTGGGAGTTGGAGTCGGCTATGAGGGAGGCTTACCCTCATCTGTTTCCCTGAGCTTGTGCCTGGTATGTCTTGTTTTATTTATGATTTTATAGTCCTTTCCTGGCTCTTTCTCTCTCCTTCTTCATAGGAGTGTTGTGAGTAAAGTTTCGAGGCGAAACTTTCTTTTAGGGGGAGTGGCTGTAACGCCCCCGGTTTTTTCTGCATTTTGTTTGATTTTGGATTGGCGTTACGATGACGCATTTCCGGCCCTTCGCCGTTGTAGAGCGCGGTCCTGGCTCTGTAGGTTCCTTGTGTAGCCTGGTTGTAGCCAGTTGGCAAGTTTCCCCAGCTAGCCGGAGTCTGTTTTGGTGACTCGGTTGGGCCTCTTAGGGAAATGCTTGCGTTTTGGCTTCGGGAGGTGTTAGCCCGAGTGTTCGATCGTCGGATGTTGTTTTCGACCTCGTCGTTGTTTTCGTGGCTTGGTTGTTTAGCTACGGTGCGAGTTTTGGTCGAAATCCGAGATCGTTTGCCTTCGCGTCGTTTCGGCGTTGTTTTGTTAGCTGCATGTTTGTAATGTTTGCTGTGCTGTGCGTGGCCTGTTGTGGCTGAGCTTGTAGGCTGGTGCGTTGTCTCTTGTTTGCTAGGTGCTGTCAGGTTTCTTTTCTGTGTAAGTTTGGGTGACACGGCCTGGGTCATGCCCGTGACCCAGGGCGTGTCGTGCTCGGGTAGAGCTCCCGTTTCTCCGGTCGACGAATTTTTGGTCGACAGGGTTTTTGTAGGAACACGGCTGTGACACGGGCGTGTCACGGGCGTGTCCCCCTTCGGTTCGTCGAGCTGCGCTCGATGGTCGTCAGGCGGTGTTTAGTGAGAACACGGCCCTGTCACGGGCGTGTCGTGTCGAACACGGGCGTGACATTGGGGCGTGTCTCTCTGTTCGACGATCGGTGCTCCACGATCGTCGGGCGGTGTTCGAGTTGGTACACGGCCTGTGACACGGGCGTGTCACAGGGCGTGTCCCTTGCTTCGTTGAGCGGAGATCGACTTTCGTCGAGTGGGTAGGTGCGTGAGTACACTCCCCGTGACACGGGCATGTCGGGCCGTGTCACGGGCGTGTCTAGGGGGCGTGTCCCGTGTTTTCGTCGAGTAAAGATCGACGTTCGTCGAGTGTGTGAGTACACGCCCCGTGACACGGGCGTGTCGGGCCGTGTCACGGGCGTGTCTTGGGCGTGTTCCGTACCTTTTTCCTGAAATCATCTTTTGTTGCCGTGAACTATTTTTCCTCCTCATTTTTCATCATTCCCGAGTCTGGAGAGCTTCCAGCGGAAGGGTTTTGAAAGGAGGCGGTGGTTGTTTTGGCCGGCGATTTCGGGAAGGTTAGAGCCCGTTTTTCTCGTGTGATAGCTGATTCGGTTTGCTCTCGGCTAGATCTTCCCTTCCATGTAAGTTTTTCTTGATTTAGGGTTCGATTCCAGGAATTTCTAAATATCTGATTTCTTTCTTCCCTCAAGTTTCAGCTTTGGTCTTCTAGGTGGCCGACCTTGCCGCCGGAGCCGAGCCGTGGTGCGGCTGTTGTTTGTTTTTCCGAAGAGGTAGAGGCAAGTGGCCCCTTGCCCTTGCCAATTTATTTTCTAACCCATGATCTTTTTTATTTCTTGTGCATAAGCTCTGTTCTCCTTATTTTTCCTCCCTAGGGCAGCAGGTTGAATTATTTCATCAAGCTTTTAATCAAGTGTTGATTATTCATTTCTTTTTCTGGAATTTTAATCAATGTTCTCTTTTTTGTCGGAGGTTTAGTGTCCAGTGGGTAGCTAGAGTTAGGGTGAGGTTGCTGTTAGTTACAGCTTAGGGTTAGTTGCGGTAGCTCCGAGTAGTTAGGACGGAACGGTGGGTTGGGATTAAATCTCCAACTCTCTGTCTTCGCGTATGAGAGGGCTTAGGCTGCGATTTTAGCAAGACTTACGTTTACCCTAAGTGGAAAGCGCTGACAGCATCGAGTGAGCCGAGCTCACTCAACGCCGTCACCCAGCGTAGGACTTGCGGCTAAGTATTTTTAGGCGTCAGGTGAGTGGAGTTTACTCAACGCTGCGTCGAGTGGGCTCGACATTTCTGTCTTGAGTTCATGTGTACCTTAGGATTGTTAGTGTGACTTTTCCCTTCCTTTAGGGGGTGGTATGGGGTGTTCGGCAAATTTTTTCTTGCCGACTCTTGGGTTGTGGCAGGTGGTGGAGTTTTAGTGGCCTCTCTAGGGGTGGATTTTGACGTGGAGAGCTGTGGCCACCGCCTGTTTGCCCTGGTTTGGGTTGGTGTGTGGGACCCTAAAGCTGCCACTGGCGACCCCTTAGCCCTTTTTGTTGGATCTGATTTTGGTTATGTATTCAGATCCATGATTTTGACCACTGCCACTTACCCACGTATTAGGAATGTTAGACTCTTTTGTTGAGCTCGTTGCTTTTATTGCTCGCACTTGGCGTGCCTTGCTATACTTTAGACAGTGCTCTTTTCTTACTGTCATGCTCTTTTTTTTGGCTTATAGCAGCTTGTTGTCGGGTTGGTAAACCCTTCTTTTTGCTCTTAACTCTAATGCTTTATTTACACTTTTGATTACTTCCTTGCTGAGGTGTTCTTTTCTTGAATGCCTCAGGTCCAGGTTGTAGCCGGTTCAGCGGCTAGTTCTTTTGGAGGGGCTGGTTTGTGGCCTCTTGGGTAGCTGAGACAGCTGATCCTGATTTTGTGAGGTAGTTCTTTACTTTTCTGTATAGACATACATACTCACCAGTGGGTTCGTGTCAGGTTGTTGGCGCCCACGGGTGGCTTCTTGCGATGCTGGGTATGAACTTAAACTGCTGTTTTTGCCTTTTAGTGGTTGTTTACTTGCTTCTGGGAAGGATTTTTGCTAGGTTGCATGTTAGATATTTTAAACCCTAAAAGCAGTATTATATGTATATCATGCATAGCATAATTATAAAACAAAGTCACTATATTTCCTTAGCGTAAAAAGACTACCTTTTTATATCTATTATATTCACTTAGAGTCGTGCATAGCATGAGTTGTCCCTCGGGGACACTTATGCTCACTAAGGTGTCAACTTAATTGAACCAAACTATTTTTCTGCTGCGTATACTTATACTTTTAATTGTGGACTAGCTGATCCACCGTGCCGAGGGATACGGCCAATCAACATAACTGCTTTCCTATCATAATTAATCAACGATTTTCCTTAAAATTTAAGGTGTGGAGTTTTGCCTGAGCGTGTGCAGTTATCCCCTGCACGACGTGGCATCACGGCACGCATTTTCTCTAGCTCTGATACGATTTTATCGTTGTGAAAATGCGGGTTGTGACACAAGGTGAAAGCCTGGTCAGCTGGTCTGCTCGGGGTCTCCTCTCCAAACCATCTCCAACCATCGAGTGAGCCTACAGCCCTGCCAACTAGAGGAGAGCCTGGTCAGCAGGTCTTCTCGGGGTCTCCTCTCCAAACCATCTCCAACCACCGAGTGAGCCTACAGCCCTGCCAGCAAGATGAGAGCCTGGTCAGCGGGTCTGCTCGGGGTCTCCTCTCCAAACCATCTCCAACTACCGAGTGGGCCTATAGCCCTGCCAGCTAGATGAGAGCCTGGTCAGCGGATCTGCTTGGGGTCTCTTCTACAATCCATCTCCAACGAACGAGTGAGCCTACAACCCTGCCAACTAGGTGAATGCCTGGTCAGCGGGTCTGCTCGGGGTATCCTCTCCAAACCATCTCCGACCACCGAGTGAGCCTACAACCCTGCCAGCTAGGTGAAAGCCTGGTCAGCGGGTCTGCTCGGGGTCTCCTCTCCAAACCATCTCCGACCACCGAGTGAGCCTACAACCCTGCCAGCTAGGTGAAAGCCTGGTCAGCGGGTCTGCTAGGGATCTCCTCTCCAAACCATCTCCAACCACCGAGTGAGCCTACAGCCCTGCCAGCTAGATGAGAGCCTGGTCAGCGGGTCTACTCGGGGTCTCCTCTCCAATCCATCTCCAACCACTGAGAGAGCCTACAACCCTGCTAGCTAGATGAGAGCCTGGTCAGCCGGTCTGCTCGGGGTCTCCTCTCAAATCCATCTCCAACCACTGAGTGATCCTACAGCCCTGCCAGCTAGATGAGAGCGTGGTCAGCAGGTCTGCTCTGGGTCTCCTATCCAATCCATCTCCAACAACCGAGTGAGCCTACAACCCTGCCAGCAAGATGAGAGCCTAGTCAGCGGTTCTGCTCGGGGTCTCCTCTCTTTCGTCTCACCCTTGGTGCCATAGAAAGGTCACCCACACTCCCATCATATTAAAATTGCAAGTATTGTAGAACAATAAAAAGTGCAATGAACAGAAAGTTCTACTGGTAAAATCTCTTTAAATCATCGCCACTCCGGGCTCGCTCGAGGGATACCCCATCCACATCCTCGAGGTGGTACCCTCCTGACTTTAAGACTCCTTTTACTATAAAAGGACCCTCCCAATTGGGATTGAGCTTCCCAACGGAGGCACCTCTACCTGCTACATCTACCTTTTTAGTACCAAATCTCCCTTCTCAAACTGATTGACCCTTATATGCTTGTTGAAGTACATTGCCATCCGGTGCTTGACCTCCTCCTGCCGGACCATCGCCAAATCCCTGAGTTCCTCCACGAGATCCAAAGAGAGTCTCTGTTCTTCCTCATTCTCCGCTCTCCATCCTTCGGCTCCTTCCCTTGCAATAGCAACTCTTGGTGATGTGACTTCAAACTCGATAGATATGACAGCCTCCGAGCCATGAGAGAGCTTAAACAGGGTCTCTCCCGTGGCAGTGTTTGGTGTGGTTCTCAAGGCCCAAAGGACTGAAGGTAGCTGCTCAACCCAGCTTCCCCTCAAATTCTCCACTTTCTGCTTCAACAGATTGACAATGACTTTATTAGCTGCTTCCACCTGCCCATTACTTCGTGGATGATGAACAGAGGAAAAGCGGAGATCTATTCCCAAATAGATGCAGAAATCCACGAACTCTCTACTTGCAAATTGTGGTCCGTTATCTGTTACAATGGCTAGAGGTAACCCATGCCAGCAGATGATTTCCCCCCATACGAAATTCTTGACTACCTGCGATGTTACCTTAGCCAGCGCCTTCACCTCCAGCCATTTTGAAAAGTAGTCCACCATGACTAGCAGGAATTTCCTCTGGCCACTCGCTTGGGGAAAAGGACCCACCAGATCTAGCCCCCATATAGCGAAAGGACAGGGAGCTGTGATGGTCCGCAACCTCTGGGCCGGAAGGAGCTGGAGGGGGGCGAACTCCTGGCATTTTTGACACCTTTTCGCGAATTCCTCCGCATCTTTCCTGAGGGTAGGCCAGAAGTACCCTTGTCTCAGCACCCTCCCTTCTAATGTCTGGCTCCCCGAGTGACTCCCGCATTCTCCCGAGTGAATCTCTTGCAGAACCTTTGGAACCTCTTCCTCTGACACACATCGGGCCAGCAAACCCGACATCGACTTGCGATATAAAACCCCATCTTTCAGCAGGTAGTACGCTGATTTGTATCTGGCATGCTTCTTGTCAAGTTCTTTCGTGGGTAACTGTGCTGACGCCAAAAAGGTGATGAAGGGGTCCATCCAAGACCTCTGCTAGCATATCTCCATGAGCTCCCCTTCTTCTATAGACGGCCTGAAGAGCTCCGTCATTGTTCCCCCGGATCGAGGGCCATGCTTGGCGAGTTGGTCAGCCTGAGTGCTCTCCCCCCTCGGGACGTGCTGAATTGAAAAGCTTCGGAGCTGTCCGATGATGCCCTTGACCTTTCCTAGATACAACTGGAGGGTAGGCTCCCTTGTCTCGAACTCCCCCTTGATTTGGCCTACCACCACCATGGAGTCGGTCGAGGCCTCGATGTCTTGTATGCCCAATTCCAGGGCTAACCTGAGTCCTGCGGTGATCGCCTCATATTCTGCTTGGTTGTTGGTGATCGGGAAATGAATCTTCAAGGCCTGTTCAATCCTAGTCCCTTCTAGACTTATCAAGACCATTCCCCCTCTGAAGTAATTTCTTCCCGACGCACCATCTACTAACATCTTCCAAGTTGCTCGAGGGGACACTTCCGGCTCCTGGACCCCCTCTACGTAGTCCACCAGGAAATCGGCCGCCGCCTGCGCCTTAATGGCGAGCCGAGGAACGAAAGCGAGGTCGAATTCACTGAGCTCTATTGACCAGTTGGCCAGCCTCCCGGAATGTTCTACCCCCTCCAAGATGCAGCAGAGGGGGTGATCCGTTACCACCTGAATTGAATGAGCCTGGAAATACGGTCTGAGATTTCGGGCCGAGACAATGAGGGCAAATGCTAACTTTTCAAGGATGGGATACCCGAGCTATGCTTTATTTAAGACCCTGCTCACGTAGTAGATTGGAAATTGCTTCCTCCCTTCTTCTCGCACAAGAACCGAGCACACACCCCAGTCCCTACCCCCAAGTACAAAAATAAGACCTCTCCTTCCCTTGGCCCCTGGAGTAAAGACGTCTGGGTAAGCTGCTGCTTTATAGGATGGAAAGCCTTCTCACATTCTAGGGTCCACTCGAACCTCTTGCCTCCCCGTAGTGTCCGAAAGAAAGGCGAGCATCTCTCTCCGGCTCGAGAGAGAAACCTGCTTAGCCCAGCCAACTTGCCGGTGAGACGCTGAACTTCTTTAGCATTTCTAGGGGACTCCAACTCCAGGATTGCTTTCACTTTTTCGGGGTTGGGTTCCACTGCCGATGGGGTGAGAAGATGTCCGAGGAACTTTCCCCTACTGGCTCCAAAAACACATTTCAGGGGGTTGAGTCTCATTTTATACTTCCTTAGGGTCTCAAAGGTCTCCTCAAGATCTAGGATATGAGCTTCGAGGTCCTTTCTTTTGATCATCAAGTCATCTACGTACACCTCAAGGTTCCTCCCTCTCTGTTTTCGGAAGATCCGATCCATCATTCTTCGGTAGGTTGCTCCCGCGTTTTTCAAACCGAAAGGCATCATATTAAAACAGAAGCATCCATCCTCCGTGATGAAGGTGACGTCCTTAACGTCCGGAGGATGCATGCGTATTTGGTGATATCCGGAAAACGCATCCAAGAAACTCATAAAAGGAAAACCGACGGCTGAATCAACCAACGCGTCGATTCGGGGCAGCGGGTAATAATCCTTGGTGCACGCTTTATTTAAAAGAGAAAAATCCACACACATTTTCCATCTACCCTCCCCTTTTTTAACCATTACAACATTACTCACCCACCCCAGATACTTACAGGCGGATACAAACCCCGCCTTATGCAATTTCTCTACTTCCTCTCTAATAGGCCAGGCCATCTTGCATGCGATGGCCCTCTTCTTCTGTTGTATGGGGCGAGTGTTGGGGTCGAGATTGAGGCGGTGACAAGCGACGTCCTCATCGACCCCGGGTGTAACGCCCCCGGTTTTTTTTTCTGTGTTTTGTTTGATTTTGGATTGGCGTTACGATGACGCATTTCCGGCCCTTCGCCGTTGTAGAGCGCGGTCCTAGCTCTGTAGGTTCCTTGTGAAGCCTGGTTGTAGCCAGTTGGCAAGTTTCCCCAGCTATCCAGAGTCTGTTTTGGTGACTCGGTTGGGCCTCTTAGGGAAATGCTTGCGTTTTGGCTTCGGGAGGTGTTAGCCCGAGTGTTCGATCGTCGGATGTTGTTTTCGACCTCGCCGTTGTTTTCGTGGCTTGGTTGTTTAGCTACGGTGCGAGTTTTGGTCGAAATCCGAGATCGTTTGCCTTCGCGTCGTTTCGGCGTTGTTTTGTTAGCTGCAGGTTTGTTAAGTTTGCTGTGCTGTGTGTGGCCTGTTGTGCCTGAGCTTGTAGGCTGGTGCCTTGTATCTTGTCTGCTAGGTGTTAGCAGGTTTCTTTTCTATGTAAGTTTGGGTGACACGGCCTGGGTCACGCCCGTGACCCAGGGCGTGTCGTGCTCGGGTAGAGCTCCCGTTTCTCCAGTCAACGAATTTTTGGTCGACAGGGTTTTTGTTGGAACACGGCCGTGACACGGGCGTGTCACGGGCGTGTCCTCCTTCGATTCGTCGAGCTGCGCTCGATGGTCGTCAGGCGGTGTTTAGTGAGAACACGGCCCTGTCACGGGCGTGTCGTGTTGAACACGGGCGTGACTTTGGGGCGTGTCTCTCTGTTCGACGATCGGCACTCCACGATCGTCGGGCGGTGTTCGAGTTGGTACACGGCCTGTGACACGGGCGTGTCACAGGGCGTGTCCCTTGCTTCGTCGAGCGGAGATCGACTTTCGTCGAGTGGGTAGGTGCGTGAGTACACGCCCCGTGACACGGGCGTGTCGGGCCGTGTCACGGGCGTGTCTGGGGGGCGTGTCCCGTGTTTTCGTCAAGTAGAGATCGACGTTCGTCGAGTGTGTGAGTACACGCCCCGTGACACGGGCGTGTCGGGCCGTGTCACGGGCGTGTCTTGGGCGTGTTCCGTACCTTTTTTCCTGAAATCGTCTTTTGTTGCCGTGAACTGTCTTTCCTCCTCATTTTTTTTCATCGTTCCCGAGTCTGGAGAGCTTCCAGCGGAAGGGTTTTGAGAGGAGGCGGTGGTTGTTTTGGCCGGCGATTTCGGGAGGGTTAGAGCCCGTTTTTCTCGTGTGATAGCTGATTCGGTTTGCTCTCGGCTAGATCTTCCCTTCCATGTAAGTTTTTCTTGATTTAGGGTTCGATTTCAGAAATTTCTAGATATCTGATTTCTTTCTTCCCTCAAGTTTCAGCTTTGATCTTCTTGGTGGTCGATCTTGCCGCCGGAGCCAAACAGTGGTGCTGCTGTTGTTTGTTTTTCGTAGAGGTAGAGGCAAGTGGCCCCTTGCCCTTGCCAAATTTATTTCTAACCCATGATCTGTTTTTATTTCTTGTGCATAAGCCCTGTTCTCCTTGTTTTTCCTCCCTAGGGCAGCAGGTTGAGTTATTTCATCAAGCTTCTAATCAAGTGCTGATCCTTTATTTTCTTTTCTGGAATTTTAATTCAATGTTCTCTTTTGTCGGAGGTTTGGTGTTCTGTGGGTAGCTAGAGTTAGAGTGAGGCTGCGGTAGAGGTGGTTCAGGTTCGGTTGCGATAGTCCCGAGTAGTTAGGACGGAACGGAGGGTTGGGATTAAATTTCCAACTCTCTGCTTGCTCGCAATGAGAGAGCTTAGGCTGCGATTTTTAACGAGAATTACGTTTACCCTAAGTGGAAAGCGCGGACAGCGTCGAGTGAGCCGAGCTCACTCCACGCCGTCACTCAGCTTAGGACTTGCGGCTAAGTATTTTTAGGCGTCCGGTGAGTGGAGTTTACTCAACGCTGCGTCGATTGGGCTCGACATTTCTGTCTTGAGTTCTTGTGTACCTTAGGATTGTTAGTGTGACTCTTCCCTTCCTTTAGGGGGTGGTATTGGGTGTTCGGCAAATTTTTGCTTGCCGACTCTTGGGTTGTGGCAAGTGGTGCATGTTTAGTGGCCTCTAAGAGGGGTGGATTTTGATGTGGAGAGCTGTGGCCACGACCTGTTTGCCCTGGTTTGGGTTGGTGTGGGACCCTAAAGCTGCAACTGGCGACCCCTTAGCCCTTTTTTGGATCTGATTCTGGTTATGTATTCAGATCCATCTTTTTTTGACCACTGCCACTTACCTACGTATTAGGAATGTTAGACTCTTTTGTGGAGCATGTTGCTTTGTTGCTCTCACTTGGTGTGCTTTGCTGTGCTTTAGACAGTGCTCTTTTCTTACTGTCATGCTCTTTCTTTTGCTTATAGCAGCTTGTTGTCGGGGTGGTAAACCCTTCTTTTTGCTCTTAACTCTAATGCTTTATTTACACTTTTGATTATTTCCTTGCTGAGGTGTTCTTTTCTTGAATGCCTCAGGTTCAGGTTGTAGCCGGTTCAGCGGCTAGTTCTTTTGGAGGGGCTGGTTTGTGGCCTCTTGGGTAGCTGAGACAGCTGATCTCGATTTTGTGAGGTAGTTCTTTACTTTTCTGTATAGACATACATACTCACCAGTGGGTTCGTGTCAGGTTGTTGGCGCCCACTGGTGGCTTCTTGCGATGCTGGGTATGAACTTAAATTGTTGTTTTTGCCTTTTAGTGGTTGTTTACTTGCTTTTGGGAAGGATTTTTGCTAGGTTGCATGTTAGATATTTTAAACCCTAAAAGCATTATTATATGTATATCATGCATAGCATAATTATAAAACAAAGACACTATATTTCCTTAGCGTAAAAAGATTACCTTTTTATATCTATTATATTCACTTTAGAGTTGTGCATACCATGAGTTGTCCCTCGGGGACACTCATGCTCACTAGGGTGTCAATTTAATTGAACCAAACTATTTTCTGCTGCGTATACTTATACTTTTAACTGTGGACTAGCTGATCCACCATGCCGAGGGATACGGCCAATCAACATAACTGCTTTTCTTTCATAATTAATCAACGTTTTTCCCTAAATCTGAGGTCTAGAGTTTTGCCTGAGCGCGTGCAGTTATCCCCTGCACGGCGTGGCATCACGGCACGTGTTTTCTCTTGCTCTGATATGATTTTATCGTTGAGAAAATGCGGGTTGTGACAGTTGGTATCAGCGGGAGGTTGCTTGACAAATGGTCGGGCAACCTTTCCCCTTGTTTGCATTAGTGATTAGCGTCATATCATACACACACCGATATGTCATCAGCACGTCTTGGCTAAAGCACGAACACTACACTCATGAGCATAAAGAAGTATACGGGGCATATTATGTAGTATGGGATGCATAATATGTGTTTGTATATGGATCCACCATAGGAGGCAACATGTGAGGGTTATGTAGTATGGGATGCATAACCTCACCACTTGGATGCGGCTAGCACGTTTTCTTTTTTTCGTTGCATGGGACTGTTATGTAGTATGGGATGCATAACATTTTCATGTGTACGCCGCCCATGACATGCATTAAGGCCTTTTTTTTAGAATGCATAGCACATCATGCATAGCATAACATTTCATAAGCACAACGTGTTAAGCTAAAGATTTGCAAGATGACATATGTACACACATGGTTTTGAGTCAAAAAGAATACAAATACATGCATTCATGGTTTAGGCACCTGAGTTAGTGTGATGGTGGTGAACCATCTTAGGTTAAGCATAACATCATCATGATAAAACAACTCCCAGAGCAAGTTTTGCAGTTGAAGTTCATATTTAAGTGTGTTTGTCTGTACCGGGTAGTTTTGTTCTAGCTGTTGGGCTAAGTTTCGTCTAAAGCTTGTGCGATTATAGGATGGCGAGACGTCCTGCAACGAGGTCGACCCCCCAATCCGAGGGTGAGACGTCAGGAGCGCAGAGCGAGGCGTTGGTAGAAAACCTGCGGCAGAGTAATGAGACCCTATCGAGACAGGTGGTGGCTATGCAGGCTCAGATTCAGTCCCTGGTGGCCGTGGTGGTGGGACAGGCCCCGAGAGTTCCGGACCCCACTGTGGGGGTAGCTGTTCCTGCCCCTCCTGCTCCTCCCGTGCCTTTGGTTGTGGTGCCCCCGGAGATGGCGTTTATATCCCAGTTTCAGCGACTGAGACCCCCTACTTATGATGGGCAAGCAGATTTCATGATTTTGGATGACTGGCTGATTACTATTGAGGAGATGTTCTCTTATTCGGGGATTACGGATGATCAGAGAGTGATGCTTGCTGCCTACCAGCTCAAGGGCTTAGCAAAGAATTGGTGGTTGAGGGAGAAGGAGAGCTTGGTGGCAGGATGCTCTTGGGAGTCATTTAAAGGGATGCTGTTGAGTAAGTTTTTGCCTTCAGTCGAAAGGGACCGGCTGATGAATGACTTTCTCCATTTGAAGCAGAGGAAACTCACGGTCAGTGAGTATGAGATTGAGTTCAGTAAGTTGAGTCGGTTTTCTCCTGGTCTGGTGAGTGTTGAAGCAGACCGAGTTAAGTGATTTCTGGGTGGACTAAGAAGCGACATTCAGCAGTTAGCGAATGCCTATGGTGCAGTCAGTTATGCCAGCGTGGTCGAAGCTGCCTTGAGGGTTGAGGCCATTGAGAATGCCAAGAATAGAGGTCAGCAGTTGTGGAAGGATAAGCGAAAGTCCGGTGGAGGGAAGAGCCCTCAGGAACCCGATGCGGTCTCGAGAAAGAGGAGCAAAGAGGTTTGTAGTTTCTGTGGCCGACCAGGCCACCCCTTTGAGAAGTGTTTCAAAAGGTTTGGAGCGCAGAAGAAGGAACAGGTGCACGCAATTCAGGGTGCTCCCAGAGGAGACTTGGTGTGTGCCTTGTGTGGAAGGAAGGGGCATGAGGCTGCCCGTTGCTGGTCGAGAGATAAAGTCTGTTTTCAGTGTGGGCAGAAGGGTCATCTCAAGACAAAGTGCCCACAGTCCCAGCCTATTCTGCAGCCAGTACCCCTCCAAGCTTTGCCACCGCCTCAGCAATTGGATAGAGGAAAGGGGAAGCTGAATGTGCTTTCGGCAGACAAAGCGCAGACTTCGACCCAGGTTATCTCAGGTTTGATTTCTCCTCAGTCGTTTCGTTATGCTCCCTTTGTGGTTGTGGTTTTCGTTTTAGCATTTGTTTCCTTAGATGCGTGCGCTATTTGTAGGACGATTTAAGGTAAAGAACCGCTGGGCGCGCGTTCTCTTCGATTCAGGCGCTACCCACTCGTTTGTGGCTAGCGCCTTCGTGGAGCGGTTCAGTTTGGGCCTAGATCGTGTTGGTGGTGCCTTTTGCGTTAAGTTCCCCTCCGGTGACTCTGTGGTTACGGACCTGGGTGTCCTTGATTGTCCGATTTTGTTGGGGGATTTTCTAGCCAAGGTAGATCTGAAGGTGATTGACCTGGAGGACTTCGATGTTATCTTGGGCATGGACTGGTTGTCAAGGTACGATGCTGTGATCCAGTGCAAGGGTAAGCGCTTGGACTTCGTCAAGGACAACGGTCAGCCAGGGAGCGTTTATGGGTATTCTCTCCAGGAGTCTCCAGTCATTTCTGCGGTGCGTGCTCGGAAGTTGCTTGATTCTGGTTGTTCTGCCTGTGTGGTCTCTCTGGTCGGGGCTGTTGTTAGAGTGCCGTGTTTGCAAGAGATCCCTGTGGTGTGTGACTTCTCCGATGTGTTTCCTGATGATCTTCCCGGTCTTCCACCCGATCGAGATGTCGAGTTTGCTATAGATTTGGAGCCAGGCACGCGTCCTATTGCCAAGGCGCCGTACCGGATGGCCCCGCGAGAGCTGGAAGAGTTGCGAATTCAGCTGGATGAGATGTTGGCAAAAGGGTTCATTAGGCCGAGTTCTTCACCCTGGGGTGCTCCAGTGCTGTTCGTAAAAAAGAAGGATGGGTCGATGAGGCTATGCATCGACTATAGGGAACTGAACAAGGTTACTATTAAGAACAGGTACCCTTTGCCTCGGATTGACGATCTGTTTGACCAACTGTGTGGTAGTGCCGTGTTTTCCAAGATAGATCTTCGTTCGGGCTATCACCAGTTGAGGATTCGGGAGTCAGATGTTCCGCGGACGGCGTTCCGCTCTCGTCATGGGCATTTTGAGTTTTTAGTTATGTCATTTGGTCTGACTAATGCGCCCTCAGCTTTTATGGATCTGATGAACAGAGTTTTCAGGGACTTCCTGGATAAGTTTGTGATTGTCTTTATAGAAGACGTTTTGGTATATTCTAAGAATGCGGAGGAGCATGATCGGCATTTGCGTCTGGTCTTGGCGACTCTGAGAGACCATAAGCTATACGCCAAGCTGAGCAAATGCGAATTTTGGTTACCTCAAGTCTCTTTTCTCGGCCACGTGGTGAATAAGGAGGGAATATCGGTGGACCCAGAAAAGATCGCTGCTGTTATGGAATGGGCGAGGCCTGTTACTCCCAAAGAGATCAGAAGCTTCTTGGGCTTGGCTGGATATTATAGGAGATTTGTAGAGGGATTCTCTACTTTGTTTGCGCCGTTGACCAGGTTGACGCAGAAGAATGCAGCCTTCATATGGGATGGCAAGTGTGAGGAGGCTTTTGAGGAATTAAAAAGAAGGTTGTGTTCAGCTCCAGTTTTGTCTTTGCCTACTGAAGATAGTGAGTATGATATATATGTGGACGCGTCACACGTCGGACTGGGCTGCGTTTTGATTCAGGGCGGGAAGGTGATTGCGTACGGGTCGAGGCAGCTAAAGACTCATGAGAAGAATTACCCTACGCATGACCTGGAGTTTGCAGCTGTGATCTATGCGTTGAAATTGTGGAGGCATTTGCTGTATGGTGCACAGTGCAAGATTTTCACGGATCATAAGAGTTTGAAGTATGTCTTCACTCAGAAAGAGTTGAATCTGCGCCAGCGGCGGTGGTTGGAGTACGTGGCCGACTATGATGTTGAAATCCAGTATCATCCGGGTAAGGCGAACATGGTGGCTGATGCCCTAAGTCGGAAGTCAGGAAAGATTTTCAACCTCTCCGCCGAGCGTCTTGTGGAAGAGTTTCTTTTGACTGACATTTCTGTGGGAAGCTGCGATTCGCAGAGTAGCTTGGCAGTGGCAGAACCTTCGTGGATTGCGCTTACGCGACTGCATCAGAAAGATGATCCCGATCTTTTGCATTTGTACCTTCGAGCTGAGAAAGGTGAATTACCAGATTTCTCTATAGATGATGCGGGTACCTTGAAGTATCGTGGCAGGTTTTGCATTCCCGCAGTTGGGGATATCCGGAATATGGTGTGCAGAGAAGCCCACGGATCTAGTGTTGCCTACCATCCAGGGTCTACCAAAATGTATCATGATTTAAAGCAGATTGCTTGGTGGTATGGGATGAAGAAGGACGTAGCCAGATTTGTCTCTGAGTGCTTCACTTGCAGGCGTGTGAAGGCCGACCATGGGAGGCCTGGTGGCAAGCTAACTCCCTTAGAGATTCCGATGTGGAAGTGGGAGAGTATCTCGATGGATTTCATTACAGGCTTACCGAGATCTCCTAAAGGGCATGATTCGGTTTGGGTGATCGTAGACAGATTGACGAAGAGTGCTCACTTCGTACCATTTAAGATCGATTATCCGATGAGGAAGATAGCCGAGCTGTATTTGGATGAGGTTATTAGATTGCATGGTGTACCCGTGAGTATCATATCGGATCGAGACTCCAGGTTTACGTCTCGTTTTTGGAAGAGCCTTCAAGAAGGGTTAGGTACAGATTTAAGATATTCCACAGCCTATCATCCCCAGACCAATGGTCAGACGGAGCGAGTAAATCAGATTGTGGAAGATATGATCCGATGCTATGTTCTGGAGCACGGAGGAGCGTGGGATGATCGCTTGCGGCTTATGGAATTTGCGTATAACAACACTTATCAAGAAAGCTTGCAAATGGCTCCTTTCGAAGTTTTGTATGGGAGGCGTTGCAGGACTCCCTTGTTTTGGGCTGAGGTTGGCGAGAGACCTTTGTTGGGTCCAGAAGCACTCGAGGAAATGGAAACTGCTGTGAAGCTTATTCGGGAAAAGCTTCGGATAGCCCAGGAGAGATATGAGAAAAATGCCAATCGGCGTAGATCGGATTTGGAGTTTTTGGTGGGGGACTCAGTGTTCTTAAAGGTCTCCCCGTTGATCGGAGTCAAGCGTTTTGGCAAAAGCAGGAAGTTGGACCCGAGGTACGTGGGGTCATTTCCGATTGTTGAGCGGATTGGGATATCAGCTTATAGGCTGGCGTTGCCCGCAAACTTCCCTGGCGTGCATAATGTCTTCCACGTCAGTCAGCTGCGAAAATGTGTATCAAATGGCAGGCAGGTTTTGGATTCTGTGCCTCAGTTGGAGCCGAATCTTTCTTATGTGGAGGTGCCTGTCCGCATTCTGGATTCTCAGGTTCGTGCGCTGCGGAAGAAGTCTATTCCGATGGTTAAAGTTTTATGGAGGAATCAGGATGTAGAAAGCGCGACTTGGGAGTTGGAGTCGGCTATGAGGGAGGCTCACCCTCATCTGTTTCCCTGAGCTTGTGCCTGGTATGTTTTGTTTTATTTAGGATTATATAGCCCTTTCCTGGCTCTTTCTCTCTCCTTCTTCTTAGGAGTGTTGTGAGTAAAGTTTCGAGGCGAAACTTTCTTTTAGGGGGAGTGGCTGTAACGCCCCCGGTTTATTTTTCTGTGTTTTGTTTGATTTTGGATTGGCGTTACGATGACGCATTTCCGGCCCTTCGCCGTTGTAGAGCGCGGTCCTAGCTCTGTAGGTTCCTTGTGTAGCCTGGTTGTAGCCAGTTGGCAAGTTTCCCCAGCTAGCCAGAGTCTGTTTTGGTGACTCGGTTGGGCCTCTTAGGGAAATGCTTGTGTTTTGGCTTCGGGAGGTGTTAGCCCGAGTGTTCGATCGTCGGATGTTGTTTTCGACCTCGCCGTTGTTTTCGTGGCTTGGTTGTTTAGCTACGGTGCGAGTTTTGGTCGAAATCCGAGATCGTTTGCCTTCGCGTCATTTCGGCGTTGTTTTGTTAGCTGCAGGTTTGTTAAGTTTGCTGTGCTGTGTGTGGCCACGACCTGTGCTTTGCTGAGCTCACTCAACGCCGTCACTCAGCTTAGGACTTGCGGCTAAGTATTTTTAGGCGTCCGGTGAGTGGAGTTTACTCAACGCTGCGTCGATTGGGCTCGACATTTCTGTCTTGAGTTCTTGTGTACCTTAGGATTGTTAGTGTGACTCTTCCCTTCCTTTAGGGGGTGGTATTGGGTGTTCGGCAAATTTTTGCTTGCCGACTCTTGGGTTGTGGCAAGTGGTGCATGTTTAGTGGCCTCTAAGAGGGGTGGATTTTGATGTGGAGAGCTGTGGCCACGACCTGTTTGCCCTGGTTTGGGTTGGTGTGGGACCCTAAAGCTGCCACTGGCGACCCCTTAGCCCTTTTTTGGATCTGATTCTGGTTATGTATTCAGATCCATCTTTTTTTGACCACTGCCACTTACCCACGTATTAGGAATGTTAGACTCTTTTGTGGAGCATGTTGCTTTGTTGCTCTCACTTGGTGTGCTTTGCTGTGCTTTAGACAGTGCTCTTTTCTTACTGTCATGCTCTTTCTTTTGCTTATAGCAGCTTGTTGTCGGGGTGGTAAACCCTTCTTTTTGCTCTTAACTCTAATGCTTTATTTACACTTTTGATTATTTCCTTGCTGAGGTGTTCTTTTCTTGAATGCCTCAGGTTCAGGTTGTAGCCGGTTCAGCGGCTAGTTCTTTTGGAGGGGCTGGTTTGTGGCCTCTTGGGTAGCTGAGACAGCTGATCTCGATTTTGTGAGGTAGTTCTTTACTTTTCTGTATAGACATACATACTCACCAGTGGGTTCGTGTCAGGTTGTTGGCGCCCACTGGTGGCTTCTTGCGATGCTGGGTATGAACTTAAATTGTTGTTTTTGCCTTTTAGTGGTTGTTTACTTGCTTCTGGGAAGGATTTTTGCTAGGTTGCATGTTAGATATTTTAAACCCTAAAAGCATTATTATATGTATATCATGCATAGCATAATTATAAAACAAAGACACTATATTTCCTTAGCGTAAAAAGATTACCTTTTTATATCTATTATATTCACTTTAGAGTTGTGCATACCATGAGTTGTCCCTCGGGGACACTCATGCTCACTAGGGTGTCAATTTAATTGAACCAAACTATTTTCTGCTGCGTATACTTATACTTTTAACTGTGGACTAGCTGATCCACCATGCCGAGGGATACGGCCAATCAACATAACTGCTTTTCTTTCATAATTAATCAACGTTTTTCCCTAAATCTGAGGTCTGGAGTTTTGCCTGAGCGCGTGCAGTTATCCCCTGCACGGCGTGGCATCACGGCACGTGTTTTCTCTTGCTCTGATACGATTTTATCGTTGAGAAAATGCGGGTTGTGACACCGGGCATGTCTGCGGCGCTCCATGCGAAGATGTCAATATTTTTCTGCACGCATGCCTTGATCTTCTCTCGGTCTTTCGGGCTGAGCTCGCCGCTGATTTTTATCTCCTCCTCTCTGCCTTCCTTAGTACAGATCTCTACCTCGAGTACCTCCACAGCCACTTTCAGCCTTGACGGCTCTTCCTCTCCTTCCTGCTCTTCCAGCACGTCCTGCTCTCTGGCTTCGTCTTCCATGATGGCCATCATCATTTCTTCCCCAAGATTTTCCATCTCCCACTTGATTGCGTCCTCTCCTTCCTGCCGTGAGGCCCTTCTTTTTTCCGGCCGGGCCCCCTTCCTGCCAACAACCCAACTCCGCTGTTCTGGATAGTTATACTCAGACGTCCAGGGGTAGAAGTGTAAAATTACCTGGGGCACAAAGGTAAAATCCCCATTTGGGGGTAAAAGGGTAAAGGCATCTTTTCTCCCATGCGGCGAGTGGGGAAGGCACTGCCAGGCGAGACAACCGCCATGTCCGTTTCACCGCCCTTTCGACATGTGGTCTCTCTCGCCTCCTAGAATGATTTCTCCCACTAGGAGGTCTCGCCCACTTCAGAGGATCCCCCATCTCGACTCCTGCAGGTGGGTATCCTATCATCTCGCCAGTCTCCCCTTCTCGCCCGCTGGACCACCTCTCGCGAGCCCAAGGTTATACACCTGTGTTGTCTATAGTGGCGGAAGTCCGGAGCTTTTTGGGGCTTGCCGGCTACTACAGGCGCTTCGTAGAGAACTTCTCGCGGATAGCGCTACCACTCACGACGTTGACAAGTAAGGATCAAAAGTTTGTGTGGTCTCTGGAGTGTGAGCAGGATTTTGAAGAATTGAAGAGGCGGTTGACCACGACGTCTATTTTATGTTCGCCGAGTGGAACCGAAGGGTTTGAACTCTATAGTGATGCTTCGGGCAGTGGTTTGGGCTGTGTTCTGCTCTAGCATGGGAGCGTGATAGCCTATGGCTCACGACAATTGAAGGTTCACTAGAGGAATTATCCGGTTCACGACTTAGAGAGAGCGGCCGTGATATTTGCTCTAAAGCTGTGGAGGCACTACTTGTACGGTGTGAAGGTCGATATCTACACCGATCATAAGAGCCTGAAGTACTTATTAGATCAGAAGGACATGAATATGAGGCAGCGGAGTTGGATGGAGTTCCTGGGGGACTACACCTTCGAGATACATTATGTGCCTGGGAAAGAAAATGCAGTGGCAGATGCATTGAGTCGCAGGGCTCCTGAGCAGGCCAGCTGGTTGTCGGTACATGATGAGAGTTTGGTCCGTGATTTGGAGGCATTATAGATCTCCTTTGTCGACAAGTAGACTAGTGCCGAGGCAAAATTATATTGGACAGAGGCGCAGTACGACCTAGATGATAGAGTTCGGCGGGCTTTGGTTCAGGATAGCAGCATGAAGCAGATCTCATATGAATCTTTGGATGGGTCAAATTCCCAATTTGCTGTTGAGAATGGACTGCTATGGAGGAACGGTCGCCTATGCGTCTCTAGTGTGGATAATCTTCGGGAGGAGTTGATCTACGAGGCTCATCATACCAGGTACTCAATCGACCCGGGGAGAACAAAGATGTATAAAGACATGAAGAAGTTGTTCTGGTAGCCATGATTAAAGAAGGATGTTGCACTTTATGTGGACAAGTGCCAAACATGTGCCTTGGTGAAGGCGGAGTGCCAGAAGCCCGGAGGTTTCTTGAAGTTCTTGCCTATCCCGGAGTAGAAGTTCGATGACATTTCTATTGATTTTGTGCATGGTTTGCCAAAGTCACTGAGGGAAAACAACGTCATCTGGGTGGTCGTAGATAGATTGACAAAAGTGTCGCATTTCATCCCGAACAAGAAGGAAGATCTGGTGGAAAAGTTAGCCAAACTCTATCTGGATAATATTGTTCGATTGCATGGTGTGCCCCACAGTATTGTTAGAGACCATGATGGACGCTTCATGTCTAATGACTGGAGGCTGGTGCATAAACTGTTGGGAACTAAGTTGAGTTTCAGCACAGCCTTTCATCCACACGCGGATGGTCAGACCGAGAGGGTCAACAGGACGATGGAGGACATGCTTCGCATGTGTGTCCTGGATTTCAGAAAGCAGTGGGAAGATTGTCTATACATGGTGGAGTTTACATATAACAACAACTATCAAGCAAGTATAGGAATGGCGCCTTTTGAGGCCTTGCATGGGAGAGAGTGTCGCACTCCATTTTCTTGGTTGGAGACAGTCGAGTAAAAGTTATTCAAACGTCAAGCGGTGGAAGACGCCACTTCAATATGTAGAGTTCAGGAATGATTGAAGATCACTCAGGACAGGCAGGCAAAATACTATAACGCCAAGCATAGGAATGTGGAGTTTGGTGTTGGCGATTGGGTGTATTTGAAAATCAAGCTGTTCAAGGGTGTCTCGCGGGTTCGACGCTTGAAGAAGTTGAGTCCGAGATACCTTGGACAGTTTGAAATCCAGGAGCGGGTTGGCGAGTAGAGTATTGTTTAAAGCTGTCAGTGGAGTTGAGTGGGCTACACGATGTGTCCACATATCGGTGTTGCGGAAGGCAGTGCAAGAGCCTTTGCAGGTCATTGCAGTCGATCAAGTGCCGGTTGATTACTGGTTGACGGCAAAGGTCAAACCAGTAAGCATTGATGACTTTGAAGTCAAACGACTCCACAACAAGGAAATCTGAATTGTTAAAGTCCGTTGAGATAACTTAGGACGTGAGGAACTTTCATGGGAGCGAGAGCAGACTATGTTGGAGGAATACCCCGAGTTATTCCACTCAGGTAATATTTAAATTTTGTCTACCTTTACATAATTTCGGGACGAAATTCTTTAAAGGGGGGAGATTTGCAACAGCCCGAAAATCATAATCGAACTGGTCGCGTCCTAAGGAATTTTTGATGCCTTAATAGGGGTACACGGCCTATGATATAGGCATGTCCAAGGCCGTGTCTTCCTTTGTGTTGGCCAGTTGTGTCCCGAAAAGGACACGACAGGAAACACAGTAGTGATAGGGGCGTGTCAAGCGTGACACGGGTGTGTGCATACCCGTGTCACCACCCGTGTTCCCATGGGACGTGACTGTTGGCATGGCAGTTATCTGTGACACGCCCCTAGGTCACGGGCGTGTCAGGACACGACACGGGCGTGTCAGGTTGAGACACGGGTGTGTCTTGACACGTGTCCTTTTCTGTTCTCGACGATCATGCCTGGATCGAGGCACACGACCTGGGACACGGCCGTGTGTAAGGCCGTGTTCGGCCAAGGATTGAGGAATTTTGGGCGGATTTGAGCCGATCATTTTCTTTAAATAAGATCAGACGGCCCAGGTGTGTCCCTGTATTGTTAAGGCTGAGAATTGAGGATTAATTCCTCATTTTTCTATTAAGCTTTCTCTTTCTAAGTAGTTAGAGAGAGGAGAGAGCAAGGAGGAATGAAGAGGAGGATTCCGGCCACCGGCGGAGCATCGGAGCACCGAATCGAGAACCGAGACCGGATCTGTAGAGGAAATTCCCTTGCGAAGCTTTCCATACGGATAGATTCCAATGGCGCAAAAGCAAATTACAAGGGTAACGATTATCTACTTGAGCATGTGAAGCTCTCTTTCTTTTGTATAAGGAAACCCGCTCCCGCGAGTGTGCGTTGAGTGTGCATTGTTCCTTGGGGTTGACGTGAATAGTCCCCTTTGTGTTGCATATAGAGTCCGGAACCGAAGTACGTACATAGGCATTGTGTGTGAAGCCTACCCGGACGTGTTGGTCTGGATCGGTGATGTTGCATATTGTATGGTTTGCCGTAGAAGAATCCGTGCTTTGTGTTTTCGGGTTTCTAAACGGTAGATTGTAGTAGGGATCCTTGGGGATTAACTCCAAGGCGCACCCGGAAAACTGAGCGGAAATGTAGTTCTGCTAACTTGGCGGCCAGGGAGCCAGCTGTAACGCCCCTGTTTTTTTCGGCATTATTTACTCCCCTTGTTGACGTCATAATGTCGTAAGGGCGTTACTTTAGCATGCAGTTGATGGCACGTTTGAGCCTTTGTTTTGATCTCATAGTTCCTTGTTCAACTATCTGAACTCGATAATTGCTATATTATTGACTGCTTGATTTGATTCTCGGGAAGTCCTTCTAAAGGCTTGGGATTTCGTCGAACCAACCTTATTATGTTTGGTTTTATTTCATTTTTTCCTGGGTGTTGTCTGGGTTCGACGATCGTCGAGCAGAGCTCGACGATCGCTTTTCCTTTCTGGTGTTGTCTGGGTTCGACGATCGTCGAGCGGAGCTCGACGATCGCTTTTCCTTTCTGGTCGCGGTCTGGGTTCGACGATCGTCGAGCGGAGCTCGACGATTGTTGGCTTTTTCTGGGCGCTGCTTGGAGTTCGACGATCGTCGAGCGGAGCTGGACGATTGTTAGTTTTTCTGGGCATTGTTTGGAGGTCGACGATCGTCGAGCGTAGCTCGACGATTGTCGTGCTGAGCTCGACGAAGCGTCGAGTGGAGCTCGATGTAGGTCTAGCGGTTCTAGGTGTTGAGTTCATCGAACAGGCCCTGCTTTCTACGTTCGACGATTTTCGAAAAGAATTCGTCGAATGGAGTTTTTCCTTTTGTTCGACCATAGTCAAGTTGTGCGGTCAGTTGTCGATACGGTTGTTTCGACACCGCTGAGCTGAGCCGTCGGGTGTCGACACAGCTGTGTCGACACCGCTGAGCCATCGGGTGTCGACACAGCTGTGTCGACACCGCTGAGCCGTCGGGTGTCAACATAGTTGTGTCGACACCGCTGTGCTGTCGGGTGTCGACACTGCCGTCCGGTGTTGACACAGTTGTGTTGACACCGTCGGGCCGGTTTTGTTGAACCCGGTCTTTTCTGCTATTGAGTATTTATACTTTCTGCTTCTTCTTAATCTTTAAGCTGACCTAGAATTTCTCCTGCCTCCCATACCAGAGCGGCGTGTGAGGAGAAGGTTGTCCGTGCTTGCTTCTTCCGGTGACCACCGACGGAGCTCCGGTACTTGGATTTTCCAACCGACCGTAGATCTGGAAAGCTCTCGTCGAGAGCTGCGCCCTCGTGGTAATTTCTTCCCCGTTTCTCGAGATTTTCTTGTTAGGGTTTTCGGCCCTAACCATTATTTCGGACATTTTCGTCCAGATTTCGGCTCCTATCGCGACGTGTGGAAATTTGGAGATTTTTTCCTGTAAATCGAGGCAAGTGGTGTTCTTGCTCTCCCTCTTGTTCTTGATTCTAAATTTTTGCCTTTTTCTACACTTGTTTGAGTTAATTATGTAACACCTCCCCTGTAATGACCGTATAATATGGGTCCGGCCGGGGCCCCACAGCATACAGACGCCACAGCTTCAGTATTATAAAATGATATAGCTACACAATCTTAACTCAAAACACAACTCAGCGGAAACAACAAACAAGACTAGAAGTTATCCATGCCTACAAGAGTAACAATATGGCCTTAAGGCCTTACAACAAGAGTAAATCCAAACTCAAATAATACATCAGTCCTGGAAGTGCATAAGCACACCTAGTCTACCTCGGCATGCAAGCCGGCCAAAATGAGCATAAAACATACAATTCCATAAACATAAAGCTACAGCAAAAGGTAACACTTCACGAGGCTTAGGCCTTTCTGGCCGATGAGCTAACTCCTGCTTGCGATCCTTGCCCTGTAAAAATTATTAGTAACGTGGGTCAGCAAAGGCTGACCTCAAACTGTGTAACAAACACATCTCCTCCCGGCCGCCCCTAACGGACCCCGGGGTACTCTTCCAACCTGCAAGTTAGCACTTCGTATGCAATATTCATAAGCAAGAAAAGCAACTAAAGGAACAGGCTTGGATGTCTCAAACATCATACATGTTCTCTACTGTTGAGCATATAATATTAGGGCCTACTGTGCAACATGAATGCAACACCCGTATTTCACCCAAGGCACCATATAGCGTATGCATCTAGCACATCATCACATCAATTAAGTACTCATCGCTTCCCCATTGGCATAAAGCCACAAACAAAGGGGTAACACAATCCCCCCAACGGCACACAAGCTGCCACATGGAACTCTTGCTAAGGCCCCACCCGCTCAAGGTCTTAGACCCGGGCTTGCCTGCAAGCTCTGACGTCTCATGTCAGGATTCCAACAAACACAAAATGACCGATTCTAAGAAGCCTTGCTGGACCCCACCCGCTCAAGGCCTCATTGCTCGGGCTTGCCCCCATGCTTGGCATTCTCGTCAGTCTCAAAGAAGGGGACTAGTCTCGCCAGGACACTCTCCACTCATGACGTGTACATCACGGGATAGCCAGCCGACCACGGAGACACAGCCACGCCTTGGCACATCACAAACCAAGACAATTCCACCCTAGTCCCTCATTTGTGCTGCAGCGTTCCCGCGCACCAAGTAAACCATCTACCACTCATGCGGAGCTAACCTTGTCCACCAAGGAAACCATCTACTGTCATTGAGGAGCTAACCTTGTCCGGTTCCGACTACACGTACTCACTTGAGAAAAAGGGGAAAACAACACCACATCACAAACGGCATCTTGCCGTAACGGATCTCTACGAATCCTTAAAGCTCGTATGCAACATCACCAAATCGGAAGATTGGTTGGCAAGGGTAAAAAGGATCCTGACTACAATCCGGACGGTCGAGGAACAAAAAGTGATGTTGGCCACTTTTCTGTTGGAGGGCGATGCGAGATTGTGGTGGGACGAGATTGAAGTGCACCACTTGGCAGGTCGAGGTTTAATGGAGGTTTCAATGGAGGAATTCTCCCAAATATTTTTAGCCAAGTATGTGCCAGAGTCGCAGAGGATTGCGATGGAAAATGAGTTTCTCCGTCTGGTGCAGGGTGAGCGAGATATTGATACTTACCTGCATGAGTTTACAAGATTGGGGAGATATGCGGGATCTACCTTTGCGGAGGAAGCGCGAAAGACAAATCGGTTTTATGAAGGATTGCGGGATGAATTGAGGTTGGCACTTTCGAGTTCAGTGAGCCAAGGCTTCCAAGCGTTGGTCGATACAGCCCGTGCCTTGGAGAAGGATATGAAGCGAGTACAAGCGAATAAGAGACGGGCAACGGAGAAGTCAGAGTTTAAAATGTCACCATCGGATCAATCGGAGTTTCGACGACAAGAGAAGAAAAGATTTAGGCCGGCGGAATCAGCTCCGTCGACTGTTTCTTCAGGGGCGACTTATGGGTCAGGACGTGTGGATACACGTATCTGCTATAAATGTGGGCAGCAAGGACATATAGCAAGATTTTGTCGGAATGCCCCTCCAGGGAGTGAGAAAAAGATGGGTGCGTCCTATGAAGAAAAAGGAAAAGCAGTGGCCGAATCATCTGCACCTCGGACGCAATCTCGATTTCATGCGATGGAAGTGCAAGAGCCGCAAAGCTCAGTTGGTGAAATTCAGCCTCGGGCGTTTAAGTTGTCTCTTAATCATGAATTTCAAAATCGGGAGGCTGAGCGAAAGTGACGTGTGATGCGAATTATTTTTGACTGAATCGAAACATGATGGATCATCCATAGTGGTGTATGTACATGATGTTTATATATATAGTTGTATGTAAACTAGATTGGTAGATGATGAATAAAATCGTGATGTTGACAATCTTGATTAAAATGTGGTGCACGTGTGATGGTAAGACGATACGAAATCATGTTGTTTTGTTTTGAGGTCTTCTGTGGTTGAATGTGCACAAGGGGAAGATAGGGATGTTTGTTTGTAATGTATGTTTGTTAGTTTGTGCAGCGGCTTGGGGTGTACACTTTGATGATGTTGTGGCTGATTGGAGTCAAATTTCGAGGCCGAAATTATTTGAAGGGGCGGAGGATTGTAACACCCCGAAGTCAAGTGGATCATTTTGAGCAAAATCGGGTTCAGGCTTGGGTGACACGGCCTGGGACACGGGCGTGTCCCAGGGCGTGTCAGGCCTGGGTAGTGTCGAGTCGGGCAGTCGACGAAATTCGGAGTCGACACAGCGGACACGGCCTGCGACACGGGCGTGTCGCAGGGCGTGTCGGGGCCGTGTCGACGATCGACCGTGATGTCGACGAATTTATCTCGAGGATCGTCGAGAGTCGAGTGTCGAGAGGACACGACCTGTGACACGGGCGTGTCACAGGGCGTGTCAGTGGTCGTCGAGCTCAACTCGACGGTTCGAGCTAGGGCATGTTTGCGGGACACGGGTATGTCCTGGTGCACACGGCCAGGAACATGGGCGTGTGCCAAGCCGTGTGCCAGGTCGTGTGAAGTGTCGGGTTGGTTTGGATTATTTTCGTTGAGGCACACGGCCTCAGACACGGGCGTGTCTGAGGGCGTGTCGGGTACACGGCACGCGACACGGGCGTGTCACACGGCCGTGTACTGGCTGGATTGAGTCGGTTGTCTGCCGCTTAGAGGGACACGGCCTGTGACACGGGCGTGTCACAGGGCGTGTCAGGCCATGTTTTAGCTTTTCTGGCCAGATCTGAGCCGTTTGTTTCCCTCTTACTGGATCCAGTGGCTGGGCTTTGTCCAGGTGTTGTGAAGGCCGAGAAAAAGGGGATTTAACCTTCTTTTCTCTTCTTCTTCTTCTTCATCTTCATTCCAAGAGAGAGAGAGAAGAAAGGCCTAAGGGAGAGAGAAGGGAGGAGTCTACCAGCTGCTGTAGGAGCTGCAGAGTGCGGAGCGAAGATCCGAGAGCGGATTCGTGAAGGCAGAGCCGAGGCGGTGATTTCCATCCGGCTACTTCATGGCGCCGAAGCGATCTTCAAGGGTAACGATCTCCTTCTTGGACATCGAAGTCCTTTCTTTATGCATGTGCTTGGAATCCTCCACCAAGAGGTGGATATTCGTGAAGTGATTCCTTTGTTGTGTCTGCATCTAGAGCCGGAAATATGGAGTACGGCATAGGCATGCTGTGTGAAGCCCATCTGGACCAGTAGTCTGGATTGGTGATGTTCATGGGTAAACCGGAGATGACTCCGTTGATTTGATGAGATGCAAATGGTTTTCTCTTGTGATGAATGTATGGATGTGATGCTGACTGTGAGGAGGCTTTGGCAAAGCTCCTGGTTGTGATATGATCAATTGGTAACATGCCTGGGGAGCTCGTGATAAACCTGACTGTTACACCACTCGGGTGGGTTGATCTAGTTAGGAAGGGATCGATGGGTGGCAATGCTTGGGGAGCTGAGTTAAACCCGGCTTGCTGCACCACATAGTGTGGGTCGATCGGATTAGGAGGGGGGTCGATGGGTAGACATTGCCTGGGGAGCTTGGATAAACCCGGCGTGCTACACCACATGTTGTGGGTCGACCTACTCTGGTTGTTGGATGCTGTGAGGGTGTACCTCTGTGTGGTTGGGCGGGATGTCGCCAGCTTGCGAGACTGGTGGACTAGGGCCGATCAACCAACAAGTTAAACCTCGAATCGGAGGTGTATGACTGTTGGATTCCGGTACACCAAGAAGGTGCCCTGAGTGCACAGAACGTCTGGTGGATTCCAGCGTTTGTGATGGAATGTGCTTGCTAGTGGAATAAAGCGTATGATATATGATGATTGATGCTATTTGATGATACTTGATGAGCACGGTATACAGGGAAGGAACCACTACCCCGGGTAGGCGGTAGGGTCGTTATAATGGGTCAGCCAAATGCTGACCGTTACTTTGTTTTCTGTGTTGGCTTGGATGTGGAATTGCAGGTGTTGCGGCTTAAATGGAATAAGTGGAATAGCTAGCTTGCTGAGATAGGCCCTTGAAGGCCATGTGAAGAGCTGTGTATGGATTTCATGTGTGGCCGGACTGCGTGCCGATGTACGAAATTGTTGTTGTGTAAAGAGGAACCTGTAAGGCCATAAGGCCAGGGTGTGTGAGTTGTATACATTCCTGGTGTTGTTATATAAATATGGTATTTATATATGGGTGGACATTCTGGTTTGAGTTCATGCTAACAAGAAAAATTGCTGCGCTAGAATGGAATGAGTTAAGGATACGTATAGATTTTGATTTCCACACGTAATTCCTTCGCTTGTCTGTGCTATATGGCGTGGGGCCCCGGCCGGACCCACCGTTATATGTCATGTGACGGGTGGTGGCGTTACAAAGTGGTATTAGAGCCAGGTTTAGATTGTTTGGGAGGAGAGAACATAAATGAACTCATGAATGTCCACTAGGAATGTATGTCATGCACATGATGTGCGTGCGTGTGTAGTCAATGTAGCAGTACCGTTATGATTTGAAGGATTAATGGTCTTCTGTACATTGATAGGTGGCGAGGGATGGAGCTGGGCCGTCTGAGCCCCAGCGGTCGGATGAGAGTGCAGCACCCGTGGAAGCGCCGATGCCTCCCTCGGCAGAGGCCATACGGGTGGTGGCGGAGACAGTGCTTGCAGTGTTACAAGCACAACCAACTGGACAGGTAAGACCTGGTGGAAGGCAAGAGCATGCTGCTGAGGTGGTGGAAGTGCAAGTAAGTGACGACGCATTGTCACGTTTTATGCACTTTTATCCACCTACGTTTGGTGGAGCGCTTTCACCAACGCAGGCAGAAGATTGGTTGGCAAGGGTAAAAAGGATCCTGACTGCAATCCGGACGGTCGAGGAACAGAAAGTGATGTTGGCCACTTTTCTGTTGGAGGGCGATGCGAGATTGTGGTGGGACGAGATTGAAGTGCACCACTTGGCAGGTCGAGGTTTAATGGAGGTTTCAATGGAGGAATTGTCCCAAATATTTTTAGCCAAGTATGTGCCAGTGTCGCAGAGGATTGCGATGGAAAATGAGTTTCTCCGTCTGGTGCAGGGTGAGCGAGATATTGATACTTACCTGCATGAGTTTACAAGATTGGGGAGATATGCGGGATCTACCTTTACGGAGGAAGCGCGAAAGACAAATCGGTTTTATGAAGGATTGCGGGATGAATTGAGGTTGGCACTTTCGAGTTCAGTGAGCCAAGGCTTCCAAGCGTTGGTCGATACAGCCCGTGCCTTGGAGAAGGATATGAAGCGAGTACAAGCGAATAAGAGACGGGCAACGGAGAAGTCAGAGTTTAAAATGTCACCATCGGATCAATCGGAGTTTCGACGACAAGAGAAGAAAAGATTTAGGCCGGCGGAATCAGCTCCGTCGACTGTTTCTTCAGGGGCGACTTATGGGTCAGGACGTGTGGATACACGTATCTGCTATAAATGTGGGCAGCAAGGACATATAGCAAGATTTTGTCGGAATGCCCCTCCAGGGAGTGAGAAAAAGATGGGTGCGTCCTATGAACAAAAAGGAAAAGTAGTGGCCGAATCATCTGCACCCCGGACGCAATCTCGATTTCATGCGATGGAAGTGCAAGAGCCGCAAAGCTCAGTTGGTGAAATTCAGCCTCGGGCGTTTAAGTTGTCTCTTAATCATGAATTTCAAAATCGGGAGGCTGAGCGAAAGTGACGTGTAATGCGAATTATTTTTGACTGAATCGAAACTTGATGGATCATCCATAGTGGTGTATGTACATGATGTTTATATATATAGTTGTATGTAAACTAGATTGGTAGATGATGAATAAAATCGTGATGTTGACAATCTTGATTAAAATGTGGTGCACGTGTGATGGTAAGGCGATACGAAATCATGTTGTTTTGTTTTGAGGTCTTCTGTGGTTGAATGTGCACAAGGGGAAGATAGGGATGTTTGTTTGTAATGTATGTTTGTTAGTTTGTGCAGCGGCTTGGGGTGTATGCTTTGATGATGTTGTGGCTGATTGGAGTCAAATTTCGAGGCCAAAATTATTTGAAGGGGGGAGGATTGTAACACCCTGAAGTCAAGTGGATCATTTTGAGCAAAATCGGGTTCAGGCTTGGGTGACACGGCCTGGGACACGGGCGTGTCCCAGGGCGTGTCAGGCCTGGGTAGTGTCGAGTCGGGCAGTCGACGAAATTCGGAGTCGACACAGCGGACACAGCCTGCGACACGGGCGTGTCGCAGGGCGTGTCGGGGCCGTGTCGACGATCGACCATGATGTCGACGAATTATCTCGACGATCGTCGAGAGTCGAGTGTCGAGAGGACACGGCCTGTGACACGGGCGTGTCACAGGGCGTGTCAGTGGTCGTCGAGCTCAACTCGACGGTTCGAGCTAGGGCATGTTTGTGGGACACGGGTGTGTCCTGCTGCACACGGCCAAGAACACGGGCGTGTGCCAAGCCGTGTGCCAGGCCGTGTGAAGTCTCGGGTTGGTTTGGGATTATTTTCATTGAGGCACACGGCCTCAGACACGGGCGTGTCTGAGGGCGTGTCGGGTACACGGCACGCGACACGGGCGTGTCACACGGCCGTGTACTGGCTGGATTGAGTCGGTTGTCTGCCGCTTAGAGAGACACGGCCTGTGACACGGGCGTGTCACAGGGCGTGTCAGGCCGTGTTTTAGCTTTTCTGGCCAGATCTGAGCCGTTTGTTTCCCTCTTCCTGGATCCAGTGGCTGGGCTTTGTCCAGGTGTTGTGAAGGCCGAGAAAAAGGGGATTTAACCCTCTTTTCTCTTCTTCTTCTTCTTCATCTTCATTCCAAGAGAGAGAGACAAGAAAGGCCTAAGGGAGAGAGAAGGGAGGAGTCTACCAGCTGCTGTATGAGCTGCGGAGTGCGGAGCGAAGATCCGAGAGCGGATTCGTGAAGGCAGAGCCGAGGCGGTGATTTCCATCCGGCTACTTCATGGCGCCGAAGCGATCTTCAAGGGTAACGATCTCCTTCTTGGACATCGAAGTCCTTTCTTTATGCATGTGCTTGGAATCCTCCACCAAGAGGTGGATATTCGTGAAGTGATTCCTTTATTGTGTCTGCATCTAGAGCCGGAAATATGGAGTACGGCATAGGCATGCTGTGTGAAGCCCATCTGGACCAGTAGTCTGGATTAGTGATGTTCATGGGTAAACCGGAGATGACTCCGTTGATTTGATGAGATGCAAATGGTTTTCTCTTGTGATGAATGTATGGATGTGATGCTGACTGTGAGGAGGCTTTGGCAAAGCTCCTGGTTGTGATATGATCAATTGGTAACATGCCTGGGGAGCTCGTGATAAACCTGACTGTTACACCACTCGGGTGGGTTGATCTAGTTAGGAAGGGATCGATGGGTGGCAATGCTTGGGGAGCCGAGTTAAACCCGGCTTGTTGCACCACATAGTGTGGGTCGATCGGATTAGGAGGGGGGTCGATGGGTAGACATTGCTTGGGGAGCTTGGATAAACCTGGCGTGCTACACCACATGTTGTGGGTCGACCTACTCTGGTTGTTGGATGCTGTGAGGGTGTACCTCTGTGTGGTTGGGCGGGATGTCGCCAGCTTGCGAGACTGGTGGACTAGGGCCGGTCAACCAACAAGTTAAACCTCGAATCGGAGGTGTATGACTGTTGGATTCCGGTACACCAAGAAGGTGCCCTGAGTGCACAGAACGTCTGGTGGATTCCAGCGTTTGTGATGGAATGTGTTTGCTAGTGGAATAAAGCGTATGATAGATGATGATTGATGTTATTTGATGATACTTGATGAGCACGGTATACAGGGAAGGAACCACTACCCCGGGTAGGCGGTAGGGTCGTTATAATGGGTCAGCCAAATGCTGACCGTTACTTTGTTTTCTGTGTTGGCTTGGATGTGGAATTGCAGGTGTTGCGGCTTAAATGGAATAAGTGGAATAGCTAGCTTGCTGAGATAGGCCCTTGAAGGCCATGTGAAGAGCTGTGTATGGATTTCATGTGTGGCCGGACTGCGTGCCGATGTACGAAATTGTTGTTGTGTAAAGAGGAACCTGTAAGGCCATAAGGCCAGGGTGTGTGAGTTGTATACATTCCTGGTGTTGTTATATAAATATGGTATTTATATATGGGTGGACATTCTGGTTTGAGTTCATGCTAACAAGAAAAATTGCTGCGCTAGAATGGAATGAGTTAAGGATACGTATAGATTTTGATTTCCACACGTAATTCCTTCGCTTGTCTGTGCTATATGGCGTGGGGCCCCGGCCGGACCCACCGTTATATGTCATGTGACGGGTGGGGGCGTTACAAAGTGGTATCAGAGCCAGGTTTAGATTGTTTGGGAGGAGAGAACATAAATGAACTCATGAATGTCCACTAGGAATGTATGTCATGCACATGATGTGCGTGCGTGTGTAGTCAATGTAGCAGTACCGTTATGATTTGAAGGATTAATGGTCTTCTGTACATTGATAGGTGGCGAGGGATGGAGCTGGGCCGTCTGAGCCCCAGCGGTCGGATGAGAGTGCAGCACCCGTGGAAGCGCCGATGCCTCCCTCGGCAGAGGCCATACGGGTGGTGGCGGAGACAGTGCTTGCAGTGTTACAAGCACAACCAACTGGACAGGTAAGACCTGGTGGAAGGCAAGAGCATGCTGCTGAGGTGGTGGAAGTGCAAGTAAGTGACGACGCATTGTCACGTTTTATGCACTTTCATCCACCTACGTTTGGTGGAGCGCTTTCACCAACGCAGGCAGAAGATTGGATGGCAAGGGTAAAAAGGATCCTGACTGCAATCCGGGCGGTCGAGGAACAGAAAGTGATGTTGGCCACTTTTCTGTTGGAGGGCGATGCGAGATTGTGGTGGGACGAGATTGAAGTGCACCACTTGGCAGGTCGAGGTTTAATGGAGGTTTCAATGGAGGAATTCTCCCAAATATTTTTAGCCAAGTATGTGCCAGTGTCGCAGAGGATTGCGATGGAAAATGAGTTTCTCCGTCTGGTGCAGGGTGAGCGAGATATTGATACTTACCTGCATGAGTTTACAAGATTGGGGAGATATGCGGGATCTACCTTTGCGGAGGAAGCGCGAAAGACAAATCGGTTTTATGAAGGATTGCGGGATGAATTGAGGTTGACACTTTCGAGTTCAGTGAGCCAAGGCTTCCAAGCGTTGGTCGATACAGCCCGTGCCTTGGAGAAGGATATGAAGCGAGTACAAGCGAATAAGAGACGGGCAACAGAGAAGTCAGAGTTTAAAATGTCACCATCGGATCAATCGGAGTTTCGACGACAAGAGAAGAAAAGATTTAGGCCGGCGGAATCAGCTCCGTCGACTGTTTCTTCAGGGGCGACTTATGGGTCAGGACGTGTGGATACACGTATCTGCTATAAATGTGGGCAGCAAGGACATATAGCAAGATTTTGTCGGAATGCCCCTCCAGGGAGTGAGAAAACGATGGGTGCGTCCTATGTAGAAAAAGGAAAAGTAGTGGCCGAATCATCTGCACCCCGGACGCAATCTCGATTTCATGCGATGGAAGTGCAAGAGCCGCAAAGCTCAGTTGGTGAAATTCAGCCTCGGGCGTTTAAGTTGTCTCTTAATCATGAATTTCAAAATCGGGAGGCTGAGCGAAAGTGACGTGTAATGCGAATTATTTTTGACTGAATCGAAACTTGATGGATCATCCATAGTGGTGTATGTACATGATGTTTATATATATAGTTGTATGTAAACTAGATTGGTAGATGATGAATAAAATCGTGATGTTGACAATCTTGATTAAAATGTGGTGCACGTGTGATGGTAAGGCGATATGAAATCATGTTGTTTTGTTTTGAGGTCTTCTGTGGTTGAATGTGCACAAGGGGAAGATAGGGATGTTTGTTTGTAATGTATGTTTGTTAGTTTGTGCAACGGCTTGGGGTGTATGCTTTGATGATGTTGTGGCTGATTGGAGTCAAATTTCGAGGCCGAAATTATTTGAAGGGAGGAGGATTGTAACACCCTGAAGTCAAGTGGATCATTTTGAGCAAAATCGGGTTCAGGCTTGGGTGACACGGCCTGGGACACGGGCGTGTCCCAGGGCGTGTCAGGCCTGGGTAGTGTCGAGTCGGGCAGTCGACGAAATTCGGAGTCGACACAGCGGACACGGCCTGCGACACGGGCGTGTCGCAGGGCGTGTCGGGGCCGTGTCGACGATCGACCGTGATGTCGACGAATTTATCTCGACGATCGTCGAGAGTCGAGTGTCGAGAGGACACGGCCTGTGACACGGGCGAGTCACAGGGCGTGTCAGTGGTCGTCAAGCTCAACTCGACGGTTCGAGCTAGGGCATGTTTGTGGGACACGGGTGTGTCCTGCTGCACATGGCCAGGAACACGGGCGTGTGCCAAGCTGTGTGCCAGGCCGTATGAAGTCTCGAGTTGGTTTGGGATTATTTTCGTTGAGGCACACGGCCTTAGACACGGCGTGTCTGAGGGCGTGTCGGGTACACGGCACGCGACACGGGCGTGTCACACGGCCGTGTACTGGCTGAATTGAGTCGGTTTGTCTGCCGCTTAGAGAGACACGGCCTGTGATACGGGCGTGTCACAGGGCGTGTCAGGCCGTGTTTTAGCTTTTCTGGCCAGATCTGAGCCGTTTGTTTCCCTCTTCCTGGATCCAGTGGCTGGGCTTTGTCCAGGTGTTGTGAAGGCCGAGAAAAAGGGGATTTAACCCACTTTTCTCTTCTTCTTCTTCTTCATCTTCATTCTAAGAGAGAGAGAAGAAAGGCCTAAGGGAGAGAGAAGGGAGGAGTCTACCAGCTGCTGTAGGAGCTGCGGAGTGCGGAGCGAAGATCCGAGAGCGGATTCGTGAAGGCAGAGCCGAGGCGGTGATTTCCATCCGGCTACTTCATGGCGCCGAAGCGATCTTCAAGGGTAACGATCTCCTTCTTGGACATCGAAGTCCTTTCTTTATGCATGTGCTTGGAATCCTCCACCAAGAGGTGGATATTCGTGAAGTGATTCCTTTGTTGTGTCTGCATCTAGAGCCGGAAATATGGAGTACGGCATAGGCATGCTGTGTGAAGCCCCATCTGGACCAGTAGTCTGGATTGGTGATGTTCATGGGTAAACCGGATATGACTCCGTGGATTTGATGAGATGCAAATGGTTTTCTCTTGTGATGAATGTATGGATGTGATGCTGACTGTGAGGAGGCTTTGGCAAAGCTCCTGGTTGTGATATGATCAATTGGTAACATGCCTGGGGAGCTCGTGATAAACCCGACTGTTACACCACTCGGGTGGGTTGATCTAGTTAGGAAGGGATCGATGGGTGGCAATGCTTGTGGAGTCGAGTTAAACCCGGCATGCTGCACCACATAGTGTGGGTCGATCAGATTAGGAGGGGGGTCGATGGGTAGACATTGCCTGGGGAGCTTGGATAAACCCGGCGTGCTACACCACATGTTGTGGGTCGACCTACTCTGGTTGTTGGATGCTGTGAGGGTGTACCTCTGTGTGGTTGGGCGGGATGTCGCCCGCTTGCGAGACTGGTGGACTAGGGCCGGTCAACCAACAAGTTAAAACCTCGAATCGGCGGTGTATGACTGGTGGATTCCGGTACACCAAGAAGGTGCCCTGAGTGCACGGAACGTCTAGTGGATTCCAGTGTTTGTGATGGAATGTGTTTGCTAGTGGAATAAAGCGTATGATAGATGATGATTGATGCTATTTGATGATACTTGATGAGCACGGTATACAGGGAAGGAACCACTACCCCGGGTAGGGGGTAGGGTCGTTATAATGGGTCAGCCAAATGCTGACCGTTACTTTGTTTTATGTGTTGGCTTGGATGTGGAATTGCAGGTGTTGCGGCTTAAATGGAATAAGTGGAATAGCTAGCTTGCTGAGATAGGCCCTTGAAGGCCATGTGAAGAGCTGTGTATGGATTTCATGTGTGGCCGGCCTGCGTGCCGATGTACGAAATTGTTGTTGTGTAAAGAGGAACCTGTAAGGCCATAAGGCCAGGGTGTGTGAGTTGTATACATTCCTGGTGTTGTTATATAAATATGGTATTTATATATGGGTGGACATTCTGGTTTGAGTTCATGCTAACAAGAAAAATTGCTGCGCTAGAATGGAATGAGTTAAGGATACGTATAGATTTTGATTTCCACACGTAATTCCTTCGCTTGTCTGTGCTATATGGCGTGGGGCCCCGGCCGGACCCACCGTTATATGTCATGTGACGGGTGGGGCGTTACACGCGATTCGTCACGTACAACAATAGTACACCAGACGCACACGAGGCTATAAGGTGACAACATGAATAATTCGTAAGGAAGAAAATACGAACCTTTATTAGGCACCTATGGTCGACTCTACCCAAAAACACGGGCGAGGTGGACACTCGTCGACACACCACCCAAAAAACACGGGCGAGGTGGTCACTCTTGGGCACACCCACATGAATATAAAATCCGTCTAATAGCGAGGGAGTCTCATACTCTCCACCATACACCGCTGACACCCAAAAACCAGGTAGACTTCCACATGGCAGTAATGAAGGAAACAAACATTGCAGAGGTGGAATCATCCATTAACTCCCGTAATCAAGAAAACCACCAGGAAAACACAACATATCACGAGATTTGGCACGCCAGATTCTACTTGACATTACTAGATTCAAGACGCGGTTGATCAACCGTTACGGATGATTTACAATCTTAGATAAACTCTAATACGTTCGATAATGATAAATAAGACAATTTAAACCAATAGTAAAAACATTTTATCAAACCTATATGAAGTTATCAGATTCAGTTAACAAAACAAGATTTAGAAATTTTCAAGCGATCGAAAGATTAGACATAGCTATAACTTGGAAAAAAGATGAAGGAACAAAACTCATTCGTTACCATCAAATCGGACAAGGAGAAATGAGGGAAAACCACCACTTGCCTTGGTTTTACCGGAAAAGTCCTCCGAATCACTCCACGTCGTAGATCGGGACAAGGAAGGATGCGGGAGGATAGTTGAAATCTGAACAAGAACGGCCCGAAAAGGAGGTTAGGGGCGAAAAACCCTAACGAGAAATCTCAAGAAACGGGGAAGATATTACCACGATGGCGTAGCTCTCGGCGAGAGCTTTTCAGATCTATATTCGGCTGAAGATTTGGAGCACCGGAGCACAGTCGGCGGCCACCGGAAGGTTCACGAAGTATTTTCTCTCTCACTCGCTCATGCCGCTCTGGTTCTGGAGGAAAGATCGAAGAAGGAAAAATTTTCTCTGATATAAATATGTATAAATAATATACATATATATATATATATATAAAATATATATATAACATATATATATAGATATATATATATATATATATATATATATATATATATATATATATATATATATATATATATATATTATATATAAAGATAGTATATTATATTATTTATAAAATGTTCTGTTCAAAAATGGAGTATTTACGCCCGGGTGCGCTGAAGACAAAAATAAAGGTTTAGTATGCCTTCAAATCAAAATGTGGTCAACACGAAAGTTGTAGATCTCGCCGAGACGCACAAATTTCATGTTAACAATTTCTCCATACGACATCGTTATGAGGCAAACACAAAGAACTCCTGAATACAAAAAACAACGGACCACATGAGAACAAGCTTACGGGTACTCGAGAGGTAGAAAACTGCTAACTCGAGTAGGCAGAAACAGACACTCGAGTATATATAAAAAAAATTACTCGAGACAGAAAAATATTATTCGAGACAGAATTAGTACTCGAGTTGGTACATATTAACCACTCGAGTAATAGCAGAAGAAGCACTCGAGACAATTAAAATTACTCGAGTAGAAGAAAAAGTACTTGTGAAAGTGAGAAAGATTACTCGAGCAGGTCCATAAAATCACTCGAGTAATCAGGAAAAAAAACACTCATGTGAATATAAAAATCACTCGAGTATATAGGAATCACTCGTGTATACAAGAAATCAGAACCCGAGTACACAAAAAGGTAGTACTCGAGAGAGGCAACCCAGGTACTCGAGTAGGGGGAAAGAGCACTCGAGAGGATATAACAATACTAGAGTAAGAACAACCACAATCACTCGAGTAACTGAAGGGAGTCACTCGAGTATATCCATAACCACTCGAGACAAGAAATTACAATTTGCACAATCCGTAAAAATCTTTACAAATATATCCAAATATATTAAACTATATGAATGAATAGTGTTTTTCATTTTTGAATAGTACTTTAATATTAAAATATTCATATTTTATATATTTTTGTATAAGAAAACTACGAGATCAAAACGGAGGCCCGAACGCGCGCCGAATCAAGCAAAATTCATACTGTAGGAGAACAATGATTCTACGAACGCAACGGCGAAGTGAAAACCAAAATCCGACGAGCCATTCCCGAGATATTAACCTTCAAAGTATACGACGAACATAAACAAAACAAAACTTCAATCGCACGCCGAGACTTCAAAAATGCTCGGATTGCGACGAAACTTGACGAGCAAGTCCAAAATTACATAACCTAAATTTCAAATGCAAAAATTTTCCATTATAATAAGAATTAGGCCGACTCAACCACACAGACGGGAAAATGTCTTAACGATATTGCGCCGTCAACTTGACGTTAAAAGTAACGGCACGACGTCATAAATATGACGTTGCCCGTTCAAATAAAATCATCAAAAAATCGGGGGCGTTACAATGACCATTAGATCATTGGGGAATATCAGTCGATGTCATAAATTATTGCTTAAGATTCGTGCAGAATCTAATAACTTATTATTTATATTTAATTCAATTCTGCTACTTTAAAGGCTGTCAATGTTTTGATTTATTAAAAATACTTATATCCACTACAGTAAAAGTGTTCTACATGAAACTTGTAGCTCTATGAGTCTAGTTTATTTTAAAATTGGTTTGAACCAATTTGGAGTTCCGGTCAGACCACAACACTCAAAATGGTGCAGCCTATACATAGGCTTTACTAGAGACTAAATTGAGTGCCCCCATCAATCATCTAATCTAAATGACTTGAGATTTTTGATGGGGGTCACTCCTATCAATACCTAAAACATATCCAAAAATAGGAATTTTTGGAAAATATTTTCCTCAAGATTTTGTAGAAATTTAATACATAATTTATGAATTATTTAAGGGGTCTAATGACCTCTAAACCCACAAAACGTTTTGTGCCTGACTCTTAGGGGCATGACATGACTATGATAAAAATCTAAGCCCAATTGGGTTTGATTTGAATAGGTTTTGGTGAAACCAAAGTGTGACCCTTTAAGGGTTATTTAGGGAAAGAGTGAGCTTGGGGCATGGATGGGCCAATTCTCAACCAAGGGGTTGGGAAAATTTGGCTAGAGCCCTAAGGTTACTTTAAACACCCTCACATGGAGTTTAGGGTAGATTATGGTGGATTTGACCTAGGACCCAAGTTCAAACCCTATGGTTGAACTTTGGGGGTTTGCGAAGGACATGGTGTGATATGTCCATGTATGGACTTGGGTTTAGTCCACGTAATCCTAGAATGGTAAATAGCCCTAGGAAGGAATTTGGTGACATTTACACTTAGGTACAACAACTTAAACCAATTATGGAAAGTTTTGGCTTATATCTTTATGAAAATATTAAAGGGTCATGTAATCTTGGATCCTTATGAAATTTTGGCAGAAGGGTTTTTATAACAATAAGAGTCTCTCGAATTTATTGTAGGATGTTGGCAGACATTAGCTCATACTTGTAGTTTTAACCTTTATGTTGCCCCTATGGGTGATTTTGATAAAATCATGGGTAAAATAACTTAGAATGTTATGAAACTTAGTTATTGATGATTTATGATCATATTAAATCCCTGGTAATTTTTGTGTAATTTTTGGATAATATTTCGAGGTACTTCTTTCTTTAATTCCATTTATTGTATTTATCTTGAATTAATTATTTAGGGATCGTCGAACCGAACCAGGAGATGCAGCCCTAGTGTTCGGTGCGCTTGGAGACTAGACGGTCTAGCACGGGAGTTCACGCAGCAGGGATAGTGAGTCGCAATCATTAGTTGTTATTATAGATTTGCTTCTGCGATGAGTGACTTGTAGTCAGAATCATGATGTATCGGCATGAGACTTATTATTAGTATATGATTTGTTGTTACTATGGACTCTCCCTTCATGGAGATTTATTTATATTCATGTGATTTCTGGTGGATCAGCATTGAGTTTCATTTTACTCATGTACTTATACTTTTACTCTTCTATTTTGTGATCGGTAAGTCCGGCATGATCGACATTTTGTAGTGATGACCTTCCCATGCGTGTTGTTGTCACCGCAAAGCGGAAGTTTTGGGCATAAGTCTCTGTTAGTTTTACAAAAAAAGAGAATCTTACACAAGTGATGGTGGCACGGCGATCGGCTCGACACCAACTCACCCAAAAGGTCTTGTCCCTCTCCTCTCTTCTAGTTGATAGATCTTAGATTATTGGCTGCATGTTTTGGGGTCAATTGGCCCGATATCTGGGTGGCTGAATGCTTGGTTTTTCAAGCTTTTCATCCAAGCCTAGAACCTGATTCCGGCCACCTCCGGCCGACGTACCATCGTCTATCAGCGAATGCCTCCTCAACAAAAGTGGTGGTGGCTTTGGCCGGCTGAGGAGGTGCTCAGGTGGTCGGGAAATCATCTCCCAAAATGTCCAGGATGGGACAATCGGGACCTTTGGCTCAAGGAGGAAGATGAGCAGATCCCGTCGGTTTATGCTTTAAGATTCGTGCCGAGTTAATATATTAATTAATTTTATTTCATTTTTTGGTATACAATTATGCAGTGGTTAGATTAATTTATTAAAAATACTTAGAGGTTCTAAGTTAATATCAAATTGGTTTCAACCAATTTAGGTCAGTGGCTTGACTACATCACTCAAAGTGGTGCAGACTATACATAGGGCTAGTCAAACATTAAATTGAGTGACCCCACCAAACCACTTGCCCAAATGACTTGAAATTTTGGGTGGGTATTTCTCTAAACTTTACCTATAGCATTTCAAAAAATGGGATTTCTTCGAAAACATTTGCCTATAATTATTGAAAAAATTTAATAAACCATATATGATTTAATTAGAGGGTCTAATTACCCAAAAAATCCCAAATTTTTGGTGGCTGTCTTTTAGGGTCATAACATGACTGATAAAAATCTCATCCCAATTGGGTTTGATTTGAATTGGTTTTGGTCTGACCAAAGTGTTTCCCTT